>JBBMOI010000018.1:3175000-3817500 GCA_038088405.1 Porites divaricata
AGCAGGCGCTAGGCCATGGAGAGTCTTGTAGGTAATGATAAGTACCTTAAATTCAATTCGGAGATCAATTGGGAGCCAGTGGAGACTCACAAGAACAGGTGTAATATGACAGAACTTGGGTGAGAGAGAAACAATTCGAGCAGCAGCGTTCTGCACACGTTGGAGCTGTTTAGTCACGTGTTTGGGTAAACCATATAGTAACGAATTACAGTAGTCAAGCTTTGATGTAATGAGAGCGTGAACAAGAAGCTGGGCTGCATCAAAGGTAAGATCTTTACGAATAAGGCTAATTTTACGGAGATGATAGAATGCTGATTTACACATTGCTGTCACCTGAGGAACCATACTCAAATATTCGTCAAAAATAACTCCAATGTTGCCTGCTTTTGGTGAAGTCAGCACTCTCTCATCACAGACCTCAAGATGTAAAAAAGGAGGTCGAGCACAGTGTAAAGATGATATCAAAAGAAGCTCAGTTTTCTCTCTGTTTAATTTTAACTTATTCAAAAGCATCCGTGTCAATTTCTTGTACACAGGCTTCCAACTTACTCTTGCTCAATTCCATCTCATTGAGGGATGACGTCTCAAAAGTAATATACAGCTGCGTGTCATCAGCATAAAAATGAAAGCTTAACCCGTGTTTATTGGCGATGCCACTCAGTGGAGAGGTGTACAAGGAGTATAGCAGCGGACCAAGGACAGATCCCTGGGGTACACCAAACTGCAGAACATGACGCTCGGACGTCGAACCATTGACATTCACAAATTGAGTGCGGTCACTCAAGTACGACCGAAACCATTCTAATGCCGTACCACCAATTCCAAATCGAGAAGAAAGGCACAAAAGTAAAATACAGTGATCAACAGTGTCAAATGCCGCCGAAAGATCAATGAGTAACAAAATCACTGATCTTTTGTGATCTAACGCCATAGCAATATCATTATGAACACGGATTAAAGCCGTCTCAGTACTGTGTAGTTTTCTGTAGGCAGACTGATAAATGACATTAAGATTATTGGCATCTAAATAAGCAATAAGCTGCTTGGCAACACATTTCTCAATAACTTTAGACAGAAAACTTAAGTTCGAAATAGGTCTAAAATTCTTGAATTCATCCGGGCTCAAAGATTGCTTCTTGAGCAGTGGTTTGACGCTGGCCACATTGAGATCAGTAGGAAGTTTACAAAAATTCCATTAAAAGGTTGACAATCTTGGTTATCACTGGTCGAACAGTGGTGAAGCACTCCTTCATGATACAACCAGGAATAGGATCTAGATCACAAGACTTTAAATACATATATCCAACAATTGCCGTAAGTTCAGTCGATGAGACACTTGCAAAGGTAGTGAATTGACATTCAGCAGCAACGTCTCTGAACTCAAGAACATTGTCAGGTGTAGATTGATCAAGGTCTTCACGAATTCTTCTGATTTTATTGTCAAAGAACGCAATAAACTCCTGTGCTAACGATGCGGTAATTTCATGTTGCGGAAACCTGATTTCTGGGTGCTGGTGAAGCAATTTCGAAAAAGTCGAAAACAGTTTTCTAAAATCACATTGATTTTCAGTGACCAATCTAGAGTAATAATTCAATTTTGATGATGACATATTGTTAACAGCGTGACACTGTCGAACAAAATTCTCACGATCAGAAGCTGACCGAGTCACACGCCATTGCCTCTCTATTCTCCTTCGCTTTCTTTTTTCAGTTTTGATTTCCTCCGTATACCAAGGAGCAGCAGAGCGAATAGTGATGACGCCTTTTAATTGGAGCATGTTTGTTCAAGGTAGAAACCAATGCAGAGCTGTAGAGAGCAACTAGCTGATGAAGATCATCCAGTGGATGCAACAAGAGTGATGAATTGGCAAGCTCATCTCAAAACTTTCCAGTGTCTATGGCCTTCAGCTTGCGAAATTTAATTTCTTTTCTTTCAAAGCTAGGTTTAGCTATCGATATATCACAATGAACAACAAAATGATCAGTTAAAGCAGGATCACAAACTGAAATGTTAACGGCTAAAGGCTCATCTCTCGTAATTAAAAGGTCTAAAGTGTGACCAGCACTGCGTGTTGACTTATCCACATGCTGCTTTAAATTTAATGATCCAAGAAGGTTGCAAAAATCAGATGAGGCTTTGTCACCAGCAACTAGAAGATTTGTGGAGTCTGTGATATATTGCTCCATTAGGCGGCCAAAATCATCAAGAAACATTGGACAATTGCAAGAAGGAGGGCGATAAATAACCAGGAGACGAGTTTCCCAAGAGGAAGCAGAGACGATTAGCAAGTCAATGAAACTCAAGGGAAGTAAAATCACGATGTTCGCAGCTTTAAGGAAAGTGGCCTTTTGAAACACCTCAAACCATATGAGTTGGTTTTGGCAGATCGTGGTTTCACTGTGCAGGATTTCTTAAATCCTCTCCAAGTGCAATTAAAAATCCCATCATTTTTAAAAAGTAGAAAAACTCTTAGTGCTGCAGAGGATTGCAGTACAGTTTTGGGGCAGTTCGTTTTGGTCCGCGCTTAGCGCAGTTCTCTTTTAGTTTTTGTGCTAGTCTCTTTGCGTTATTCGCAGTCCACTTTACAGCAGTTTTCTCTGGCCGAAACAATGTAAGTGTAATTCACAGTCCTCGTTTTGCAGTTTTGTTGTTTCTTTATTCTAATTTAGCTTAGTCGCAACTTGTAACTTTTGCTCTTTTACTGTTTTAGTTTCAACCCACGCTGTTTGTATCCATGCTCTTTGTACTAAGCCGTTTTGTTTTGTGGAGTTGTTTATTAAAGGCCAAAGAGACTTTTTACGCTTGTTGCAGTTATATCGTTTCAACATGAGCTTTAGCCGCAAGCAGCTTACAGATCCTGTTGCCCAGCGAGTTGGAACACGCGTGCGACAACCAAACCGTTCGCTGGATTTTGAAGCGTCTAACCTGGAAACACTGCTTAGAGAAAAATTCAAGATCTGGTCACTTATCTACCGTAACCGCCATTTCCAATGAAATTTCTGGCTTGCTTACTGATGATCATAATCTTCAGGAGATTAAAGAGAAGCTTCCTTACTTGGACAACGCTTTTGAAAGATTTAAAAAGGCCCATCGCAACTATGTCAGAGAAATTCTGGATGAGAACGCCATTATTGAGGGTCAACACCATCTTGAAGACAAAGAGAGAAAGGTTCGTGTCTTCCGTCAGCAGATCGTCGATTGGATAATTAATATTGAACACAAGTTGTTAGCAGAATCGCTTCAAGTGGATTCGGCGGTGAATCCCGAGGATTCAATTAGTTGTGCTGGCATGCCAATTCCTTCAGGTACTTCCAAGGTTTCAAAACATTCAAGTCGAGCAAGTTCGCGTGGTGGCCGTGCTTCATCAGTTGCAGCCGCGAGAATTGCCGAGTTAAAAGCCGAAATTTCTATGCTCGAAAAGCGCCAGACACTCGAAGAGAAAAAGTTTCGTTTTCAGCAGGAAGAATTACGCCTTAACGCCAAAATGGTCAAGACAACAGCTAAGGAGAGGGTCTACGCAGCAATGACCTCCCCTTCTCTACCGGAGGTGAAGCCTTTAAAATTGGAGACAGAGCTCCAGGATCCACCTCTTACCAGTGCCTGTGCGAAAAGGTCTATTCCAGGCGAGGTGCCCCACCCTGCCTAGGGCGTGTCCAGGGATTCTGTTCCTTACTGCCAGTTTGATTATCAAGCGTGTACAGTCAGCGAGGAATTGAGAAAGGAAACGATTGGTTTGCAGCGGCAACAGACTGCTCTTCAGTTTCAGCAGAGTAGAATAATGGAATTGCTAGCGCATAATCAGAATAGGAACAAACTTCCGCAGCCCCGTGTTCCTGTGTTTGATGGAAACCCTATTGAGTACCGCACCTTCGTTCACACTTTTGAAAATTTGGTTGAATCCAGAACATTTAGCAGTACTGATAGGCTCTATTACCTCGAGCAGTTCACTGCGGGGGACGTTAAGGAACTTGTAAGATCCTGTCATCATTTACCAGCGGAAGGAGGTTACGATGAGGCTTGCAGGCTTTTGAGAAGGAAGTATGGTGATGATTATCGCATAGCATCCGCTTATGAGATGAAGGCCCTCGACTGGCCGAGCATAAAGGCAGAAGATGGTGTGGCTTTGAATCGCTTCTCAGTCTTTCTCTCAAGTTGCAAAAACGCATTGGCAGGTAGCCAATACATGTTTAAGTTTGATCAGCCAGGAAACATTCAAAGTTTGGTGCTCAAGATTCCTTACAGCATGAGAGAAAGATGGCGTCGCTTAGGTGATGACATCATGGACAGACAGTTAAGGCCAGTACAGTTCAGTAACTTCGTTGCCTTTGTTGATCGCGAAGCAAGAATATTAACCAACCCAGTCTTTGGCAAGATATCAGATACCGTAACATCGGTGCCTGGTCAGCGGTCCTCGGGTTGCCAGACATCCAATCCGAAGAATCTCAGTCTCTTAGCACATGTAGGCGATAGTGAAGGTCCTACCAGTGAGACGGTTCCGCAGGGTGTAAAAGAGCCTAGTTAACGTGCTGATGGAGAGCAGAGACCTCAGACTCCCAAAGGTTCAGCCATCTGGAATCGATCAGGAACCCTCACAAGAGAAAAATCGGTGTCTCTTGTAGCAGAAACAGCGCCCTTGAGGATTGTCAGTCATTGCAGTGGAAACTCTACCAAGAGAGAATTCAATTGCTATTGTCCAAAAAGCTGTGCTTTGGATGTTTATCCAATGATCATGTCGCAAAGTTTTGCCCGCAGAGGAAAAAATGCAAGATTGCGAACTGTAAAGGACGGCATCCTACTATTTTACACACAAGCCCTTGTGAGAGACCAGCTGTCGACATTGGAGTGGGTACGGAGGATGTAATCAGCACTCAAGTTTGTAGTCAAATAGTAAAAACAGGCGCCAGTGCTAACAGTGAGACTGCTCGAGAGGGTCGTAGGACAGGCATGCCCGTAATAACAGTTAGAGTAAGAGTGAAAGATAGTGATCAGAGCGTCATCACCTACGCCTTCCTGGATAATGGTAGCAACTCCAGTTTCTCCACTGAATTGCTCATGAAGCAGCTTGGGATTAATGGTCAGCAAGTAAAGATATCCCTGTCTACCCTTGAGAAGAAAAATAGCACCACCAACAGCTTCCTGGTTCGCGACCTACTTGTATCTGATTTCGACGAGAACGAGTGGATTAGCCTCCCGACCCTTTACACCAGGACGGAGATTCCTGTGTCCAGCAGCGACGTTCCAACTCAGGACGACGTTGATCAGTGGCCCCACTTGCAAGGAGTTTTTCTGCCTCGTCTCGACACGGAGGTTGGCCTTTTGATTGCTAGTGAAGTTCCCAAGGTTCCCAAGGACGGTGGTCCTTATGCTTCAAGAACGTGAATCGGCTGGGCGGTAAATGGTCCCTTAGGCCGTCGACACCATAGTTCACGGTCATCCACTTTCGTTGCTAAAGTCGATCACCAGCTCCAACAGATGATAGAAGACTTCTACAATCGCAATTTTACTGCTCCCACGGTTGATAGCAAGACTGTCATGTCTCAAGACAAACATAGATTTATGCAAATCGCCGAACAGACGGTGGAGTTGAGAAATGGGCACTATCAGATCTCTTTACCGTTTAAAAATCGCCAAGCACATGTACCCAGCAACAAGGCTCAGGCCTGGGAGCGTGCAACTTGGTTGAAGAGTAGGCTGGAAAGAGAGCCGAAGTTGTACCAAGATTATAAGGCCTTTATGGAAGACATTCTCTCCAAAGGATATGCACGGGAAGTGTCCCCCGATCAGAAGAACCCCGCAAAGGGCACCGCCTGGTACATACCGCACCATGGTGTTTACCACCCTCGCAAGCCAGGAAAGATCTGCGTCGTGTTTGACTGTTCGGCCAAATTTATGGGAAAGTCTCTCAAACATGCTGTACAAGGGCCCGGACCTAACCAGTTCGCTTGTAGGAGTCCTCTTGAGGTTTCATGAAGAGAGAGTGGCCGTTCTGGCGGACATAGAGTCCATGTTCCACCAAGTGAAAGTTCCAGATCCTGACAGTTCCTTTTTGCGTTTTCTTTCGTGGGAGGATGGCAATATGGCGCGGGAATTACAAGAATATCAGATGGTTGTTCACTTGTTTGGGGCCATTTCATCAGTGGCTTGCGCAAATCTCACACTCCGCAAGACAGCAGAAGATAATCGTCACAGCTTCCCTCCTGAAGTCATTAACACGGTTAAAAGAAACTTTTACGTTGATGACTGTTTGAAGTCCGTCCCTGATGAGCAGAGAGCCATGGAGCATGTTGGCAGTTTATGCACTTTACTATCACGTGGTGGTTTCAAGCTAACCAAATGGATCAGCAATAGCCGTGATATTCTACAAGCCATCCCTGAGAAGGAGCGAGCAAAGGACATCAAGGATATGGACATAAGGAAGGACGAGTTGCCTGTTCAGCAAGCCCTAGGAGTTCAATGGTGTGTAGAATCCGACTCGTTCCACTTCAGAGTCAACATTAGCTCCCGTCCACCAACGTGTAGGGGTATCTTGTCTCTAGCGAGTGCTATTTTCGATCCGTGACACTGTTCGTTCTGACCGCGAAGGAAATTCTTCAAGATCTATGTTGCATCAAGCTAGGATGGGATGACGAGATCCCGGCTGAGTACGCTGCACGTTGGGAGAATTGGCTAGTAGATGTTCCAAAGCTCTCGGAGTTTGCTACGAGTCGCTGTTTAAAGCCAGAGGATTTTGGCCCCGCTAAATCCAGTCAGCTGCATCACTTCTCTGATGCCTCAGAAGCTGCTTATGGTTCAGTGACTTACCTTCAACTGGTTAGCCATGAGGACCGAGTCCATTGTTCCTTCCTGTTTGGAAAATCACGAGTTGTTCCTTTGAAAGCTATTTCTGTTCCTCGTTTAGAGCTCTCGACCGTAACCGTTTCTGTGCGACAAGACAAGATGCTCAAGAAAGAGCTGGAGATGCCTCCTAATTGCGAATCCGTTTTTTGGTCAGACAGCATGTCAGTGCTTCATTATGTGAAGAACGAAAGTACGCGTTTCCACACGTTTGTTGCCAATCGGGTTGCCGTACTACAAGAGGACTCAAGTCCAGACCAGTGGCGCTATGTGGAAGGAGCAGCGAATCGTGGTGATTGCGCTTCAAGAGCATTGACTGCCAATGCATTGTTGAGCTGTCAAAGATGGTTACTGGGGCCGGAGTTTCTCTGGAAATCAGAAGAATATTGGCCTAGGAACCCCTCATCGCTTAGATGTCTTCAAAATGGAGACCCGGAAGTGAAGATGGTTTATAAGGTTTGTCACGCCTCTGTTTCCAAGTCGGAGCATCCTTTGGTTGAGTACTTTCAATGCGCGTCTTCCTGGCACCAATTGAAGGAGTCAGTTGCATGGTTTTTACGGTACCGTGGAAACTTGCAACTTGGGAAATCGAGAGAGGCGACCCATTCAACTGCCATTCTTTCTTTACCACCAATTACCGTTACAGAGTTGGAAATTGTGGAGCTAGAAATCCTCAGAAAACTTCAGCAGTTTAACTTTCCGGATGAGCTTGAGCTGTTAAGCAAGTCTGAAAACGGTACCCAAGTCAAGAAAAGCAGCAGCCTTCGAAGTCTGGATCCAATCTTAGTGAACGGCGTCTTGCGTGTCGGTGGGAGGTTAAGTTTAGCGTCCACTGCATTTGAGGCCAAACAGATTATTTTGCCCAAGAAGGATCACGTGACCAACCTAGTAGTAGAATATTACCACCAGATCTCCGGTCACTCTGGAAGAGAGTACATTATCAGTCTTGCGCATGAGAAGTTTTGGATCGTAAACGCAAGTTCTGTTGTCAGGAAAGTTCTTTCGAAGTGCTTTAGTTGCCATCGGCGTCAAGGCCCGTTTTGTGAGCAGAAAATGGCTGACCTTCCCGTGGATCGTGTTACCCCAGGTCACCCTCCTTTTACATCTGTCGGTGTCGATTGTTTTGGTCCTCTTCAAGTACGCTGTGGGCGAAGTCTTGTGAAGAGATATGGGGTCATTTTCACGTGTCTTGCTATCCAAGTAGTACACATTGAAGTGGCACACAGTTTGAAAACTGATTCTTTCCTGATGGCGCTCAGAAGGTTTATAGCAAGAAGGGGCCAGGTAAAGGAGATCAGATCCAATAATGGTACTAATTTCACCAGCGGAGAGAGAGAGCTCAGGGAATCCATCAACGCATGGAATCACAACAAGATTCACGAAGCTCTACTTCAGAAGAGTATCAAGTGGAACTTCAATCCCCCCTATGACTCCCATTATGGAGGTGTTTGGAGCGCCGCATTCGAACAACGTGCAAGGTCCTTCGAGCTTAGCTTCAAACTCAAACTGTTGACGACGAAGGCTTAGTCACCCTTCTATGCGAAGTGGAAAGCATTATTAATGGTTGTCCAATCTCCACAGTTTCAGGTGACTCTAATGATCCAGAGCCCCTTAGACCAAACCATTTGCTTCTTTTACGCTCAGAGCCTCAGGTGCCCTCTGGGTTATTCCAGAAGGAAGACTCCTTCTCTCGACGCAGATGGAGACAAGTGCAATACCTCGCAGATATCTTTTGGAAGAGATGGTCTAAGGAGTACTTGCCTCTGCTCCAAAGTAGGCAGAAATGGTCGACGATTCACAAGAACCTGGCCGTTGGGGATATTGTTCTAGTGAGCGCGGAAATTCCCCTCGCAATTCATGGCCCCTTGGTAGAGTGGTAGAAAGGTTTGGTGCGCCGTACCAGGGTGAAAGTAAAAGGAGCAGTTTTGGAGAGGCCAATTGACAAACTTTGTTTGCTGATAGAAGCTTGAACTTTCCCTTTGGAGTTATTTTCTGTGCAATTTTAAGGAATTCAGGAGAAGAGAACATTAAGAACTCTTAGAAAGACACTTAGATCTTTAATTATTTAATTTAAGTGCCTCGCGTGTGCTCCTCACTTATGGGGCCGGTATGTAAGATCCAAGTGTAACATCTTTTTCTATTATTCGCTCTTGTGTAATTTGTTTTTCCTTTGCGTACGCTAATTAGTTTGTATTTCTTTTCGTGCTTTTGTTTATTTTTTTTTTTCATTAAATTAGGTGTTTATTCCTTTCTGTCAGTTTTCGTCCCCTTGTTAGCGTTTCTTTGCTGTTTCATCTTCATTAGCGCCTTTTAAGTTTCTATAGTTTTATTGTCCGCATGTTCTAACGTATTTTCCATATCGTAGCATTGCAGTACAGTTTTGGGGCAGTTCATTTTGGTCCGTGCTTAGCGCAGTTCACTTTCAAGTTTTCGTGCTAGTCTCTTCGCGTTACTTGCAGTCCGCTTTACAGCAGTTTTCTCTGGCCGAAACAATGTAAGTGTAATTCACAGTCCTCGTTTTGCAGTTTTGTTGTTTCTTTATTCTAATTTAGCTTGGTCGCAACTTGTAACTTTTGCTCTTTTACTGTTTTAGTTTCAACCCACGCTGTTTGTACTATGCCATTTTGTTTTGTGGAGTTGTTTATTAAAGGCCAAAGAGACTTTTTACGCTTGTTGCAGTTATACAGTGTAAAGCATTTCCTAAACCAAAAAATGATTGTGGCGTGTTTGACAATTTAAGATTACCTCCTCTGCTAAGCAAATCAACTGAAAAAACAAGAAATGATTTCAAATTCAACATAACACGATGGCTGCTAACCCTTACCCCCGCACAATGCCATGAGGTGTCTGCATGTCCATGTTCATTAAAAGTCACATCCTCATTGAAAGGGATTTCTTCTGCTGGCTTGTTAGAAAATTTCCTTCCACACTGGGAATCAGGTGGGTGCTACCAGTCTTCAAGGGCATCCAGAAAAATACTGCTTGTAAGCTTGGAGGGCTGTGACAGGGTGACTGACATAGACTGCACTGAGTGTACTTGCAGCGGACAAGTTGTAAGGCAACAGGTTGTTGTGATGGTGCTTGTCAGGTATGGACGAAGGAGCATCAAGAAATAGTCACTCTCATTGCCATACAAGTCCAGGGTACAAGCAACAACTTTAAAATAAAAAATATAACAAAAATAGAATTTATTATATTTTTAATATTACATAATTATTATTAATATATATTTTCTTCTTATCTTACCAATCTTTGCCAACATTATTATCATTGAAAGTAGTTAGCTCTATTATAAAAATACTCAGTGACAAATTGTTTATGTCAGAGGTAAAAATAAAATCCAGGTAAGTTTTTTTACCTTCAAATTCTTTTGTCTCCTAACCCTAACCCATGAATAATAAGGCTACGAGACAAAGGAAAATATAGAGAATTGACCAAAGTTAAGATTTTAACCTGAATTTAAATGTGACCTAGAAGTCTGTGTAAGATAAAATGATAATTTTTAAAAGAAAAAAAAACAGTTTATGCGTACCCCTTAGTTGCTGCCATTGTGGAATAGACTGCAAGATAAGCAACTTTGCATCTGCATATAGGCCATCATCTATGAGCTTAAGGGATGTCCCTATTATGTGAGCTGACTCTGGAAGGTCACTGAACTCCACCTTGTGTGATTTGGTCAGAGCCTGAAAAATCATCAACCAATTATCCAAGGGACAAGTATTGGTAAGTGATATCCCAGTACTCGTCAATCCACCCCAAGGAAAGACAGTCAGCTCCTGGCCTTGTTCAGAAGCAAATTTACTAGCACTGGAAACAACACTGGCGGCTGAAAGTAGAGCCTCTGCAGCATCAATTTCTTCTTGGTAGTAAAAGCTCGGTTGGATAGACTCTTCAACCAATTCAGATTCTATGGTTCCGCACAAGTCAGGATATGATGCAGGTGACACAGGTGAACATGCTGCAGGTGTTACAGGATCCATAGTAGCAGTGGGCGATGTGCATTCGGGGCCTGCAAATTGTTCTACAGACTCAAAAGAAGAAGTGCATGTGGTAAGGTCTCCAGTTATTTCACCACAATCAGGTGATTCCAAAGGAGACTGTTTGGAGGAATGCAAGCTCTCTGAAGGCTCATCTAAAACAAATGGCAAGAGATTCCTAGGGACACGCATTTAAAAAACCTCAGGGGCAATAACGCATCCACAATTCTGTCAGAAAACACAAAATCTTCTTAATGAGAGGCTCATCTCTTGAAATCCTTTCTACTGAGTCAGGACCACTGCATGAAGAATAAAATCACAGTACTTTCTTCCTGTCACAAGGATGTGTTGGCACTGGTAATAATACGCATGGGTGTGCTTCAGGACACACTTTCCATCTTCTACTTTAAAGCATTGCCTACCAAGAACATTCTTAGGCACTGGAGAGTTTTTGCACGTAACTGTCTCTACACTGTACTGTTTAAAGATTTTCAATGCCTGATCTCTACAACAGTGTCATTGCCAACCAGGTCATCTGGAGAACAACCAAGTAATGGGAACTCAGGGTTGACCCAAAATCCTGTAGGGGATACTCTTGTCTTTGTGGCAATTTCATACTTCACTATGGCTTTTGGTTCACTTTCAAGGCCATAACGCATCCAGTATGTCTGAAAATGATCAGATCCAAGGCCCCAAATCTGGTTGGCAATAAACTTATTCGCTTCAATGGCAGCATTTGGCTGGGACTCACTAACAAGCTTCCCAACTTTGAAAGCACTGAGACACCGGGACGCTGTCAGCCTGCACCAGCGTTCACAGAACCATCTCTCTGATTTGCTCTGCTCCTGTGTTGCAGGCATTTCCATAAGCGCTTCTGGCTTTAAATTATTGTACAACAGTTTCACTTGCTCTAACTACACTTCTTTCCTCTCACAATCAAGTGCATAATCACTGTACGTAAACTGTAGCTGAGCTTCCCACATTGAAACTCCCGTATCTTCTACTTGACGCGGAGTGGGAACGAACTACATCAGAGCGAGGCAAGTAAGGCCACTATATTTATCTCGGAAAGCAGTCGTGTGGTGGCTTGTCGGTTTGTTTTAGTTTCTTTGGCGTAAAGAAGTAGAAATTCGGTACACCTTCACTATCTGCAAGAGAAATTTATCGCTAAACAATCGCTGATTGGAAGAAAAATGCCTGCGAGCTGCTGTGTTCCTGAATGCATAAAAAAAGGTTATCTGGACGAAAATGGGAGAAAAGTTTCTCACTTCAAGTTTCCAGATGATCCACTTCGAACGAAAAAATGGATTCACGCTATTAGAAGAGATGAGGGAGTGTATTTTCAGATACAGGAATGCACTAAAGTTTGCTCAAGGCATTTTAGAGAGTATGACTTTATCAAGACTCAGCGGTAGGAGAGATCTGCGATCAAATGCCGTTCCATCGCTGTTTCCTTGGACTCGAACCTCTCCTCGCAAGCGGAAAGCTCCCACCGATCGCGAACAAATTGGCACAACAAGCCGAGTTCTCCTTTCCGAAATTGAAACGGTAGAAGAAACGATAGAAACAGAAAACGCTGCATGCAACGAAGAAAGTGAAACGAGTGATACTGATGCTATCACCAAACAGGATGTGACGACGCAAACAAATGAAATTGAGTCCAGAGATAACAGCGACACAGAAATGAATCAACAATTGATTGACCTAAAATCTAACCTTGAGAAGGCAAATCAGCGCATTGAGTCTCTTCTAAAGCAATTGTTTACAGTCGATAGGTTTAGAGGTGATGACTCCTCTATCAAGTTTTATACTGGTTTTCCAAACTGGGATACTTTTGATGCTGTTTTTAAATACTTAAATCCAGGAAATGAAGGGCAAAATATATCTTACTGGGTCTCAAAGTTAAATTTGAATGTATCAGCAGCAGTGTATGAGGGTGAAAATGAAGAACTAATCAGAAAAAGAGGAAGATCAAGATCCTTGAGACAAATTGACAAGTTTTTTGCAGTTATGTGCAGACTGAGGCAAGGGTTTGCTGAAGAACATTTGGCACATCTTTTCCAAGTTTCAGTATCAACAATCAGCCGGGTTTTCATCATGTGGATCTATTTTATGTTTTTGAAACTTGTCAAATAAACATTTGGCCCACACGTGGGGCGGTTAATGAGACTATGCCAGAAGGTTTTAAACAAAAATACAGCTCCACCAGAGTTATTATAGATTGCACTGAGGTCAGATGTCAAATGCCCTGTAGTCTACACTTCAATGGGGAATTATTTAGTAACTACAAACACCACACAACCCTGAAAGGGTTGATTGGCATTTCTCCTGGTGGAGGCATTACTTTTATTAGCCAGTTGTATACTGGGAGCATTTGTGATAGGGAAATAGTAGTAAGAAGTGGTTTGTTAGATTTGCCATTCCAGGAAAAAGATTCCATCATGGCTGACAAGGGATTTACTATCCAGGATTTGCTCCCTTTGGGAGTATCGCTAAACATCCCACCCTTCCTTGGTAGCTCTGCACAAATGCAAGCAAATGATGTAGTTCGCACTCAAGAAATTGCCAGTCTACACATACATGTCGAGTGAGCAATAAACAAAATAAAAAATTTCCACATTTGGGATGGGGTTGTACCTCTCCACCAGTTTGGTGTTGTAAATCAAATGTGGGCAGTTTGTGCAATTTTATGCAATGCCCAATCCAATATCATTTCTGTTTAAACTGTTTTGTGCATTGACAAATTTACATTTTGGTATTTTTGTCATGCTACTCTGTAATTTTGGACAATGGTAACCAGTAAAGTTCACCTTAGAAAATTCACATTTACTTTCCTTATTTAATAAACTTGTTGCAAAGAACACAACAATAAAGGATACTGAAGAACAAATAACAGTGCTTCTGGTCTTCAGATTATAATATGTTCCCACAGTAAAAACAGGTAGAATAATGCATGGTGTTTTACAATAATGACACTACCAGCATCCTTTAAAATTATGAATTATCAGCATTTAGCAATTATGTCTATGTTGTAGTTCAATTTTGACCTCTGGTTTATTTTTTTCAAACCAGATCAATTTTTTTGAACTAGTTAGTTTTTTTTTTGAACCAGTTTAATTTTTGTAAATCAGTTTTCAATCAACTGTCTGAAAAAGGGCCTCTAATTTTTGGGGTGTGGATAAAAAAACAGGGGCTTGGCTTTTTAGGGGGGGTTCTAAGAAAAAGAACTAGATGCAAGAAGAATAAACAAGTGAATTTCCGCAACAGACTCTCATCCACCACCTCCGTCATAGTTTCTAACCCAACCGTACTACCCCTCAGTTTCTTACCAACCACCCCTGACATAGTAAACTTACTACTTACTTTTACTCAGTAACAAGTTCTTTCTTTTTGCTAACTCATTCTGTACTCACCAGGATTTGAACCTCCATCCTCCAGATCTGTTGCCATCTGTTCTCACCATTAGGCCATGCTAGATTTCGTTGAATGAATTGCCATATTTGTTGTTATTATAATTATTGGTCTCAGACTCCCTTCTGCTCGGCCAACTTTATTATTACAATATTCGTACACCTACACACATGCGCATTTGATGCAAATTTGGACTTGCAATTTTGACAAGATGGCAGAAGCACGAACAGAAGAGAACTGCTGCGTTTTGAAAGAAATTTTTCACCAGAAATTGGACGATTTAAAAGCCAAACAGACCAAAAATGAATCTCTTATAATGTTGTTTATAGACGACCACTTTTTCGAGAAAGCAAAGACATATTTGAAACACCAAGCAGAAAAGTGCCTCGGACTAGATTCAACAGAAGCAATCTGTTTACAAATGACCAAATGGGACATCAACACAATAACCCGAAAGAAGTGGTACTATGAAAACGATTCGCAAGTAACGGAAGACAAAAAGAAAGTGGTACCCAAACAACAGCTTCATGAGATTTTAAGCCTTGCACACAGACGCATTAATCACCGAGGAAGACAGACAGCAAGCACGGATAAACAACAATTACAGCGAAGTAAACAGTAAGGTCATAAGCCTGTTTGTTGCTTCATGTCGTTTTCATGCTGAACAACAATCTATTACCAGTCGTGTCAAACAAGTGGAAAAACCTCTTCAGTCTCCGCGTTTTCTTCCTCTTCTGGAGATTGACTTAATGGATTTCAGAAACTGTCCATGTGACTGCAGAGAACCTCACACTTGGGCGATTAACATCATAGATCATCACACCAAATATGTTTACGTTTCACCACTTATAAACAAAAGTGCTGATGAGGTACTGAGAGTCATCGAAACGTACTGTTACACGTATGGTTTCCCAAAAACGATTCTCACTGACAATGGAAAGGAATTCAAGAACAAAAAGATGGAAACATTCTGCAACGAAAATGGGATCAAACAAGGGCATGGCTCTCCACGTACTCCTACAACGCAAGGTCTTGTGGAGAGAGCAAACAGATCATGGAAAGAAGACATGAGAGCGCTGATAGTTTCTACTAATAAAGAAACCAACAAATGGTGCCATTCTACCATGGAAGCTGCTTATGCAAGAAATATTGCCTACCACCGTGCTATCAAGCAGAGTCCTTATGAGGCAGTATATGGCATAAAGCCACACAGAGAGCAGCTTACCCCTTCATTGTTACTTGACCAGGAAACTGAAGTTGAAGCTCCAGTTACTACTAATGACTCGCGTGAAAGTAGCCAATCCATAAGTGATGAACGGACAAAAAAGCGCAAATCTATCAGTGAAAATCAGGAGGATTACAACAACAGACTGATAAAACAAATACGTCAGAGTTCCAGAAGCAAATCTTTCAAAGTTGATGATATGGTCTCTATAAAGATTGATAAAGTTGATAAAAAAACACCCATGCATCCAAATATGCTGATGGGAAAAATTACTGCTACAGAAAATGGCTATGCCAAAGTCGTCACTCAATTTGGAGTAATCCAAGGTTACACTGCAACATCCAGGTTACAACCTTGTACAGCAACTGGTGTGAAATTAAATTATGACAAAAATTTCATTTTCGAGTGCTTGTAAAGAGGCACACAATTCAAATTGAACATTGAAGCATGTTTATTATGAACAGTCATCATGACAATATTACTACTTATTTTAATAACATAATTATATCGAGTGACTTCAGTTCCTTCCCATTTTTGTATTACTTCTGTTAAGAGTGAACAATAAAATGGTATGTGTTGCAAAAACAATAATGTTTCAGTATTTTTAAACCCCCCAAAAAATGAGTAGACTCATACAAACATTTCAAAGAAGAGTTTTGCTATAATATCTTCCTCAAACCTCGAAATATAACCTGAACCTGCAATCACAGCTTTAAGGAGAGAACAGTGACATATCAAGCATGAACCATCATCCTGAACAGCAATGGATAGCCACAACAAAGATAATCCCTGCATTTACCCCTTCCCTCTCTCATTCTGGTTTCAGAGTAAAAATAGTCCCTAAGCAACTTGCATTGGTGACAAAGCATAGAGTACAACCTGTAGTATTAACCTGTATTATCCCTAACCCTCACCCTAATCCTAATCAGTATAATAAGTGCTTAACCCTAATCAGTAAACCTTACATGAAAGCTAATCATTTGAATTAACGCTCAATGGTAATAACTAAAATGAACACTTGCTAAAATGTGTGACACCTTAATATCACAAGCTACCTTATTTTACAAGAGTATAGATACAAATAAATGAGAATGAGTGGTGTGTTGAAAATTTTACACCAGTTTGAAAATTTCACACCAGTTTAAAAAATTTAAACTAGTTTAAAAAAAATCAAACCAAAGAAAAAAATTGAACTACAACATCTACAACCACTTGAACATTAAGCTTCAATGGAACCTTGATAAATTGGTTCCCCTATTGCATCAACTAGGGCACAGATTAACCCTTTAAGCCCAATATCAAATTTGATTCTTCCTCCTTCCTTCCTTTTTTTTTTGGTAATCATTGATTTCTTCAATAAACCAACAACAATTTAACGACAAATTTAACACTATTTATTTAATATTAGGGCTCAAAGGGTTAAATAATATTAAAATAAACCCATGAACTTAAAAAAAGTGTAAATGTGAAGTAATAAAAACTTTACTTAAAGTACTTTAAGCAGAGTTATGAAAATCTGCTGATGCAAATTTCAAGAAATGGTGAAGGTTACCCCAGTAGACAGGATCAAATGCGATTCGTTCAATGTAGATCCCTTTTCTTGACATAGATCCTTGGTAGTCTTCGCTTTAAAGAAGGTATACTTGCAGATTTTGAACATCAAGGCTGAAATATGGTTGCAAAATCCAGCCTTTCCTGCGACACACGTACAGCTGCTGTCTAAAACGTTTCCCTTGGAAATACACAACACCAGTTTTAATTGATGTGGGGGTTCGTTCTTTCTAAAGCTATGGCAGCATTTGGCTTGAAAATAAAAACAGTGGTCATCACTTGCAGCAGTTATTTCCCTTAGATATTCATCTTCGAGGAATGTCTTCGCTTTTCTTAAGGACGTTGGCACAGAATGATGTTGAATATTGGAAATACGCTTTCCCGAACTGGCTATGTGTTCGTTCATTTCTGCCCTGATGAACATAGGCATCTTTTCAAGAGACGTACTCCATCCATCAGTGGGATACTTGACAGACGGTTTGTTAGCATCACCATGTGAGGAGTCCGTAACACTTGATATTGCTCCGACTCCAATGCGTTGCTGTTTTTGCTTAGTGTACAGACCATTTGGATCGGGATCCACGATATTTTTGTCCTTTCCAGTCTTGATATACCCTTCTACCCTGGTAAAGAAGTCAGATGATTATTAAACTTGAACAAATCTTACAATTGACTGGTAGAATATAAGTAAGATTACAAAGCGATCGCTGTCTTACCTCTTCACAAGTTCAGCTTTGGTTTTGAGGCCTTTGCCTGGATCACCTCTACATTTCAACCAAAATTTAAATTCAGACGGTTTTCGGCCGCAAAGTGACGCACCAGGAATATCCTGCTCTTCTAGAAACGATTTACTCATGCTAGATAAGATCACTTTGCGTCGCGTCCCTTCAATTTGTTTTGGTTACAGTGGCCTTACTTGCCTCGCTCTGATGTAGTTCGTTCCCACTCCGCCCGAGCGGTCCGCCATTATGAATGTCGTGTATGGCTTTACAAGCTCAGGCATCCTGGAAAGTCAGTATCAGGGCTTTCCTCAGGCTGCTAAGATTGGCAATGTTGGTCACAAATTTATTGACAACAGTGAGGCACTGAGATCTTGAATATCATTTATATCTTCTATATTTTTTTGTACATGATAAGTGCCATCCATCCACACAAAACCCCAATTCAAATTTTGAGGGCTTGGGACAACATACCTCATCTAAGCATTCCATGGAATGGGTGTGGTATTGCAGTTTCTTGAATTATTGTCTCTGACATGATTTTTCTGACTTAATCTTGCCTGTAAAATGTTCAGTTGTACTTTCGGGTAATGTCATGATACGTATGGTGTAAAAGATTTATGAAGATGTCATTGCGTTGTAGTGTATGCCAAAATGGGCTACATAGAGACAGTAACTAGAACTGCCGAAGATTCACTGTTAGAGCAGATAAATGAAGCCACAATACTCATCACAAATCGTTGAAACAGAAGTTATTTGTCTTGAACTTTCTCCGAATTTCTTAAATTCACTCTTCACACCTTTGTTCTCAATCAAATGTGCCCCTCTCCTTCCCCAATGTTGAGCCACGCGTATTTTGGAGCACTGAGATGACTGCAATCCCAAATCAACATTGGGGAGGGGAAAATCACACAAGTGTTTCAAGATTTGTGACGAGTATTGCAGTTCAGATTTAGAATTCATGGCATCTCTGTTCTGTTTTGTTTACATACATCAGACCGTGATGAACATACTTGGGGGCTCTTGCACCACAGTTGCTGCTTTCACCCTGTTATTTTGAATGAGTCATCTGTGGTTCTATGGCTTAGCTGCCTGGCCCCAGTTGCTCGAAAGATGGTTAAGTTAACCATATGTTTGTCGGCAACTGTTGGTTAAATATGCTAACCGTTGGTTAAATTCCCGTTTCTCAAAGGTCTGTTAAGCTGACGCTTATCCCTGGTTAGCTAACAAATGGTTAAATAAAATGTCCCAGTCTTTAACCATCTTTAAACAGGTTTGACAAGTTTTCCTGCGAAAGACAGCAAATTTTCTTTTACTATCTTCTGTCGACTCTTATAACCACTTTCAGCAGAAAAATGGCTGCCCAAAATTCTTCGTTTGAGCTTGAAGCTGTTGAAGTCGCTCCTGTCAATAAAAAAGCTTGCAGGAAACGAAAACCAAATTTTTCAGTACAGGAAATTGCGGTGATAACTCAAAAGTTTGAAGAAGATCAAGCCATACTAAAATCAAAGTTTACCAACACAACTACTAACAAATTAAAGCAAAGTGTATGGGAAGAGATGACAATCGCCGTAAACGAGGCAAGGACTGCACACCGAAGTATAGCTGAAGTTAACGAGAAGTGGACGAACCTGCAGAGAACTGCACAGCACCCACAGGTACTACATGTAAACAAGTCAAGCGGAAGAAAGTCACATCAGATGATGTGCTTCGACTGCAGTATGAAACACTGCAGTGCAAAAAGGAAACCCTGCTTTTGAAAAAGGCCAAGCTTGAGCTACAAATAAAACTGCTTGAGAAGGAGTTGTAGGGCAACTTTAAGCCCCATTCACAACGAAGCTCAAACTTGTTTAAAGCTGTTTAGTTGAACACTGTAAATTTTCTTTCCTTTATTGTAAAAGCTGCTAACTAACTGAATTAATTACTTGAAATTTAGTGCAAATTTCAAAACATACATGCTGAATTTCATTTGAATTATCCTGTGTAAAACCCTATATTCTAGTTTCATTTTTTAAAACCTGGTTTAATTAAACATGTTTAGATTGGTGTGAATGAGGCGTAAGTTTATGTGCTGATTAACCTGAAAGTACTATTTCCTCAGGGGCACCCAACCATGTTTTCCTTCTAAATGCATCAAAAACACTTTTTTGGCTATCAACAATGACAACAACTTTATCCAGAGTACTTTTACACCTTTAGAAATACACGAAAACCTTAAGCCTGTTTGTTTGTCTCAGCAATATTATTTTTTCATTCAACTGACCTCAAATTACCCAATTTTGAAAAAAAGTAGAGAAATGGACAGTTTTAAGATTATCTTGTACCTCTACGTTGCTTCAAATGCAGAAATTCATGTCTTTTACAATGGGTATCTAAAAAATACATTTTCTTCTTTCCAGATTTTTTCTTCTTTCTATATGTAATTTTTTGTGGTCATAACGAGTAAAAAACACTAAAGGGAGGGTCACCACTCTTGTTTCATTGCAAAACATTAACAAAGGGATAATTTCAGCTTCAAATGATCATTTTGCATGAGGGAACTGGGGCAGGTTTCAAGAAAAACACCTTTTTAGCCAGGTACAATAAAATCAAAATCAAAATCACTATTAAAAGCATTAGGACTTCAAGAGGGGCCATAATAACCTCTTTTTAGGTGACCATTGAAAATTGCCGCTACCTTTGAAGTCACAATGTTTTGTCTGCAGTCTGCACTAGGTGATAAGCAGTGCAAAACAAGGGAATTACCTGAATCTGGGGAGTGAAATTCCAAAAATGAAACTTCAGGAAATCATAGGGAATTTATTAATATTGTAAAGCTTTAAAAATTGTACATGAATGGAATGGTTACCTAGAATTCTTAGCCTTCCTCAAGTAATAGAAAATTCTAGGCAATTTGTGCTTCTCCAAACAGATGTTTCACAGAAAGTAGTTGGGTGCCCCTGATTTCCTGCCCAGCAACCCTTCGGCCAGTTTAACTTTTTGGATCATTCAAATTATAGTCTGCTCACAGTACCCTATCTTTTTGTGAGATCGTTTAGATATACCACGTCTTACCGTCACGGCTATCTTGATTTTGAAATGTACCTTGCAAAAACGTGCTGCCCGAGTGATTTTAGGGGCTGACACAAGATCAAATAGCATAAATCTCTTTAATAAATTAGGGTGGCTCCCATTTTATGACGAAGCTTAAATCAACAAGTGTTCGCTAGTCTTTAAGCGCCTTCAAGGAAATTGCCCCAGCTACATGTATGACCTTCTTAAAAGCAATGCAGATTTACACTCACGCAGTGGGCGGTACAGTGCCTTAAACCTCGTCTGCCCCAGATATAATCGTGAATCTGAGGGAGGGAGAACTTTTAGCGTGTCCGCGACCAGGCTCTGGAACTCTCAACCCACTGACCTTAAGAAAGGAACATGTGTAACCTCATTTAGAAAGGCCATTTATAGTCATTTTTTAGTGATACAACGACGTTGATCATTTTAGCTTGAGTGTAACTTAATTTTATTTCTCAGTTTTATGCTAATCCGGCATTTCACAACCTTCCTTCCGCTTGACCCATCCTAGCTGTATTCTTTTGTAATTATAGTTTGTAGATATTCATTGTAAGGATATTTTATAATTGTAATATAGTTTTTACTCTTCTAAGTCTTAACCATACATATATTTATAGTTTTCTTCGTTAACAATATGCATGTATTTTGTCACTTGATTTTCGTTTTATAATTTTAGTTTGAGGGCCACTAGTTATTCAGTTGAAGCACTGTCCCGTGTTACCCTCGTTAAATAAAGTTGATTATTATTATTATTATTACCGAGGGGGTGGGCATCAGGGATTATAGCTCGGGGGGGGGGGGGGGGGGCAAGAAAAATAGAGAGACTGTAAGGACTGTAATAACATCACAGCTTGTGTTATTACAGTCCCTCTGTTTTTCTCGCTTCCTCCCAACCCTCCCCCTGCCCCCTAAGTAGTTTTGACACTCATGCAATATGGCAGCCCGTAATGCACAGTGCTCGATCTCGATGAACTTACGGACAAATAGAGGACTGTGAACAGTCTATTCAGATTATCACACTTGGGACAAAATTGTGTTCAAATGTTTTAATATTAAAACTATTTAGTATAATCCACAGAAGCAAATTTTAAATGGAAATTTTTATGTGTATTTGTTTCACTTGCGTGAATGGCAAAATTTGCAAGTACTCCACAGGGGAATGTTAAAATTGTGATGATGGACTCATCAGCAGTTGCATACACTTATGTTAAGGAACTTACACCTAAAGCCAAATATTTTTAGTTTTTAATTTTGTACCTCAAAATTGTGCTTTTATGTGCCAGGCAAGTTATTGAAATTTAGCAAGAGTAGTAATCATTTGGACCCATAACCAAGCTGTGAGACAATTCATGGGTCTGTTCTTATTTTTTTCACTGACTCTGTTGTAATGCAAAGTCTTTAAACTTCAGTGGAAACCAGTTTCCAATGTAAAATAAAAAAAATAGGCCTGCGTGTATGCCATGTCTCCAACAACACATTTGTGGGTTCATGAAACTGCTAGTTTGGCTAACTTTACATACAGGGCGTAGTTTTTACTTTTAGCTTGTGCAACACATAAAAAGAAACGTTTTGAGGCAACAATGGTATTGTTGGTACAGGTGCATAGAATATTATCTTAACAACAAAAAATGAGAATTTTTTTCCTTGTACAGCACTTTTATTTTTAAATCCAGTGGAACCTCAATTTAAAAAAGTGCTAAGGGACTGCAGAAATTTGTTTGTTACATCGAACACCTCAATTTTACGAATTTTTGAAAAAACAATGATAATGTTCATTTATATTAAGGTATAGTTAATAATTAATTTACAAAATCCAGTATTCCCAAGTCTGAAGAATGTCTCAATACCAAGCTGTTATGTTGCTATGGCACTAGAAACTCAAGAACAAGCAAACAAAGCTGTGTAAAACTACTGTAGATGTAAATTTGATTCATCTTTTATCACATGTTGATATCGCGGTAAATTTTATGATTGCACTCGTTGTAACAAGGAGTTTGTTAAATTGACGATAATGTTAAATTGAGTTTCTGTTCCATACATTTTCCTGTATTTTGGCCAGGCTGAAGAAAATCATTCGTTATACCAAAAAGACTTTGTCTTTTATGAGGTTTGTTAAAACGAGGTTTCACTGTATATTGAGGGATTTCATAAAGTTCAAGGATTTTCCTTTCTTTGGTGGGGGAAGAGTTCATTGATAAAATTAATCTCGTACCCAGATCTCACTCTGTTTTACACTGAAAAGCTCCCTTTCCCTTGGCCGTGGGAGATCTGGGTACGAGATTATAATAAAATGACCTTGTCAAAAACATACTCTTAATTCACATTAATTTGTATTATAGAATGAAGATGATGTGAACTACAGAATAACGAATATTAAATATAGGTTGCATCTTTATTTATATCAATTTGTATTTCCACAGTTTACGTCATCTTCATCATTCTCCTGTCACTTGTTAGGATGAACACAGCAAATTGGCCTGCCCCCAATCTATTCGGGTTCATAGCTCAGTTGGTGGAGCACTGTAGCGCGAATACAGAGGCCATAGGTTTGCATCCCATTAAACTCCCCCCACCCATTTTTTTCGGGTTAATTTGCATTTGCTTAAATTGCAATATTACCACTGAGATCATATCTTCATTTAAATTTAAATTTGTTATGATGTATTAATAAATCAAAGGTGAAGAAGACAATGTGTATTCCATGATATATTACAGCACTTTTGCAAGCTTTTAATTTTTCTTTTACACAGTGTGACTGTACTTACAAAAGTTGTCTGTTGTATGAAATGGATGAATGGACTGTGCAGTGTATCACCTTTTGCACATTTAAAGATTAAATAAATATTATGTAGTTGGGTAGTTGTACAATACTGTGGGGTATTACAAATACTACTTTTCTAATCGAACTCTGAAAACTGTAAACAACCAAAAACTACAATGTACTAAAGGAATGATAAACTGCAAGCAGCAGCAGTAAAAATTATTAGATTATCATGGTTTTGGGGTTTTCTCAGTGTCTCAACCGCACCATGATTAACTATTCAATAACTGAATGTGAGGTATTAACACAAAGTGTTAATACAAACACACAAGTGGGATTGGTTTTGCTGGAAGATCCACAAGAATATTCTGATCGTGTATGCAACTCCTGTGCGCAAAAAATTATAACTCTGGGTAATTTGTTTGAGATCGTAAAAACCGCAACTCTTCCAACAATATCTGGTACTTAACGTTCGCTTGCAACCCCTGAGAAAGCGAGTCCATCATGGAGAAAAGCGAAGCAAGTGCGGATTAATTCACCTGAAGTCAAAACGCAACTCGGATGAGAAAACCCAAGAAATCGCGCAAGTCACTGGCATTTACTGGAGAAAGTGGTTCAATGTCGACGCTGGCTGAAAATGAAGAGGAAATGTTGAGAAGACTTAACGTAGATGACTTGCCGCAGACAAGACTTCAGGTAAAAGTTGTTTACCTAAATCCTTCAGGGAATGTTATTGTAAGAATTCCGCGAGACGATCAAACCAAAACACTGGTGAAGAACCTGGCATGTGAAAACTGGCGTGAAGTGTCTAATGCGATATTACAGCACGCTGAACTTGCACCCGAATTAAGAAACAGCATCCGCAAAGTTTTATCCAAGGAATTCTGTGAATATCTGAAGTCTGAAAAATGAGGCTTTTTCCAAAGCCTGTTGGAAGAACTGCTAATAAATCTTGCCTCGACAACAGCGTCGTAACCGCTTCCTTTTGTTCCGATCGTAATTTAAGCGATATTCCCAATCCAGCGAGCGCAGAAAGAGCTTTCTCCAGGGCAGAATCGAAGTCTTCTAAATCCGCCATGGGAAAGATTTCCGTATAACCCCATACATTAATTATGCATTCGATTTCATTAATTATGTATCCCTGCTATTGTCTTCCAAGACAATAGCGAATTCCCGTGAGTATTGCATATATACATCGGTAATGAATACTCACTGCGTTAATAAAAGAGGAATTGTTTTTTTTTTTGTACTTCTCTCTCGCTCTTATTCTCCCTCTTTTTCCCCGGTCACTCTCTCCAGTGCTCCCGCAGTTTCCTTTTTCCTTTTTTCCTTGGCCGTCAGCGAGATTTGAACCAACGCTCATCTTCAGCTCTGGCGTTCCTGTCTCTCTACCATACCACTAGACTACGACGAATTGTTGAGATTTACCACATAAATGATAGATGTCTTGTCGCATGTCCAAGTTCAAATATACATAACAATACAAGTGAAACATGAAGTAATGTATATTATTCACGATTTGGCTCCTAACATATCCACGAAAAAATGCATCAATGCAGGCAATAAAAAGCATGCACACTTCAGAAACGCTCTTTTCCTGTATTACAATCTACAGCACAAACTAAGAGAACGACCATCGCTGAACAAGATGAACTTCTTCCAACTTTCCAAAATTCTTGCGGATCACGACCGGTGCATAGAGTGGTGTAAGGTAAACAACCTACTCGCGCAGTCATTGAAATGTCCTAGAGCTGGGTGCCACAATGCACTCAGCTGGACTAGACGAGCTTCACCGCGAGACGGGTATGAGTGGCGATGCTCCAAGAGAGGTTGCAATGGCGCAGCATCTATGCGCCAGAAGTCATGGTTTTCTGGTAGCAGGCTATCCATTGAAAAAATATTAGCCCTAACTTACGCTTGGGCGCACAAAGTTACCACTACTCAAGCAGTGCACGAAACCACACTGGACGATGAAACAACGTCAACAGAAACGGTGATAGATTGGTATAACTATTGCTGTGAGGTTTGTGCCGACAGAATTATGAATCATCATGCGGGGCCAATAGGAGGGCCTGGAACAACTGTTGAGATTGACGAGTCCAAGTTTGGCAAGATGAAGTATCATCGAGGTCACCAAATGGAAGGGAAGTGGGTTTTTGGTGGCCTTTGCCGCGAAAGCAAAGCCTGCTTCCTTGTCCCGGTAGAGCATAGGGATAAAGAAACTCTCTTGCCCATTATTCACGCTCAAATATTGCCGGGTACACGCGTTATGAGCGACTTATGGAGATCTTATGACTGCCTAAAAGACGAGGGCTATGAACATCTCACGGTTAACCACAGCCTGAACTTTGTAGACCCAGACACCGGTGCCCATACACAGGGCATCGAAAATACATGGTGGGGAGTGAAGCGAAGTTATCCCCGTACAGGAACATCCAAAGAACTCTTCAAAAGCTACCTACAGGAGTTTATGTGGCGTAAGCATTACGGAGAAAACCCCTTTGGAAACATATTGAAGCATATCGCTACACTTTATAACGTCGGAAACGACACAAGATCGTAATTATATACCACTCTATGGACCGTTCGCGATCTAAAACTCTGGACATTACGATATGGAACACAGACAGATGAGACGTTCAAGGCAGGTGCCTCAGAAATTGTTTCAGGGATAACAAAACTCGGATGAACACAGCTAAAAAGGTAGGTCTTTATTTCATTTTGTGCAGCGTGTTTAATTCGGAGGTTAGTTTCGAGAATTTAATGCTCTGTGCTATGAAATTTTTTCGAAAAGGATTTCACTATATAATTAGCTTTACGAACACAAAAAAATGTTCGAAATTTGCTTGGAAAAGTTCTGATTTTATTGCAAAAAGCGCCAAATTTAGGGCGTTTCAAAAAAGACTTAGAAAAAAAAATGGACATTTTTTTATGATAATAGGTATAATCCCAAAGGGTTACTATTGTTCTTTCCTTTGTTTTCTTTCAACAATGAATGTATGCATAATTAATCTATGGGGTTATACGGAAATCTTGCCCAGCCATGTTTTAAAATTTCGGAGGAATCAGACTAAAAATACTCCTCTCGTAATATCCTCTTGTAGGGCCAGTGAAAAAAAGGTCCCCTTGATTGGCAGCTTGCAGTCAAACATCCGAAACCGCACCAATCAGAGTCCCCGTCGATCTGGTGTACATGTTTGCCAAACGAACAATGGCTGAGGACAGGCGTATTTTTTCCTTCCCTCCCCCTCCCCCTCTCCTATTTTAAACCCATCAACCTCTCCCTTAAAATCAGTTTTTGACTCGTCCCAACTCTCTGGTAGTATTAACATCCAAGATGGCAGGACAACGTTATTCCTGAAAACAATTCATGGATCGTGCTCCAAAATACGCCTGCAGGCTAAAGAGAAACAAGATAACAAGCTTTATTTCTGATCAAAAGAGTAGACAGGAATTTTTGCCCTTAATAGGGCAGTTTATTGATAGGGCCCACATAGAACCTTTACACCCAAAGAACAATGCATGCCAGCAGCTTTTCAGAAGAATTCTTAATTAAAGTATCGGCAAATCAGCTCTTGACAAATCAGTGGTGAATTTTGAACAAGTTCCCAATTCTGCTCCATTTAGTAGACTTGTAAACTGTCTACAAAATAAAGTGAAGTTGCCTCGTCTTGCCAAAAGGATAAGACGGTGGTTTAATTAATGAAACCAAAGGCTCGGGAAGTGACTTTAAATACCGATTCACTGGCCAAGACTCAAGAATGTTTTTACACAATTTTATGTTTGTTATTGATGCAGTGATGAAACCAACTGACAGTGAGAAGCAGACCTTCACTCTCCATGTCTTTGCATACATTTGTCTACAACTCAGACAAGTTGTTTCTATTGTTTGCAGAGTTATCAACATCAGACTGCAAGATATAGCTCAGCTTAAGTAATATTGTTTGAACCTGTTTAGAACATGTTGTTTGTTTACCAATTCCATTTCCCCAACAATCTGGTGCATAGGTCATGTAATTCCAGCCCATGCAATGGATGTTTTTAACAAGTACCAGTTAGGACTAAATTGTGTCTCAATGGAAGGGCTGGAGTCAAAGCATATCACTATTGGAAGGTACAGTCAAAACACCAACTTTTCTGGAAGATGGGGTCAAATTTTTCCCCATGAATTTGTAGAGGTGATTTGGTTATGGGACAAGGGCTTTTATGAAGAGGAAAACCTTCAGCACAAACAGACATACATCCCCACAAGGGTATCCAATGAGGAATCTTGTTTCTGTGGACTTGAAATTGGTCCACAACAACAGAAGTGTCATTATTGGTTACATCAGTACATGGATCAAATTGATAAAAGTGTTAAGTTGGGGAAACTTCTTGTTGACAAGAAGCTGTTCTGATCAAAGCTTCAAAATGTTACGAGGGTCTGCATTACGAACTGTCCAGCGGATTTTGTTATAATAGCATTCAACAATCGCACAGACAGTAGATTCAACATGGCGTCAGTTGAAGATTTCCTTGATGAAGTACTTTTGAGCGATAATGACAGCGAGTCTGAACAACTTCACGAATCAACAGTTTATTTAAAAAATAAAAAAAAACAGTTCATGTAGTGTTCTTATACTTGGACTACAATATTTGGATGAAAATAACTTGTATTACTCTAAAATTTACTTTTTGAATTGAGTGCAATCACTCTGTATAACACTTATTTATATTTTACTTATTTAATGTTATAAACTGTTTAGCAAAGTTGTATTGTTGGACAAACTTATTGAACTTGTCAATTATATTGTTATTATATTACATTTTAAATGTATATTGAGGAAACTGAACAATAGTTTTGGAATAAAGACTGTTTCAGATGCCACTTCGTTTGTATGCCGGCATATGGCATTAGTCTGCAACCCAGATAAATGGCACAGCTAACTCCAAGCTTGTAATTGACTGAGCCATAATGTGCTACAATTTCTGCCCATATTCAATTGTGGAGAGGAAATCCAGCCTTGTTCCAAACTCCATAATGAAATACAATGCACAGCTGTAAACTCTTTTTCCTGTATATAAATTCAAATTTCTTCCTGGTCTTTACAAGAATTGTGGCCTTCCCATTTACTCTGCCAGTTAAATATTTCTCAAGTACTTCTTCACATCACCTTCATCTAAGCCACTCAATAGGGAAAGAAAAACAACGGCCTGTTTGGAAATAAACGAAATAACATCGTCTTTTAATTGACCTCTCTTCATTTGTGACGTGATCTGTAATGTTATTAACTCTTGAATGCTGAAGTGCTCTCTTCAGGCAGTGAAACAAGTCTACTGGAATACTTTTTTGGATTTCACATTGATATGGGTTCCTGATGCTTGGTCTTCCTGTAAGCCAAAAATAAATCTTCTGCAACCATAATTTGCTTTCTGTTTTAAAAAGTGAGCCGCAGTTTAAGCTGGTATTCAACAAGATTTTAAGAGTGTCGGTCGGTGGTTTAAAGGCTTGGAAGGAGCCCTTGATTTGTTTTTGAATGCTCTCCTTAAAAATACAGGTTATTTCCCAAATCAAGCTTATCAAAAACTTCTAAACACAACGCTATTTGAGCTTCTAGATTCTCCTCCATATCAGTGGTCCTTGGAGGTCCGGATGATTCGCTAAGTTTGTTCAGACTCGCTGTCATTATCGCTCAAAAGTACTTCATCCAGGAAATCTTCAACTGACGCCATGTAGAATATACTGTGTGTGCGATTGTGGAATGCTATTATAATAATAAAATCCGCTGGACAGTTTGTAATGCAGACCTTTGTAACATTTTGAAGCCCGTACGCCCACCGTGGCTGAATTGGCAAACCTCTTGAGATCAGCCAGGAAATACAGAATATCCGAAATCGCGTTGTTTTAACCCATATCGAAAGGTGATGAAAACAATACATCAGAGCAACGCGAGGGAGCAGACAAGGATGGCCCACCCTCTCCACCCACACATACCCTGCTAGCAGAGGCTTTTCCCTTGTGTTTCTCAGCGTTGTACTGCCATTCTCTTTGCGGTTTTGGTTGCTCGCGTTTTGTTTTGGTTGTTTCTGTGCCGAGGAAAAGACCTGCAGACAGCCGTTCGGGATTTGTTGAGCATGCGTATTAGATACCTCCAAGATCTAGGAGGTAATCACATGACTAAACCGGTTGTGGAACCGGTTTTATCGACTCGCACATCTTTTTTGTACTAGTTTGCTGTGCAAGAGTGAGCCAACTATATCAACATGGCGAGTGCGATTCTTTCCTGTGAAAGTTTCAACGACGCTGTTGAAAAGGCTTTAGAAGCCCTTAAGGACAGTTCAATCGAGTCTTTGACTAAATATCAATCCAAAGGTTTGTTTCATGTATTGAATGGCGAAGATACATTCGTCAGTTTACCAACAGGTCATGGGAAATCGCTGATATATCAACTAGCTCCATCGGTCTCCAAGCATCTTGGCCTCGTCAGTGAAGTGCCAATTGTACTCGTTATTTCCCCGCTGAACGCTCTGATAGATGATCAGATAGCCTCAGTTACAAAGCTAGGAATTACAGCCTGTAAGCTTGATGCCTCATCTCTTAAAGATACTGTCAGTTTGGCTGGTCATGAAGTGCTAGAAACCAGAGGTGTGAGAAAGTGAAACTGACGGGCAAACTCCGGCGGCGGCGTTGTATTACCGACACGTGACCCAGAAATTCCATGGTAACCGCATTTTCATTTCGCGCATGCTCAACAGGAATCCCAAACGGCTGTCTGCAGAGGTCTTTTCCTCGGCACAGAAACAACCAAAACAAAACGCGAGCAGCCAAAACCGCGAAGAGAATGGCAGTACAACGCTGAGAAACAAAAGGGAAAAGCCTCTGCTAGCAGGGTACCCACACAATGCGAAACAAACACAAAACCCTATGAAAAAAAGACAACAGAAGAGCCTGAAACAGCAGAAAATCATCCACCGCTGCAAGAGCCGATGAACAAAGAACCTAACCACATGAGCCGAGAAAGCAATGCACATGAACAGTGTGTTACCCGCTGTCCTGTTTCTCGCTTGGTGCAATCACCAGGCCACCCAGGAATTGTGATTACTTGGAAAATGTCAACCAGGGATCTCGGCATCACAATACTGCAATCTCAGCCATCAGGACTGGTTCAGTTGTTATATGATCGCAAAGATGATTTTGTCGCATTTAACTAAGGTGCCAGCCCGGCTCATGTAATCAGGCCCTATAGCCAGATTTAATGCCCTCCCCCTTGACCTCACCAATTTTTGAAAGCTCCCGAGTGCACACAAAATTTCAACCTCCTCAACATCGTCATACCTCCCTCTCTATATTAAATAAAGTTTCCCTTATCCATGGTCTTTTCATACAAATGTTTTCAAACATAAGCGAGAGACAATCCAAAACAAAAATCCTAACAATGTTTAAAATATGAACAAGTATGTTTTTGATTATTGACAAGACTTATCGCAACCACCACTTCATTTCAACACACTGTAACTACACTATCCCTTCATAACCAAATAAGCACTTCCAACTACCTCACTGCAACACCTAAATCACTTTTACCTCCCCAAAAAATATTTTTTGTTACTTAATATTAAACTCTAAAAGAAACAACTTTTACTGATTAACAAACTACAGCCACCAAATACTAAATCACATCCAATGTAACTCCACGCCTTTCACTTAATGCATCTCAACCAACCCCCTAAAATATACAACGCTTCTGCACCACTCACAGATCCCCAATACACTTAAAAAATTCACACACACCTGGTACATTGACACCCAAATATATGCTCCCCCACAGTGTCTTGATATTCATGAATTAGGGCTAGGAGAAAAAAGAAATTGAAAATCAACCCATGTTAAAAAATTTTTAACTTGATATGAACTATATAGGGTATACAGCTATTTCAAGAAAGGTTGTCAGAAAAAGTGCACTCGACAATCCCAAAAGGCATTGTGGGTGGTTTTGAGTTCACTGTTCTTCAGAGAAATTTGAAAGAATTGGCACGAAAGGCCATGAAAATGTGTTTGCGAGTGCTAACGGAAAGCAACTAAAGTAGGTTCAACAGCTACAGTCGTCAGGAACAGTGCAGTGCATCGATTATATCCCATATTACCTTTCAGGATTGTCGCGTGCACGTTTTTTCCGACAACCTTTCTCAAAATAGCTGTATAAAGCAATTGTAGAAAGAGTAGGAAGTCAACAACAAAATTTTATCTCAGGTCATGAATAGTGATTTTCAGATTTGTACTTGTCAAAAATTAGAATTGAATCAGACCTGTAATGGAAAACATTTAGAAAAATGCACCTTGCACCTGTCCTGTAGTCGTGGTGACCACTGGGGCACCATGGACATAGCAACCCTCAAAATTATTTGGTCTAAAAGGATGAATCAGAATTGTTTGACTGAAGAACAACAGTTCAACTAAAAATGAACAAAATATGATTAATGTAATACAGCTAGTGTATTACTATATTTATTCGGCTATAAGCCGAGACCCCAAACTTTAAACGTGTAGACTCGGCATAACGAGAACCAAAAATAAACCGAAAACACCAGGCTATAAGCTGAGACCCATTCATTATTACAAGACTGAATTGTCAACTACGGGAAAACCTAACATTTTCGGAAAAAAATCACACTGATTGTCACACGCATCTATACAAGAGATACAATGGTGATTTAATATGCAAAGGACAGAAAAGCGTTTTTGTGGTTTGCATATGGGAGAATACGACTTAATCTAATTAACCTAAACGTTTTAAAAACAGAAAGCGATTTACATGTGAAGATGTTGGACCCTGTCCCTTTTATGGTTCGACCATGAAAGAATGCAACTTGTTTACGAAATAATTTTGCTCAATAAGATTTTACGAAATCACCTCCTTTCCGAACATAAGCAAAGAAATTATCCATCATTCAATGTTCACCTTAATTATCTCATGCATGATCACCAAATTTTGCGTGACAATTTCTTTGGCTCTTGACAACTAAGAGCAATGGCGATAAGCCAAACCATTCCAGTGTGTATGTGCTGCAAAGACAATTATTTTCCAAACGGAAAATTGAAATTATTTGATTCTTTCTTTCACTCAGTGTACCTTGTTTTTCCAAAAGGTTTGCTTTGTATTGCCGATTTGTTTGCCGTGCGTTCTTTGTGGGTCATATGTAACAAAGATAAATGAAGTGTTGTGACACATTGCACAGCAGACATTTCCGGTAACCAGAATTTAATTTTGACCTGTAGCGTTTATTTAAAATTTATTTATAACTATTTTTTTTTATTATAATTATCAGCAATACTAGTTTTGTTGTGCTTAGAAGTAAAGGGGAAAAGCTTATGTTCAATAATGTGCATTAAGAAAAAGAGGGTTGGGATCCTTTTCATGGACAGTTATAGATGAAGATATCTCATATTGTTTTGATCTCTTTGGTTTGCATTAGCTGCTCCTGAACTTACCATTAAGGTTTCCCTAATCTGAATATTTGTTGGTTGAGTTGGAACTGAAATCTCTCCACCCTGCAAGCGTTTTAAACTTCACACACACACTATACTTTATTTCATGAACATCATTTTGCCATCTCTACCCGCAAATAGCAAAAGCTAGACAAGGCGGGCAGAAGAGAGGAAAGGTTACAGCAGTCATAACAGATAATATGACAATTGTAAAGTAATTAAATAAACTATCTGGATAAATAAGAATTACTGAAAAACAAGCTAAAGTTACAAAATATATAGTCTTACAGAATGATATTACAAGCAAATTTACTACTAACAGAACTATTGATTATTAGTACATTGAGTCAAGGATGCAGAATTTGCCATTTTTTGTAGGAGAATGGGCACTTCAACATAATCGTCCTCTGCTTCCATTATCGAGAGCAAGAAGTCATGAAAATTTTTCTTAAAAGCTACTTTGGAGAGTTGACGAAATTCGTTAGGAATTGCGTTCCAAAGTTTAGCTCCAAACCTGGAAAAAGAATCTTGATTTAGATTCAGTCTTGAAGTTTGGACATAATAATTTCCAGACAAAGAAAACCTGGTCTCATGTTTGTGCTTTGAATTAGCTTTAGTGAAGAAATCACAGATCGGAGCATTCATGCAGGAAACGTCAAACATTACAGAAGATACTTTTTCAGCATATAACATTTGTAAGGGTAGAATTTTCGAGGAAATAAATAAAGGCACAGCATGGGCTCTAGGTTCAGAAAAGTACATCAAACGAAGGACTCGTTTTTGAAGCACAAGAATTTTTTGTAAATGGGTTTTGGCAGCTTGACCCCATGCCGCCAAACCATATGTCAGATGAGGCAAGATCAATGACTGATAAATATTTAAAAGGGTTGTACATGGGACGAAGTGCCTAAGACGGGCAACAACACCAACAGTTCTGCTTATTTTTAATGCAACATTATTAATTTGAAATTTCCAGCTTAAATTGCTGTCCAATAGAACGCCAAGATATTTAACATGGTCCTCGCACTGAAACGTGGTAGGAATTTGAGTACAGTTATTGATCATTTCAATGTTAACCGAGTAGTTCAGCTTACGTTGATATGGACGAAAGATAACATAGTTTGACTTTTTAGCATTGAGCATCAACTTATTTGCATTGAGCCATTCAGAGACTTTGAGCAGTTCGCTTTTGACGGTTTTTTCAAGAGATTTCAAATTAGAGTCAGCATACAGCAAGCTTGTGTCATCAGCAAAGAGATGGAATGACAATTTCGCTGAAGAATTGTTTACTCTGACCTGTTTGAATCTAGATAACTGCACCCCTTTATCCTTCAAAAACTCTTTCACAACCATGTTCCTGTTTTTTCTCCAATGCCATATTCGCGAGCGAGCTCAAAGGAGAATTCATATTGTCTATCAGCACATTAATTACACAATGAAACTTTCATGTAGGAATTTTTTAAAAAATTAAGAAGAAGAAATGCCAGACCAAAGAGGGATTAGCAGCTATGACCTGTTTCTGATTACAGTATTAATTTTTGGTGGAATATTACCCTTCACATTTGAGAACTGCTTTTCTCAGCAGGCGTATATGGCCCAAATAATGATTGTTTTCTAACAAAGTTTTATTTAGAATTATTAGAATTAAATGATATTTTTGGTTGTTTGCTTACCTTTTCTCCATCCTTCATTGCATTTATTTCTCGCAGTAGCTCATTTTCATCAAACTCAAGATCCTTTGGGTTAGGAGAGTGCCTTTTCCTACTGCACTGGCATTGTTCTTCTAGAAGTTTATGTTTCTTTTCCTGGGCTCCGCCTCCTTAAACATCCTCTGTTCATTCCGTTGATTATAGGTCTGCCTGGTGGCAAGCATTGTATCACAGGCATTCTCTGTCCACTGCTGTTCAATGTGTTTTTTGCAGGCTCTGGATTGATTTCTCTTCTCTTTTTTTTAATTCAGCATGGGACTTTTTTACTTGAATATTAAGCTCAGGAACGCTTGTTTGTGCAATGGCAAAAGACATTCCAAATGTCTTTTCAAAAGTTGTATTAATTTTGTCACACACCTCTTTTGATTAAGGATTCGACTGTTAATTTGTTTGTAAATACCTTAATGTGTAACAGTGTTTGTCTTGTGACCCCATAGGGGAAATAAAGATTGATACGAGAAGTGATGTACATCACAAGCCTTGTAATTTGCCACAGAATGTTGCTTTTTCTCCTGTTCAGTTAGCTGTTCCCAGTTTGTTTGACTAAAGTGCTCTATATAAGTTTTCTTGGTGATAGTCTTCCACCACTTAAGATGGTGTTCACGAGCCTTGGACCGCTATGTATATAAATTTTTGTTGACTTCAAAGTGGCGTCTGTGTACCCCTTGGAAAACCTCTGAGTACTTTTTCCACCTCTGCTCGTGGTCATACTCCACCTTTCTTTTAGCCTTCAGGATGCTAAGCTTAACAGCAACTCAAGCAATCCACATCTGAAGTAGTTGGCCATTTAGGGCACCACGCTGAATAAAATGATCGCTTCGTAAAAAATACTTCACCAGGTGTTTTCCAAAATAACTTATAGTTCAAGTTCTGCCTTGACGATAAATAGCTTTGACAAGAGTTTCAGATAATGGCAGTCTCTTTGGCACGTGCATACCAATTACTTTTGAGAAAGTGCTGCTTCACAGCGTAAAAGCATAGGCCCTGAACTTCATTTATTTTGAACTTACCACCAAAATAACCGCGCCTGTCATAAATAACAGCCTATGAAGGCGCAAAGTGCGGTAAAGCGCTGTGCGCGTTCAAAACAACAAGAATAAGGAGCCATTACAACTCAATAACGTCTATAAAGAAGTATTTAATTTCTACCTTTTAACATAGACTAAACGTCAAAATAGCAGCGTATGTTAAGACTTTATTGGTCCGCTTAGAAAAATTACACTACCGAAAGCATAATATCGTAGGGAAAACATTCATTGATCACAGTAAGTTTGTTTCTTTGTCAGCCATTTTCATTTTGCAAGGGAACCAAGCCTTTAGTAAGTCCTTTCCTCTCATTGGATAGTTCGTCTCTAAGACAACAAAATAACTTCCACTAAGGCCACCCTACTCAGGGAATAGCTCACCCAAGATGGCAAATTAAAAATGGCGGCCAACAGCCTTCATGGCTGATATTTTGCCTGACGGCAACACTTTTCAAGACCAAAATGTAGTTTTTAGGGGCCGATACTTATGAAATATGAGGTTTTCTGTATTTTTGCACTTGGCAATATATAAACTTCAAAGCAGTTGGTATTTGAATTGGCAATAAAACTGTCGTTTTATCGCACGTTTATATTTTATCAGGAAAAGCCTAGACAAATCAGTTTGATTTGTGAAGTTGCCAAGCACAGATCTATAGTTTAAGTCACAGTTTTTAAATGTGTCATTGAATTTTTTAAGGCTCAAAGAAAAAGTGCACCTATTATCCATGCAAAATAATGCATTTTTGGGGCCCACTTTTTCTTCCTTATACACTGATCACGTGATTAGGTCACATGATTTTCACAAGACATACTTCCCATGGGATGTAGATTCAACCTGCCAAGTTTCATGCCATTTGGTAAAAATCTCATGGAACATCGGCAATTCAAACAAAAAATTTCATTTTTGAAAGTGACCCATGCCTTAATTTACCTGAGCACTTTCTGCTATTTCCATTTCTTCTTTAGAAACCTTTCAAGTATATGCTATCCAAACACTGTCTCTAGAGTGAATGATTTGGAGCCAGTGCACCCAGAACTGTACAGTGCAGCTATCATGTTCTTTAACTTAGTGTTAAACAAGAGAAGGAAACTGATTATTTATTACAAATGTCTGTACATACTAGGAAGGTGTAGAGCCTCTCAGGTTGAACAGCTGGCATATATAAAAACAAGAAAAGCCTGCTTGCATACTCTAACTGAACCAGTTCTAAAATCAAATGGTGTGCAGATCACTGACACAACGCGATATTTTCAAAGAGATGGCCCACAACAAGAATTTGAAGCTGGAGAACAAAAAGGTGGACATGCTGGATGTGCAAGCTGCAGTGGGGATGCTAGAAAGTACAAGGACCTAGCTGTTTCTCTAAAAAGACCACACCTAAGCATGTCGGAGCGTTTAAAGAAAGTACTGCAAGGACCCACTGGGAAAAACCGAAGAAATGGTGGTCTGAAACCATTCAAGGATCTGTGTGTGGAAGAACTGAAAAGAGACTGCACTGCACGTGGTCTATCCTGTGATGGCTCAAAAAAAGAATTGCAAGAAATTCTCAAGGAAGCGATTGGCAGCATTCTGAGTACCTGCAATGATCTTCTTTGAACAGGAAAAAACAATGGCAGACCTTGGTTTAGGTTAGAATGGTTTTACTACATTTCCATCTTCACACTTAATCAATGAAAGGCTGTCATTTACTGAATGTTACAAGGACATTTCCACCTAACATTATTAAAGGTGCACACTGAAACACCAGCCCAAGACACCAAGCACTTAAATAATTATTATACATGTAATTACCAAGTATTCAGTCAATTTTGACCTTCACTTTTTTTCCTATAATAGGAAACTATGAGGTTTTACCTACAGAGCCTCTTCATGACATCAAAGAGCACATAGCAAATGTCCTGACTGAGCTGCCGTAACACCTTGAAAATGAAGAAAAAATGCATTTCAAGACATCACAGACTGCTCTTTAGGTGGCAGGGAAGAGCTAAGAGGTTGTGACTATCGCCTTGCAGCTGTCATAGCAGCACAATATCTCACAGGTAATGAAAACAAAATAATAATAATAATAATAAGTATTGTACAATGGAATCTCAAGATAATGAAAGGCTAAGGGACTGGCAAAATTTGTTTGCTATACAGAGGTTTGTTATGTTGAGGTTCCACTGTAGTAATTAATCAGAAGTTAAAATAAATAAAGTATAATGCATTTTTTTTCTTTTTCTAGGAAAAGTTAGACCCAAGATCCAGACATTGCTAGATTCCCTCACTGAGCTCAGTAAACTCTTGTACTTGCCAGCAAATTTACGTTCTCCAAATTTGGTTCTTTGCCTTCACAATCAAGCTTTCTTGCATGCAATGATCTTGAAGGAAGTGATTGGAAATCCCAAGCCCCTCTCTGAAAGAAAGTTATATGGCAGGTATTGGCATTCCATAACCGTTCATGCTGCCAAGCAAAGCACAATCATCTCGTTAAAATCCACCAACACTGAAGAAGAGGAAAGGCATTTCAACACCCTTGAAGGTGTCACCAAGTTAACAAACAGGACACCTGGTGACATTATCACTCCAGGCCTTGCTTGCCTTCAAGAAAAGCAAAAACTGGCTGAGAGTCAAAGTGCAACCAACCCCGTGAAAATGCAGGAGTCACAATTCTCGAAATATTACACCACTCTACCACCATTCCCAAACACCATTATTCCAAATCAGTACATTAGAAGGAATCAAAAGGAGTACCAAGCACACTTAGAGAGTATCAGTGACTTCATTGCCTGTGGGGAAGGTGAATGGTGGGATCAGGTCCTGCCTGGCGTGGAGTTCTATGATGGCCCAGAGGAACCTAATAACAGACCCCCAAAACCCACACTTCACCATTTCAGGTCAAGCACTCTCCAGTTCTGGCAACACCTTAAAGAGAATTTGGAAAGATGCCTCAGTGATGATAATATAACAATCCAACACAGGATTATTACAATATACAAACCAAAGAGGTGATTGTACCAGAGTCATGCACACCAACTTTTTGGACACAGAAAATGATGATAATAGCTTGCAAATTCAAGAAGAAAGAGAAAATGAAACAGCTGAAGATCCTGACAGATTTTCTTGAGATGGAGGATAATGAGAACACAGTAGAAGTTACAGGACTAGAAGAGATAACCATGCCTGAGGTTGAGGATTTGTTGGTCGAGTGTAGCGATGATGAAAATGATGAAGAACTGAAACCTCTGAAGACATCAGTTTCACCAGCGATTAGTGAAAGCACCTCCAGATACAATCAGGACCAAAATGTAAATGGCTCTGAATAATCAGAAAGATGTTCACCTGAAACAAGCCAGCAAAGTGAAAAATCCTTCCTCGTGAGAGAGGAGACAGACCACAGGAGAAAAATTATAACCAAGCTCTGTAAAAATGTAGCCAGAATAGTTGGGGAGACCGATTGCATTTTAAAATTAGATTCAGCAAGACAAAAGATGAAAAAAAAAAACCTGCAAGTGACTTTTACCGTAACAGTTATCAAAACCTTCTAGCATCAGTGCAGACACAAATCCTGGCACACCACACTGCACTGGAGAAAGAACACAAAGAATGGGAAAAGCGGCACTACCATGACCACAACTGCTCTGAACCAAGTTTAGAAGGCCTCTAGTAGGAATCTGCACTACAAGTTTATCGCTTACAATATATTTTTCTTCCCTATATTTACCGCTCCGTCGACATTTAATTCCAGGTCATTCATCATACTTTCCAACCGGATGTGTTTAATGCGGACTTTACACTTCAAGTTGACCGATTTTTTTCTCGACAAATTGAAATGCGCATCTTGAAACGAACACGAGGTCGTCCACGTAAGTTAAACTATTTTACAGCCAGAAAATGGACATGGTTTTGTTTTCACTAGTGTTAACAAACCTTCGTGAGCTGTCACATATTCGGTGGTTCTTTAATATGAGGCTACACAGACAAGAGTTGTGCCTGTTCAAAGATCATACTAAGCTTTTACATTTACATTTACATGTATTGGGTCGGTAAAATCATTAAGATATCACACCAACCGTGAAAATAAAAACAAACAAATAAACGAATAAAATACAGATATATCAATATATAAAATAATGATATAAAAGTTAAATAAAAAAACTATATAAACTTCATACAACTATTATTTAAGAAAAGCTGATAACCTATATTTAAAAGTTTCTAAGGAGGTTGATGAAAGAATGGCCTCAGGGAAGCAGTTCCAGTATACTATAGTTAAAAACGTCTTTATTTGCATATGGCAAGCAAAATTTAAATTGATGGCTTCCCCTCGTCAATTAAAATATTCTCAGCTATCTATATCAATAAGACCATGAGTTAGTTAATACATAAGTGTTAACCTAGACTGCCTTCTTCTCGTTTCCAGTGTGGCCCACCCTGAGTCTTTGATCATGTCCATAGCACTCGCATATCTATTATAATTTTGTGAGCAGAACCGTGCTGCTTTACGTTGAACCCCTTCCAGATCAGTGACATCTTTCAGCAAAAACGGGTGCCAAGCTGCACTTGCAAATTCCAGCTCGGTCGTACTAGCTTAAGATTTATTGAAAATAAACTTTATCAATTTTGTACATCTTATAATGATGTGTGTATGAAATAAATCCATACATGAATAGTGCAGGTGCAGCAGTTAAAGCAGAACAAGGGCTAACACAACAGAGAAGGTGAAGTTAAATTTCATTACATCTTGTCTTATGGTAATTGGTGTACCTGTAAAAGCTCATGATTTCACAGTAAATGTTATAAAACTTAATATTTATCATTAATTAGCATGAGTGGTTTTTGTCTGTCCTGCTGAATGGCCACATGTCTGTTGCATGGCCAGGCCGATACTGTGAAATACTTAACACAATTTTGGGAACATCTTTGTTTCAACCGCACAATATTGGTATTCTCGGTAAATAACTAGTATTTAATCATACAGTTTATTGTAAATTTATTTCCAAACACAAAGAAGAAACATATTCGTTGTTACACTGTGAGCATTTTGTGTTGCTTGTTGTAGTAAAAATTATGGAAGGGGAAAACTAATTTAAATAAAGGCCCTGTCAAACACCTCACCATAAAGCTACTTCTATGATTTGGACGCACTTAAAACATAAAGTCCTTTGTAAGCAAATTCTACTAACGGAGCCATTTAATTAAATTTCAACCATGGAAAAAAGAGAGTGAAAATGCATGGTTGCAGCTTGGTAATGATTTAAAGTAGATTAAGTCACTTAACATGAATGTTGACCAAAAGAGTTGTCCAAGATCGAAAAAAACATACACAAGTCCCACTCCATACAAAAAATCGAGAGGAAGAACAGGGTTCTGGTATAGCACCGTCCCAGTTGACCCCAGTTGAAGCAGCATTGGAACAGCAATCAAAAGAACGGTGCGCTGCAGAGAAGAAGAAAATTTTCGCTGCCATGGAGACTTGGAGAACATCTTTTCAATCGAGTGATGCTACTCTCGATATCAAAGCAGACGAATTTGTCAAGTCGGCAAAGTGTTTTGCAGAAAGCTTCTACTTAGAGTGTGCCACAACACAAGCCTCTAAATGGGTAGCGGAGAATTTAAAAAGAGCTCCTAAAGAAACTAAAAGAACAAAACAAAAGGAAACCGAATTTACTGCTAACAGTCAGTGTGCGACATCGTACAACGTGCCATTTGACAGGAAGTTTCCAAGCTCAGCCCAGTTTCTCCATCAGTAAAAGCAACTCCACCGCCCCAGGAAAGATAGACCTAGCTCCAAAAATCGGAAACAGCAAGGCCGTCGAGATTCCAGCCAGGATGCCCGTAACCAGCACAGCTCCTCGCCTGCAGCCACAAATGCACAAGGGAGACGAAGTTGATCAAAACAGGGGAGACAGCCCAAGAAACCGAATGTAAGGTTTTCTGATAGCCGCTCTCCCTCTCTTTCTCATTGCCAGCATTCAAAAAATGGAAGAGGCCGTGGAAACGGCGCCGTAAAGTAGATGCACGAGACAGTTACTCTTAATGGCTTGACAAAATGGCGAGAAAACCGATTTTGGACCTTTTACCTCAGAACTTGGAATTTCACAATCTTTCACACGTCACTCTCACCCCAGACCAGTCATGAACTCTTGGCTTGAGTCTTAAATTTAGACCCACGCTTAGACCACCTGCCGCTCGTGTTTTTGACCATCAAATACAGGATTTCTGTCGTAGCGTCCGTTTGCATTACAAATTTGCTGATTAAGCTGATGACCTGGACTTCAATCCTAAACTGTACGTTAAAACAGGATGGAATCCCTCTCGGGAAGATCTTGACCTCGAAGAAAACCTGTACAAAATCCATCAAGAGCTACTGGAGAACTTTAACCAGACCCTGCCTCATTGGACAAACAATTTGACGTCTGACGAACGGAGAGGATTGCGTGAGCTCAAGGAAAACCCCACGGTTCGCGTTTTAGCCACAAACAAAAACCTCGGGCCTGCTCTCGCGTCTACAGACTGGGTAGAAAAAGAGACTCTTAAACACCTTAACCCTTTACAAGCGTTTTATCAATGATGTTTTTGTCATCTGGGAAGGCCCTCAGGATACCCTCCTAGAATTTCTAAGTGCCATTAACACTAAGGATGAACGCATTAACATAACTTATGAAATTAGCGATTCTAAGATTTCCTTTCTAGACTTGCTTCTTTTTAAAGATCCTGCCAAAAATACGTTGCAATACTCTACCTTTCAGAAACTGCTTAATAAGTATTTATATATACCATGAGTCATTTCACCCCGCTAGTAACAAAAAAGCTTTTATCAAAGGCAAACTCATGCGTTATGCCAGAAATAGCTCGACTTTTCGCTCATTCAATGACACACGTCAACTATTCTGGAAGCGTTTGCACCTTTGGGGTTATCCAGCAAGGTTTTTACTACCCGTTTTTAGGGAGATAAACTATATCAAGAGGTATAAATGGTTCTCTAAGCCTAGGCGGTTATCTAAACAAAGGACAGTGGTGTTCAAATCCATGTATACTTGCAGTTATGTTGGAATCAAAAAAGGTATTCTTAAGCATTTGCTGAACCTTAGTTCTATTGTTAGTTCTAAATCTACCAATACGTTAGCACATCTATGTAAGTAAATGTTTTTTTTGGGCTCACGGATTTAACGTTAAATCCGGGAGCCCCAAAATTAAACATTGCACATTCGCAGGATTTTAGTCATATCCTGTATGCAAATCTGTAGGTGTTTTTAGCTGTTCATACCCTAGTTGGAACATGATTTGTACTCTATAGCATAGGTATAAAACAAGTTCCTTTATGTATCTTGTTCAAACTCCCTGATGAAGTCTGTATGATCAGACGAAACCGGTCGGAGAAAATAAAGCATGTTGACAAGATCTGTTGCTGTGTGCTGCTCACTAGTACTTTTTTAAAAAAAATTAAAAAAAGGCTGTTGGACGATCTTTCTAGGTATCTGTATTACGATGGGGACAAACGGAAACACTCTTTCAAAATAAATGGAAAATCAGTATGCTGTAATGGATGGTATTTGGCGTTGGGGATATCTCGAACCTGGTAAGTTCACAAACAATGCTGGGCCAGTTAGAACTGAAGACCCTGTTATGGAATGATAATAATAATGATAAAGGTAATAAACAACATGACAAACCACCACCATCAACAACGACATAAACCACAACACACAATGGACATAACTAACAACTGGGGTTCTGGCTTCAGCAGCAAGCTACTTACCACCTTTTTACCATAATTAACAGTATAGAACATCTATGGAGTCCCGAGAAACTTAACGTATATCACCTGTTATTTACTCCACATTATTTCTTTAGGTTTTACGCATTGCTAAAGCAATTTGGAAGATGGCAGAGTCTCAGGACAGTCGGCAAGAAAAGGGACAACTTGGATGACTGAACTAATGCACAAGGCCATATCATGGTTTAAAAGTAAGCTTTTGTATCTTGCAAGTAGCTTTTTGAGGGAAATATGTTTTAACATAAATAAGTAATAACAATAAATAACAGTAATAGCATATCAAATATATTTATGTTTTTTTTATCCAAAACACATTGAAAGCTCAGCAGATTATATGACGCACGAAAATTGGATATGTTTACCATCGTGCCAGTCCAAAACAGACATATTTAGAATGTACACTGAAGACATTTTGTCTGTCAATGATAAGCCGATAGTATGGTCATCTTTCAGACAGATGTGGAAGACCCACTTTAGTAATGTAATAATTCCTAAGGTCAGTGCGCAAGACTCCTCTTACACTTTAAGTAATCCAGCATTGCAACAAAAGAACTTATGGGCTGCAACTCTGAGCTGCGATTTAAAGTACATTCACTATTAAATGAATTTAGATATCCTACTCATAGATATTGGAACATGCACAGGAAACTCCCCCCACCCCGCAAAAAATATAAAAGGGATTGAAACAAACAAGTGTTTTGATCATATGAGCATAGACTGGTTTTTTTCCAAACCTGTGAAAGAGGTAGTAGAATACTACTCACTATTATGCACTAATTCATTTGTCTTCTTTTGTTTGCTTGGAGCTTTTTTAGTAAAGTTGTAAATGGGCTCCAATATTGATGTTTCAACACTATATTCCACAACAGCAAAACAAGTTCATTAAGTGTGGCGTTTGCACTCTTCTCAAGCATGGGCTTTCAACCATTAGAGATCAAGACAAGAGGGACAGCTTGGCGATCAAGAGAAAGGTGCACTTCCAACAGCAAAGGGGACCTATTATTCATTAACATTTATCTCAAAGTCCATAAAATGATCCTCAACTCAGTTTAGAGGAAAGTCAGTGTTGACTTAGAGGTGAGACAAACTATTCCTGTCGAACATCTAGAACTGTGCATTTAATGGACATCATTGATAAACTAGCAAAATTTCAATACCAGTATAATGAAAGCCGCCTTTGGTCCTATTCATTACAGTGCTGAACAAGATTACTACTATGACAATCACCTTAAAGCCCAGGTGGATCCCCAAAAGTACCTCTCCATCATTATAGACGGGATGGATCAGATCAGGCCAAGACGAATATTCCGTACGTAACAAGTGTTTCAAACGTACTAAAATTTCTCAGTAACCACAATGTGACTCATTTTGACGTACAATGAATGTAAAAAATCTTTAGTTCCTTTGTATCTCCTTTATAGCTCTCGGTTTGTCTTTATTTGATCGACGTACCAGTTTAAAATGGACCACTCATTTCTTAAATGCTTGCCAAGATTAATAACCTCTGGTAGGGACCCTAGTTTTCTGTAAGGAGAGCACCGGTTAACAGTGAGATCTTTGCCTTTCCATTGTAGACAGAACAAACATCAAAAACACATGTCACCGGCGCAATCTGTCATGGCCAGAATAAAGTGTTTGCCATCGCTGATCTACTGAAGTGGAAACATGATGCAAATCTTACGTTGAATATTCTCCTGAGCATATTCACTGAATTGTCCAAGGTAATTCAGACAAAACATTTACCACTGTAGCTCAATCCGATTGTCTTGAAAAAATTAATCGGAAATTACGTGAACATGCTGAAATCAAATGCGCTACTTACAAAGATAAAATATGGACAACGAACTCACTTTTACTTCAGTTGAAGTACATAATAGTTCCAAATGATTTTGTAGTGAAAAACGTATTACATTGTTAGGATGGACCACTTCTGGAAATACTACTCCTGCAGATAGATAACTGTTACCGGGAGAATAAGAACAGATACACCATGGCCTTTGCCGCATTTTTGGTGGAGCAACGAATTTTTAAAGAGGTAGTTATCAAGTCTTGTTTTATATCAATTGTAAGTTATATGACTATATCGATATTCTTGTGAAGTGTGAACACTGAATATATTGATAGTCTCACTTTGGGTTCTGAGTCTGACCGTGCAACAGTCCAAACAGCCCAAAAAAGCTAGTTAGCATAACATTTCCAGGTCTAATGATGAGAAGAGATCGGAAACCTATGAAACAAACATTTCCCAATTGGGGAAATATGTCGCTGGAAAAGTGGGTGTCAAGGAGATGGAAATCAGTCACCATATACCAAAACGTTGACACAGAGCCATATATCACTGAGTAATATGTTCCACAATATATCATGGAATTTGTCGACCAACCAGTACAGGTTTTTCTGCCCCACACCCCCTTCCCATTTAAGTGCTAAACAAGCTTTTCCTTTAATGTGTTTCAATGCAGGTTCACATCTCATTCTTCATGGTCGGTCACACGCACAAAGATGTCGACCAGGTATATTGATATGTGAAAATTAATTTTTTTCTTTAAGACAATGTGGGGGTAATGGGATTCTCTTTCCTATTGCGTGTGCTTTCTATAATTGGAAACTTAATGTACTTTTTGAATCAATGTGTCTGATTAGTCACACCACTGTTTCTTCTATGATCGAAATAGGACAAGGACCCCACAAGGACAATATTGGATATAATTTTCTTTTCAGTCTCCACCCTTTGCCATGTAAGGCTCCAGTTTTAAAATCCAAGTATTCATATTTTTTACTAAAGTGTAAAAGATTTCTAGGATGCGGTTACACCGTCTTTCAATTGCCAGGGGACCTGTCACGACAGGAATCGAGAAAAAGCACAAAAGTTACTGCTTTCTCAGATTTGACCTAATTCTTACAATTTCGATCATTGGCCTGTAAGTTCCTCAATAGATCGTACCAGTAAAGTATTTAATTTCTAAGTGGGACATTTTTCTTAGAGCAGCCTTTCTCATTTATCAGTGAGGACAATAATCAAACCACTAGTGCAATGCGCCTTAATAAGGACAAGTAAAGTTGTTTAACACCGAGCTGTTATAAGTAATAGGTTTTCAGTAGGATTGCTGTGAAGCTGTACAAAAACAATGTCATCACCATCGCTGAGCTCCACACGACCATCAAAGAGTCATGCTTTCAGCCCCCGACACCTACAATGTTCAGAAAACTGGGCACAGGACGAGACGTGGCTGCCAGTTGAAGAACCGCTCACATTACTAACGTGCCAGAAGGAATTCTGCCTCTGATCAGACCAAGTCTTGGGGGGAAAATACCTACAGCAATCGACAAGCTCAAAAGTAAAGTTAAATCAAGTTCCCACAGAATGACGAACAGCAAGTCTGTTGGCTGACAAATTTCATTTAAGAAGAGGAGAAGTGCAGGAAGAGCTGGCATGAGTACACCGCGGAACAGCTACAAGACCTGGCAAACCAACGTTGGGATTTCAATAAATTGAAGACACCACCCAAAAGGCCACAGTAGAGAAGCCAAAGAGCAGACCATGATCTTCAGAGGAAGAACTAAGGCACCTACTGGAAAAGGAAAACTCCTTCCCACCAGTAAGTAGAGGAGCATTTCACAAGAAGACTAAAGATAACTTTAGGTCCTTTAGGAAAACAGAACAAAACAAAAGAAAAACCACTTTGTAACACCATAGAATACCACGCTGGAGGGTTTAACTGATACTTTTCCAATACAATGCTGGTCCATAGTTTGAAATTTTGCCAATTACACTCACGGTGGGATACAACTGAAAATTTATATATTGTGTTCTCATGAGTACTTTATCCTGAACTTATTTCACAGATTCAGGTTTCCAGAAAAAAGAACCCTCAGAAGAAACAAGTAAAGCAGACAAAAAGAAAGAACAGGGAAAAGGAGCGCACAGCCGAAAGCAGGAAAGGGGAAAAGAAAAACCCAAGAAAAAAAGGAAGGTTACCAAAAAGGTCAACACTTGAGACTTATCTCAAGGACCGCCTATTCTCGACACGTTCATCTTCAGAGCCGACACAAATATTTAGGCAAAATCGGGTTAAAAGAATATGCGCTCGAAACATCGATCCCAATAATTTTTATTTGAAAGAATGGACTCTAAGGCGCCGTTTGATAAATTTCAGAGAACAGTTAAGAAAATTTACTCAATAGTTTCAAGTTTTAGTACAAATGGACAGTTTCAGGTTACTATTTGTTGAACTTTGCCCAAATATTTGGTAAAAGTTTACCCAATCCAAGGGCCACACTGAATAGCCCAGCACTGTATTGCAATGAATATCCCTCTTCAGTAAAGTGTAACACGCCGCAAGAGTAGAATTTGCGGCAGTGCACCCAAAAAACTTGGGTCTCAGAAAATTTTAGCCCAATCACAGCATCTCGGAATGGTGTTTGTGACTTCCATTTTCGGGTGATTTTGAGTATCAGAGGCTCGAGGTTTTTTTATCGGTCTCGAATTTAACATTCTATACCCTACAATAGGGATATCCGCTGTATCAAAAAACATCACTGGGCTCCTGATGATTCTGACAAATGAACCCTTTTTCAAGGATTTACAAAATATTTTATATTAAATTATTCAGGAAAACGACTTGAACAATTCGAGGGGAAAATGGGAAAGAAAAGTAGAAGCATTGCCTATAAGTAATTGGCAGGCTTTGTGATGAAACCCTCCTTGTTGACCCTTGATTAGAAGGTAACAGTGTTAAGTGAAATCTTATTTGCTGTAAAATACCAATACATTGCTTTTAGATTTCACTTTGGAAGTAATACCGCACATAGACCGTGGTGATACTGACTTTGCTATATTTTCTATTTTGTTGGATCTTTTTGGTTGCTTCAAAAAGTGACATCCAATGTCAACCCATTGCATCATTCATAAACAAAAGGAAAACTTATCAATATCCGGTCCCTATCAACACCGGTCTGAGACAACCTTGCGACATGGCAAATTGGTTAACCAGCCAGTCCTTTTAGTGTGGGTGTGTTTAAAGGACGATTATTAAACGGGATGTCTTTATCTTGCACACGTGGGATGGATGATAAATGTGTTAAAAAAAACCGCACGGATAAAGTGTCTGTCAAAAAACCTCAGTTATTTCTGTCTGCCTTCATCACTATTTTTTCGGGGGGCAAACCATAACTATATGAGTAAAGATAATTAACATAACGAACCGTTTTATTCCCATCATTTTTTAACATTCATTCAAACTCAAATTAACTAAGTGTAACTTGTTGCTTTACAGTGTGTGTACACACTGTCAGTATTTACACAAAGGCTCACATTAAATGTAGCTTTATTTGAACTTTGGTTCAAACATACTATTTTGCTACACAAGATTGTAGATAGCTACGTGACAGAAAAAGAATTTATTAAAACACCAGAATGATTGGAAAAAAAACAGCAGAACAAGCAAAGCAACCGCCCGACTAATTACCAGGCTTTTTCTCAGTTCATGATAAATTTTACTTACTGAGTAAAGTTTACTCAGTTGGGTCACCCCAGGTCAAATTTAAAAAATGTACGGAGTGTTAATGGGCCATTATTTACTTGAAATGGCATTGAATTGATTGTAGATCATACTTTTTTGTCCTTTTAAACAAGGGAATAAAGAATATATCCCGTTAAAACTGTGTTTTGTTTTATTTCCATCCCTTTTGAATTTGGGTCTCTTGTATGAAAAGTGACCTCCTGAGGTTAAGGAGATAAAAGTGACATAAGCCACCGCAAAGACTTTAGATGACAGAACATTCCACGGACAGGTCATGATCGTAACCTGGGTTGAGATACATGTAGTTGAGACATTTGACATGGCAAATGGTTTTCTTTGAGTCTTACTTCTACATTGTTACGTCTCTTTTTTCCGGCTGAACGATCAAAGTGACAATCGGCGCGACTCCGTTTATTTTTGTCCTCACTTACTCAGCTAAAATAATGCATACAATAGTAGCAGATAGTCGGTACCTCTGTGATAGGGAACACGACAAAGTTAACGCAGACTTGAGAGCTAAAAATCTATCACAAATGAGAACCACCGTGGTGCAACCACCATTTTGCTTGGGAAGAAGATGTATAGAATAACAGACACGTCCAATACAAGACTGAGATACATGTGTGTATGGCTCTGCACCAAGGGACAAAACCTGTGAGTACAACAAAATGTTTTTGTAACATGAGTATGACAACCGTATTTCATTTGTTGGTGTTGTACTGTTTTATCCATACTCAAAACATTCGTTGGTGTTCTCGTGTAAGCAGGAAAATCCAGCAATTTTGGCGTGGATTTGTAAAATAACATGCATGGTGATGTTCAATGATTTGGAAACACACTTTTTACGGCAAAAATCCTCCAAGTCATAAAATAAAAGAACAAAAGAAGGAATTTATAATCACTAGACAAAGAAGTTGCCTTTACGGATAGCAACTACAGTTGCTTCATATCTTGCCTGTAGCTTGTTTGTGGTGACACTGAATTGAGTTCATGAGCCGACTTTACATCATTTAACCCATTTTAATTTATTTCGCACAAACGTAATCTTCGGTCTTTATTTCATCCAAATGTTCATTTCAACAGAAGAATAAAATACAAAAACCGCGAGGCGAACGGATTTTAAGCGTTATTTATAGTGGCTAACTTGTTTAGGGAAAAGCACCATTTTTATAGCGACAGATTCGATCTGTAAAACGATTGAAAGAGCTGAAACACATCACCCATTCAGGGAAATTTATCAAATTTAATACTGGCCCTTTCATTGCCCCTCGTTGATCATTTATTTGATGCATTGAGCTGTTATTGCTGATCTAACAGTGAGACATGGTTAATATCAAAGCGTCCTTGAAATTGTATCTTCTACTTGTCATCGTTCAACAAACTATTTCAGTGTTTCGTTACTTCGACATGGAAAAAGCGCACTCAACTTCTTCGGAAAATAAATTATATTTGGACTTTTTGCGGCTAAAAACTTTGACATTTAAACTACAGAGTGAAACTAGGACTTGAGTTTGTTAATATTTTGGCATCAATCTACGTAAATGAGACCTATTTCAGAAACATCTGGCAACGTATATGAGTAAACTTTTCTTGCTTGAGTAAAGTTTACTCACCTTTCAAGGCTCCACAAATGCACCACTCTCATTGGTTAAGACAGGGGAAACTTTTCAATTGATGGTACCAGCTTTTACTACGGAATGAGTTTGCATAAGCAATGTTTTAGACGTGTTTGAAGCAATTCGCCATTGTGCTAGTAGACGACAAAAAAGAATTTGCCCTCACTTTAGAAACATTGGCTCAAATCTGCCACCGCACATATATTTGAACAAGTTAAGAAAGTGCTGAATGCTCAGCTACTCAAGGTGAAGGAAAAAGAGAAAGACCTGCCAAAGAAAGGAAAGCAAAGAGCAAGAAGCACATCCATTCTGAAGCTGAGGGTGAAATACAAATGGATGAAGGATCAGTGGCATAAAATAATGGACATAATATAAGTAGGCAGTGGCAAGTCACCGGTAAATGAACTCAAAGCTAAGTGCATCCCGTATTTATACTAGTCGCACTTAACAGTCAGACGTTTAATGTGTCTGGACGTCGTTTAGTATTTATATGGCTAATTACACTTTTAATTCTGAATTGGAACTCCCATCACCCTGGACCATGTCACATTCGTTTCTTTTGGACACCGAGTTCACTTCATAGCACCATTTTTGTAAATAGCTTGCGATTCCATCTCATTTTATTTAATCTTTTGCAATGAATTCTTTCCGCAATGGTTTGTCAGGTCAAGCGTGTTTGCCACGCTGACATTCGTTACTTTCGAATGCCCACTCTCAATTGCTGTAATGAATTTAACATTGGTAAGTTATATAATAAGTGAATCTCATTGTAATGGCCATTTATTCTCTCTCTCACTGACAATTTTTAATGTCATGCTCTTGGCATGAACCGTAAAATAAAATTATACCTCTTCAGACTTTTACCAGCAACAACTTCAACGATGCAATGAAAAAATCTACAAGCATTTTACAAGCTCAGTTTTCTTCCTTCGAGATATTATAACAAAAATTCTGTTTGGGTTTGTTCATTTTCTGACTAGACATTCAAAGAGGCCTTATTTTCCTGGTTGATTATGCTATTTTTAAATTCTACCGGTGACATCATGACAATTGACCAATAGGAGAGTGAGTGATACTTGACCTCAATTTTGACACAGCATATACCAATCAGTTTTTCCCAAGTGAATTTATAATGTGATTCAAATCCATTCGCTCACTTTTAAGAAATGAGAGGTAGACTTGTAGCAAGTCTGTTTTCCTATTAAAACCGGAAACCACGCCAAATACAGAAATAAGTGGACTTCCTTGTGCATTTCTGATACGCGTTGTGACTTCTCGGGTTAATTACTTTTTTCTATTTTGCTTGTATTAATATTGTATCGCCTTTTATTACTCGTATGGTTTCATAACTATTTTTTTCTATTTTGAGTAACATGGCTAACTTGTTTTACTATAGTATGTACCTTTGTTGTATTGTGGTAAAAATCTTCGCTTTCTGACTATAAACTAATTCTTCACAATGCACTTTTCATTTTCAAACATCCTTCGCTATTGCCATCTTTACAAATATACTGAACTCTAAACCAAACATAGCGGCTTTTGCATACACCATAATCTGTATCAATCTGACCTCCACTGTTAGTTCCATGACCTTTACTCCACTGCACACTCCCACATTTATCGCAACCATGCTTCATTCACCCAGTTAACATTTACTGAGTATGTGGCAATTACACCATGGGCACCATACACATCAAGGATAAGCTATGCAGATGCTGGGAGTTAAGTTGGACGCTGCAGCAGGAAAATGTGAGAAAGGCGAGCAGTAATCTTCAATTATCTTGAAAATCAAACACTGCCGATTTTTTCTACTGTGAATAGCAGCAGTCGGATCACTTTCAATGCAAACATTGCTCAATTGCTGCCCTAAAAAGATTGTACAACTTGAGGATTTCCAGTGAATTGAAAATATCATGACAAACATACTTCATTGTCCAACAGAATACAGAAATTGAAGGAAAACCCATTACCTCAAACTATGCTATCATACTGAAAGTCATAGCTCATAAAAGTTATGACACCCAATTTCTCATCCTGTATAAACAACAAGGATGCCAATCAGTAGCCACTTTGCTGAATGTGCCACCATTAGCCAATTGCGCATGCAGAATTCTACATGCCAATGACAATGTGGAAGGAGCTGGGAATTTTATGGCTAGCAATTGGCATGCTAACTGGTATGTACCATATTCTAAAGTGTCTTTACCTTATACCTTCCTACTCTCCAGAGGTAAGCACAACTGTTAAACGAAAGCGAACTATCTGGATACTTTTCATTAGTCAGAACAGACTGCCCAGAGCCATCCCTTTTCTTTTTATTTCTAGTTCCCTTCAGAAACCTTATCTTAAATTCTATGTACGTCAAAATAGCTTTTGCCCTACAGATCTTTCAAAAACACCCCAAATTAACTAGTCATGGCCAAAAATCTCCCACATCAAACGTCATGCTACTTACATTCAAGCTGTCATGCAATGGTTTTAACTGCTGGTCAACCATGTAACCATTAAACATGGGACATGACCGATAACTTCACATTTGTCAGTTAGTTAACGGATGCAGTTCAACTGTTTGTCCTCTTTCCACATCATCAGAACTTTCTCTTATGACCGCCGCTGCATTTGGATCCTTCATATCTTTAGGCTCATGCATAAGTCTACACACCTCTCCCAACATTGGAATTCTGGGCACTGCGTATCCACATGTTTGTTGTGTTACACCAACAGTAAGTTGAAAGAAATAGCAATTCAGAGCTGCAAAATGTAGCAGTGACCACCCAATAGGCCAGCAATGTCCAAAATGGCGCAAAAGCACAAAAAAGATCGCCACCAAGGATCCCTGAAAAATTTGGCATTGGTAGAACCCAGGCTCAAAACATCCTTTAAGACAGAGAGAGGATCCTTGCTCAATACAAAAATAATGTGTTCATGTCACATTAAGTTCTAAACTATCTTTCAGATATGTTAAACTTGGAGATGGACAAACTGTCGATCAGGTTTAAAGCAAACTACAATCTTGGACAAAAATGTTAAGAAAAATGCACCTCGTATGTTTAATTTTAGAATACTTCACTCCAAAGACCCGCACACTCAAGATACCTCCCCCTTCCCCCAAGAAATAACAATGTTGAAGGGTGACCGGAACATTTCTGCTTCTGACTTAACAACATTGATCAGGGGGGGGCCACCATGATGCTAAATTCACCGGGTGTGTCCCCCGTGCATGAGAAAGTGTTAAATTCGTGCCACTTTTTGTCCATGATTGTATTTTAAACATTTCGCCCAATAAAAAATCAGCGGAGGGGTAACTACTCCTGCATTAAATTATTGTATTTGTCCAGGTGATCTGACGTCATAGTTCAGCACAACCATTTACCGCTAATTAGGGTAAATAATAGGGAAACTTATTGTTACATCATTGGGGGATTACATATACGAGCAACAAATATGTTTTTCCACGGCACGATAGACAAGAGTTTGAAGGCGTATATACTTTATGCATTGCAAGACAAGCAGCACAAGCCTCAGGAACTATCACAAAAACTTGGAGTTTCATTAGCCACTATCTATAAGATCAAGAAGGATGGATTGGAATGTTTAAAGAGAAAAAAGATGAGAGAGAGCCCTGGACGAGCGCGCAAGATCGATACAAGAATGGACAGATCATTAATCTGACTAGTAAAAAACCTTCATCCCGAAAACCCTAACTTCACTTCATAAACTGTGCTGGTCAAGTAAGCAATAGAACGGTGCATCGTGCTTTGAACAAGCATGGATTTGAATACAGATAGGCACGTAAAAAAGAGGTTCTTTCCTCGAATGCTATTGTATGTAGATGTTGCTTTGCTAAAAAGATTCGTAAAGAAGACCGAGAGACGTGGACTTCCAAAGTTAACTTTTACTTAGACAGAGTGAGTTTCTATTACAAACGAAACCCTGCGGGCCAGGCAAAAGCCCCACAAGGCCGGATATGGAGGACAAAGAAGGAGGGTCTAGCAGAGGGATGCACGGCAAAGGGGAAGAAAGAGGGCAGTGGTGGAAGAGTTCTTCCATTTTGTGGCTATTAGCTACAACAAAGGGGATATAGCTTGCCATCCTTACGAACACCTAGAAGGACAGTTTTTTCAAAATTTGTTAAAGGCAAATTTTGTCTTCAACGTTAGTTCCTGTTTGTAAACCGTGTACTTTGGTGTTCATTTCGGGACGATTCTAGGCAAAAAAATTCCATGAACCAAGGGAATTATGTGTCCCAACTACAGTACATAATAACCGTGACAAACAGAGCATATTATTCTTAAAATGACCATTTCCAAACGGTTAACAACACTTTACTAGCTGTCTTTAAAGTCAATGGTTTGGATGTTAACCGTTGTAAAGGAAGTAAATGTGCAGCTTTTTTGCTTCTGACTAGACCTTTGTAATGGTAAGTTCTTGTAAACAATAGTGAGCCTTAGCCAACTTAGGTTTGCGGCCGGACATACGTAGCCAAGGCGTTTACACTAGTGAAAATAAAATCTAGTGAATATTGTAAATTTAGGTCAGAACATTGAGAGCAACAAGATTGATCAGAACGAATGTATGAACGAAGCTGCAATAAAGTAGAGAAAACGACAGATACAGTCCTGAGTGTTTGCTGAACCAGCCAGCGTGGGAGATTCTGCAAAACGTGGTCCTTCGAGCCGGATCATAGATTGAGAGAATGTCGAACAAGAAAGTGAGAGCAGGCCATCATGGATTCCTTAAGAAAGTCCTTGAAGACGTTGACGAATGTTTCGAGAACGTATTTGCACTGTCAGAAAGTCTGAATTACAGAAATGGAAAGCCAACCTGAAAGAACAGCTTGACAAGATTTTGCTATTAGATGAGGAGATTCTGGCCGAGTTAGCAGATGAGATCGAACGTAGCGGCCGATTAAAAGCAGACACAATGCAAAGGTTGGCTGAAATCGATGAACAACTGGCCGAGCTCGCTGCCCCGCCATTTCTGCCACCAGAACAACAAGAGAGTCCACCACCAAGCCCGAATCATCTCATCCATCACAGTCCTCCGAGTAGCCAACAAAAGACGGTATGAGTGAAACTTCTGAAGCTAGAGGTGTGGAAGTTTAATGGAAAACTTAGAGAATGGCAGGAGTTCTGGGATTCGTTTGAAACTTCCATTCACTTGAATGATCGGCTTTCAAATGTCGACAAATTCTCATACCTGAGAATTTGTTGCTAGAACCAGCAAGATCGGCAATTACTCCTGGTGCCCTTAAGCAAATTATGCTGAAAACTGTTGGTCAAAGAGACTACTCTATTTAAGACGTCATGCATCATTTACCGTCAATAAAATTTGACAGCGCAACTAATGAGGTTATCACTGCATCACTTGATGGATCAAGAAGAGTTCAACTTGGAGCAAACCACCAAATTTGTATTGTTCCTTCAATAGTTGATGTCTATGCTAAACGTCATAACTATCTCAAGGTAGATCCACAATTATTAGAGTACAATTTTTGTCATTTTGCATCAAAATTTATTCTTAAAGGTTCTAAACTTCACCAAAGACGAAAAACTGTAATTGTGAAAACCTACCCTAATTATTCATCTAATCCCAAAAATGAAGACTATGGTTTGTTTTGTAAATATCAGTTGATTAAGTACAAACCCTGGCAATGTACACCAGATGATGCTTGGGATATACATTATATTGCCTAAAGGTCGCGGTCCTCTTGTACTATATTGAAGGACAAGTGGTCTATAAATCAATTCCGTGGTTTGTATTAGAAAAGTCATCTACATTGTACCTTAAATATATACATCAGGGTCTTTAAGCACCGGCAGCAACAATGCCAATAGCTCGAGAGAAACCTGGGAGACAACTAGACTCCGTTGTGTCTTAAATGTGACGCAAATTATGGGCAGTTGAGCAACGCGGAAACTGAAGACACTACTGTGTGTTCATCGTGCATTCGTGTTGTTGTTATTGTTGTAGAGGTGTGACAAGTGGAGGCTGTGGAGCTGTTCATGGGAATAATAATTTCTTATGTTTAGAATAACAGTGGTTTGTCACTGCGAGAGGATTTTAACTGTTGAAAAATAAAATACGTGCTGTGAGTGTATTGAACAGCTTTCATCTCAATAGGATTGTTAAATAATGCATTTCTCTTTAAAACGACCAAAATAACAAAGGTTGGTCAGATATTGTTATGCAAGTATATTATGCAACTAAAATGAGGACACATTTCAAGTGTCTACCTGCCTTTACAATGCAGCTATCTCGATGAAAGAGATTTCCACAGTTATTAACCGTACAAGAGGAAAAATATTCTAGGAAAGAGTCACAATAAGTTTTAAGGAATTGCAAACTGGTAAGAATTGGTTGTGACATTTATGCACCTATCAGTGTAAAGCCGGGGGGAAGGCGGGGCATGGGATAGGGATTTGATTGTTTTGGCTTCCACCTTGAAATTGTAACTTTGTAGAAACATCGCCCATCACATGATTCGTGCGTTGGCATATTTTGCGCTGTCCATGTACTTTGGCTGCTCGTGGTCTGTCTGCAGCACAAAAGGTACACCGTAGAAATATAGATGAAATCTCTTGATTCCCCATACAATCGCTAGGCACTCTTTCTCGATTGTAGAGTAGTTGCGCTCCGCACTTGACAATTTCTTGCTTGCATAACAAACCGGGAATAATTTCTCATCATGCGTCACTTGTTAGATAGGACTTGATTATTTGGTAGGCTTTCTCTAGTGCTTCACCCCACTTAACTTTATTGGGTTGGCCTTTCCTTGTGAGGTCAAATAAGGGCACTGCGATCGCTGCGAAGTTGGGAATGAAATCCCTGTAGTATCCTATTATCTAAATCCAAAGCGACAGGTCTCGATAATATTTCGGCCAAACTAATTCGGGAATGTGCAGATCTTATTTCGATCCCTTTATGTAACATTTTCAATAACTCTTTAAGTTCTGGTTTATTTCCAGATGACTGGAAATGCGCTAGAGTAACTCCATTGTTTAAACAAGGTGAGCGAACTGATGTGAATAATTATCGGCCAATCTCTGTTATCTCAATAATAGCTAAGGTGTTCGAGAGAATCGTGTATGATCAACTGTATAGTTTTTTGGCTAATGAAGAGATAATCACCAACCAGTAATCGGGTTTCCGCCCGTTGCACTCGACTGTCACTGCCCTCTTAGAAGCGACTGACAGCTGGGCTCTCGATGCAGATGGCGGTAATGTAAATGCAGTGGTTTTCTGGACTTAAAAAAAGCATTTGATACCATTGATCACGGTGTTCTTTTGGGTAAACTTAGTCTGTATGGAATACAGGAGTCTGCTTACGATTGGTTTAAGTCGTATCTAAATAACCGTACTCAGAAATGTGTAGTCAATGGTTCGCTTTCCAAAGTCTGTTCTCTGGGCTATGGGGTCCCTCAGGGAACTATCCTTGGTCCTCTTCTATTTTTGATCTATATCAATGATTTGCCAAACTATTTGTCGTTCTGCCAACCTAGGATGTATGCAGATGACACCCACATAACATATGCTAGCACAGACTTACACTCAATGCAGTCTAGTCTGAATCGTGATTTAAGTAACATCCACAAATGGCTTCTCTGCAACAAACTTACTCTGAATTCAACTAAAACCGAGTTTATGTTAATTGGTTCTAGACAAAAACTGAGTACATCTGAATCCCTTGAACTTTCGATAGATAATATCCCTATGCAGCAAGTTCCAACTACTAAATCACTTGGGATTCTCATTGATAATACCATGGCATGGCATAGTCATATCGATAAGTTCGGTAAACTATCCAAAAAGATTGCCTCGGGCATTGGCGCCATAAAGCGAATTAGACCTTTGATAGCCAATAAGATTTGAGAATTTTGTTATAGTTATGATTAACTCCAACATACAGTATTGATCGTCTATGAAAAACAACTTTTATATAGCAATCCTGTGCAAATCATTTTCCTTCAAGAGATTAATTACAATTCCTGTTTAAAACAGCTGTAATAAATAATATTTACCTTAAAATTATATTCATTGTTGAACATTTTCTTTAACAGTGCACTATTGTAGTCACCTGTATACTTGAAATTTAGTATTTCTTAAATTCAAAAAAAAATAATGACAGCAATTTAGTAAGTATTACAAATTTTATATTAACTCTTTTCTTAAACAAAAAAGCGACACACTTTAACCCATCATACTGTGAAGATAATTATAGATAACCACAGAAAATTATGCTACAATCTGTACCTAGTTATATTTATTTTTATCAAAAACATTATTTAACAAATTGAAATCAAGTGTATAACAACTTAATGCAACATTTGATTCAATAACATATAAAAAGAGAATTCTTTTTCTTAATAGATTGGCCAAGAAACATCTTCCATATTTTGCGAGATAAATATGGTAAGGTTATGACTGTTACAATTATTGAAAAAAAAAAGCTAAAATATCCGAATTTCCAGTATTTCGGAAATATAAATGTCTTGTGTTAATTTAATTTTCTGTTATAATGCAAGTGTTCCATGAAATTTTCATGAAAACCACTTCTCATTTTTCCATCCAAGTTATTACTTATGTCACATTACACACCTTCTTTATTACAAAATAATCTAAACAGTTTATTTTTTGTCACTTAAAAAAAATATGATACATAATTTCTGGGAAACAAAATTGTTTTGTTTTTGTTAATGCTCACAATGTCCGCAATATCCAGTTTTCACTAATTTTTTTCAAACAACAAAAGCTATTTTAGTTATTTTAGTTTTATCAGTACAAATATTTTATCCAGGCTAATACAAAAAGATATATAATAAACTAACACAGACAGAAAAAAAACGCTAAGTAATCCCAATATACCATTTTTTATTTCAAGGAATACCATGGCCACAAGAATGGGAACAAATTGACAGTATGTATATCAATTTATTGTAAATTAATAAACATAACTTAATAATAATACATATAATATACAAAACACAAAATTACTCTAAATTATTAATCTATTAAACGAATCGTTGAAACTACAAATCTGCAAAATAATACTATTAAGGAGTTTCATGTCTATTTTATTTCTATAACTACTACTACAACATTTATTTAATATAGATGTTATATTTCTAAAAACATTTTACTAACTGATTGTAATTGGTTTTATGTTACAGCTTACTTTCTTATTTAACTAATATTATAACCTTCCCCAAACTACCAAATAGTTAGAGAAGGAGATAAAGAAAAGTTACCTAAAAAGCAATTTGAAGGCTGGAGAGATACAAAGTATTAGACCCTATCTAAACCATTGTTTTCAATACGTCATTGTAATTCCTTATGATCACTTAAGTGTAACAATTTTCTTCTGAATCAACACTTACATGTATGTTAATCATTTGACTTCACGTGCACAAAGTTCAACAAACATGTCTTTATATGAAATCCTTGGACACTACATTTTTTGAGATTTTGAAATTCAGAAAGTAGACAGAAAGTTAGTAACATTAAAATATTAGAAAAACATAGCAATAAGCACTTCCCTTCTCTCTATACTGATTTTTTTGGGTTATTTGTTGTTTTATTATGGGGTCAATTTTCTTAACTGAAGACCCTTACAGACACTAAATTAATTATTATTTAAACATTTTTTAGACACTACAGCAGTTACACATGTAAAAAAGTTATTGGATTGTTAAACTAATCATGCATTATTATAATTTCAAAACAATAATAACATTTTCTTACAATAGATCACAATGAGATAATTGTGAAAAAAGAACCTATAGATGGTATGTATGGCTGTTTGTCGTGCTTTAAATAACAACTAAATTATTAATGTAGACTACACTTATTCCACGTAATACATATAGCACAAAGTTACTTTTTTCTTCTTTTGTATAAACAAGTTGCTGCATTTTGAAATCTGTAGAATCAAGTTATTAAAAAGTTTCATTCCTCTACAATTCAATAATACAATTATAACAATTTGATTTACTTCAATGAATACTGATGACAAAATATAAACTTAGATTCTAACAGTTATACAATCTGCAACTGTTGTAGACTATGATTAATTTTCTGATGTGAGTACACTTCCAGTTATAGACACTTTTTTGTATCTGGAAAGTGTCCATTGACGAGACTCTGCACTGTAATCTGAATTATGCAAACTTTCTTTACAAAAATTGCAGATAATCAAGCAAGTTCGACAGAATTTTGGAGAATGGATGGTATGTATGACCATTTGTTACCATTTAAATGACACATCAGTTACTGTAGACTATTCAAAAATAGTCTCTCAACTAACTGTAATTAATTTTCTGATGTGAGTACAGCTCCTTATAATGATAGACTCTTCTTTGGTATCTGATGCGTGTCCACTGACAGAAGGCTGCATTATAATTTAAATATGTAAACTTACTTTCAAGGATGTACACGTGAGGAATTTAGGCAAGAAGATCAAAGGCAAGAAGATGAAAGACAAGAACTGTTTGATGTTGAAATGGATGGTATGTATGTGAATTTGTTGCCATTTAAATGAAACATCACATAATGTAAACCACAGTGAGTCAATGTAATACATTATATAAACAGGCAATATAATGTAAGTCTGATGAGACATACACTACATGTTGGAAACAATTCTTATCAACAGATACTGCAAAATCCTTAGTTCCTGATTGGAAAACAAAACTGCAAGCTGTAAACACCTACATGTACATAACACCCTCAGACAATGATTCTCTTGAAGAAGAAAACAATGCAGACAATGAAAGAGAGGAGTGGATGCTCATGGCAGAATTAAATATTCAAACAAATGATTTTTGTGAGCAATCCACACTTGTACAACAGGCATATTAGCATCAGGTGTATCAACATTTCACAACAGAGGAAATAAGTGCAATACCTTCATGGATAAAAAAAGAGAAAAACAGAAGTAGTTCTTATTATTTATACTCAACAAGAATTGTAGATACTTCAACTTTTAGTGAAATGCAGCGAGTAGCTTATGATATTGTTTTCAATCATTTTAGTAACAGTGAACAAAATCCTTTACGCCTGTGATTTAACAGGAATACCTTTGCAACAGCTTCAAACTAATCTCGAGAATGTTCAGTGCTGAATAATTGATGAATACTCTTTTGTTGGCCAGAGTTTGTTAGGATGGATCGATAGTCATTGTAGACAGGCTACTGGACGGACAGACACCACTTTTGGTGGTATTTCTGTTATTCTTATGGGTGACATAGCTCAGTTACCACCTGTAGGTGATAAACCACTTTATCATTCTCTGCCAAAAACAGAAAAACGAATGCAAGGTCTTCTGCTGTATCATGAATTCAACAAAGTTGTTAAATTGACTGTTAATCAGAGAGTTCAAGGAAGTAATATTGAGCAATCCAATTTTAGGGCATTACTGACCCGAGCTCGTTATGGCAACTTAACTATGTCAGACTGGCAGTAATTAATTTCTCAAACTCCAAATAAAGTGAATAATATTAATGATTTCACACAACATTCAGTCAGACTTTCTTACCACAAAGAAAAAGTTGCAGAATGAAACATGAGTAAACTTAAAAGTTTGAATCAACCTATAGCCATGATGAAAGCACATCACTCTCTTAGTGCACAAACACTTAGTGCTGATGACATGGGGGGCCTTGAACCTGTTATTTACTTGTCAAAAGGTGCCAAAGTCATGTTAACTATGAATCTCTGGACTGATGTTGGCCTTTGTAATGGAGCAATAGGGACAGTACTTGACTTTGTTTATGATGAGGGTCAGCAGCCTCCATGTAACTGGTTCAGTTTGATGAGGAATATAAAGGACCTTCCACTTCTTCTACGTTTCAACATTGCGTTCCAATTTGCCCAATCACCCAAGTTTCTGGACGCTTAGGACAAAGATATGAAAGACAGCAATAGCCATTAAGATTACCCTGGCCAATGACAATTCATAAATGTCAAGGTCTTACCCTCAGTAAAGCTTGGATCGATTTAGGATCATCGGAGAGAACTCTTGGAATTACATGTTGCTTTAAGTAGGGTAAAGAAAATTCAAGATCTCGTTATTGAACCAGTAACACTAGAAAGATTACAAGCTGTGAAAAAGTTGGCTAATTTCAAGTTCCGATTAGAAGACAAAAAGCGTCTTCATTTGTTGGTTAATGAAACACTTAACTCACATTTTACAATGCCTTAGCATACTTTTTTGTCATCAGTAGATACTATTTTATAACAATGACTAGTAATACACTCTTCATAAAATGTTTCTTTAGTAAGAGATCGAAATAAAAAGATATTGATCTCCTGTCCCTGTAGTAACTGGTGGCAAATAAAGGTGGCAAACCTTTCCAGTTTCATCTTTTTCTTGACATAAACGAATGCTTTGTGCTAAAAAATAAATCCTCAATAGTGAAAAATCCTTTTGCTAAGGTATTTATATGGTTTACAGATAGTTTTCATATGTTGTTTTCAGATCTCCAACCAATTAAGTCATGTCAAAATTAGAAAACACAAACTAAGGTAAGTATATGTGGCTGTAGTTTTGAATAATTTAAGGTTTCAACCCCAAACTTAATAAAACAGGAAGCACATTCCTGTTTTGTTCAGTGCAGAGGGTGGGGGGAGGTGACCAGAGGGTTGCAACAGAATTGAGTACTTAAAACAACAGTTGTACACATTTCATTCAATTCGTTACGTGAAGCACATAATCTTCACACTAAATTCTCCTTAAGGTTTTTCCAACCATGTTTGGTTACATAAAGTAAGTTGTTTAACATTAGCATTTCATATTTCTAATCACATTTAAATTTTTACGTCCCCTTTCTTAGATAATCACCGTGGCTTCATTCAGAATTTAAGCCCCATTAAACGCTCACTAAATCAAAATCAGTGGTTTCATTTTGACCTCCAAACCAACCCATCCAAATCGAGACGAGTTGTGGGATTTAATATTGCAAGCAACTCCACATTACAAGAACATGAAGCATCAAAAACAGCTGTAACCCTTCAACACACTAAGGAAAACGACAATAATCAAATTCAACCAGCAATCAATGGTCAGGGTTGCACCAACCTTTGACATTGACTCTGATTATCAGCCCATCCATCAATCTCAAAAGACTACACCATCAGCTCAGCCTGCCGAAAAGATTACACTTGAAGAGCTCCCCTCACTTCAAGTCAATCAGAAAGTGAATGCCACTGCTTCAGTTTCACTGGGAAATGAAAAGCCTAAACCTGTTCAACTGAAGACATCAAAGGAGATGACATCAGTGAAAGAAGACCGTGTTCTAGAGGATGAAACGGGAACTGCAACTATTCATGTATGGGACCCACTTAACAAACTAAGTATTTATATCACCTGCCAAGCATGCAGACGAAAAATTATCGAAATATCCCAACAGAAATCACTCAAATGTAAAAACTGTGGAGTACGACAAAGGCAAGCAGACTGCAAGCGAGATGCATCTGTGCAACTACTTATACATTTGGATGACAAAAATGTGTGGTTAACAGCATTTACTGATGTCCTCGAGTCCCTGTTTTCCACCCACCCAACTATCTCCCTACTTGGTGACTCGGATACCATTGAGGAACTGCTAATGGATACAAAACACATCGAGTTCAGATACAATATGAACAGAAAAGTAATCACAAAAATATCATCATCACTAATTACAGGTTAAACTGCTCTAGATAGTGTTGTTACTACAAACTTTACAAAGGGTGATTTCATCAAAACATTCAGTTTCGTTTTTTTTTGTCTTTTATCCCAGTACAGACCAAAATTAATAATTACATTTACAATGTTATTTTTGGTTGGAATTTTACAATACTTAACAACCATTCACATGTTCAAGTTATCAGTTGTGTTACTTAAAATATTATTAAGCAGACAAATGCTTTAGTATGTTTCTGTTCAGAAAGATGTAATTACACATCACCACCTGTTTATGTGGAACAAGGGAATAACTCTGCTTATCCCTAAAAAAAGAAAACTTTTCTATGTTAATAGCACCCAAACAAGTACACCATTTTATAACAACAAAAAACATTGTCTCCCCATCTCCCTGCAACAATCACTTTACTTCATATAAAGGACAGTGTAATCAGAACCTAATATGTGCAAATATGTGAACAACGTTATGTAACAGTAAAATTGAGATTCAAATGTATTCCACATTGTTTATCAACAAATCGTTCAGATTTTCAAGTACAAAGAAATGTTTCTTACTGCCAGCTGTCTCTGCAAAGCTGATTTAATTCTTTCAAAAATATACCTCATGACATTTCAAATTTTTATATAGCAGGTTTGTAAAGCCGCAGGAGTATGAGAGCTGACTCTTCTCCGGAACCTTGATACATCCATAACACCTTTTTAACATCTTTTCAAGTAAATAATCCTTGTATTAGGAGGACACGTCAGAAACTGTTAAATGGAAAACACACATTATTTGCTTGTTGACACTATCAATAGGTATACCTAGTAAAATCTAGTGAATATTGTAATTTTCGGTCAGAATGTTGAGAGCGATGAGATTGATCAGAAAGAATGTATGAACGAAGCTGCAATAAAGCAGAGAAAACAACAGATAAAGTCTTGAGTGTCTGTTGAACCAGCCAGCACGGGAGATTCCGCAAAAAAAGCATGAATCAGTCGCTTTCTAGCATTAAGAAAAGGATTTTAGATACATGTCTGTTTATGGGGAGGGGGTGCAAAGAGTGGTCAAGGTTGGAGGGATTCCATGATTTATGGTTTTATTCCATTTGGTTTTTGTGGCAAAATATCAACTGGGAAATTTTACTCTCTACTGCCCCAGTTGAATATGTATTTATTTCTTTAATTTTACCTTTTTCTCTATCTAACATATTTTACATTTTTTTGTGTACATAGTAATTCATAACATGCAACAAATTCAAAAATGATAAAGAAAGATAAAGAAACACAAAGAAAAAGTGTCTGATTTTGAAAAGAGCAAGTAAAACAGGCAATATAGTTGTTAATGAGTTTTCGTTTTAATATCAGATTTTTTGTCCTCCCTTTGCACAGAATATTATTAAAACTGTTGTCAAAAAGGAAGTTGCAACTGCTGTTTTCACCAAGGGGCACAAAGCACAAGAAAGGTCAAGGAATCAGTTGTCATCGTGTGGTCACGGGTCCCATAGCAGCTTCTACAACCACGACATGGCAAACAACTGAACATTCTGTGGATGCACCACAAGATAGCCATGACCCATTGGAATGCAAGAGTCAGAAGAGTCGATCATTGGTAAAGACATTATTATGACAACAGTTGTATCTATGTAGATCTGTTTGCTTTGTTTCAGGAAGAAAAGTAACAGGCTGAACATTAAATATACCAGTAACTCCAAAGCACAATTTAGTAAATCTTGAAAAATAAAAGCACACTGCAGGAGAAATATAGCAGGTTTATTTCTATCATTGTGCTTTTAGTGTCGAACAAGAGGATGCACAACGCTTAGGAAACAAAAGCACAGATAGAAGACTGCACAGGTTACTCTGACGTGATAATCTTGGATGTTCAGATCTACCACAGGTTCAACTTATAGCCCCCATAGCTTAAGAGACAGATTTAGTAGAAGATGAAGAGTTGTTTATATGTGATGTGGTAAGTGATCCAATCTTGGATGAACAGTATGCAGGGCTTGACAAAAGTGCTGTCTGATAGCTCGAGGCTAGTGAAGCCACAGCAGCAGAAGCCAAAAAAATTCTGCCATTACTACTCTGTTCCTCCTGTTACTGTCTGTACAGTACACATGTAACTTTCTTCTTCTCAGGGCAGCAGGCTTGCCCAAGAAATTCCCACCAGGGGGAGAAAAGGCAAGCCTACATTTTAAGTAGAGAGTGGTCAGTAAAATGACTAAAACTGTAGCATTTTTCTCTATTATTGAAAATGTTCAGGAAGAATGAACCACTGCAAGGAGGAAATCTTAGCCGACTGAACAACATTTAGCTTTCACCAAATTTAGTAGTTTGATTTTTGTGGTAGGACATTGAGTTTGAAAAAAATTACATTCAGGAATCAATATTGCTCTAAATACAATATGTTCAGTATTTTGCATAAATAAATTTGATTATTGTCAGTACTCAATTTACTTTTGGGCTAGCTCTTCAGAGCTCTGAGCTAGTTAACTAAAGCAAGCTGATTTTTTTAATTTTCATCTTATCCTGAGTATGAGATCAGAGACAAAGACTGGAAATTTTTCCAGCTCATTACAGTCACTGGAAGCATTTGAGACCTTATTCTGAGTAACAAGATACCGAAAGGGAAAATATCTTCACAATATGGTACACAAGTGTTTATCTGACCTGCTATGGATAGACAGATAAGGCAGGATGAGAATATGTCATGTAATTTCTGTTGTTTTGACAGAAGGGGTTGCATTTAATGGACAGCAGTGCAGCAGTGGCCTGGCAACCATTTCCCAAACGTTTTTCCAAACTCAACAAACTAGCCAACTCAGTTAAGACTGGATGCTCAATTCCAGAAAAAATGTTTTTAGGAAAAGCATTACACAATGCTTTCAGTGAGTGAAGAAGGCTAAAGAAAGCACTGATTATGATTTGGTAAGTAGTTAATTAAATGTACAATTCTAATTTGTTAACTATTAAAATAGCGTCACAGGTATGAGGGCAAAGTTTTTTCCTGCAAGGACCCACCTTGACTGGCAATAATGTATTTACCTTTTCAAGACTGCTGTGTCACTTTAAAGGAGAACTGAAGTAAAAAATCCTCCCATTTTTGTATTTTTTTTAGGTGGCTCTAGGTGTAAAAAATTGAGTTTTGCTCTTTCTGGTTCATTTATTATATTTTGCTCAAAAAATCAGTTTGAAGTCTTGGTTTTCGTGCCTTTTGGGCCTGATCATAGTGGGCTCATGTTTATTGTCAGCGGCACATTATGACATAAGGTATGGGGAGGCCTCGCAATCAGCTCGCAATCGCACAATGGCATGTACTTTAGCATCAACCTTTCGATCTCCTCACAGCATCTGTTTGAATAAAAAAATTCAAACCTTTCAAAACATACTTTACTTGTCACGTGTCAGATTGAATATAATTATGACACAGATTTTCACACTGTTGTCTGTTGTCATTATTCACTTTTGCTGTGGACCTAGCACAGCAAGCAAGCAGCAACATAATCTGGATTCAAGAACAAGATTTAAGCTGTGATGTATTCTCAAATTCATCACATTTTACCACGATACATTTAGTTTAACTGGAATGCATTGTAATTAACCAGGATGCACTGTGCACCAAACAACTCAAATAACAACATGAGGATGTCACTTGGCAAATCCTTTTCGCAAGGATTTCATGAAAATGGTGTGTATGTGTCTTGTCTTACTTTTTCATTTACATTATGTGGTGATGATTGTGTACAAACTTCACTTCCCCCATTAACCTTCCAAATCCAGTACGTAAAAGTTCTGTTAATCTGAACAGCTTTTCACATTCCAAATCCAGTTCTCAAACATTTTGTGAATCTGGACAGATTTTCACTTACGTCATTTGCTTCTTTCCTCCAAACAATTCTGCTCAATTCTGACATCTAGAAAAAATAGGTGAGTTGTGTCCTGTTGCTCTCTCATTTACATCGTGTGCTAGTGATTGTGTACGTTCTTTTCACATCTCCCATTTACATTCCATATCCAGTATGCAAAAATTTTTGGAATCTGGACAGGTTTTAAGTTACATCATTCGCTTCTTTCCCACAGACAAGTCTGCTAAATTCTGACATCTGAACACCAGGCTTTAATAGTTGTTTGCCTCCTTGGTAACATTCTTTAGAATGATTAGAAGAAGAATGGTGAATTGTCTTTGGTCAAACTCGTAGAATAATAAATTATCAGAAAAGACAAAAACCATTAAACACATTAGTTTCAAATCTGCAGCAATTCATACACTTGAATCTGAATTACATAAGCTACCATGTGCTTCTCACTGTAGCATTATCACACATCTTGGGAGCTCTGGATCTCAAATCAGGGGTAAAATTTCAGTATATTCATGAATACCAAATCCTTCTGGAGGCCTTTTACAAATCACGAAGTTAGAGAATCTATTAAGAAATTGATTTCCCTTAATAGTCCTCATTACAAAATAAAAATGGAACAATATTGACATACTTTCACTACAGTTTCCGATTGGAGCATAATAAAAAAGTTTCTTTTTCTGGTACCCAATTCTATATTCTCACAAATTTGAATAGCACAATCAGATATTTGATATAGAAGTTTGTTCACATGCGAGAACCCAAAGACTGAAAATGAAGAATTTAGTCTTAACAAAATAAGCCTACCTCCACCAACCAGTTTACTGTCGAGGACTATTCTAGTTTTGATGTTTCTTCATTGTTCACCAACATTCCACTTGATGAGACAATTAAAATCTGTCTAGACAATAAATTATATGCCTTGATGGTTGATCCGCCTCGGTTACCTCACTCTGTTCTTAATGATTTGCTTGTTTTTGCTACCAAGAGAAGTCATTTTGTGTTTGATGGCCAGTTCTATGATCAAGTTGATGGGGTTGCAATGGGATCTCCTTTGGGTCCAGTTCTTGCAAACATCAAAGAAAAGTGGGTGTTTAATAACAATGATTGCCTGACTGTCTGGTTTAGATACGTTGATGATACCTTAACGTTATTTTGCAACAAAGACACAGCTATTAACTTTCTTTATTATCTAAATAGTCGACATAACAACATGCAATTCACCATCGAATTTGAACGAAACTGTGAAATACCTTTCCTGAATGGCCTTGTCAAGTGCAATCAGAACAACTCCTTCTCAGCATCTCTTTGCCGCAAAAAACCTTCACTGGCCTTTGCACTAAATGCGACTCCTTTACATCACATAAGAAGAAGAGTAATCTCATCCACACACTTTCTTATTGTTGTTTCCACATCTGTTCATCAATCACTTTACTACAGTCTGCTCTTGATGATCTAAGGAATCTTTTGTCATGTAATGGTTACCCTCAGGGTATCATAACTTAGAACATGAATGATATTTTGAACAGACACCATAACAAAACACAAGACAACATCACTACAGTCCCCCAAAAGGAAGTCTTCATCACTCCCCCTTACTTTGATTTGCTGAGTACATTTGTTGCACAACTCAAATCTAATGTCTCCAAGTTCTTTTGTTTTGTTAGCCTTAAAGTAATTTTCCAAAATACTTGCTGTATAAAATCGTTTTCCCCTACAAGACAGACTTAACCACTCACTCATGTCCAAGGTGCTATACAAGGCCTACTGCTGGAATTGCAATGATTTTTACATCTGCAAGACCAAGCGTTGATTACACGATAGCAAACTGAACATTTTAAAGCCCTGAAGAAAGATCATCACACTTCTGCCATTGCAGATCATATTTTGTCAATGGACCACAATATTAAATGGGATCACTTTGAGATATTAACAACCGTGTGATCATGATTCTGTGTTGAAGCTGTTTTGGCCTTCGGAAATCGTCCACAGTTATTACACTTGTAATAAAAATAATTGTTTCAGCCTAACTGAAAGGGAGCAGAAAAGAAATTCCGCCCTAAAACGAGACCGTTTCAAACACCAGTGAATAAGAGATAATAAATTGGCATTTGATTCATGTACTGGCATGTGGTGGGTGATTTACAAGGAGGAATCAGATGATGAGAAAGGGGGGATGTTTTGTTTGTTGTGTAACAAGCACAATACTGCAAACCTGAAAAACAACAGCAAAGTATATAACCTCATACCCGCACAGTGCCTGAAAACAGATGCTCTAAAAGATCATTCAAAAAGTGCTCAGCATGCAGCAGCTGTTCAGGCAGAGATGCTCAGCCCAGTGTCAATTTTTCACAAAGAAGTCAAGGAACAAGTCAAGAGCAAAGATGAAGTCCTACAGAATGCATTTATGTCGGTATACTGGCTGGCTAAAGAAGAGATGGCCAACAAGAAGTTTCTATCACTTCTCACACTTCTCCAAATGCTTGGGCTTGAAAACATGAAGCATTTTCGTCATTGCTCTGCTGGGTCAACTATCAAGATTTTCTTGACTCTAGGCAGCGTACTGAAGCAGAGAGTGGTTGAAGCGCTAAGGAAATCAAAAGCATTCGGTCTATTAGTTGATGAGGCAACGGACATTTCGGTCATGGAACAGTTGATAGGTTTTGCTCAGTATGTCTCTGATGATGGGGAGGCTATGGTGAAATTCCTTTTCGTCGACAACGTTTTGGAGGACTCCTCTTCTGCCAATGCTGAGACAATAACTAAGTGCATTTCTAACAATCTGGACAAATGTGAACTTGACGTTCAGAAGATGATGAGCCTAGTAAGTGATGGCGCCAAAGTAATGACTGGCGAAAGAACAGGTGTGGCTGCCTGACTGAAGCAAATCAACAGCAAGCTAATTGATGTGCACTGTGTCTGTCACAGACTGGCCCTTGCTTGTGCTGGTGCGAGTGATGAGACAAAATACATCACACAAGTCGAAGGAGTGTTTTTGCAACTATGGAAGTTTTTTGCTAAATCACCTAAGCGAACTGCTCTTTTGGTGAAAGCACAAGAGTCATGGTGCAAGATGAAGCTATCAGAAAAAGCAAGGTCTGTTGTGGCGAAAAAGGTGCAAAAAGCTTGCAGAACACATTGGCTGTCAACAAGCAATGCTGTAGATGGAGTGTATGAACACTTTGTTCCTATCATACAGGCTATCAATCTCGCAGATGAAAAAGATGGCTTGGCGACGTATCTGCTGTCCAAAATGAAGAGCTTTAAGTTTATTGGTATGATATATATTTTGAAGGCTGTCCTTCCAGAGCTTGCTGCATTAAGCAGAGTATTCCAGCGAGGTAACGTCAACTTTGGCCATATCCTACCAGCTATCACCTACACTACTAACAAGCTAATGAAGATAGCACAAGACGAAACCCCCATCACCCAACTTCAGGTTGATATTCAGGAGAATGGACGGCTCGGTACCTGTGAGTTTAAAAGCAATGACCACGAGATACAAGTTCTTCGCAACCTTCTAAAGAAGTACAAGCAAGCCCTCAAGGAGAACATTGATTCTCGTTTCAAGGATGTGATGCCAGTGGTCTGTGCATTTGCCATCTTTAATGCAAATGCCATTCTAAACCGTGAAACAGCAGAGTTTTTAACCTATGGGTCGAAGGAAATCGGCACATTGTCAAACCACTACTTTCCAGGTGACAAGGAAGCTCAACAGCAAGTGAAAGCAGAGTGGGAGAAGTTAAAATAAAATCTTCTTTTGTGGAAAGCGCAGATTCCTCAGGAACTTGACAACATCAATCCAACTGAGTGGAGTCTGAAAAGGCTACTTTCCATGCACACAGAATATGGCCACTTCTACCCTAAGCTTGCGTGGATTGTAGAAATCATTCTTTCTCTTCCTATCTCAAATGCATGGCCCGAGAGAGGGGCTAGTGCTGTTAAGAGGGTAAAGAGTCGACTCCGTAGCAGTATGACTAATCAGATGTTCGAGGCGCTGCTGCACATCTCCATCAATGGACCACCTGTCGGTGAAGCACAGAAACTTGATAAAGAAGCTGTTGAGGCCTGGAGCAATGCAAAGAAAAGAAGGAACTCCCGCCATCTGCAAATCCAGGTGGCACATCTTCTGGAAACTCACAGGGTGAAGTTCAAACCATTCTTGTGGACTCTGCTGTCCAAACCAATATCCGGGTCCAGGAAGATGAAAAAGTTGAAGAGGCAAGTGTGCAAGCAGAGGTGGAAGCTGCTGTTGAAGCTTTTAAACTTGCAGACCACCGAGCAAGTTATGATTCGGATGATTCCGCTTTCGAAAGTGAAGATGAATACTAAGCACTCAATCGCTATTCTAGGGCACTCAATCGCTATTCTAGGGCCTCGTGCTTTCTTTTGTAACAGTATATTTTGAAATTACAATATAAACAGTGGAAGAGATTTTCCACATTCCACCTTGTATTTAGGTTTGGGACATGACTTTTAGGTAAGACTTGCTGTGCAAGTAAGTGATTTGTAAAACTATGTTCAAAAAGGTATAATCAAGAAGGTTTTTTATGGTTAAAATCTGGTAGAAAGTGTTCAAGCGGTAAAAGGCTCGGCTCTTGAAAGTCTTGAAAATCAAGTCGTAAATTAAGTGGCTTCAGACTGATATAAGTGATATAAGACACTCAGTTACATACACTGTTTAACTTGCTTCTGTGCTTTTGTAATGATATATGCGACTAAAATATAACCATGTTTCTCTATAGAATAGATTAAATTTGTTTTTTTGATTTAAGAATTAACCCTGAGCTAAAACTACATTAAACTTAGACCATTTTAAAGATACCAGTTGTGAAAGTGTTGAAAAGTAGCACCTCAATAGAAATAGTTGACTGTGACTACTTTATTGCAACATAATTCTCTTCAATTTGTTCAAATTAGTTGACTTGGGAGCAAAAAAAATGAAACAACAAAGTAACAAAAAAAGACCTGAAAATGCATGAAAATGCATCTGCAGGAGTCTAAAACTTCAAAATTTTCCAGAGGGGCATGCCCCTGGACCCTCCTAGGGTAGACGGCCCTTCTGCAAACGTAATTATCCGCTTGTGCAAAAACTTATTGAAACCCCTGTCTTGGATACTTTGATTTTTGTAGTTTTGGATGATTTTAGGTTGCTTTAGTGAGATTTTTTTACTTTCTTCGCCTGTCAGTCTTCCCGGGAAAATTTAATTTGGTTAAATGCAATTTAACTAAGTTAACCACCACGAGCTTAGCGGTCAAGCAGTTCACAAGTTTAGTGGTCAAGCGGTTCTCAAGTTTAGTGGTCAAGCGGTTCTCAAGTTTAGCGGTCTAGCGGTTCTCAAGCTTAGCGGTCAAGCGGTTCTTAAGTTTAGCAGTCAAGCGGTTCACAAGTTTAGCGGTTTAGCGGTTCACAAGCTTAGCGGTTAAGCGGTCCTCAAGTTTAGCAGTCCACAAGTTAAGCGGTCATGCGGTCCACAAGTCAAGCGGTCATGTGGTCCACAAGCGTAGCGGTCAAGTAGCCCACGGGCTTAGCATGGATCCAGCGGTCAATCCCATAAGTGCAGGCTCACATGATTTGTGTAGCTTTGTATACAGCTAGGATCTGTGAGTTTTGAGCGTTTGTACTGTGGTTTTTTGTGGAGCGGTCATTCAGCGTCTTCCCCCCCTCCCATCCCCTTTTTCTTCCTTCCACTGTTTCATCAGTGTGACGGGTGCCTGGAATGGGGGCTCATGGCTGGGTTGCGGGGATTTGCCAGCCATGGGGGCAGTTTTTCTATCTAGGGGCTGGCTGGCCACAGTGGAAGCCCCTGGGTATCCCAGGCACCCACCTTCCACTTAAGCGAGGCAGTTGGTTAAAAGGTCATTTAATCATGGCAAGCAGAAATCGGCGCTACACTGTGGCAGAAATATCGGACTATTTTGACGATAACTTCGATATCCCCGATGATGGAGTGAATTCTGACATCGAAGGACCTGATGAAGAAGATTTTGATGAAGAAAATGATCTGCTCCCCGAAGTGGCCATCTCTGAACATGAAGATGACGAAGATGTAGTCCTAGCCGCTCTTGATGTCGAGGAAAACGGTGATCAGGATAGTCGCAGAGGAAGGCTATAATGGCTTTTTTGTGTAACAGGACTCAGGCTGGGAGGATTGAGAACATTATATCTGAGTGGAAAACTCCCAAGGGCGGTATACCACAAGGCACCAAGTTAGGAGTCATTTTGTTTACAATCATGACAAATAATTTATTGCACTCATGGAACCTTAGAATAAAGTTTGTTGATGATACCACAGCCCTTGAAATAATCCCTAGGAACAGTGACAGTCTACTCAATTTTGTTACAAACAATATCTATGCTTTTTCTGAAGATCATAGAATGAAATTAAACCCTACTAAATGCAAGGAGATGCTAATTAATTTTATGAGTAATCATAATTTTATTGTGAATCCTATTGTAATTGGTAGTAACAGAATTGAGGGAGTCATGACCTGAAATGGAACCATCATGTAGAAGTTATAGTGCAAAAGGGAAACAGGAGGCTTTACTCTTTAAGGGTCCTTAAGCAATGTGGTACACCTCCAGCTTCACTGGCTAAGGTGACATTGATATTCCCGGCTTTTCACAAGCTGTTGGGCCAGCAAATGTTGTGTCTAGAGAGTCCTTAGCTGTAGACTTTTTCCAACTGTTTGTTGATAATCACATGTTGGGAAATATCCTGAGAGACAAATCGCTATGCCTGTCAGTCATTACGAGCTAGAAACAAAGATGTTCGCAGCTGGAAAGAGATTTCTCTTGAAGAACTAAAGGCATTTTTGGGCCTTCTCATTTGCATGAGTATTCACAGGCTCCCAAGTTTGCGAGATTACTGGTCATCTGACTGGGTGTTGGGGGTCCCAGAATTTGCAAAGTAATGCCAAGGAACAGGTTCTTGGAGATCTGGAACAACCTCCACCTTTGTGACAACAACAAAATGCCACAGCCTGGGGAGCCAAACTTCGACAAGCTTTTCAAGGTGAGAGAATTTCTCAGTGACCTGAACACCAACTTTTGAATAAATGACAATCTCCACCGTGTGCAAGCTGTTGATGAGGCCATGATAAAGTACAAGAGAAGGACTTCCCTGAAGAAGTACATGCCTATGAAGCCCATAAAGAGGGGGATCAAGATGTGGTGCAGAGCTGACAGTACCAATGGTTACCTGTGTGAATTTGACATTTACACAGGTAAATCCCCACAAGGAGTGCAACATGGCTTGGGATACTCAGTGGTCACCAAGCTTTGTCAACATGTTCAAGGCCACTGGTACGCAATTTTCTGCGACAATTTTTTTACCTTGTACAGGCTTATTGAGGAATTGTATCTCAACAAAATACTCTGTTGTGGGACTTTGCGATCAGGCCAAAAAGAGTTCCCTACATGCCTCTATGACAAAGCAGCGATCAAGAATGAAGGTTTCAGTGTTGGCTTTAACATGGATGGACAAGAAAGCAGTCCATGCAACTGGCACCTACACCAAAGCCCCCGCACAGCAACTTCCTAAGGTGAACTGCAAGCAACGGGATTGTACCATTGAGAAAATACCCTGTCCCAAATTGGTGTCATGTTACAACACATACATGGGTGGTGTGGATAAAAATGACAAGATGAAGTCTTACTACCCCATCCCAGTGGCTGGAAAGAAATTGTGGAGCAGAGTCTTCTATGATCTCATTGATAGATCCATTTAAAACAGCTTTGTACTTGAGCAAGAATCCACACACCATGCAAAAAGGAGTCAGAAGCTGTTCAGATTGACCTTGCCAAACAGCTGATTGGCAATTTTTCTTCATGAAGAAAGCATGGGAGGCCCTGTGATGAGCATTTATTGGCTAGACATGTTGAAAGACATTTCCCTGACTTTCTCCCAACCAATTAGAAGGGGAAAAGATTAGAAAGGAGATGCACAGTTTGTTATGATGGAGACAAAGTGAAGAGGACCAGCTATTATTGTCCTGACTGTGACGTTGGACTTTGTGCTGCACCTTGTTTTAGACTTTACCATCAGCCACAGACTCTTTACTATGTCAAAAGGATCACAAGAGATGTTTCTAATGTGTATATAACAGTTTTTTGTACTTTAAACTGGTCAATTTTAATCACATGTCAACTTTCTGGTTTTTTCTGGGTTGCATGACATGTCACATCAAATGACAAAATGCTAAGTTCTAAGGGTTTGAAATTTAAAAAGTAGCTAAATTTGGTATTAAATTGCTCAGTAGACATTTGGCTTCATTTTGGACTACAATCCATAATTTTCCTAAAATATCACAGGGTTGTACGGGCATGAAGAGAGCATTATTAAATTTGTGTGACATTGCTTATCTGTTTTGACATATCATGACAGGTGTCAATCAACACCAAACATTTTTCTGAACACTGTAATGTAAAGTGTAGCTATTAGTGATGTTTCTGTCAAAGTTTGGTAATCATAGCTTTAAATCTCAATATTTTACAGTTTTTAGTTATTTTAGCATTGGAAAACGTAATTAAATTATTTGGGCTGAAGATGTTGGCAGTGAAAAACTTGTCCTCTACTAGCATCATATATTATAATTTCCTGCAGACTCCAAATCAGGGCTCGAAATTGCGACTCACTGGTCGCCAATACGACCAGAAATTAAGCGTTGGCGACTAGATTTTTAGAGCTAGTCGCCAGTGGGCGACTCACCTTCACCTTTTTCCTCCAACCTCTTAATCTCGAAGGTAAATTAATCGTACTTTTGGATAAAATTCATGATTTATGCGAACAGATGTAACAAAACAAACCCACGACTTTTCGATCGCTATGTTTCATAATCGAGCGCCATGTTTAATTCAGCAGCTTCTTTAATAAAAGTAGCGCGGGCGCACTAACAACACGTGCAATCATTGAAACGTGAAGTTGACTCGAGGTCTGATCTCCAGTCAGATCATGAATATTTCATCGAATTTTAGGTCAAACGATGCTTTAAATTCATTGCATACTTTGCTAAATGCAAACAATGTAGAATCGTGCAAGAAATTGATCGACGATCTGAACTTGTTGTGGGCTGTTCAGGCGGATAACGTTGATTTTAGTAAGCTGGCAAAGGACGACTTCGGAAGAAGCCTGATACCAGACATCGATTGCAAACAAGCAAGTCATCCTGTCAGTGTGGCGTTAAAATCCACTGCCAACGGAGATTGTTTGTATAATTCCGTTTCGCTTTTTCTTTGTGGTGATGAAACACGAAGTAACTGCCTACGTCTTCTAGTTGCAGAAGAACTGTACACCAATGCCGAGTATTATGCAACGCATAAAATTTTCAAGAATACTGCCAAACTTACCGAGATCCCGGAATCAGTTCTATTCACAGTTGCCTTGACAGCAGTTGGCGACAAAATCATATCAGATGGTGGGAGTCAAGCTGAAGCAGTCAAGGCTGAAGCAATAGCCAGTTCCAAGATTGGAGTGTGGGGCTCCCTTCTTCACGTGATGGCCTTCGCATCGGTCATCAGACGCCCGATATATTCATTATATCCAGACATCAACTTCCGGTTCCGTCCTTTAATGCACCAGCTGCTAAACCCCCGACTTTCTGCGTTGGATGATGGGCGGGATCCTGTCTACTTGCTGTGGTCAAGGGACGGAAGTTTTGATAACCGACCAAATGCATGGTACAAGCCTAACCACTTTGTACTAGTTGCGTGGCTACCAGATGGAACCTCCCACACTCAAGCAACCCCCCAAGTACATGTTACCAACATTTCAGATAATGTGAAATCTGTTGAAAAGAAAACAAGTGTCGGTGCAAAACAGGGAAATATTTTGACTTTTCTTAAGCCAGCTCAATCCAAACCGGAGACGAAAGGGAAAGGAAAAGGAAAAGCTGACCATTTGTGTGACCTACCGGAGAAGACAGCCACCAAGCGAAGTGCAGAAAATGCAGAGCTAACGCTTGATGACAAAGAACAGGTCGCCCCTAAGAAGCCTGCAAGTAAACGAAAGTTTATTCAGCAGTGGCAGGAGGAGTTCACCTGGGTCGTTTTTGACAAAGATGAAAACAAAATGACATGCAAAACTTGCTGTGCCTTCCCACACTTGGCAGGCAAGACGGAATTTGTATCAGGTTGCCGCACATTTAAGAAGGAGACGTTGCAGAAGCACAATGTTGGTGGAGGCCATCTTCGCGCCCGTGATGCAAGTCTCGCAAAACAAAAGCCGATGGAAAATTCGCCCATTGCACAAGGCTTCAGAAGAGGGGGGAAGGTATTAGAAGAGCAGAAGAGGAAAGAACTTGAAGTTAAAGTAAACACTGCTTATTTAATAGCGAAAGAAGAACTGCCGTTCACTAAATTCCATCCGATTCTTTCACTGCAAAAGAAAAACGGATTAGACTTGAATATGACGTACACAAATGATAAAGGTTGTAACAACTTTGTCTCTCAAATTAGTGCAGTTATGACCGAACAATTAGCCACGGAAGTCAATTCACAAAAGTACATCAGTCTTCTGATAGATGGAGCCACAGATGCTAGCGGAAAGGAAAACGAAACCGTGCACTGCCGTTACCTCAAAGATGGTCAGCCATTAAATCGATTGGTGGGGCACAAGGCTGTGGCCCATGGACACGCACAAGGTAAGTTTTAAAAATTGAACACTTAAGTAAACAAAAATTCATTAAATAAAGGCAATAAAAGCGTGGAATACAGACTAATCCTACTATCCTTATACAGCCGTCAGGCTGCATGCATGTCACCGTTACAATACTGTAATAGTTAAACTGTTCTTACTTTTACAGTGACAGCTTCAATGGCACAATATTTATTTAGTACTCAAATAGTCCACTTTGAGAAAATTTAAGTAGCAGTTTTGTAATGAAATTTTAGTTATCACTGGAGACAACAATCAATTGCAATAAATTTAGAAGTCTATTTATTTCTAACTACTTTTGAAGGTATTTTGGATACTGTGAAGGAGTCATTTGAGAGTGCCGGCATTCTTGAATGGAAGGATAAATTGGTCGGAATTGGTGCAGATGGCGCCTCAGTGAACCTGGGGAAGAAAGGCGGTGTTGCAGCGCTCTTACGACGAGATGTTCCATATCTCATCGACTTCCACTGCCTTCCACATCGGCTAGAACTGGGCCTCCTTGAAATGCAAAGAAGTTGCCGTCAAGTGGAGATCATTTATGAGGTGCTGCAGATGATATGGAAGACCTATCATTACAGCCCAAAAAGTACACGCGAGCTACAGGCCATTGGCAATGAATTGGGGGTGAGTGTACTGAAGCCAACGCAGGTGAGCGGAACAAGGTGGCTCCCCCACATCAGCCGAGCACTCAAAGTTTTGATAACACCAAATTCTGATGGTTCTGGCCAATATGCTGCGGTGTTGTGCCACATGGAGCACCTCAGTGCAACGTCAAAAAATGCAGACATAAAGGGGCGAGCAAAATTTGTGAGTGAGAAGATGAGAAGTGTTAGCTTTGCTGCTTTCTGTCATTTCCTGGCGGACATGTTTGCAATAATTTCTAAGTTAAGTCTGAAGATGCAGCAAAATGATTTAATTCTTCCTGTAGCAGTGGCGCTCCTCCATGAAACGATAGCTAATGTTGATGCCTTGAAACTCCGGCCTGTCCCAAATGGACATTTGAAACGGTTCATGAATATGCTTGAGGAGTCCGGGGTTCCCGATGAGGTGCAGGTTCAAGGCCACACATTGAAAGGGTCTCTGGATGGTACGCCTAAGAGACTCAGAGGAACCATCCAGACTGACAGTTTCAAGTCTTCGATGATTGAGGCAATCGAGCTATGCCAAAGTGGTCTAAATGAGAGGTTTGGCTCTATGCTCTGTTCAGCGACGGACACTCAAGCCTTAGCGTGTAGTACCACCAGTGAAGTTGTCGAAGATATGCTCATTTTTAACGTTGATGCATGGCCACGTAGCACGCAAGATCTCGTTGAGTTTGGTAACAATATGATTGATCGCCTGACCAGCTGGTTTAAACCCACACTACAGAAGGCTGGTTGTGATGTGGATTCCATTCCTGAAGAGTGGTTTTCACTCAAGTTCCTCGTCAACACCACTTTCCGTGACAAGGATTACACAAGCGTGTGGGAGATCATGCTTACCAAGCTGCCGTACAAAGAAGACTTCAAAAACCTTCTTCATCTTGTGGAAATTATGCTAGTGCAGCCAATTTCAGCTGCCCAATGTGAGCGTGCAATTTCTGCTCAGAACAGGGTCAAGAATAGCCTTCGTGTTGCCCTTGGATCCTCCACACTTGAAGATTTGATCCGCATTACAGCAGAAGGCCCATCGGTTGAAGAATTTAATCCAGCACCTGTGGTCAACAAGTGGCTTTCAAGGGACAGGGAAGCGGAAGAAAGGCAGCGGCGACCGCAGTTTCAGAAATAAAATGAAGTCTCACAAATAAAGTTCAAATGGTTATCTAAAGACGCTAAGGAATATCACATTTGCTGTAATTATATCTTATTTAATTAGACATCATGATCTTAGACTTATTTTAGAGCGAGTCAAAATACAAATGAGTAAAAATACATCGATACTACAGTAACACACAGAAATATCTAATGAGAGATTTACTGTAAAGACTTGCAGATAAGCCGCACCTTTTTTCCAAAAATTTGCGATCAAAATCGTAGGTGCGGCTTATCTGCGAGACCATTTGGGAAAGGTGCTGTGAATTTCCATGAATGGACACTTTTATGGCATAATACTGGAATAGATGCTACATTACAACAATGAGAGAGTATTGGTCATTGCTTTTGCGAGTTTGGTAGCTCCTAAAAGAGCCGTTAGTGGTGAGTATAAGCTTATTTCAAGCTTACATTTCTTGCCGTTAACCGTTAAGCCTTCTTGGTTAACAGGTCTTTTAAACGGCTTATAGTCGCTTTTCTCGAACAGGAGAACCTTACACAGCATGGAATTTCCATTCCCCCACAAAGTTGTTTACAGTGTCAACGACGGCCTGTTACTTGCAAGGGTAATTGATCCTCCACGAGCGAGAAAATACCACGCTATTCTTGAGTATTCAAGAATAGCGTGGTCCAGTTTTCCATCGTCCGATATTATGCCTGGTTACACAGCTTCGCACAGTGCATGCAAGAAAACAACAAATTTACGCGCAAAATTCTATGGAAAAACTGCCTTGAATGGAGAAATACCTGTGAACAAATACCAGAATAATATCAATCATATGTCATAATTGGTGGACATTACGTTTATTCTACTAAAGAGCTAAAATTACGGGTAAGACTTTAAAGTAATTTTCGATCAATTGTTGGCGAGTTTGCCTTGGATGAAGACGGAACACTTCATAGTCTCGACTTTGGATTTCGTTCGTGTTTTTTTCATGAAAAACTTTTTTTTTCCAAGATTTGAGTTGCTAAACTCGGGGTGCGGCTTATCTCCGAGTCTTTACGGTATTATTCCTCTTCTCTCCCCAAAAATATAAAAAAATGCGCACTTTGAAACAATTTTGAATATTATTAACACACTCAAGAGGAGTACGGAACCTGTTAAACCGGTCTTGTGGAGTACAAACGCCATGAAAAAAATGGCGACTAAAAGTTAAGATTTGGCGACCAAAATTTTTGGATTAGTCGCCAGCTGGCGCCTTACTTAAAAAGTTAATTTCGAGCCCTGCAAATTGAGTCTGTCATCATCATTTGTTGTCATTAGTTATTGTTTTTACCAGGTTATTATGTTCCAGTCTTTTTCTACATGTTTAAATTTTACTGTAATTATCTTTTTAACCGTCACTTCTGAAGATGTATGTTGTTACATACAAAATGTCAAGTCTTTAATGCATTGCACATGCATTGTTTCATCACGTTTGTTACCACAGTTTGTGTTTTATTTTTACTTAAGTTGAAATGGCCGAAGAATAAGAGTGTTTTTGTGGTGTGTCGTTCTGAGCAGCACAGTTTTGGCAAATTATTTATGATTGTTGTTCCAAATGAACTTTCCCTTTCCACTTTTGCCAGGGTTTAGTCACTAAGTTATTGTTTTGTATAAACAAATCATTGCAACTAGAAATCTGCAAAATAATACTATTAAGGAGTTTCATTTCTATTCTTTTTCAATAATTACTACTATAACATTTGTTCTCTGCATGTTTTACTTATAAAAGCACTTTACAAACTGACCGTAATTAGTTTTATATATCACATAATATATTTTTAAAACAGATCACACAGAGACAGAAGAACCCATGGATGATATATATGTTGATTTGTGGTGCTTTATGTAAACACCAGTTAATGTAAACTACATTTAATGCATGTAATACAAAAGTGCAAAATTATGTTTTGTGATGCATAAATAAATCACTGCGTTTTGAAATATGTAAAAATGTAATACTATTAATAACTTTACCTTCTCTACAATTCAATAATACTATTTTTACATACTCTTTTTGTACAATCAACACTGACCATTGACCAAATCCAGACTGAGGTCTTAACAGTTGTACTATCTGCAACAGCTCTACTTATAAAAACAACCGACTGCAATTAATTTTCTGATGTGAGTACAGAAACTCTCCACTGTAATCGGAATATGTAACTTTTCTTGCAAGAAATTGCAGATAATGAAAGGAATGAAGAACAATTGCGACTTGAATGGGAAATGGATAGTATGTACGTCAATTTGATGCCATTTAAATGAGACATAGTTAATGAAGAGTACAGTTCATCGATGTAATACATATAATGCAAAGTTATTTTTCTTGTTTTGTATAAACAAATCAATGCACTTTAAAATGTGTAGAAGAATATTATTAAAAAGTTTGATTTCTCCACACTTCAATAATACAATAATTTTAACAGATTCTTTTTGTACAATGAATACTGATGACCAAATACACCTGTATTGTGATTTAAATAAACAACAGTTTATGTAGACTAACAGTTAATTCATGTGATACATATAATGTACAACTATTTTTCTTGTTTTGTAGAAACAGATTACTGCATTTTGAAATGTGTAAAATCATACTATTATACAGCTTTATTCCTCCAAGGTTCTACAATACCATTATAATACATTCTCTTTGTACAATGAATAGTGACCCAATCTAATGTTAGGTCCTAACAGTTGCACCATCTCCAACTGTTCTATTTACAAAAACAATCTAAAAAACTGACTGTAATAAATTTTCTGATGTGAGTACAGCTCCAGTTATTGACACGTTTTTTGTGTCAGGAGGATGTCCACTAACAACATCCTCTACTGTAATATGAATAATTTACGTGAATTTTCTTTTAAGAAATTAATGATGAGATTCATGACAAAATGTGCAATGAAGAACTAATATTACAGCTTTTCCCAAGCTACTACAAATATCACTGGACCGTGGAATGGGCATAAATTTTCATATTGTTACCCTGCCCACTTTGTTTGACAGCTGCACCCACTTTACTCAGCGTCAACACGCGAGGTTATAGTTTAATGAAAACAACTCTTCAACTCTTCAGCTTTCACGGGTTCACCATGGAAAGGTATGAGTTTAAGGTAAAAGGACCAAAAGAGAAATGCATAGCGATCTTTTTGACAGCAGAGGAGGTCAAAATGTTTGACTTAGAGTCTCTCATGATGCGAATCTTAACACGATTTCCCAGCCCTCATGGAAAGGAACTGAGCTTGAAATATGCAGACACAAATGACTGGATTGAGCTCCCTGACAATGACCTAGAGTCATTTATAGACATGATAGAGATTGCAAAAGACTCTGCAAGGGAAAACTGTAACACGATTTAACTCAAAGTGTGCCAACTAGCTCGAACTCCACAAGAAACTACACAGAGACAGCTTCGCTCTTCGCCATTGCCAAACTAGGGGAGCATGCATTTGGCGCTAAAAAGTCTCCCCGCATGACGCCTTGAAGAAGAGTTTACTAGTAGTTTAAATGAAGCTACTGAGAAATGTAGAACATGAATCTCATACTCAGAAATTTTTCAAACTTGAGCGACAACAACACGATGTTGAACAAACTGTTACAGCTAAACAACAAGGGGTATTTGAGCTTGAGAGCAGTTTCAAGCCAGCACTTGGTTCTTCAAAGACACCGTTGTGTTCAAATTGTCATACTTCATGGCACAACAAAACTATGTACTCCTTTGAACCATGCTCTTCTGCTACAATGTGTAAAGACATTAAGCGGCAGTCCAAACTCAAAGCCACCAGGACAAAACTCGCGCAATTAGAAGAGGATCTGACGTTGAAGAAAGAGCGTTGTTTAGTCAGTCAGCCTTAATACCTTTGCCTCAAAAGTGCAGGCAAATGTAACACGCAGTGATCCTGAAAGATACCTGAGAATAACTACTACCAGGGCAAAGGTTCCGAATTGGCTTGTGTTAAACGTAAACATAAGGAAACTGGCAAGAATTTGCAAGGTTAAGGGTGCAAAAGCAAATGAAATTAAGAAATCAATTTGCAAATACGATGAAGGTTTCACTATCACTAAGCAGACAGCGCTAGAGCAAAGTCAGCAAACTAATGTTAATCCAGTTAAATGCCTGTGGGAGGCAAATGGGATCCTTCCAAACAGCAGCAGCACACCTACAAGTACCAGCTGTACCGCTACACTTACAGCTGAGGCAGTGTTATACAATGATTTTGTTATGCCTATGGCTTTAGAGGAAAGTCTTCCGCATCGACAGTGAAACACATTGAAGAGTCAGCAATTACCGCTACATGTAGTTCTGAGCCTGATGTTAGTGAGCCTGATTATGGCATTCCACTGCTATTTACCGCAGCCAAACTGGCAGCCAAGTCATTTAGCTTCATGTTTGTATAGTTTTCCCTTTACCAGTATTTCAATAAAATTACCCACACCTTGCTGCAAAAAAACGCGATGAAGCTAAGCACAGAGTTTCTCAGAATTTTAAAGCGATTTGATTTTTAGAAAGTGTTTACATATTAACTCTGTATAGTTCAGTGTTCTCCTTATCAGGTGGTAACCAGTAAAATTTACCGCCTGAAGCAACACTTCTTACCGCCTGCAACCGCTTAAAGGTTTACCAAAATTAAATAATTTGTTTTAAAAAAACATGCAAGATGTGATCCAATCCGATCCTCACAACAAAATGGATGAATATATGGAAAAGTATAACTACCTAAGTACAAAACTTAAAGCCCAAAAATAATGCATGTGCAAGAACTTCTTCTTGCGTCCGCAAGCGGGCAACTTTGTGCGGCTTTTTGCAGGGCGCTTTGTGCTTAAATCCAGCAAGACGCAAGAACTCCTTTTACGGTTATAAATTTAACCACAAGAATTTCTTTGCTGTGGGTTTACGAACCGCAGCACAACAACTTCTTTCAGTATGGTAAAATCTATCAATCCATACATACCTGCTGAAACAGTGCAGAGAAGTCTTCAAAACCAAGGTACATATTTTTACAGAGTAAAATCACAGGCATTTTTTCCTTCAGTCGTTTTTACTTTCATAGATATATTTCATTGAAAATTTTGCAGACAAATTATTCAACAGGTCAAATCAAGGTCAAGCGAGGCATTAGGCTCAGCGTTTGAATTGTTTACATTATGATTTGGCAATTTTTCGTTTGCATCATTTCTATCCTTTTCTAGTGATTTCTATCGTTTCTGACAGTTTTCATTTGTTTCGCTTCTTTCAGTAGCTGTTTGAAGGAGTTTCACAAATGATCATCGGGTCATTTTGCGAGATCGCCACAGACACGTGAAAATTTATTATGACATAAAATAGCTGTGCCACTTTCTGTATTTGTCAGCGGATCACTAATCAATACTTTAGGCACATAGTTTTGAACATTTAAAACCCTAAAACTGTTTCATTCTAGCTGGTTTACAATGACAGGGATGTATAGATACATGTAACAAGAGTAAACAAAAAAGATACTAAAAAAACTTTCATGTTTTTTTTAAAATGCACACTGCAGCTCGTTTTGCAAAATAAGGATATTTAACTTAATTTGATATGTATATATATGTAGTGTTTTGAATTTTTATTGTAAAATTACCGTAATAAATAAAGGTTATTATTATTATAACTTGAGCAAAGGTAACCTTTTAAGCGAGGAAATGTGTACAATTACGATTAAAAAAAGAAGCAATTCAAAAAATAAGGAACGATCGTGGTATGTTTCGCAAAAGAGCTGTGTATTAAATTTAAGACCGCACGTCCAACTGTGTCAACTTAAAGTGCTTTTGAAAAAAAAAAACATACGACAGTAAAGTAAGGAATATTTTCACTAAAGGCTCTTTCAAATTTCTGCAATAAAGTAATAAATAATTGCCATGTTTTCTTTGGAATCATGATATCTGTTGTGACAGAAATTCAACGCCTTTGCTTTGTTTTGCAGAGACTATGGTATTGTACTATGAAATGATCCAAATGATCGAAATGTTCATAACTACAGATCGTTTTGTTAGACAAACACCTCACACGCTTTATCTAACTTTAGAAATGCTGAATGATGGAAGTGTTCACTTTGCAGAAAAAGCAGAGAAAGCTGTCTGCTTTGTCAGGCAACTTTTTAGCATGATTACCTTTTGCTGCCAAAGAGTGAATTAGTATCAACGCTAGGAAATGATCTTGTAACAAAAAGGCAACAAACACCACAAACTTCTTTCAGGTTACCACTGATAAAGAACTTCATGCCCCTTCTTAGTGCTTGCGGTAATTTTCTAGCTTCTTGCAGTGAAGTTTTTTGACTTCTTTGGTTTCAAAGTTCTAGCGGGTAAACCACAAAGGGTCCACAAAAATACAGCACTTTCACTTTTCGCAGTGGCTTGCATGTTCTTGCAGTGCAGCAACTTCGTACGCCACTTTCTGCATGTGCATTATTTTTGGACTGTACTGCATACACAGCTTTCCTTTTTAGGGACATGCATTTTGGAAAGAGACATGAAAGACATGGTAAAATTATTGGCAACAAATGTTTTAATTTGTTGTCTATAGATAACACGACAGCAGATTTGCTTAAAATAGGTCTGAAAATATGGGAATAAAAAAATTTCCCAGTGAGGGCAAGTCCATGTCCCTCACTCCACTGCCGCCCCCCCCAAGAAAAATATATATATTTTTGCCTTACCATCCATGAAAGGTCCCTTACCTGCTAAGCTAAACTTTAGGGAGAACACTGATAGTTGTGTTCGAAAACCATTACACATATTTGTCATCAGTTGTCTCATCAAACTTACAGCATAAAGGATGCCAGCAAAGAACTAAAAGGTACACTGCACTTTTACTTTTAGGGCATGTTTACATGAGCTAGGGTGCCCCTAGGGGATAGGGGCACCCTCCCTTGAAGGGTTTCCCTTCCCCTTTGTATTTTCCAGGTCGTTCTACATGCGAGGTAGGGTGCCACTAGGGGTAGGGTTACCCTAGCTTGAAGGTAGGGAAACCCTACCTACTAGGGTCAAGTTTTGTCTACATAAGCCCATGTAAAACCTGAGAGGAGAGCCAGCCCTGGGGTATAGGGCTATGTTTCATCATGATAACCGCTGGCCACACGTGGAAAGGTGCGAAATTCCAATTCACTTTCAACATGGCGGCTTCTTGCTACAAAACTGGTGAGCTTTTCAGAAAGCATCAACTATCAACGATGTTAAATGGACAGTCATACATCGAAGAAACGGTCACTGATGTTATTGAAGAAGATGAAAACCTACAACACTCTTTGGGGGACCTCGTAGCAGCCAATATTATAGAAGATGAACGAAGGAAGGCACAAAATGAAGAAGTTGCGAAAACCCCGACGATGACAACAACGCATAAACGCAAAGCAACAAACAACCAGGGCAAAAATAAGAGACCAAAGAAGTTCTCGTGGACTCCTGAAATAACAGAGGACCTGCTAAAGTATGTGCAGTACTACAAGTCTACCTGTGACTTCAAAGGAATAGATTTCGAAGCAGATCTCGCTTCAATGTATACAGAAGTTCGAACGTGCATGGTGCGAAATTATGCCTTTGATTTTGGCCCAGTAAAAGTCAGTGCCCCAGAAAAAGAAATCAAGGACATGGGCAAGGACGAATACAATAAATACATCAAGCAAACGGATGCTCAAAAGGCATCCATAAAGAAAGGTTATTCAAGGATAAAAGAAAAGGTCAAAGCTTTACGGCAAGAATATCGCCAAGCGGTAAACAAAGGATCCTGAAGCGGGAGCTCTCGCATAGTACAAGACAATTTCACCCTTCTAGAAGAGATTTGGGGAGGCTCACCGGCCACAACTGCACTGTCATTTGGAATCGGTGGTGATCCTGTTGATCAAGATGAAGAGGGTTCTACAATAGAAGCCGATATTAGCTCTTCTTGTCCCAATGATATTGATGATGGTAAGTCCCGGTTCAAGTGAAAACAATCCAGACAAAATGACAATGGTTTTGATAATTAGTCCAGCTTACAGTCTTCATTAAGCTAAATTTTCTAATAATTCTCTTCTGTAAGCGAACGTTCAATGTTATTTGTTCTTACTCTTAAGAATTAATTAATCTACATTTTCACATTTTGAAATAAACACATTTTGTTCTCACCTTGCAGATTCTATATATATTCAAGTGAAAACAATCCAAATTGACAATGGTTTTAAGAAAATTAATTCAGCTTTACATTCTCAATTGAGCTGAATAATTCTTATTAATGCTTATTTTACAAATGAATGTTGTTCAACTATTTGTTTTACCTTCTTACTCCTGACAATTATTTCATCTTCAGTTTTCACAGTTTGAAATAACACATTTTATTCTCATGTTGCAGATTCTATAACTGATGGTACAAGTGAAGATTCTACCCAAGTAAATGGTAATAAGGAAACAATTCAACCAGTTTGTAAAATCCCAAAACTGGTTGATAATAAAAGGCGCCACATGGAGAAACGCCTGTCACAAGCTCAGAGAGACCAGGTGCTCATGACCAGTGCAAAGGAGGATGTTCTGATGAAAAAGAACATGCTAGAAATGTTTGACAAATCAAATAAACCCCTTGAACAATCAATCAGTAAAATGACATGCCTAACCTCACTGGGAGAAGGCATTGCTGCAGGAATGCAGATGTTGGCCATGGCATTAAGCCAAAATCAGCCGGTTGTTCCCCCTCACCATCCTGGACATGCACATCCTTATACAGCACATCCTCATGTTTATCACAGTCAGTATAGCGGTTATGGAGCCCCCAACCAGCAGTTTGCTGGCAGTAACAGCAGAATAAATCAAACTACCAGTGTACTGTCATCCACTCTAACAGGGGCTACTCAGACATTATATGACATGGATAACAGTGAGGGCCGCTTTAGTAACAGATCTTAAGAACAATGACTAGAAATAGCAGGGCCTGACAGCAACTTTGTTCATCATGCTCAAAGAAGGACTAAATGGAATATTTCAAAAGCACTCTCAGCAAAAAAATTTTTTCTAAAAGCTAGGTCAGAATTTCCATTATTTTAAATGGAAGCACTTGTAGCATGATCAACTGGTAAATGTTACATTATCTACAGCCAGGTGAGGACCCCATTTTTCCACGAGCCTATGCTTATCACTGGTTAGTACTGTACTCCCCCCCAAAAAAATAAATAAATAAATAAATAAATAAGCAAACAAATCACGCCCCTGGGGACTAAAAAATGATACATTGGCGACCAGTTTCTCAAACTTTAACTCACTTGATAAAAAGGTTATTTACAACCTCTGAGCAATTCATATCTTTAAAAGTTGGTTACATTATCGGGGACAGCAGAGATGGGGACTGACATTCTCTATAACTTTTATTCAGCCCCAACCATGGTCCCAATTTTTGTTGTTTAAAGTTCTACAGAGTATTTACAATATTATATTATACAAAATGATAAATTGGACAGATCACAGAAGTTATGAGATTTACAAAATTTAATGATTACCGTAAATGCAACAATTAACAAATTTTGAGACATAAGCTCGAGTAAAAAAGTTAGCAGCCCAGCTCCAATTTGTTAAGTCTTATGTTTTGTTAAAAAAAATGTGATATATTGTACAACTGCTTGTTGAGTTGGTCAAGTACATAATAAAATAAGTGGTATAAAAAATAAAAATGCCAGCCAAATGCAAAAATTGTGACAAAAATATTAGTGTGATGCAACTTTTCTGGCAAAAGTGTATTGTTAATTTCCATACCATGAGTGCCCAGGGTATATTTCCTTTAATATTATCTATATTCTTTTGGTCAGGTATCAGGAAAACCACACAAATCTAAGAGGGTTTGGATGGCATTAGCTTGTCAATCAGTATTGCTCCAACTAAGCTGAGCTCATTTTGTATAGATCTGAGCATGCTGACCTTATACAAAAACTGGGTGGCAAAAGGCTCATTTTTCCCACACACTTCCTGTAAAAGTGAAGATACCACCAAAAAATTTGAGTGGCAATTACAGAAAACTAATATGCCAAAATATCACAAATAACATAAAAGCAGCATGTGCTGGATAAACTATTAATTAACAATTACTTGCTGAAAGCAACATGAATACTGGTGAATGAAACTGAATGGGCTATTGCCTCAGAGGCCATGAGGGGGAGAGGAGTCATTGTTTTAGTCACATCACACTAATAGGTCAATTTTTATTGTCAAAAATAAGTCTTCAATCTGGTCAATTGCCATTTTTATGCCTTCAAATCCAGCACTTTTCTCTACTAGTAACCTATTGTCTACTAGTATCTTAACCAATCACAACGTGACATTTATAATACACCACTAGTGTGCTTTCACTAGTTGCCAATATTCATGAAGCCAGAGGCAACTGATTGTTTTAGCATAATTACTCAAGTGACTCAAGATTTTCAAAAGAAAACATGCTTTTGCTTTGTTTTATTTTTGCTTATCTAACAAAAACAATTAGACCTCTGGCCCCTTAAGGGCCATTGGTCAATATACCGTATTTATTCAACTATAAGCCGAGCGATTTTTACACAAATTAAAACTGAAGTCAATTAAAATTTGGGCTCTAGAGGGGTCTCGGCTTATGGCCGAAAGTTTTTGAAAAAATTTTTTTTCCAGCGCATGGAAACTCCACTAAATCGGGATGTATTTACTTATAAGCTGAGCTAAAGTAAAGAAACACAATATGCAATCGTTGCTGAATTCGAGAGTGCGACTGGATGGTAGTTCGAACCGCATCGCTGTTTCGTCCATGTTAAAGATTCTTGATAGGGAATAACCGTGAAGCTGACGGGATGTGATTACAAATTGATGGAACGTGAGTTTTTGCTGCTCCAAATCTTCCGGGAGACGCTGAGCAAGGGTTGTTTTGATGCGAAGGCTGACGGAATGGCCGCGCTTCCATTTCTTGTATCAACCGAGGGACGCTTTAAACTCAGGATCATCACTGAATTCTTTTGCCTTTAGACGTAGCATCAATCCACTAACAGCTATTCCTATGCGAAACAAAGCGAGAACCTTACTAAACGATCAAAAGGATAAAAATTTGATGATGTGATGAATTTGTCTTGACGCTTGTGAAAACTGGCCAATGAGAATCTTTCATACACAATATGTTGTCACATGATACACGATAGTTTTGAGAGTCACACATTCAACTCACATTCGCTCTGCAATCAGCTGATTGATTTGATCGTGTTTCTGTTGTTCGACAGAAAACTTACCTTGGCTTCTCTGCTCTGTAAATCATTCCAGTATTCTTTGATCGAGCTCCGGATACTTCGGCATGAAGTATCCCATCATCTTCCGTTTCGCTGACAATTTAATCTCGCCGTTAAAAAGGTTCGCTTGATCTTTCCTCCAGCGACGGACCATGGACTCACTGATGCCATATTTTCTGGCGATTTCAGAGTTATTTTCAACAGCTTCTGCTTTGGCGACTATTTTAAGTTTAAATGCGAGGTTGTGCGACGTGCACGAGCCTTGGCCATGATGACAACTTGACTTGAAATAAACGATTGCGAACACGAGATTGTTTGGTATCGATTTGTAGACTGGTGAAGCCGCTTACCGTAACAACACAGTTAGTTTTAAGTCTCATTTATGACAATCAGTGTGATTTTTTTCGAAAATGGTAGGTTTTCCCGTAGTTAACAATTCAGTCTTGTAATAATGAATGGGTCTCGGCTTATAGCCAGGTGTTTTCAATTTATTTTTGGTTCTCGTTATGCCGAGTCTACACATTCAAAGTTTGGGGTCTCGGCTTATAGCCAAATAAATACAGTACTAGTTGGTTGCTGTATGACTGCGAGCGACTTGGCTAGAGCAGACAGGTGTGAGAAGACTTCTTGTTAATGAAAATAACACGACATTTGAAGAGATTGTTCGCTTATTGACAACAAGTCATCGCTATCATACCTTGCTCATTCCCACTTCTTAAACATCTCCTCTGAAAAAAGGCATTCAATTTAGGCTCAGTGAAAAACAAGACCAATTCACAAGAGAGTAGAAATGGAAAGAAACAGAAAATCAGTGCAATGAGAGATACTTACATCTCTCTTTGCCATCTTCAAATCAGGCGATGTAATGTGACCAAGCCTCTTTTTGAAAATTGTAATGGTATGAAGTTATGCAAGGGAAAATTTCCCAGTGCAGTTCAATTGAAGATAACTCTTTGCGATGATTTTCAAGCTGATGGTGAATTTTAAGCCTGGTGATACATGAGAAATGATTTTTTTTACTAGTGACACAGGCAGCTTGGGAGAATAAATCTGAGTCAAACAGTTACTAGTCCAAATGTGTCCGGACTAGTCATAGGTTAGACTCCTAGCTGTTGTGAGATCCTGAGCCACCTGTGTATTATGAAAAACTGCGTTTCTGACAAAAATATTCTTCTGCACAAAAAGCGAAAATGCCAGTCAGATCCGAACCAAGCCATCCGATCCGGATTTTGTTTACAGCCGTTACTACCGGACATTTCAATACAAAGTCGTTTCGAAACAAACTCTGTAAACAAACTCTCTCTCTGGCTATGCCAGCAGAAAAGGCTGTACTACAAGACAGCTCAGCGCTGCACGTGCGAACTCTTAGCCATGAATAGTGTAACGGGGTTTAATGGTTGCCAAAATCCCCCGATTCAAAACTACAGAGCTTTGGTTGTTGCCGCCAATGTAACGGCTAGCATGATGACACCGCTGGCCTACAGCGGGCGCAATACTGATCCCAGAAAGCCTTGGAGGATAAAATCTAATTACATATATCGTAACAAACTCAAGGAGTGAAATTCCACTAAATTTTCGATCACTTTAAGTTAAAGAAAAGCATTTTCGGTGAACATTCTTCGTTCTTTTCTTTCCAAGTACGTGAAACTATCTACATCTCGAAGGAATTTACGTATATCGAAACGACTTGTATCAAAACGACTTTGAAGCGAAACATCTCCGTAGTTAGGACATCAGTTCTGCTGGCGTTTAAAAATAAAGGAATTTACTCTTAATATGGCATTTACTTGCCGCGTTACATTACGTAAAGATACAGCGTAGATTTGTTTTATATGAAGCATGGAAAAGTATTCAGAGTGTTCAGTGTAAGGTTACATTAGGTTCATAATGCACGTCAGCACGAACTGTCAGATCGACATGCAGTCCCCAGTGGCAGGGTCAGTCAGTTGCCACATGTTTATTATTTGAATTGAGCTTAAATTCGCGCATGAATCCTTCGCAGGCAGACTTAAACATAAGCTTGACAGGTCCAGAAAGTGGATTAAAAGGATTTAAATTGCTTAACACTTTCGTAATTAACGCAAAGAAACTCTCGCCTAGCTCAGCTGAGTGCCAATGAACAAACAGCTGAAACAGTTGATTTTTACCCCTGTTTTGAACGAACATTGCTCAGCGTTACCTAATCTAGTTGTAGCATAACAAATCTTTACAATAAACTTGTATAAACGCATCATACCGCATGAAAAAGGCATGTAAAAAACACTTACCCTTCTCGCTCTGCGAAGGGAGCAACAACCACGCACTCACGATCGAACAGAGGATCAAGAGCTGAGTGACAACGTCAAAAGCCCGCCCCTAGGCCTCGAGACGGCAATTTGAGGGGTCAGCAGTTCGTCTAAGGGAGGGTGAGGAGGGCGAGTAAGAAAATTATATCGCCAGGTACAGCCCAAACTGAGGCAAACAGGAAGGAAAAAACACAAATACAACAAAGAAAATGCCAACATGGCGAACCAAGAAGAAACTTCTCCACCCCTCCCCTCCTAAATGTAGTTTCAAAATAACTACTTAACTTTGTTGTTAATTTGTAATAGGCTAACGGTTTTTTTGATAACTGGAAGACAATTTATCATGAGCTTTTGAGTTACTGTGCAAGCCTACAAGCGCTATGTTTTGCTTTGTGTTTTTCAAAAGAAAAGGAAAAACACACGGTGGGTGCTTTCCATTAAGCAAAAATTTCTGGAAATTTCGGTCCAAGTATAAATGGAACGGTTCCGCCCAGGTGGAAATTTTCCAGTCAAAGTGGTCCACCTCCAGAGGTGGTCCTCTTTGATCAGTCGGTCCAGTCCGACCGAAAATTGCCGTTCCATTTTCAGACATTTTCGTTTGCAGTCCCGCTCCAGCTCGTCACCACAATCAAAATGGCGGATGATTCAGATGTGGGGTTTACGAGTGCAGTGTGTGTAAGCTTCTGACGCAAGACCTAAACTTTCTCCTTATGCACAGTTGTACACAAGGCTCAGGTACAGCAGTGCATCTTAATTTGTTTGTTTCTTCTGGTTTTCGTCAGCTTTTAAAGACAAATATATTACTAGCTTCTCCGCATGTTGGCGATGTTTTCCCGCGTTTTTCTCTGAGCAGTATGTGATCCTAGCCCTTACGGCTTTTGACAATCAGTGCAAAAAAATCCACAGCTTATTCCAACAACCTCCACTAGTTCGACCAAAGTCCTGGAAAGATGGGAGGAGCTTTCCCTCCCCCATCCCCTCCCTGCAATGTTGTGCCACTGTTCAAGCTACCTATTAAAAACAACAAACACCCCAACTTTGAATGAAGGGGTTTTGGGAGGGAGGTGGATTCTTTTGTTCTCTGTAGTTATTACCCTAGTAGAGTACAATGCCTCAATAATTTTGTTGCTGATTGTAGTTTCCTAAACCTGAAGCGAAGTCACTTGACTTGTTGTCAGATGGGATAAAAATCACTCAGGCTGGGAGAAGTGGTGTTACAAAGACTACTTAAAAGTTATTCTTTGAAATCGAGGTGAATAGTTGCTGAATATTCACGAAGCCGCGAAAGCGTTGAGGTAAATATTCCTGAAGTAACCATTCACCAAGATTTAAAAGAATAATAATATTGTTTTAGTACATACACACGAAGTGCTCTCAACAAAATCAGAGAGGAAACCATTAAAAAGTATCAAGCAACTTACTGGAATGGGGTACTTAAAACACGAATAAATATTCTCCAAAGGTATTTTTATGTTCTATTTAACAATTATTCCTCGAACATTTTGGTAGTTTTCCCAAAAATTCGTTAAATTGAGGTGTTCGACTGTAACGAACAAATTTCCCCAGTCCCTTGGCACTTTGTTACTTCGAGGTTCCACTTTATAATGACTACTATTTCTAATAAAACAAATCCCAATCATGCCTTTGGAGAATATCTATTGGTGTAAAAAGGCCCAGTGTATTACAAGTCTGACAGTGTAAAGTGCCCTATTCCAAGCTGCTTGATACTTCTACAACTTTATGATCGACTCAGTAATTCCAAAAAAATAAAACTAAGTATCTGGTGGTTCAAACTCGATTGTTAATGCCTTTGATCTCTTGGCGAGTATTTTTAACAATTATTCCTCGAGCCCAAATGGGCTCTGTGTCAATAGCCCATGAGGCCTTCGGCCTCATGGGCTATTGACTCAGAGGGCGAGAGGAATAATTGTTTTAGTCAAATCCAACTAGTTGGTAAAAAATATCGAGAATAAAACAAGTTTAGCTAGTTAACGTTAGTCTTTAATCCTTTTTTGCCGCCAAAAGCCCGCGCTTTTCGCTACTAGTGGGCTATAACATATAGCCTAGCAGTAGCTCAACCAATCAGAACGCAACATTGATAATAGACCAATAGTTAGATTTTACTAAATCTTATTATCACAAGATCAAGTGAAACATCAGTCTCAAATTTATCAGTTCACGATCCTGTCATTTCTGATAACTTTGCAGTTCACTGCAGCCTGGCTGAAGAAACCACCTAACGCGAAACTCACTGTCACGGCTCGTCAGCGTAAACTATGCAACGTTGATTCAGACAGTTTAAGTACTGATAATCGCTCCTCTTCACTATACACCTCACCTTCGTTGGACCAGTCAGAGCTTTGTGATCAAAATGATTCTGTTCTTTCTTTGATTTTGGATAAACATGCTCCTTTACGTAAAAGAGTCATCACTATTAGGCCTCGTGAGTAGTAATGCTTCAGCAAAGATAAGCCCCGTTAGTGTCGAGGTAGATCATTGATATGCATAAAGGTCGAGGTAAGTCATTGATATGCATAAAGGTCGAGTCAATGACGTCATCATTGTTATAACCTAGGGAAAAAATGGGTTCCTTCATACTCTCTGCTTCAGTAGAAACAATAGACTTGCTTCGACTTGCCGAAATAAAAGCGGGTAGATTTCGAACTCTGAAACTCAAACAAAACACATGTAGAAAGTGGTTTGGAAAAGTCTTTATTTCAATTAAGTTTACGTCCCCTTATTTAGCGCTAAAACTCGGATATATAAACAAAACATATACACAAAGTAGAACTGAAAACTCTCTATTTCAAGTTTGTTTGCCTCTTACAGAACTGTTTTCTCCTATCTATCTCGAGGACATGCCTTGTCATTTTCACGTACTGTTAGTCCGTTAATTATGCGAGTTCACAAGCCCAGAGTTGAATCAGTACAAATTAGTTCAGCTCTGCAGGAAAAACCCCAAGGGAGCAGTCTTGAGGTATTAGTATATAAACAATTAATAACTTAACAAGGATCAATTGAAACACGCGACTTATAATTGCTAGCAATAGAACCAGACAAGAGATACCGTTTTGAAAAACTTTATTATAAACAATGACAAAAAGAGTCAAATACACAGCGATTTCAAGAAAGCCGGATAGCTGAAAAAGATACAAAAATCCATCGAGATAAATGAAAAACTATAAATCCTAGCTAAATTAAAAAAAAAAAAAAAAAATCCCTCTTCCGAACGTCAAGCCAAGCTCCTTACCTGATGACTGTTCAGATTTAGTTCCTCTTACAAATCGCTAGATGCTACTTCGTGCGCCTCTTTTTTTGTAATCCAAGTCTATGTAATCTGGTCCTCTCTGCGTTGTATTACACTGACGTTACTAGGGTCGAACGTATCCGTCTATTTTGGCGGCTTTTGAGAGTATTGTTGGTTTTCAGTGTCACGCTATTCAAAATAGATGAAAATAAAAATCAAAAACATTCAATAGATAAAATCCAGAATCTGGAAAATGAAAGGAGGTAAATATGCAAAGACCCTCGCCACGATTCAGGTCAGAGGAATATTTCGTATACGAGATATCCGAAGAAATGTTTTACCCAAATTTATAGAGATTTGTATGGATACGCCATGCTGGTGCTCACCTGGATGAGCTCCAACATGGCGGACGGAAACCAACAGAAACATCTGTTACCGAGTTTTGCTACAAAAACGTGAATTTATTCTTCGAGAAACTCATAAACATTAAGATAATACTTTTTCCAGTACATGAACTGCTTAGATGGCAAAATTTCCTGAAATACGTCATTTTGTTAACCTACATGACAGCTCTCTTGGCCGTCATGTAAATGCCGCGTCACGCAAAAGCTTAGAAATTCAAGCGTACTCTATCACAAAACCAAGAACCCTGTTGAAGCGAAAATTTGTTTGACAATTAGTTTTCAGTTGCTCTAATGCATCGTGAAAGTGAAATCTCGGTAGGATGGATAGTTTTTTAGTTTGAATTTTAGTGACGTCATGTGAAAACCAACAATAGCGTCTGTCTGTGCATGGGCGGCGGCCGATAAATCGTCTTTGTTTTGTAGTGTCAGGAAAACGACCGATCGGCTTTTATATCTTGGACTGTATTTGCTCCCGATATTGATCCCGGCGTAACCACTTGAACTGAATCCACATTTGTACTGAACATTTCACAGATAATATAGAAAGAAAATACTTCTGTTCTGCGGTTAAACGACGACTTTACAACAAGATGATCTATTCAAAAGAGATTATAGTTTTGGGGCTGCCCGGGTGCCGCGGGTTCGTTGAAATCATAACGGTTTTCCTGAAAAGCTCCACGAGATCTCAGTCAATCTTGATAAGCGAATTTTCTTTTCAACCTAAATCAAAATGATCATTTGTCCAAACAATAGTGCCCTTATTTTTAATCCCCAATTTTTTTTATAAAAAAATAAATAAACAGACCAGAATCTTACTTTTCCACTTAAAAAAACATGAAATATTCGGTGGCATTGCCCATGTTTCTCATTTGGCGCAAAAAAACTTACTTTCATATGACAACATACGTTTTTTTTTTTTTCGCACGCTCAGGAGGTCAAAGGAATGTGATTTTTCACGAAAAAAAAAATTCACAAAATACTGCTTGACGTGTTAAGAAAATAGTTTGTTTAACTTTTAATAATTAACTAACAGCTCATTGATTTATTCATTTGGGTGACCAACTTGGAGGCCCGGGCATCCCAGCTAAAAATGCTTAGGGAGCCCGAAGGGCTCCCTGAAATGTTCCCTAGAGCACAGCCTTGCAGCCCTGTAGTTATTGGAAGTATGATACATAACATGCTACATTAGTAAGGGAATGCAAATTTTAGTGAACTACCCCATACTCCTAACATAATATGGTGGTAATATTGATGTAAGTTTTGTTTTGAGTAGCAAAGGAACCCTTGTGTGTAACTCATCTTCTAGTGTATTGGTCCTTAACAGAACATTTCCATCTCTCCTGCACACATTATTTTGTTGCATACGCTACTCAACTTTCCATGGATAGATAGATATATAGCCTTTATTTTGAAACGATAACTATTAAAGCTATACATGAGCTTGTGGGGTCGTTTGCAATTAACTAATCACTAAGTAACTAAAAAACTAAAAAACTAGGGGTATTTACAGAAAGAACGTTGAACTTAGGTCAGCGATATTTACAAAAAGAAATTGTGAGCATAAATTTTTAAGTATATACAAAGTCATCTTTTCTAAAATTACAAGTGGATGCAGACGTTATCTTAAAACTAAATTCATTAAAATTAACTAGAGATTCAAGCTTTAGCTTGAGGTCACGATATGGAACGTTTTTTGTCAGGGCACTACAGTTGTTGGTCACTGCATTCCACAGGACTGGACCTCTAAACGCGACAGAGTCTTTCGTGTAACGCGTTTTGAAGCGGGGAACAATTAAAGAAGCGCAGGTCCGGGTTGAATAATTTGTGGCCCGTTTCTTAGAAATCAGATCGATTAATGTGACAGGTAACCTATCGTGAAAAGCTTTATGAAAACAGATAAAAATGGCTGATTTATAATAAATAGACGGAGTCGGCCATCGGGCCCGTTGTAGGACATCAACAGAAGCCATGTCTTTCGGCAAGTTAAAAATAAGTCTCGCAGCCCTGCAGGGAAGTCTTTCCAGGGACTGAAATAAGTCGGAGTTGCAGCAAGATCCCCATAGCATAAGACCATAGGTCACTGAAGGTAAAATGACCTTAAAATAGAGATCCTGACGAACGTTCCTAGGGAGAAATGGGACTTCTTAAGTAATCCTAGTTTTTTAGCGAATGATTTTTTGAGTTCCAGCATATGCGGAGTCTAGGTCAGTTTCCCATCGACGGTCATTCCCAGTAATCGTGATTTCGATACCCATTCAATTATAGAGTCTCCAATAAAGATCGGGGGAATGTTAGCCGGGGGATTTCTTCTAGAGATTAGCATGGCCTCACTTTTACTTGGGTGGGGTGTTAATCTGTTAATGAGGTACCACTCGTTTAATTCACGGAGTGCAGAATTTTACTGGGCAATACTTTTTTCTGTCGTGTCACTCATGCAGTAAACCGTTGTGTCGTCGGCAAACGTATAGACAGATCCGGAAGACACAACACGTCCCGCGTAAACGCCTTCGGGCGTCTTCTTGTTTAAAAACAAACGAGTAAAAAAAAATTGCCCACATTCTTTTCCTAACCTCACGATCTCCGGCGATCTCAGACGGACCCCCGTAGCCTGAAATTCATCCGATTGCTTCGAGTCGTTTTCTCCTCTCAACAACGTCTGAATCGACCGGCCGTTAATGCCGTCCAGTGACGTCACTCACTACCCGAAAACCGGGTAGTGATTTTGATTGGTTGATTGTCTAAATATTCGCATAATTATGTATAATTATGACAAATTTTAGCGGGATTGTCGCTTGATATTCAGCGGATCGCATCCCGGGCATTCTTTCGTGTAGTTCAAACATTTCGATGAGCTTAATCTTTATCTTAAACAGCAAAATTGCCCTTGTCTTCGAAACTAAATGCTAAATTGAACTGCGAATGAAGAATCATTGCGGAGAGTCGGTAGGTTTGTCATTCAATGAAAGTTGGAGTCGCTTTGTGGTTTCTGTGGCCGGTGATTTTGTTTACGCGAAGTTTTCTCAATATTATAATTCGACCTATTGTTATTTTTGCCGTCAAGTGTAATGACTCTGTTAGCTTTTCTTTTTGTTTCCTTGTTTTTTTCTTCGTTAAGGACCAAATAGCTTCTTTTCAATTAAAGCAAATCATTGTAATGCATTGTGTTTTTTCAGGTTTTTTAACTAAGTGTTTCGTGTGTGCATGTGTTTATTTCATCGCGTGATTGCGACCGAGTTTGATTATAGAGTTCAGAGTTGTACTGCATGCAGTTGATAGTTTGAATGTTAAACATGAATTACGATGGAAAAAAAAATAAAGCAATTTTGTATCATGCAGATATTTCCAAACGATATTTCTCGGTTCTCCACTTGAAAACCGTGTTTTACTTTTTGCATGAATTAAAGCAAAGGTCAAGGAGTAGTGACGTCACTGGACGGCATTAACGGCCGGTCGATTCAGACGTTACTGAGGGAGTAATATAGCCTGAAATTCATCCGATTGCTTCGAGTCGTTTTCTCCTCTCAACAACGACGTTACTGAGGGAGTAATAACGACTCGAAGTAATTGGATGAAATTCAGGCTAGGAGTAATAACGACTCGAAGTACAGCCAACTCCCGCCTTGCGGACACACAGCAAACAAACAGGCTGATGTCCACAGTCCTATCCACGAGTACATCTAGAATTAATAGAAAAGCTGAACAGAAACAAAATTAGAACGTTCCGTATCTTTGTCAACCTCGAGGTTTAGGCGAAAATACTCGCGGTCAATAAATCCCGTCGACGCTGGGCGACCTCTAAACAGAAATAGAGGGTGTATGATCAGGCTATTTCGTGGAGGCCAATTAAACTTTCCAAAATTAATATGATTTTAGCGTCCTTTTATTTATGTTTGTTCGTGAATGTTAACACTTTGGCATTCAACTATTTATGCTACTACATGAAAAATTTCTGCAATTTGACTGATTTAGAGCAGTGGTATTTCAGCTTAATTACCTTTTGGGGGTAGTAGTACAAACAAATAATATTACAACAGCTTTGAAATATCACTTGTGGTATTTAAGCCAAATATCACCGGTGAGGGTAAAAGGAGGAATGAGTTTGCGGAATGGCATGGGGCATGGCTTGCGGAATGACATAATTATGTGGAATGAAATATATGCAGAATGACCCCAAAAAATAAATTAAACTGAAAAGTGTGTCCTTTTTTGGCGCCAATCAATTTTCAAACGCAACCGCTGTTTTAATGTTGACATACGATGACAATCAAAAAGCCACGAAGGCTTATTGTCGATTCTTCTTGCCTTTGTTAGTCGGGCCCGAGGTGGGGGTACTCCCATACATTACCTATACGGGTATGTGCCCTCCAAAGGGGTCGTGTTTTTGAAGCTCCTGATTTAGAAGTGTAGTGATGGAAACAAATTTGAAATAGAAAAATAGAAAAATAAATGATAACAAAGAGAAGAAATAAAGACTGTATTACATTTCATCTTTCTTATTTATTACACCTAAAGGTTCAAGAGTTTTACCTCTCTCGATGAGGTATGCGTCTCTAGCTTTTCGTACACTGTCTCTGTTAGATTTGGTAAGCTCTAGTGGGATGAGTGTGATGTCGTTAGCAGAGTGATCATTAGCCAGCCCCGGGGCTCATACCCCAGGGGCACCCAACGGCAATTTTCGGAAAATATCTGTTCGGAAGACGATTTGAGATCTAGAATTTTCGGAACATTTGTTGTAAAATTTCTTGCTTGCCTGCCCCTCCTAGGATTTTCGAACGTCTAAAAAATGTTATAATTACCAATTTTTAACGGATTTTTACCCCAAAAAAGGCCACCTAGAATTTTCGGAAGCCTTTTTCTGGCTGAAATTTTCGAAAAGGTAAATTTTGATCCCTATAATTTTCGGATCACTAGATTTTCAGCGAGGAAATCCGAACAGATGAAAAGTTTTTAGGGGTTAAAAATATGCCTATATCTACCATTCAAATGCTAAAATACGTTCAACAATGCTATGTGAAGTGGTTTTGAACTACATCCTCGTTGGGTGCCCCTGATACCCTTGCGGAAAAAACTGTCTCACTTGCAGGTACTTATTTAACGGACAAACTTTATATACATTCCACGCTACAGGCGAAACCAGACCTATCACTAATCACATTGACTGTAACTCTAAAAACGTCATTTACATGATAGAATGCAACCACTGCTCCAAACAATACATAGGTGAAACCAAACGACGACTCAAAGACCGCTTCAACGAACACCGCAGACCAGTTGATAATCAGAACACTTTCTTACCAATAACCACAGTTAAAAAGTTAAAAAAAAAATCATGTTACATGCAAAACTATTGAAACCTCGGTCTTTAATGAAAACGGAGACAGCTTACCGGGCCCGTTAATTATCGGGACTTTCGAGAAACAGGCCCCAGGGCAGATAACCGTGTTTTATCCAGTCTCTCTCGGTTATAAACGAATTTCCAAATTTGGGCATGACATACCACTGTAGCGTTGCAGTTGTGTCCTCCGTTGCAGTTTGGTCCTCTCACCTATCAACCAATAGAATGGGTTTTTGTTTCTTCCAATCAAAGTGCGTTGTGATCGTGTCTTGACCATTTGACTTCCCAACTAGGGGAGGGCTGTAGTATGAGTTTTGTTCGTTTCGTTTACCTGATCCAGCGTTTTTGGTTGATGGGTTTTTGGAGAATTTTACAGAAGTGCGAATTATGTTCGAAAGTTTCCTCGGTCAACGCATATGTTCATATGTTGGAGAGCTAGAACTCGTGCCCAAATAAAGAGTTGGAAGAGGGACAGTAGCAAGAAGAATGATCCAGTAAGAAGAAGAAGAGATGTAATGATTTTCGATCTTCTGAGGTAAGGTGTTATTTGCAGTTCTTTCAAAAGGCTTTTTTTTATATAAGGATTAGAGTCATGGTGCAGATAAGCTCAAGCTAGGCTAGCTCTTGTTTTTATAGATCGTGAAGTTGTGAGCTTTTTTGATTTTGCTGCAAATTGTAAGTTAAGTTACTGCTTGAGCTTATTTACCGATCCATCCGGGCATGTAAAAACTGACCATAACAAGAAAAACTGAAGCATTGTTCATGGGGATTTTGAAGTCTTCCTTCAGAAAATAATATATTAACACTTGATTTTAGAAATTGAGAACCTATTTCAAAGTTTAGGTTAAAGAGTTTCCTGTATATATGAGGGCCCTCCAAATAGCAAGTTTAGGGATTAGTGCAGTCATTTATCTCAGTCAGCCGACTGCATGACTCTCTGAAAGTGGCTAAGAATAACAATGTGGAAATTCAATGTGGATGTGTTTTGCTTTTGATTTGGAAGATGACGCTGTTAGACTTTTTTGGATCAAAATTCTGCAAGAAATGTGAGTGCGGTTTAGCCTCAACTCTTTAAGATGGACACCTCTGGGATCAGAAAAAAGTGTCTGTCTTAAAGAGATGTCGGTCTTTTAGAGAGTCTTAATTATAAAGTGAGTGAAGTAAAGCAGGGACCAGCTCTAGTTGTCCAATATACAGTGTACCGGGATGTCCGTTAAGGGATTTTGTATTTTAAAATTCGGCATAAGAGCTACAGTAGTCCTGGACTCACTATCATGCTGAATTTCACATAATATTATCAACAACAACAACAACAACAATTTATTCCTACTACTGTAAACATGTAACTAAAAGAATTTACAAGATTATAATTATAATTACATAGTAGCGGGACACTCAAAATAACTAAAAAGCTAAACTAGTTGGGTGACCGTAATTATTATGATAATTAAAAATGTGAGAGTCGGGAAAGAGGCACAACAAATACAATGGTACACATAAATAGATAGATACGTGTTTATAAACCATCAAAATATCAGTAAAGATTAATAGAGACTAATGAAATGCAAAGTTAGTTCTTTTTTAAATTGATTAGAAGTACAACACTTGAATCTTTCATCGAGTTCATTCCAGATTAGCATTTTCGGCTTCTAAGCTCGCATTCCTTGCCTCAAGTGAATCAAGTCTTGCTTGTAGAGCCTTGTAGTTGTCATCAACTTTTTTGAATAGGTCATCTAGCCTGGAATGAATCGGCTTGAGTTTGCTATCGAACAGCAACTCAAGGTCCTTTAGAGAAGGCTTGTTGTTTGATGGCTTTTCGCTTGTTACATAAACGGACGCATGGAGACACCAAAAAATAAAGAAAAATGCTGTAAAAATCTGCATTAAGCAGTGAACAGAATACATATCACACACAGTAAGCAAAACACGTCCGCCATCTTTGCTGACCGCTTCTACCTAGGTAAATATCAGATAAGTCAACATTCAGAATTCTCTTTGGAGACATAGGTGTCTTGTCACTCCAACTGAAATTTATATGCCAGTGAGGTCAATGATTTAGTTCCTCTTTTTAATTTATGGTCATTTTTACATAACTTCTAATTTGGTATGCAGATTTTTTTTCCTGGGAGAGGGTGTCTTTGCAAACTGTCAAGGCCACCACATTGTCACTGACCATTTAATGACATAGCATCTCAGGTGAGAGTTAAACATAAACTCATCTGAACTTTGTACCCTTTTGAAAGACTTTTGTAACAAGAAAAATGAGTACCATTTTTAAATCAGGGCTGTGACTTTTCACATAATTCCAACATAATTTTATGAAAAAAGTAAGCAAGTTAGACATTCTAAGCAAGAAAAAAAAGCATTATTAATTTTTCATGCACCCCTCTGCCAATCCCTCTGCCCCCCAAAATAAAGTGTGACAGCATAACTTGACTGATTTGACCTTAAAGAAAAAAGGGAGACTGAACTGCTTTTTCAACCAGAAATTCCAAAAATTCTTGTTGTTCTACTGGTCATATACCGCTGTTAACAAGCAGTACATTTCTCAATTCAAGTTCTTAAAACTAACAAAGCAAATTAAATTTAAGTTTCATTTTTGTCTGATATTGCATTTAAAGCCTTTCTAACTCTCCTAGTGAATATATACCCATATTTTTTTTGACATGTTGATCTACAATGAGCACATTTTCTGGGACATTCCTTTCCTGTAAGGAATGGCATTTCACATGCAGAGGAAGAATAATTGCAATAAGATAAAAAGAGACATTGGCTGTCACATTCTACTTTAACATAAAACAATGACAAACCTCAAAGCGACCCATCCTACTATCTTTTGTAAAACGCACTGAAAAAAGTGCCAATGATAGGTTGAGCGATGTCTTTATTCAATGGATGTACTTACACACACAGAGAGATTTGCAATCACGTTTTGGAAGGGAAAAAATTCATCAAAAGGTTTAAACTTAAACAAAAAGTGAAGAAAAATCACAAAAGGTACTCATCGTAGCAACTTTTGAAGGAGACAATGAAAAAGCATAGTACTCTAGCTTCAAACACATGTTCATTTATGGCAGCCAGTAGTGTTTATCACCATAAGTAAAGACAATGAAAATTCATGGGGGAGTTTTCCCTTACATTTGTCTCAGAGGTATTGACAATAAGGTGTAGGGTCAGGATTTGGAGAGCAAGACAACACACCTCCCCCCACCATGAATTCCCAGGAATAACCCCCCCCCCCCCGATTTGTCAGTTAATAATTATTGATAGCGTTTGTTCTGTGAACAAAAACTCTTGGAAGGGTACTGCCTTACATTTGCCTATTATAGGTATTGGTCTGAAATAAGTCTAGGGTCAGGAATTGAAGTGTAGGATGGCACACCCCCACCAGTAATTGCTAGAAATACGCACCAGAGAAAAAATTGAAGGCATTTTATGAACTGGGCCCACTTTTCAGCAAGCCAGTTAATAATAAGTTGAATCACTTTTAAATACTCTTAGCTGTACATGTATTTCTCTTTTTTCTTCAGAAAATAATAACCTTTTTAAGAACCTAAATAGCCTTAACTAATGTGCTAACTACCATTTCTATAAGAACCTGTTTAGACTAACTTGGAAAAATGCAGGTTCTTAGTCGTGGGGGCCGTATACAATTCCTGTTCTTAAAGTTACCATTGTGAACTGTCATGCTGTTCAGCCACCTCCAATATTCCTCCAGACATGTGATACTTAAGTCACTGTGTATCAGATAAACAAGGGTAAACAAGGTGTATTATGGGCAGTTTGAAAGAGGCAAATAAAAAGGACTTTGGTCTGCTATGTAGTTTCAGGTTGATATCAAACAATTGTTATTAAATAATGTACCAACTGTGCATGCTGAAGACCTTACACAAATGTACTCATACAGTGTACTTGTAAGTAAAATCTACAGTGCTTGCAGTTTGGTCTGTTTTATGAAGAATAGTGCACTGCCAGAGCACCACGTTACAGCTGAGTTATGCTAAAATGTAGATTAACTTAACTTCAACTTTATTCAAAGATTTTTTAATAGGTGAGTTAGATAAATTCCACTCTCCTTCCCTCATTAATTATCCAGTATTAAATACCATACCTTTATTATCCTCAGCTTTTTTCTGCAAAAATTTGTCTCATTTTGTTTCTGTAACCTAGCCTCCCTCACAGTATTTTTAGGGGAGTTGTATATCCTTCCTCCCCACAAAATGCCTGCTTACCCGACATCAACATTTCTAATTTCCATTTTCCTATTCATGTGGTACATGTAAATGTAACCAATCAGCAATGAGAGGTATTATGTTTAATTTTTCCAAACTTTTGCCTTAAGAGTTGTGGCCACTGTGTAGTGAGAAAAAAGTAATTATACTCTACTGAGTGTGACAAACTCCTTAAAGTTTGTTCAACTTTAATTTTTTATGTTTCCTTTATATAAAGTGGAATTATATTAACAGGAATTCTGCCAAATTTCATCAGATTCTAATGAGTACGTGTAGATTTTGATATTCTGCTGTTTGTCAGTGTAGCCTATGAAAGCCAACAAGAGTATGTACAGTATGCCCATAACTTGTGCAAGCACTGAGATCATCACATGACATGATAAACCAATGAAAACCAAATAGATTTTGTTCTGATAAATTTCTGGGCATTTTTCTCAGCTTGCCCTCAATTTTATTATTGAAAATCCCATTTGCTTCAATGTTCTCTTGTTAAAGATGTACATAATGTGTCAGGGAGTTGTTTAGTGCATGCATCTTTATGTAATAGAAACTGCATGTGCTCAACTTCCTGTACTAAAAGCTCCAAGAAACTCTGACGAACTGGAAAAAACATTAGAATCCATCGGAAAGGACATCTGCGCAATTCACTAAGAATAAAGTTGTTGAGATTGGAGGCAAAAAAATACAATTCACACAACAAAGCAGACTTTAGCGACAAAGTCTAGACACATGGGCTTCTTATACTTTTTAATAATTATACATGTACTTCTGAAGTTCAGAATAATTAAATACAGACTTCTGCCAATTGCTGCTTTATCCTGATAGCACAAAATCACATCTTGTCATAATTTTATCATGAGGTTATATCTTTTCTTTATTACTGTAGACACTCTCTGTAACTGTATAGAGACATGTAATAAAAGTTCTCTTGTCCATGAATTTTAGAATGTTAATGGAAAAAAAAACAATTCTTGAGTTATATTTTCTTTTCATTTTCAATTTTTTTTACAGGCATGAAAGAAAACCAGGGATTAAAAGAAGCAAACAAAGGCTTGGATTGGCTGATAAGCTTCATTGATACAATGTATGTATATATTTTCCCTGTAATGCACTAGTGGTTAAATATTGTCCTTTGCATAAATGTTGTCTTTTTTATGGTGTGCATGAAAATGCATTAGCTAGTAACATTCACTACTCGATAAAGTTATGGTAAGATGATTTATCACTCAAAATCTTCTACCAGCCTAATAAAACATCTTTGTGGCTGTTGATTGTGCACAAGAAGTATTTGGAAATTGTGCAGAATTTCCAGGTGGTCACATGCAACAAAGAAGGTCTACCAGGAAGAAAATTATGCATTTTTTCTGGAGACTGACTTTTCACTGAAGACACTTGCTGTCATTGAATTCTCAACAACTTCAAAGCTCTCAGAGACTCTGCGCAATTTTATGCTTAGTGTAACAATAGCAGTCTCAAATGCTCAATAAAGACAAATTCAATCTTTAAAGGGACACAGTCAGCTAATGCACATGACTGTGCGTTGGAAACCATTTCTTAGCTGATTTGCATGTCACAAAACACGCATGAAACAAAAGCATATCTGGAATACTCTAAACAAACCTTGTAGAGTTAAACTAGTCACAAGCCGAAATCGTGACGTGATTATAGGCCCAAAGCCACATCAGAGCACTCATTTTTTAATATACCATTGAGAATTCGCCAGTGGATTTTTCCAGGGAAAGCCAAACATCGACGAATGCTTCCAAATTCGAACATCAGTAGAGGTGAGAAATTGAATCATTGTCGAAGGTTCACGGTCGAGAAACCTTTTTCATCGATTTTCCAAATATATATAACGATTATTTCCTTGCCAATGTTACTGATTCATTTCTCTTGTTATTTCGGTAAATGAAGGCGATTCCTCCCGCCCGGTGCGTATGCGTCTCTCACCTCTTCTGTTCATGTTCCTTTAAATACTGTATTTAACCAAATGTGATAAAATAATGTAATAGGACGAGTAAGAGTTTACTCAAAAAGAGATTTTCAGTAAAAGATCGAGGATTGAATGAAACACTACGCAGGATTGAAGCAGATTTCTACATGTATCCGACGCGTAGGTTTGATTTCAGGTTGAGGTAAACACTTTTCAAAACGGGCAAAAGTAGTGTCCAGGTCAGCGCGGTCCCATAGCTGACTGTGTCCCTTTAATGACCGCCTCAAAGCTACTACAAAAGCACCTGTTTTTTAGGTCATGTGGGTTACAACGTACCACCACAGGCTTACCATGACACCTTTCTTCTTTCTTTTTTTAACAAATAAAATGAAAATAGAAAAAAACTTCATTGCACAGTGGGCATTTAATACACTGTAACTAGTGAAAGCATAACAACATCAGCCAAAGCACTGAACACAGAATGTTTTGAACAAAGTCAACAATTTCAAAAGTGCTCAATGTCTAAGCAAGAAAAAGAACGAGAAAAAAACCCTATTTTTTAACTGTCTCCTACAATCATCAGGTGTAGTCAATCATTAAGTTTTTTTAAATAGCCAGGTGGCTTTGACAACCAACCAGCTCTTGTGATCCCATTTTCAACTAGCTGAGACATCGTGCACAGAGGTTGGGCCTTGCTAAGTATTGCAACAGGGGTTTTGGTTGGCTGTTTAGACTGGTCCCCCCAAGATGGCACTGTTAGGAATGACTGACCCTTTGTTGGGTGAGGTCTTTGGACTTTCTCTAGATAGGCGACCATATCCGGGGGTTGCAGGGCTACAGGAGCCTCACTAGGTTGTGAGCTGTAGAATGGCTCTCTGCTCCTGCAGAGATGTCTGCGGTTTCTGCGGAGGATTCTCCCATCTTCTGTCAGATTCATGTTATAGGACCACACATCTGCTAGTTCTTCTATTTTTGCTTTGAACCATGTCTGGCTCTTGTCACAGAGAAGTGGCATTACTTTGACTGTCTCACCTTTCACCAATGGCCAGATCTCCTTCAAGGTGGGTTCGCGTACGTCACCCAAACATACGCTGAGCTGGCGAGGTGCTCAGCCCCTCTGTTGGGGTGTTTCTCCAGGTTAGTAGAGAAAGAAAATAATCGGCTCCTGATGCTTTGGCTTACTTGATTAAGCTCTTTGCAGTCTTGACTGTGTTTTCTACTCATTCATTGTTTTGGCGGTAGCCCAGGGAGCTGGTTACATGTTCAGTCCCAGGTGATTGCAAAAATTTCTCAAATTCTGCAGAGTTAAAAGGTGGTTCTTTGCCACTTAGCAATTCATTAGATGTTCCATGTGTGACAAAATGTCTCTTAAGTTTCTTTATGAGGACAGTTCCTGTTTTGCTGTGTAACTGATCCACTTCAAAGTACCCAGAGTAGTAATCTACTGTGCAGAGATAATTCTTGTCATCAAGTGTGAAGATGTTAGTGGCAACTTTCCCCCATGGCCTTGATGTGGGCTCATGACAGATAAGTGGTCCTTTAGTCTAGTTACTCTGAAGTGACATTCAGACGTCGCATTTCTGGATGTAGTCAGTGATTTCAGCATTTGTGCTTGGCCAGTATACTGTCTTCCGTGCTCTGTATAAACAACCTTGGACCCAATAAGGGAGTAGTGTAGCTTCTGCTTGATCTTTTGTTTTAGGGTCTGCGGTATGATGCATCGCTGGGCCTTGAATATTACACCATCATGTACTGAGAGCTCATCTCAGATTTCAAAGTACTGGTGAATGGCTGCTGGTTAATGTTCACTACTGGCCCAATGATGAGTAAAAGCACCTAATGAAATTAATGTGTGGACAGCAAGTTCTACTAACCTCTTCTAGTCCTGCTACAAGTGCTAGGTCATTTGCGAATCCAAGCTTGGTAAGATCTCGCAAACAGCAGGTTGTCTTCTGCTCTGATTAGGCTGATTCAGTAAACCTCACTTATTTAGGCTGTCGAGGAACAGGTGCAGAAGGTAGTTGAGCACAATAATGAAATAACAGGAGCAAGGTTGTAACCTTAGTACCCTTCTGTATCATCAAAGAATGTGGTTTCTTCTCAGGACCAATTGAGTAGTCTCAGTTTTCTCATAATAAAAGTGACTTTAACTCAGCAGCAATTGGTTAAAGTTGAAGTGGAAGTGTGTCAGACATTGCTTACCTGCTTACGTGTTCAAGACCTTCCTGCCTATGTTTTCTTCCTCACCTTACCAATAAACCCCTTTAGTGATCTTTAGTATAGACTCGATCTTATTTTGCAAGAAAACATATTCCAGTTTAGCAAACAATTTAACCCTTGGCAGGCCTAAATGGTAGAAGGATGACCATTGCTTTTTTTATCTTGTGTTCTGTTAATGGAACTCAAGTTCAGATGAATTTGAGAGGTTTCTTGAATTCACAGCTGCTATATTAGAAAAGCATTGTACATACTGTAAGAGTAGTGTAGGATATTACAAGAGTCTTTGATTGTAAAAAGTTTGATGTTTTTGGATCCCTAATCGATTATGTGAGGTGGTCACTTACAATGTGCAAGAGTTGGTTTCACATGGAAGTTATCATTAACAGTTATGTTATGGGGAAGGGAGGTAAAAGGCTGGGTATTTTGATACATTTACTATTACCTAGAGGTTAGAATTTTCAGCCACGGATGGATAAGTCACTTTTGTACCCCATTCTCAAATGCTTCAGCCCACCAACCCCATACTTAAATACCTGCCAAATAAAGTATCAGCAGGTCCTAATGTTGATCCATTATCTTTGCAGATTTTGTACCTAAAGATGCTCTCTTCAGAAGGGAGGTCAGGTTTTCCATGGACAGAACCCTGTCATAGAACAATATTTTTTCACAAACTAGAAAAGGAAAACAATTGAGTCATGATATTTGGTTCAGTAAATCAACGTTTTGTAGTATTGATATTAACATTAGGAAAGAGAGGATAAGGGTAGGGATCAAATCATAAAGATCTGTAAATATTTAGTACTTGTATACGATGGTAGGCAGTCAAAAGGAAAATTGTATCTCTAATTAAATGCTGGGTTCCTCATAAGAGTCAGGTAATTTTGAAACATACACCTTAACTTTTTAACCAGCTTTTATTAAATTGCTCCAAATTCAAGATGGCATTTTTCCTGAAAAATAAATTTATGGGCATGATTCCTCAAATTTCTGTCATTCATCGTTCATTATTAAATCAAGTGTCAATAAATTAACAAACTTAAGGCAAGAATTTATACGGCTGGGATATTTTCTCTCATAACCTTTAATCCTGGGAGAGATTTTACATGAAGTGGTACCAATTGGGAAGTCAAGTGCTAGGTGCTTTCGTTTTTTCTTTGCTAGCAATTTTGAATTTTTTAGACATTTTCCTGATATTTCACTCTAAAATTTGATCATACACATAAATGTCAACCATAAAAAAATTTCCTAATATAAAGGGTATTGGAGGGCTATAGAATGATTTATGATAGTGCCTACATGGAAACCTGGACTTAAGTTAGTTTTTAACTTCTTACCTTAATTGCATTCAATAGGAATGTTACCCAAGCCCAAGTAAAATAAATCACTAGGTTTAAGGTTACCTAATAGTTCCACTGTTGTCACTGAGATTTCAAGTTGCCGGTTAAATATCACAAGTAGGCGTTGATCAAATGGCTAGGGATTTCTTTAGATTCCATTTTTCTGTTATTTTCGTATGAAAGTAGCTGGGGACCACGTTCATAGTAGCTGGAGGAGATCCCAGCCCCCCGCCTCTTAATGACAGCCCAGCCAATACACTGTAAGCATTAACTATTATCATTATGTACTTGGGATGGATTCCTTCAATTTAGATCTTAGGCGGGGTTCTCCCTCATCTTCAGTGCATGATATAAAGCAACTAAAATAAATGTGCAAAATTAAGTGCTCATTAGTATTGTCCGATTGTATTTTATAAATTGCTATTTTTTGTATAACGTCTCTTCAGCAGTTGTGCATGTGTTGCTATTATTTCTACGTATCTCCATCACAAAGGCTGGTGAAATCACGTATCAAATATAATGTATTAACTTACTGGGAAAATGGCATATAACGTTGATTTTTTTTTCAGCTATACACTGAAAATTTAAAAGAGAATACCATTCTTTGAATGAACAGATCTTAACCTTTTCCTGAATCAATTTTCCTCATCTCATACTTACAGTATCTGAATGTTTGCTTATAGATGCTAACCTGTGGGGAATGTTATCTCTGTTGCACTTCCTTTACTGTCAGGGTACAGGGGTATCAAGACATGCATGAGAAAGGAACGATTTTATATTAAGCTTATGGAAGGGTTAATAGCATGCAGTTTTTTGCCTGATGTATAGACTGACCCAGAGCTAGTTTTGTAAGGGTTAACTAGTTGCTTTTATATTCATCTATAACTGAAGGTTTGACAGTGCCTGTAGGGATGGCTATTGTATTATAACGAGTTCATCCACCATTAAATAAGCCCCCCTGCGTGCCCTCGTACCCTGCTTGACCACAGGCTGTAGGTTGGTGGGAAGCTAAGGTAGCACTGACTTTATAGGCCCCATTTATATGAAGAAAAATTATCCCGGGAAAAGGGTGTCTCTTCCTTTAATGATAACAGCGCGCGCACGCTCTGAGTATCTAAAACAGCGAGCGCGCATGCTTTCAAAGTGTTTGTGTGGAGAAACGGTGGCCCCCTACTATCGAAAGGGTGATCGGTCTAGGCGCGGCATCCTTCTAGCCGAGCGTAAATGCGCGAAACGTTGGCACCCAGGACGGCTAAACCCTTATACCCTGGACAACGTTTCTACATATAAAGGAGGCCTTAAATGGCTTACCGGTAATTGGTATCGTGACATGACCTGGCCTAAATATTGAATTTCCCAGTTTATACCAGAAATAAACGGCCCTAGCGTTTGAATCATTGGGGTAATCCGTTGTTCATGTACAAAGTGCATCAAAAGCTGTGCCTCTTTATTTAAGTAGTATAGTGAGGACCGAATTGACCTCTCTTTGGGAAGAATCTCATAAAAAAGAGAAGGCATACATTATGGGAATCATGCATAGTCATGAAGACGAAAGCAAACTAGCTTTGTTTTAAATGTAATATACTCCACTTCCAAATTCCCATAATGCACCTTATTTGCCCCTTATTTGTATCTTATTTTCTCCTGGGTATTATAGCCGTCCCAAGAGAAATTGAAAACATTGCTTATGCAAAATTTTTGGGGGAAAATAAGGCGCATTATGGGAAATGTGGAAGTGGCGTATACAAAGAAAGGCGATTTTTTACTCTTCATTCGCCATTTTCACATCTCCCATAACACGCCTTCTTTGCCCCCCCCCCCCAAATTTTTCCATGACCCTTGCACTTTATTTCCCCTGGGTATTACAGTCGTTCTAAGAGAAATTAAAGACTGCTCATGCAAAACAAGGCCTATTATGGAAGATGTGAAAATGGCGAATTATCCCTGTCGGCTTTTTCATTTTTCTATTGTTCACGAAAAGGGCACATTTGACAAGAATTTATAAAATATTTATAACCCTAACCCTACTTAAAACAGGATGAAAAAGAGGCATGTCGATGATCGTGGGTCTTACGAAAATGACATTTTGCGAAATTGGTGAATTTGGCAAGGATTCATCAAGGGTCTGGGAAAAAATTTAAATGGGACAATAAAAGAGGCTTATTGACAGCTGGTAATTTTCACGAAAATGGCAAATTGGAGAAACTGGCAAGAATCCATCAAAGGTTTTGCAAAAACTCAAATAAGGTGACAAAGAGGTGAATCTTGACAAATGGCGATTATAAGAAAATGGCAAATTTTGGGCGAAAAAGGGAAATTTGGGCGAAAATGGCGAGTATGCGAAAAACTCATCAATAGTTTGGCCAAATATTCAAATGAGATGACAAAAAGGGGCATCTTAACAAATGGCGATTTTACGAAAATTACAAATTTGGCAAGAATTTATAGGTTTGGGAAAAATTAAAACAGGAGGCTTGTCGATAATTGTGGGCTTTACGAAAATGACAAATTTTGCGAAATTGGCGACCACGAGACAAGGAGGCCATGCTGGGGGTCAATACATATAATTTTTCTCGCAGAATTAACATGAAAATAGAGTTTGGTTCCCAGAGGAGAGAAATGCTTTTGTTCTTGACCACCAACATGGCCGCCGTGACGTCAAGTGCAAACCAGCAATATTGACAGTTGGCGATTTCACGAAATTGGCAACTTAAGAAAATGGGGGATTGGGCAAGAATCCATCGAAAATTTGGCAAAAACTCAAATGAGGTGACAAAGAGGGCAATCTTGCCAAATGGCGATTATAAGAAAATGGCAAATTTAGGCGAAAAAGGCAAATTTGATTTCGGCAAAAAAATGGAGAGTTCAAGGCTTCGGCCAAATACAAGTGAGATGACGAAAAGGGGCATCTTGACAAATAACAATTTTATAAAAATAACAAATTTGGCAAAAAATGTATAAAAGTTTCGCAAAAATGTAAGCAGGATGATAAAAGAGGGATGTCGATAATTGTGGGTTTTACGGAAATGACATATTTTGCGAAATTGGCGAATTTGGCAAAGGATTCATTACATGTAAAGGCCTGGCAAAAAAATTAAATGAGACAACAAAAGAGGGGTATTGACAGTTGGCGATTTTCGCGAAATTGGCAAATTAAAGAAAACGGGCAATGGACAAGAATCCATGAAAGGTTTGGCAAAACCTCAATTGAGGTGACAAAGAGGGGAATCTTGACAAATGGCGAATTATAAGAAAATGGCAAATTTAGGCGAAAACGAAAATTTCGGCAAAAATGGAGAGTTCAAGGGTTTGGCCAAATACAAATGAGATGACAAAAAGGGGCATCTTGACAAATGACAATTTTATGAAAATGACAAATTTGGCAAAAATTTATTAAAGTTTGGCACAAATGTAAGCAGTATGACAAGGGAGGCATGTCGATAATTGTGGGTTTTACGAAAATGACATTTTTTGCGAAATTGGCGAGTTTGGCAAAGGATTCATTAAAAGTCTGGCAACAAATTTAAATGAGACAACAAAAGAGGCATATTGACAGTTGACGATTTTCGCGAAAATGGCAAGTTTGAGAAAACGGGTAATTAGGCAAGAATCCATCAAAGGTTTGGAAAAACCTCAATTGAGGTGACAAAGAGGCGATTCTTGACAAATGGCGATTATAATAAGAAAATGGCAAATTTAGGCGAAAAAGGCAAATCCGGCAAAAATGGCGAGTGTGCCAAACATTCATCAAGGGTTGGGCCAAATATTCTAATGAGATGACAAAAAAGGTGCATCTTGACAAATAGCGATTTTACGAAAATGACAAATTTGGAAAAAACTTATTTAGCTTTGGCAAATATTAAAACAAGATGACAAAAGAGGTATCTCGATAATTGTGGGCTTTACGAAAATTACATATTTTGCGAAACCGGCCAATTTGGCAAGGATTGAGATAATGACGCAACAAAACAGGCATATTGTCAGTTGGCGGTTTTAACAAAAATGGGAAATTTGGGAAAAGGGGGAATTGAGCAAAAATCCATCCATGATCTGGCAAAACCTCAAATGAGGTGGCAAAAAGGCAATATTGACAAAAAGGCAAATTTCCACAAATGTAGCGAGTGTGCCAAAAATTCATCAAGGGTTTGGCCAAATACTCAAATGAGATGACAAAAAGGTGCATGTTGATAGTTGGCGATTTTTAGGACAATGACAAATTTTGCGAAGATGGCAAATTTGGCAAAGAGTTATCAAAGGTTTGACAAAGAGATGACACAAAGGGGCATCTTGACAAATGGCGATTATAACAAACATGGCAAATTGGGCTACAGTTCATTTAAGGTTTGTCAAAATTCCAGGAGGCATGTCGATAATTGTGAGTTTTACGAAAATGCTAAATTTGGCAAGAATTTATAAAAGGTTTGATAAAAATTAAAACAAGATGACGAAACAGGCATGTCGATAATTGTGGGTTTTAACGAAAATGGCAAATGTTGCAAAATTCGCGAATTTGGTAAGGATTCATCAAAGGTCTGGGAAAATTGCCTGTCGATAATTAGCGAGAATAGCAAATTTGGAGAAAATGGCTAATTTGGCAAGATATTTATCAAAGGTTTGGCAAAAATTAACACAAGATGACAAAAGAAGGATGTCGTTAATTGCGGGTTTTTACGAAAGTGCCATTTTTTCGAAATCAACGAATTTCTGGACAAATCTATCAAAGGTTTGGCAAAATTTAAGTGAGACGACAAAAACGGGCATCTTGTACAAATAGTGATTTTAAGAATATGGCAAATTTAGGTGATAAAGGCAAATTTCGGCAAAAATGGCGTGTATGCCAAAAATTCATCAAGGGTTTGGCCAAATATTCAAATGAGATGACAAAAAGTGGCATGTTACATGTTGACAGTTCTCGATTTTTACAAAAATGACAAATTTGGCGAAAATAGTGACATTGGCAAGAGGAAACTAATGGCTTGCCAAATGACATGGCGAAAAATCAGAAAAATGGTCTGTTGGTAATTAGAGATTTTTACGAGGATAGCAAATTTTGGCGAAAATGGCAAATTTGGGAAGAATACATGAAAGGTTTGATCAAAATTCAAATGAGATGACAAAAAAGGCTACCTTGACAGTGACTGATTTTTCGAAAAAGGCAAATTTTTGCCAAAAATGGTGAATTCGACGAAGGCTAATCAAATGCTTGGCAAAAACTCATAAATGAGTTGACAAAAAGAAAGCATGTGAAAATTTGGGTACCAGTTGAGATTGAACCTCTGTGGTCCCCCTCTGTTGATGAAATGACAGAGAAATATATGACAATCGACTTGACATTGTTATCAAGAAAAAACAAAGCATTTTCATTGTCGTTGACGAAGATATATCCTCTGACTGAAATACTTCCATCAATGCATCGAGATGGAATTAACTAATTCAGAAAACGGTACTAAATTAAGCTCGATCAAATGTGGCCATAGAAACGCAAGTAATTCCTGTAGTCATAGGTGCATCAGAAGTAATCAACAAAACAACGTCTTTAACTGTTTTTGGCAGTAACCTGTGTACAGCCACCCTCTACCCCCAACAGAAAAACTCAATGAGGGAAAAGTTCAGTTTTTTTAGCATCATTTTTGATTATGTTTCCCGCGAATTGAAACATCACATATATATATAGTATTTTGTTGTTTTCTTTTCATCCTGATGGGGATGTACTGCTGGACGAGGTCGCATTTTCAAGTCTAGATTAGCTATAATGAGGTTGAACATTATAATCGTGTCAACAGAAGAGTCGCGGTTGCAAAGTTGACTTTATAAGGTACATGCATAGTAAGAAAGGACTACATGTATATTGTGATCGCGAAAATCATATTTGTCTAAAAGTGGATAAGATGGCTTCTAGCTATAGGGTCCGTAGAATAGGCAGTATACATGTAATAATGGGGTAGGGGTTCTGAAAGGCCAGCTGCATATACCAAGCAAAAATTTCAGTTTGGCAGTAAGGATTCAGAGAATGACACTAGCCAAAAAAGTAGAGACTTCCAAGTTATGATTGACAGGACATTCATCCACCTAGCTATTTACTTTAGAACATCAATGGCATGGCAGTGCAAATTAAACCTTCTGTGATTTAAAACAGGGAGATTTGCCGATCAACCTCATCTACACTCAATGAAAGTACTTCTCCCATAGTACAACCACCATTTTCGGTTCGACCAACTGCCGGCACGGACCAATAAGAACTGTCCTTCTTTTAAAGATAAAGACATATTTTGAAATAACATATACGTTTCAAACTATGGCCCTTGTTGCAGAAGTCTTAGTTTGCAACATTTCAAACTATGGTGATGTTTCGATACCACCCTTTGCGTTATTGCAAAATACAGCATTTAACTCTTCTGTTCTTACCTCACAAATCGCGTCCACTCAACTTACTTGACCGGCGTCAGAGATCATTCTTGGCAAAAATAGGTGCACTTTACTGGGGCCAAGGTTTGCGCTAACGCATAATGTGGTCTGACAATTGTGGCTTATTTTGCGTTAACTCAGTCTGTGTTCTATGTTTTAAAACCAAGGTTTCCGCCAAAAAAATATCGCAAACCATGGCGAACTTTGAGATAAGCATTCCATGTCCTTCCAATAACCAGGGGTAACCAACGACTGCGTCCTCCTAAATACATTGAAAACACTTTTTAGGCTACCCAGAGAACTTTTAGACCTTCAAGGCCTTCACTATTATTTTCCCGAAAATTTTAGATGCAATTTAAAGTATTACGAAAGTGAGAATGTTTCTGATTCCTCTCTAAATCACATTTCGAATCCGAAAATTTTAGGTTTCCTTTTTTGTAAGAAAAATAGCCTAACCTAGGCAGTAAAATGGAAAAATTAAACTTCAGAAAATCGTAGGGAATCTGTGAGATAAGCGTCGAAAATTTTACATAAGTGGAACGATCATCTAGAAATTTTTAGTCGTCGTCAAGTGATAGTAAATTCTAGGCAATATTTGCTTCTCCGAACAGATATTTTACAGAAAACGCTCGTTGGGTGCCCCTGAATAAATTCCATATTTTGCGACAGCGCGAAATGTGGTTCCCAGATCGTGGACCTTATACAGGCTTCGCTCTTCAGGCCAGGATTTGAGTTATCGCAAACTGTGGACTTTAAGAAAGGAGTCACATTTTGCGACAACTCAAACTGTGTCCTATCAATGAATCACCGAAAGTCACAGACACTTTTCTAGAAAAACTAGTGATTTTACAACCGTTTCACAGTCAGCCGTCATCGGTCATATTAGAAAAACACAAACTTTTTCCTGCGCTAATGAAGAATACAACACAAACAGCGAACTTACGCGTTTTATGCTTAAAAGATCGGTCTATGATCGCTAGCTTTGCATATCAGAAACGGAAACGATCAGTCATAGCCGGCGGCATATTTTCGTAAGCGTTCGCGTTTTATCCAAGTCCAAGTTCGCAATATTCATAGGATGCAGATTTGAGTATGATCTGTACAGGGACGTAGATGGTGAAAAGATTATAAACAAAGCGATTTGCCTTGTCCTCTCCGACAAGTATTAGCTAACTTAACTGAATATGGGATAAAATTAATTAAGCTGATCGATACGTAAATAAGAGCCGGAGAAAACTGCTCAATGCGCTCTTCATATTTTTAGAATATGTAAAAACGTGAAATTTAACTTTAACGACACACAGCCGGTCTTGTTTTTTCGAAGTTCTTGTTGTACAATGCCAAAACAGTATTAAATATATTCTCCTTCGCAGCCTTTCGGCCGCCATGTTTACTAAACCTTGCAAGACAAATTTTACTATCGTCCCCGACCCGCTAGAATTGCAAATTTTGCTCGAAGACCAAACTGCAACGGAGATTCTTTTCCAGTCCTATGCCGCGACTACCACGATAGATCGCATGACCTGATTGGCTTGCATATGACATTACGTCAGAGGACATGTTCACAAGACAGGACATAACTACAACGGTACATACCACCACGTAAATTATTCTTCAACCTCGTTCCCAGGGTTCTCTCCTACCCTTTCGACGGGTAGGAGAGAGAACCTGGGAACGAGGTTTTTTTTTCTTTTGTGAGAAACATCTTAACAGGAGGGACAGAAAGAGACTTCTGGTTATTTGGTTGACAGGTTATCCCGCTGGAAAAATATGTATGGCAATAATGATCCTAATGAGCTTCTGATCTGCCCCTATGACCCTGTTCATCGTGTTGCAGCAAAAAAATTTCCTTACCATTTGCAAAAGTGCCGACAGGTAGGTGACGAAAACATGGCCGCCTCCAGCACCTCCAGATCGAATGAAAGCCTCAAACAACACGAAGATCTTCTTTCGGTTACACCTGCTTTAAAAGTTATATATTTCTTTCAGAAATGTTAAAAACACTAAATTACCCTAATTGGGTACTTAGGTTTCAGTTTCTTTAGCTCTCTTTTAACTCACGAACGCTTATTCTTCGTGTACTGTCACGCAATAAACAGGGCACAAAAAAATAAATTGGAAACCGTGCAGTAGAAGAAGCCAAGAAAATGAAATGTTAGAAAATACTAATTTATGAACAATTTGTCCAAATCTCAGGTCTTTGTGGCCCATAGTTTCTGAGTTATTTGCCGAAACGTTTAACGCACCTTTGTAGGTATGGAGACGCCATAATTATTGGTGGACAGTTTTGGTCCACCGATACTGTCGCCGGGAATCAACAAAAACATCTGGAGTTCACTTTTTCTATAAAGGCTCCTCCTTTTTAATGGAGAGCTAGCATACGTGCGCATAATCACATCTTTTAATACTTGAATGGTTAACCTGATGAAAATCAAGAGGAGAGACTTTTTTTCAATGAGACAATATTCCTATTTTGGTGTCACGCACTGTGAAAACTCGGAAGTTCAAATTGCTGTATTAATTTTCGAAATGAAACATGCTTCGGGGCTGAAAACTGGGACAAAGATTTATTTTCTATTTATCTTCAACCTAGTGTTAATAAGAATTCATGAAACCTCGCTTTTTAGACTTTGCAATTTGATGGCGTCACTGTGAAAATCAAGGTCTTTTTACCTGTGGGCTTCCCGGGTTAGTTTTGTTAAATTCGCTCTACATAGAATGCATTAACTTCACACTAATGTTAGATAATTCAACAAGAGGACTGGCTCATGAAATTCCTGTCCATTGCCAATGAAAGTCAGAGACAATTCCTTTTTGGAAGGTTCTCTTTTGTAAACATTTGACGTTTGATTTTCTCTCATACAGTTGAAGCTCTCCTGGTGACCACTCTTGTAAGGAATCAGCTCTAGTCATGATCAACCACCACCCTGTTTGAACTGTGACTTAAACTTTGTAATGAAAAGCCCTGGTAAATGATCATTCCCTTGAGCGACCACTGCCACTTTTAGGATTGCCTGACTGGACTTTTATTGAGCTATTTTAAAAAATAGCTCATATGTCAGTGGTCTATGCGTATGCATCTTTGTGCCTGTGTCTGTTCAAAAGTGTGTTGCAGGGGCCGATAAGGTTGAAGGTACTATGAGTTGATTGCTAGGAGCCAGTAAGATTTGGCTTCTAAACATGACATTGCTGTGCTAAAGGTCAAATAAGGGCACTTTGAGACAGCTATTTGGGTTGTTCACAATTTTGTTGTCTTTTATTATGGCTAAAAGTGTGTAGTAGCACAACATTTAAATATCTTCATGATTCAAACACTGAGTACAGTGATGCAGCTGTTTAAGGGCTCATATTTTAGTGGGCTACTGGTTCAAGACATTTATGACGTACTTCAGCTATCACGAACAGCACAACCTACTTGAATTATGTTTCACGTAGTTCAAAGTGAAGTACAAAAAAATCATAGTTTTCAAAGGTCTACAGATGAAACATTCATAATTGGTATTTAGATATTGACCTTAACTTGGAAGCATACAATGTAATAATTTTGTTTTTAGGAGTTTGAACAAGAGCGGATTTTTTTTAAAAGCAGTACCAAGTTAGTTCTGTAAACATGCTTTATTCTCTCTGGTACAAAGTTCAACAGCCCTTAACATTCACGTTCCAGCAACTCAAGTGCAACCATATCTGATACATGTTTGCTGTCATAAAAATAATTATGAAAACGAGGTATTTAATTTACCCTGTGGCAAAGTCAAGATGCATAACTTTTGCATTGGGGAATAAATTTGGAAGTAGCCAGTTGACAAAATATTATTCCGATTCCAGAAAAAAACAGAAGTTGCATGGAAGTGAAACTTAATAGCCCTTGTGGCAAATTTAAAATAACTAATATGGTGGACAATCAAGTCGATCTTACCACAGAGGAAGAGATAGAAAAATTAACCATTACTTTACTAAAATTTCGGTTAAAATGCTGTCATATAAATCAAAATGGTAATAAGAAGAAAATGTTGGAAAGATAGGTGTAGATAATCTGCATGATCGATCAGTTGTTTATGCTGTTTATTTTCAACTATAATGTTTATTAGTTTACCTTGCGGTTTAGATACATGTCTTCATACAAAATTTGCTTTCTCAGGGTCATGAACCTGCAAGCAATGAAAATATAAAAACACATGACCCTGATCCAGAGATTAACTTTACTATATAAAGCAAAGTTAGAAAGACAGATCAAACCACTTCAAGAACTTGCCCACTTTTGATTCAGCATTTGGTGATGATTTTACTGTCCTTCCCATTTCCCACTGGCAACAATCACTCACAGACCTACATGTAATGTACCCTTTATGAATTATTTATAGATTTCTGAAGCTCTTGTAAGTAACCACCCTCTATTGTTTTAGCATATGGTGGCAATTATGAGACCTCATTCTCATAAGCGACCAGCTCTAGTTTAGACCACTTTTTCAAATTTTCTAGCTGGTTGCTTTGAAGACCCCACTTTTTTCACACCTGCTATAAACAGACCTCTCAACCCCCAAAAACCAAAAACCTGGAGAAATATCAACAATATCAGAAACAACTAAAAGCAGGTGTTCATCAAAATAAAGTTTTTGTTTCTGTTTATCAATAACATTAAATATCATGTGACCCAGCAACAGAGAAATTAACTTTATTTTGAAGGCTTCAATACACTCATAGATTAGGGTCAGTGCTCATCATTATATGCAGAGGCTGCCTTTGTGGAACTCTCTAACAATTCTTCTCCAGGGCTCCAATTGTGGCATGGGACACTCTGGATACTGTAGCTTCATGGCCAGTAACCTTGAGAGTGTTCCTTTCTGCTTCAGTGATGATCTGCTGCACTCTGTCTTGTTTTTTTCTGAACAACCACTCCTTACCAGCAGTACTGTACATGTGGGGCAAGACTAAAACAGGTTCTGCAACTTTTGGCAAATATTTGAATAGGTTACTGGCTGTTTCAAGTATAACAGGCCTAGCAATATTTTGCCTCCACAAGACATCCACTCTGTAATGAAACAACTTTTTCCTTGATGGAATTGTGCAACGTGTGAATGATAGGCTCCTCAGATTGCATTAGTTTGTTGAAGTTGTTGAACAGAGGGATTGAAGAATGTAGAAATAGCAGAGCAACCTCTGTAAGTGGGTTAGAAAAAGCATTTTGCATCCTGGAAAATCTCTGATCAGCAAACTCTTCAAAGACTTCAGTGGACTGCACTTTTTGAGTGTGTGGTACACATCTTTCCAACTTGTTGACACATGCTTTAATATTTTTGTGTAGACAAATCCACAAACCTCCATATACTTTAGCAATATGCCTTTTTTCAAACCAGTAGAAGAGGTCTATATGTAAGTCTTAATCTTTTCACCTGTTACTCTTGCAAAGGCAACATGACCATTGCTGGCAGCTATGTGGACCAGATTACAGGGGAAACCACGTACAAAAATATATGAATTTCTCTGTCTACACCGAGATGTAAAGAAATTTTATTGTTCCTTCCTGTCATAGAGTTAGTGTTCTTAACACCTAGACTCACTTCACTTCCAGGAAATATTATAGTCGGCCCTAAACTTCTCATCAATGACATCAAAGATTTCTTGTGCTTTTGATGCATCATGATCGGTAGTGACAGTACACACAGCATAGAAGTGTTTGTCACACACATTGACCTTTTGAAATAAAAATTCTTATTGTTACTGGATTCATTTTCTTGACATCATTGATGCTAGATCCATCAATTCCAAAATTGAGTGGGTGTTGCTTGGAGAGTTTAACTATGTACTCATGGCAGTGGGGTCCCATGGCCTTATTGATAATTGCTCTTGTTTTTGTTGCACTGTAAGCATGCAACTTAGCAGTTTTGCTGTCTAGTTGTAAAGAGGTTTCCAAGATGTGCAGTGGTGGTGATTGGTGGGTTATGTTGTATATCAAGTGACTTGTAACCATAACTTCTGCTTTTATGACATCTCTTAACGTGGAGGTGGCAGCTGGGAAAAATGGAGCAATTGGTTTGTTTCTGTCTACTTCTGTAACTGCAGCTTTGTGCAATTCTCATTTGCAATGGTCTATAACAACCTTTAATCCTTGATGATGTAGATCACTAAGAATAGGTGTAACAGGAAACAAACCTTCCCATTCTGTTTTGAACATTTGTCTTGCATTTGGCAGCACCTCTGCTGCTCCTGTTTATTTTTCTTTCTGTGACTGAATCAGAACAACTCTGATTCTTTGTCCAATGAACATTCATCATTTTCTGCCATTTTGACAAAGTGGATGAAACATAATTATCTAGATGTATTTATATGAAATAACATGACTGCAAGATGCAGTTGTTATGTTAGCCCACAAATGAGCTCCTCATCACTAGAGTTTTTAGTAACTCAGAGGTTAGAGTTTCTGACTAGTTTCTGGAAGGTGTAAGTTTATTTCTCATCTAGAACTCAGAATTTTTTTCTTAGTTCTGCTCTCCACCCATACCAATCTATTTATTATTAAAAATGCTTGCAAAAAGACATCTTGTGAATGTTTTTGGTGAAATATTATAGGATACGTACTAAAGAAAGAATATTTTTTTCTTGATCGAGTATTTTTTTGCCCTTTCCAAAGAGGTACATGTATAGCTTTCTATGCTGTTCTTTTTGACCGTAAAGAAATTAATTTTTTAAATAACTATGGTAATATTTCTCATTTTTGAGTTGTCTGGAAAAGTGTTACACTGAGAAAGGGAGGGCTAGTTTTGAATGTTGCTAGGCAACCAGTTCCAGAAGGTAGTAGATTGATACACAAAAGAGTTCTGAGCAAGGGCGGTATGGTATTTAGAAACTTGAATTTTGACACTGTCATGTGTAAGTCTGTTGTGAATATCAGGTCTCTTGACAACTAATCGAGAGGAGGAGGTGAATTTAACATTTGGCTGTAATGCCATAAGCAGAATGCATGGACAAGAATACCGTGCCCTTCACATCCCCCTTCATTGATGCTCTAGCCTGTGGGCTTGGGGTGATGTGCTCCCTAAAGACTGTATAGTCAATGCTGATATATTAATATAAAGCTGTTATTTTTCTTCTTCAGCACTATGCTAGTAAAGGGTGGACAAATTGTCCGTTTCACTTCTCCCATGAGATGCCAGTTGAGGAGTATAATTATCATCTAACCATATGTCCATACAAGGTACTTCATAAGGAAATAAGACTACACAGTAGTTTGATTTAAGAACTCCCTTCAGCACTTGACACCAACATATTGGGAAAAAAAAGAATTAGCCTGGCTGTTTTGAATCTTGACAGGGCTGGGTTCGGTAAATTAAGTAACAAGTTTTAGTACTGAAAACCTTCACTTGATGTTGGCATATATTGGGCTGCACATTTGTTTAACTGAGGTATCTTTCAGACAATAGCTGCAGTTACCATGTTGGGACACAGACATACCAAAGTGATGATCCTTGTGCAGCATACTTTGTGTTTACAGCAAATTATTTTTATGATGCAAGCTCCTTTTGCCTGCTTTCTCATCCAATAGACCTTTTCAGCTTTTGTTGTTTTCCCAGACCACATGATGGTACCCCAGAGAACTGTTTCTTTCAAAATGTCATCCTAATTTTAGTGCATTGATGTGCATAATGTATGTACGTATAACTTATGAAAGGACAGAAGGGAAATTCCCTGGAGAACATCCAAGGTGTTTCACTGGAATACTTTATTATTTCCTTCTTTGTTCAACTGAACTCTCTTGGAATGCTTTTTATCTGTTTCTTTATTTTAGGATACTATCAGACAGGACTTTGAAGAAGGTTAGTTTGTGGCATGCATAAAAATATGCGTAGAATTGTAGGAATAATGCTGTGTAATGGGCCCTTTGCAACTGGAGTCATTTACATGGTACAAAACCACCATTGCTGAATAGGAAGGGATGCATTGGGACAAGACAAACAAAAGGCTTACATTCATTCAAAAATGGTGATTTCTTTTGTTTGTGTTGTCCCCAAGCATCCCTTGCTCCCCAGGCCGGCTAGTAGCTGCAAACTTTACAACCTTTTCCTGGGCATGTTGTTTTTTTGTGGAAGTTGTGCACTTTTATTGCCTACTAGGAGAATTATTTTTTTGAATCAACAGCACTAAATAAAGGGTTTAAGTATTTTGTAAGGACATTTTATTTTATCCCCTTTATCTGGTTACAATGTAAATGCTCACCAATAAAATTGTTATACCGTCATGAACCACTTCTTGCATTTGTTGTTCTTATGTCCTGTACTGGTAGAGCTATATTCACCTGTAAAATTTCCATTGCTTGAACTATCACATTAAGACATTAATGACTGTACATACACATTTGTATTATTGTGCTTGGCTTTATGTAACATTTTTTATACCAATCATTGTTTTCATTGTTCTCAGTTCTCAATCGGGATGTTATTGAGGCCAAGCAAATGTGCCAACCACAGCCAACACCAGCAATTCAACCTGACAGTACTGAGGACTGGGAGTCTGGTATGTGATATTCTTATTTGAAGTTTACATTTTCAGGAATGAAACAAAAATAAACTAACAAAAAGCCTCAACTAACCTAAAGATCATTATCTTTCACCTGACATAATGCAAATAAGCAAGAACCCTTCGTCAAAGGGGTAAATTAAACATATATGTGCTTTATTGACCAGTTATTTTTGTGTTTTTATGGACCAAGATGAGGTCAAAAAAAGTGAAAAAAGGAGAGAGAGAGAGCATGCCTAACACCTACCCATCTTAACCAAACAAGCTTTGTCTGTACTGTATTTTGTCATAATCTTTGCTGAAAACCTTTTTCTTGCATGCCTGTAGGAAGGAAAACCTGAGTGGGTAAGATACATTGTATACCCATCTTGGCTACCTGGGAATCCAACCAGAACAAGAGAATTGCTTAATCTTTGCCACCTGTAGAACCAGCAATATAATAATATTAAGTGATATTGTATTTTCAGAGGCTGTTAGTGAACCCTTTTCAATAGCAAGGTCTGAACCATCTAACAAACAAGAAGATGCCTATGATATTGTACAAGCTATGCAAGAGGTTCAGCTTCAAGCACATGCTGCTCCTTCTAGACCGGTTGATACCTCAGGGTGAGTATTGAGGGTCATATAATAACATGCTTACATGTTATTTAAATTTACAGTCAAACCTCTCTAATATGGTCACCAAGGGACAGAGTGAAATGTTCATAATATATAGATTTAGCCAGGGCTAAAAGCGAAGCTCCTATTAACTCGAATTTATGATTTAAATCAAACAATAAACTTGTATTCCACAATTCAGTTAACTTTAGAACACATTCATGTGACTAATTTGAGGGAAAGGTTAAGTGATTTTAGAGAACAGTAATTTGCAAACAGTCAAAGCTAAGAGTGAACTTAATCTTACATCGAGTTGATAGCCTTATATACATACACCCAAAAATAGCAATCATCTTCGATCACATTTAAGAGCGCGGACTCTTGATCACAGTAGATTAGGCCTGGAAAACAAATCAGGCGGAATTTTTTGCGTTCGACAAGTTTACTTTACAAAATCTTGCCAACAAGTCTGGGGATGTGTAAACCAACCTTTTATACTTTTTATACATCACATCTGAGGTGAAACAGTACCATGAGGCGCTGTTTTTATCATACAGACCTCGGACAGAATGCAGTATTTCATAATTTTGCAATACAAATTGCACTCACTCAATATTCGGGACGATCGAAGCACGTGTGGGCTTTTAGCGAAACCGTTAAAAAAATTTCCAAAATCACCTATATGGCTAGCCAGTTCTCATTTTTGACAAGTGCCAAAGTCAACTGTTTAAATTATGATTAATAGAGTTATACGCTTCAACATAATAAAGAATTTATATTTATTTTTTATTTAATGTTTTTATAACGATGTGTAATCTTCAAAAGCGTTTGATATGCGCGGCATTTTGACTACTCCTGCATGCAAGCGATGTTCATGAGCGACTGAAAACAAACGGCACAGCGATAAAAATTGCAAAAGAGATTACCAACAATCAATAAAAGGACAATAATTCGGTGAAACATATACAGAGACAACAATTTTCATTCACGAACTCAAGACAGAAAATCCTTGTTTATGTTTTCCATTTTGTAAGCCGGCTTCCCGGTGTTTGCTTTTTCAAAGATGAACTCGAGGCAAGAAAATCGCTCAAAGCTTTCTTTTACAGCCAGAATTATAACGAAATATTCTTTGGAACATTTTCTTTTTATTCACGGTAAGAAAATGACTAAAGGCTTTTTAAAGTTTTATAAGCTTATAATCAAACCTGATACTCGGTCAGATCATTGTCTCAAATCTTACAATTAAAAACGTGCATAGACTAAATAAAACCTAAAACCTAACTATGAGGCGCTGTTTTTATCATACATACTGCCTGACCTCAGACAATTAGCAGTCAGTTTCACAATTTTTCAATACTCCATTCATTTAATATTCAGGACCATCGAAGCACGCGTGGGCTTCTAGCGAAACTGTTCAAAAAAATTCCAAAATCACCTGTCAAGTTTGCAAAGAAATTTTAACAGAGTTACACTTCAACATAATAAAGAATTTATTGTGTTTATTTTTTATTGATAGTTTTATGACCGTCACGGCGATGTGTAATATGCGCGGTACGTTGAGTACTCCTGCAAGCGATGTTTATGAACGGCTGTAAACAAATAACGGCAAAGGGTGGCAAAGCGATGAAAATTGCAAAAGACAACTAACAATAAATAAAAGATCAGAAATATAATTCGGTAGAACATTTACAGAGACAACAAGTTTCATTCACGAAAACAAGTATTTAAGTGTCTATAAGAATCCTAGAGTCTTTAAGCTTAAAAATTAAGTTTAATTTTAAGCCGCCGGCTTCTCAGTGTTTGCTGTTTTCCTCTATGAACTCGCGAGAAGTAAATCGCTCAAAGTTTTCTTTCTACAGCCAAAATAATATCTAAATATTCTTCGGAACGGTTTTTCTTGTTATGTGCGGTGAAATATCGACTAAAGGCTTTTCAAAGTTCTGTAAGCTTATGTCAAACCTCATACTAGGTCAAATCAGTGTCTCAAATCTAAATACAAATGTGCATAAACTAGCCTCATAAACTGCGCTTGACTTCATGAAAACAGAGATAAATACAATGATAACTCAGGCTTACCATATTTCGAGATGCAGCTCCTGAAAGCTATCAAGTAAGGCCTGAATCGCTTACGCATCCAGCAAGGTGAAAAACAAAAACGATGCCATCCGAAATCGGATTTCCCACTTTGACAAGCAGCGCATTTCTCAACCAAAAATTCAATAAAGAAACCAGCCATGAATAACGTTAACAGAAGACTCTTGGTAGCAGCTGTATTTCATTTTGTACATCCAGTGAAAAAAGACAGTTATTAAAAACATCACAAGTTGACACAAAACTCTGTTAGCTTCCGTCAGCTGTTGAAGCAAACAAGTTTCAAGATGTTGTATGAATTTTCGGCATGAACTCACCTGTCAAATTTTGACCAATCAGGGCATAAAAATTGGATGTGGAGCGTGACCAAAGCGTGGCTATCCTGAGAAAAGTGAAAACCATCTGTTTTCCCTTCTTGTATTTTTAAATAACTGGCTGAATTTTGGCTTCCAAGGTCAGTTTGAAATCAAAATGTTAATAGTGCTGGACCATAATGACATAAACACAGCATATTTCATATGAATTTTTTAAAAAAATTGAGCCTGCGATCATCTGAAAACTAGTAACTTGTCAGCGGATAACTTCAAAAAAATACTCGCCCTGGATGGGTTGACACCTGAGCCTGCGATACGGCCAGGTGATACTGGTCAGCGGATACCTTGTCTTGACAGCTGTCAATTGATCACAACATTGATAGTTTTCTCCTAGGCTCCCTGGGCTCCCAAACTAGCTAGAAAGTGCGAGATTGAACATTGGTTGCCCTGTGGTGCGGACGGACGGTCGGTCACGTGATTACCAAATTTTATGGGATGGGTAGATTACCTTAGCTATGGGGCTGCGCGCGCAAGGAGCTCCGCTATTAGTGAGGTGTCCTTATAAAAGAGGTCACTATGATGACATCACTTTTATGACTCCGCTTACAGTTTTAAGTGTTCAGTACAGGGGGGGGGAAGAGACGAGGTCTGGGACCAAGAAATGATGTTCTAACAACTTGCAAAGCAGTCACCCTGCGTGGTGGTCAGCGGATAATTGCAGTATTTTTCTCACAGTGAATATTTTTAGACTTTTTAGAAGCAAGAAAGGAACCGGTAGAGGAATTCAGAAATGCTTAAAAAATTGAAAAAAATAATATAATGCATCTTTGTTTTTGTTGCATATCATATTTGTCTTTCGGTACTGAAATTATGGGGGGAACTAAAACGCAACCGTGTTAGATCTTAACCAACAACAACGCACTCGATCAATTAACAGGTTACATCGTTTTTGCCGGGCAAGGATAACTTGATGCTGATAAAAGTTACTGGAGAAAGTGTCAAATTTATCGGAAGCAAGCATATTCAGAGAGCTTTATAAATATGAGCTTAAAGCTCTACATATCATAATTGAATAAACATTCACACTTTATAACATTTCACTTCGTTTATTACGATCAGTCAACACCTTCAATCCAAAGTTAAGATTTAGAACGATCCTAATAAACAAATCACAACTACTACTGAAAGCTCTGTACCTTGAAGCGACTTTAACTTTCCTAAGGTTTGCTGCAAAACACTGCTCGATAGCTCAACTCTTCAGTGGTTCTTATCAGCTGTACAGAGCTATATATTGCATATTCCAAACTCTGCAGAGGGAAATTGTTTAATGGAAAAAGAAAACCACACACTATGTCTGAAAAGCGACATAAAATCAACAAATTCCCGAATTACCAAAATATAAAAGTGAGAACAGTCCCGCCTTTGACCGCCATTTTTTTGTTTCTTCTCAAGACCGTTGATCTATGGATTTTGACGTAATGCGCATGATCAGTACACAAATCCGTTGGTAAGACCCTTGCTGATCGCTTTGCAAGTTGTGAGAACATTGTTTGGATTTCATTTAAGAGAATGTATGGAAAGTAGCTTCCCCCCCCCCTGGTTCAGTAGCTAAAACCAGGCTCACAGTCGTCTTTAAACTGCATTTAAAGTTATTAATTCACAGTACAAACTAAGACACTGTCTTTCAGTAGCATACAACATTGTTCATCTCAGCTAAAGATAAATTACTGTTTTAAATCGAAACAAGCTACAGCACAATGCTGCATGTAAAAATTGTAATGTAAAGCACAATTCTGAAAACATCTTCTGTTATCTGTAGTCATTGAAGCCTTCAAAAAGTCGGTTATGTTCCTCTGTACACTTTTCGGGCTTTATATCTACCAAGAGGTTCAACTGTATGTTAGCACTTAGTTGCAAATGGAATTGCTTTTTATTGAAAGGTTGGATGCCTGACCAACAGGCTTTTAGCTAGCGTTAAAACTGGCCCTCCAGAATGCAACCGGGGATGTTGAAGTTTTGAATTGATTGGCACATAAGGATATTGTTCATTTCAGGAAATTGTTAGTTATAAAATTAACATGTATTTTAGTCAGGCATCAATAATTTCTAGCAACATTCAATAGCTTTTTTGAGATTATTTTAACCCCAAAGGGCTTTTCCAATTTAGTTTGACAGCAACACAGAAGAAGAACCTAAAACGTTCTCAAAAAAGGCAAGAGAAACGGGACGCTGAAGAGTAAGTGTGTCTTGCTACTAATAATGTTCTCTGTTTCATTGCATTAATATATATTAATATAATTAATATATGCTTGGGTTAAATTTTATTTTCTTTGTCTTTGGGTATGATAATGTATGATAACGAGTTTCAAACAAAATAGTGTGGAATTTAAACCAAGGGTAAAATTGAACTGCAGCATTTTCTTTGAGTTGGTTTTTTGGTTTTCTAGAAATGCTGATGAACCTCAGATGACAGATGAAGAAAGATTACAGGCCATTGCTAATCAGTATGCTGTCCTTAGAAACAAAACATCAGGTAGAACATAACAAAATGCCTATAGATGTAGTACATGTTGTGGTTAAATTTTATTATTTACATTTATTTATCTCCTTTACCTACTTATAAGCAAAGGAAAAATAAGGATGAAGCATGGCTGAGCCTTCAGGGCACTGGGCTGTAATCTGGAGGCCCCGAGTTCAAGTCCCACCCTGACCACTAGCTCTTTTTTTTTCTCAGTAGTCTTGAGTTCAAATCTTTGGCAACGCCTTTAAAGTAGCCAAATGGTTTGCCTCCTACAGTAACATTTAAACCAAGGATTAAATTGAACTGCAATATGTATGATAAGAGAAAAGCTGCCAGTAAGTTCTAGGTGACTGAACAGCGAACCATGAATAACAAGGTTGTGAGTGCTCAATTTCAGCTTTTCAGTATTATGGTATCTTACTATGGACACTAAGGTGATGTTGGGAGGGTGTCTGGAATAACAGTAGTTGATTGTGTTCCAAAGTAAGGCAATTTTAAAACTTAGTAAAGGGTACCAATCCAGATAAAAGGTCTCAACATGTTTAACCATTTTTTAAAATAATATATAAAGATAAATGGGTTTCTGGAAAAAGCGCAAAATCAATGTTGATAAACTAGTAGATTACCCTTCAAATTGCCTCATGTTTATGAGTCAGGTTAAAATTTTGAATCTAGGTTTATGCTCAATCTCTTCTTCTCCTAGGGCTAGGAGACAGGGCATTGAAAATCATCCTAAAGTTAACACAAAATTATCTTGAAATCAAAATTAATGTGACCTGTAACATTACTTTTTTGAAAAATGAATATAATAATAACATTCTCTTAAGACTCTCTCAATTGTGATTGCTTGTTATGTTTTCACAATTGCAGGCAGCTTTGTGGACTTTGTTAGCATCTTAAACCAATATTGCCAACAAAGTCGAATAAATGTTCCCAAATACAGTGAAGCACCTGGTGTGCTGGGTGGATATGGTGCACAGGTGTTTGTGAAAGGTCAGATTTTCACAAACATGAAGTACTGTGGTACTAAGAAGGAAGCAAAACATGATGCTGCAAAGGTTGCTTTGCTTGGTCTCAACATCCCTGTGGGTTAGTGTGATCAAAACTTTACAGAACTTTACCTACAGATAAGGATGATGTTACAAGCTTTAAGAAGCTTTGTAAGGAGTCAGGGTTTTGTACCTGTGTTTAATGCTTTTAAGTTAGAGAGTGCTTTTGATTTGAGGAAATTCATGCATGAAAACCTGTCACTTTTTAAGGCTTCTTGTAGTAATAATAGCTAATAATGCCTCTTTTTCACATTGGTTGAGTCGAGAAAAGTTAAATTGGCCACCATAAATATTGTTTTGAACTCCAACCTTTTGTCAGACCAGATCCTTGAATGTAGTAAGCAAGTTATTTAAATTTTCTTTTTCCCTGTTACTAGAATGTCGCATTAATTTATATTAAAATTATGTATACTCATAATTTTTGTAACAGTTGACCCAACGCCCAACAAACCAATGGCTGCAAGAACTGCTACAGACCATCAGAGACTAAGAGAAACACATGAGTTACATCTTCTGAACCAAGCAGGGCAGCCGCAGCCCAGGGGGAGGGGGCAGGGGCAGCCAGTAGTTAAACCTCCTAATTCTTCTTCCATGTCGTCTGCTGCTGGTCCACCAGTCTCTCAACAGCCTTCTCAGAATGGAGGTGATGAAACTGCCTTCAACTTGCATGAGGTAATGATCATTTTTCTGAATATTAATCTATAAAAGTTCTGCTGGGAACAACGTTTACTCCAAAGTTATGGGTCACTCGTTTCTTAACTTTATTAGTTGTAGTCACAGATTAGTGAGTGTGTTCAAGTTCAAGTTTCTTTTCGATACTGTCAAGCAGTATTTCAAGATAGGGTAAAGGTCATGAAAACCTTTTTTAATAAAAAAATTTATTTCTACAGCTTTCCACGTAGACGGCTTCATATTTAAATATGTCTTGTTTACCCTTTTGTGTGCAGGGTTTGCAAAGTCTTGAAAAGTTATTGAAGCCCATTTTTCCTTGAAAGTCCCTGATTTTTTTTCAGGTGTAAAAGTAGTAGCCTAAAAGTGTTTTTAAATGCTTTTTGGTTGTCCAAGGTAATATAATTCATGGCTCAGAGAACTTAAAGATGATTTTTATTAAGCATTTTTGTTTTATGCAATAATTAACTATCAATTGAAGAAAAGTGTACTGAAAAAATGTTGAGACATTGGTAGGGCAAACGGTTCAAACTTTTAAGTCCTGTTAGAATGGACTGGGAATCTTTTGCTGTTGTGCAAACTCCTTTATCTTTATTCAGTTGATGTTCATCTGTTCACATTATTTTAAAATGATTTTCCTTGGCTAGAGGGCCTTATCAATAAAGTCCTGCATGGATATAACTGCATTGCATGGATTAAGAATTACATTCAACTTTGGGAGAAGGCAATTAGCTGATGATTCTGTTGCACATTCATTATGTATGGTTTTGAGGTGTCATAAAAGTGTGATCAGGGTGTGTATGGGTCATGGAAAACCTGGAAAGTCATGGAATTTAATATTGTTGGTCATTGAAAGTCATGGAAAATTTAACTTTTATTTGGTAGATTAGTTACTACAAATGACAAAGCTAAGACAATGTAAGATAGAGGTGATTGGGCGAATTGTGAGCTCTCCCAAATTTCTTAGTGAAAGGACTTTCAGCGGGGATTGTGGATATTAAAGCCATGTATCATACCCATGTCTGTTGGTGGCCATTTGTGAAATTAGCCTGAGAAAACAGTTAACAAATGATGTGTTTTAGGTTTATGTTTAAAGTGAGTCTGTGCATTTGGTGTTAGTGGCAAGGCGCATGCACCAAGGTGACAATTCATATGGGACCACATGTCATGTTTGAATTGTTCAGATTAAAGCGTTTGTACCCTGCAAGCAGCGGTTTCTTTCTCTCTTGCATCTTTTAGGGTTTACAAAGTCGTTCACAAGCCATGCAGGAGAGAAACCTCTGCTCACAGGGTGAGCAGGGTAATCCTCAATTCGGAGTTACCATCATGAGGGAAAAACTCCTTACCTCCTGTGCAAGAAAACATCTTTCTGGAAGGCTATTGGTTAATCAAATTTTTACATTGTCTGTTAATTTTCAGGCAACCAATGGTGAGGCTGTCTCTGATGAGTGGACAACAGTGACCAGAAAAGGTAAAACCATTTTAGCAAATAGATTCCATTTTTATTTTTTTTAATTTTTACTTTTAGTCAAATAAAATAATTTTTAAAATGTTACTTTTCCTCACTTTTTGAAATAATACTTCTATTGGTCATGTTTCCTTATGCGCACTCCCTGTTATGTGGACTTTTGTTTGCTCTGTTTGGTGTCTGGAGTCGGGTACAGCATAACTGGCTTTATAGTGGAAAGATAGAAAGTTAACTTGTGTCTTTGCTTGAGATAAGGACTAATATGTCTCAAAAGTCCAAGTCATGTTTGCAAACTGAAGAAGAGCATTTATGGACTTAAACAGTCAGCTCGTTGTTGGAACACTACTCTGGATGAGTATTTGAAATCAGTTGGCTCCAACTGATTTCAAATATATTCATCAGCAAAAGTAAGGCTGATGAATATATTTATGTTAAGTCTGTGAAGGAAGCTGATGGTCACATCAGTTTTGTGATACTTGGTGTGTATGTCGATGACATAATTCCAGTTTCAAATGACCCTCCAATGCTGAAAGCAGAGAAAGCTGCATTATGTGAAAGATTTGAGATGATTAATCAGGGAGGGATTCATTATCTTCTTGGTTTGTCAATCGAGCGAGACAGAGAGTCGAGAACATTAACAATAAGTCAACCCAACTACACAGAGAAAGTGCTAAGGAAGTTTGGAATGGAAAACTGCAAACCTGTCTTTACTCCACTTGAGCCTGAAAAAAAGTTTCAGCAGTTATCTTCAATTAAGTGATGAGCACTTTGATATTCAGACCTATCAACAGGCAGTTGGATGTTTGACCCACGTGTAAACGGCAACCAGACCGAATATTGCTGCAGCAGTTGGAGGCTTATCCCAGTCTATGTCAAAGTCCAGCAAAGACCACTGGATGGGTGTGAAACGTATTCTACGATACCTCAAAGGAACTTTGAATTATGGTCTGAAATTCTCTGTTCATAGAGAGCAAACATATTTAAATGGCTACAGTGATGCGGATTGGGCAGGGGATGTTGACACTCGTACTAGATCAACATCAGGCTATGTATTTCAGTTTGGAAATGGTACCATCAGTTGGTCCAGCAGGAAACAACCCACAGTTGCTAAGTCCTCGACTGAAGCGGAATATGTTGCTTTGAGTTCAGCTACTCAAGAAGCTATATGGCTACGTTGTTTAATGAAAGATGGAAAACAGATGGATTCCCCGACTACCATCTATGAAGACAACCAAGGAGCCATTGAGCTGGCAAAGAATGTCAAATACCATAGCCGAACTAAGCAGATTGACATTTGTCATCATTTCTTTGAGGAAGAGTTGTTTGTAATGAAATTAGAGTGATTTATTGTCGGTAGCAGACTACCAAAGGGACTACCAAAACCTACTTTTGAGAAACTGAGAGATTTATTAGGCGTGCATGATATAGTGTGATGATAATTTTTTAACTCTATGATTCTAGACAAAGTATTATTTTCACTGAACAGCATAATCATCAAGTGGGAGTATTGGAATTATGATAATTTATGCTGTTCAATGAACGTTTCTCATTGGCTAGTTTTTGACATGTGTTTTTGATATATTAGTACTTTTCTGTTCTTTTCTCGCTCTCGCCTTGTGAACTGTAACACAGCGTGTGTTAAGGAATAAATGTCCAAAGAGTAGTGGATAGGTTTGAATCTTTCTAACAACAGTTTCTTACATAATTCATCTATGTGTACTTCAAAGCTAAGGTCTTTATCAATGATTAAACCCAGTAACTTTTGATGCGATAATTGGTCGATATTTGTGGCGTCAAGGCGTAGTTTTAATTAAGGTGGCTGTTTCCTCACTAAGCTTATGTTAAAACCTTTTTCCCGTAACAAGTAACGCTTTAGACTTCTCGGTATTAATGTACATTTTGTTTTCAGTTAACCATTTCTCGATATTGAGTTATTGAGTACTGAGTTAAAGAAGTGATATTATTCCAGTTTGCACTCAAGGACAGGGTGGTATCGTCAGCATGTATATCAATGGTCAAGTTGTTCAAATGTCAAAGCATATCATTCACAAATAAGAGAAATAAAACTGGACCGAGGATTGATCCCAGCGGTACCTCTTGCCTGACAGGTTTCGGGTCAGATGTTTTATGCCCTAGTTTTACAAACTGTCATCGCTCTTCCAGATACGATCGAAACCAGGCCACGCTATCTGGGCTGGCAACGTTCTCTGATAATTTCACTTTCACAAGGGACAATGTGATGGTAAAATTAATAGTTTGGGATAATTTATTTGTTTTTAACTTAGGAATGGAGACTAGGACCACATTCCTGTGTTTAATTTTGATGTCACTTCACTAGGGCATTTATTTTGGAAGAATCTGACAACAATTTTGATGATGAGTGACCCAGAATTCATACATTTATTAATGTTTGATTGCAGGTGTTAAGAACCCAGTTTATCAACACTCACTAAAGATGGCTGGACGTGGTCGAGGAATGATCCGGAAGTGAAAATTTACTGTACATTTAACACCAATTTCTGAAGACATGAGTGGGAGTCCATGAATATCAAACAAAGATTTATCAAGCTTATCACAGATTTGTAAAGAAGCTTTGTATTTCAGCTGTTGTGTTATGTAGTCTTTAATTATTGGGTATTACTGTGTTACCTGTAATACCTAGGAACACGTGACTGACTGTGATTCTGGAGCCAAGAAGGGTGGTTCTTAACTGAAACAAAGTATCCCTGTGCCTTGCCCCTTGGGTTTGGGAAAAATGGTGACTGGTGCTAGATAACCATTGTTGCATACATGTACGTGCCTAGTTATTGTAAGTTCGTGCTTAAGATGCTCCTGAAGCAGTTCTTCAATATTTTCACACAGTCACAGCAGAAAGTTATTTATAATGTGTAAATATTTTAGTTTTTAGATTTTTTATGTTGCTTAGGGAGGTGAGACGTAATTTCTCATCTCTGTTTCAATCAGTAGCTCTTGTCTGCTAATTAGCACTGGGGACGTTAGTCTCCCTTGCAGCCATTTTTAGAGGGGAGGAGCATTGCGTGGCGACGCTAAAAACAGCTGCAAGGAAGAGAATGGGAACAGGAAATTAATAAAATAGTAAAAGCACAAAGTATCCTGTTATCCCAAGGATACTCTCAACACAATCAGGAATAATAAGAGCGAGATTTGAATACAAGATAAATTTTCCTAAATTTGTTAGATTGTTAGATCACTAATGGAAGGAAGGTCTGCAGGTGGAAAATTAGCAGTTTTCAAGTCTAATAATGTACAGTGTTTAAAAGGATAGAAGTTATTTTAATTCCCGAAACTAATACAATAATGAAATAAATTTATACATGCATAGTAAATGATTTACCAAGGGAAACGTTATTGATTGTGTGGTTTGTTCCCCTGCCTTCACGCCTTCAGTCCTTTTTTGCCAAAGAGTTATTGTTTTAAATGAAAATGTAGCTGAGTAGATCATTATTTTGTACTTTTGTGATTTGTTTTACAGCTATTATTAAAATGACAGGCTTTATTTTTTTCTTCTCATTGTCTCTATTTTGTACTAAATGTTTAATGTCAAAGTAACAAATCTGTGAACCCCTGAAATATTTTAGGAATGTTTAGACGGAATCCATTTGGAAATTGAGTAGTTTTAATTTTCAGTGGACAAAAATCTTGTACCAGAATGATTTCAACCATATTGCATTCGTTTGTACACTTTTTGGGGGCCGTAAATGTAATAAGTTATATAAAATAACTCCAAAGAAAGGTTCTTATGGGAGCCCTGAGAAAGCAAACTTCAAAAGCTTCAATTTTCACAAAGTGAATCTCAGGCATGATGGTTTTACCTGTGTTTTGTCAGTTCTTGCGAATTAGCTAAGTATCTTAGTTCTTACAATAGTTTTTTGTTCCTATGATTAATTATATTTAGGTCTTGAATTGCGTATGACAAAAACAAAAAGAAATAAGCAACATAAAAAGGTCCAGAGAAGCCTTTTGAAAGAACTGCCTTACTTTAATTGTAAAGGAAACTTAGCGGACTTTCAGAGTCGTTTTAATAACTTACTCCAAAGCAATATACGTTCGAAAAGATATCTTGATAAGCTAACTAGCTTATATGAATTAGATTTAATTAAGTTAAATACCTTATGTAACAGTGATGTAAAGGCAATTGATAATTTATATAATCAGCGCATTCATAGCCGCTATTTTCGCCACATAGCTTCTAGGAGCAAAACAAATATGTGATTGAGAATGATGACGACTCCTTTTCGATATTTCATAATAATCTGATTAGTCTCAGTAAGAACTTTGAAAAACCTTCAAAGTTCTATTTTATACGAACTGGGTTTGAACTTCAATATCATAGGAATAACAGAAACTAAAATTAAAGATTCTAACTCGGAAAGCGCTGAATTCTCCTTGCCTGGTTATGAATTTGAATTTGTCCAAACGCCTCTAGCTTTCGGTGGCGTTGGAATGTTTATTGACGAGACACTTCATTTCACCATCTTAGAAAAAATGTCTAATGAAGCCTTCCAAGCCCATTAGATCGAATTATGTTTTGCATCCAAAAAGGATATAATTTGTGGCATAATCTACAGACAACATAATTCTCCTGAACGTTTCTTAGAGTATTTTGAACAACTCTAGAAAAATATCTCTCTACTGGGAAAATGTTTGAGTCATGGGTGACTTCAATCTTTGTCTTTTGAAAAGTGAGTCTAACCAATTAGTAAGGCACTGTGACTGTGCTATAAGACATAAGACTTTAATAAAGTTCATCATCATTATCATCAGCAGCATGAGGTATCGGAATTTAGTCACAAGTTTCTATTATCTCTTCAGAGCTGTTATCTCATTCCCACCATTGACAAACCTTCTTGAGTTCGCGGCAACTCGGCTTTTCTAATTGATGATATATTTGTAATTAGTAAAATCCAACTAGTCTATTATCAATGCTGCGTTCTGGTTGGTTGAGCTACTACTAGGCTATATGTTATAGTGCTTTTTCATTCTAAAAGACTTCAACCATACAAGTCATTAAATCTAATAATTGATTGTGTGAACATCCAAGAAGTTTCCATGGTCAAATACTTAGGCGTCACTTTTGACTCAAACTTGACTTGGAAAAATCATGTTAATGAACTCTGCTTAAAACTATCGAAAACTGTAGGTATATTTTCCAAATTAAGGTACTATGTTAATGTTGATATACTTATTATGCTTTACTATTCCCTTATTTACCCCTTTCTTACTTATGGTGTCCAAATTTGAGGTCTCACATACCCAACCTACCTAAAACCAGTAACTACTTTGCAAAAACGAGTTGTCAGATTAATGACTTTCGACCCTAGATCTCATTGTGAGCCATTGCTGAAGTCTCTCAGACTCTTAAAATTCTCTGATGCAATTCATCTTGAAATTCCCTCTTCTGTTTATCAGTGGTACCATAAACTAAGCCCTTCTTGTTTTGTTAATTATTTTAGCCCAGTTTCTTCAATTCATTCATATAATACTTGTCAATCACAGGTTGATAATCTGTTTGTTAAATCCGTCATTTGTATGAAACAAAATCATGTGCAAAATCAAATCTGCGAGCTGCCAGAAATAAAGAAATTAGCTTTATTTCTCAAGGGTTTTCAAACTGGAAAAAGGCCTTAACTCGAGTCAAGGAGCATCAAGTGTCTGAATGCCACAAAATAGCTACTGACCACCAAATAAACCTTCCCAGAACTTGCGGAAATGTACTGAAAATGTCCAGTGATGCAGCAAAAAAGACAATGGAGTCTAACCGTAGATGTTTCATCAAAGTTATAGAAAGTTTGCAATATCTTGCCCGGCAAGGAATGGCCATGCAGGGTGACACAGATGACGAATCAAACTTTATTCAGTTGCTAAAACTAAGAGGGCATAATAGGTCGCATGTCCTACCAGACAGACAGTACGCGCAAGCTATTTTCAGCGGAGCCGCTCCTTCGGGGGTATGAGTGCGGGCTCATTTTCCCGAACAGCAGCGGAAGAATGTTCAGTTCGTCGGCGGGGATTGTATTTAATGAATGCTGTTTGTTTCACGGATCGTCTCCATCACCATCTCTGTGATCTCTATTATACACAATCAGGTCTGTTTACATCTTCTCTGTTGTAATTTGAGTTTATAAAGTTTGCATGTTGTGATTAATTGTAATACATGTCGATCATTGTTATTCAGGCGACTTTACTCCGCGAGAAACTTTGTTATATTTAATAAGCTCTTAATTTGGCCACTATTCTTCATTTTCCTCGGGAAATGATGCATATTCTGCCATGTGCGACGTTTATGGGAAATCCATCAAACCGGTCTTCCGGAGAACAAATATCGTGAGATATTACTAGTTTTGGGTATTTGTACTCTGCCGAGTGAAGTTGAATAATTACCCAATGCTTTACGTCATAGAGTGGTTTATTGCGCTGTAAGACTTCGCCGTCGTGTTTTTTTAAGCTCTGCAAAGGCCTGGAAGGAGTTGACCCCAAGAAACGACTTAGTTCGGAAAATAAGTCATCTTCTACATATACCAACCATCGAAAACTGACAACTCATGCAGTTTCAATCCTTATTCAAATGGTCAAGGGAAATACTAATCATTCCGACAAACTTCGTGAAAAGGCGCGTAAAATTTTTGTAACTTTACTCTTAAACGAGAAATCACGCATCTTGTGTCACTCTTTATCTTTTTGTAAAAAAATAGAAAGTGAGAACTGATGAGGGATAGGGAGAGGAGAGGTTGAAAAGGATCTCCATGGGTTCCCGCTGTCTTATTACGACAAGAGAATTACTTTCAACCTTCGTAAACACATTTACTTCAACCTCTTTTTACAGTGGCAATATTGCGATGTAGCTACACAAGGGTGTGGTGATCACACTGTCGAAGGGTTCATTTGTTAACATAAGCATAACGTCAAATTAAGAGGATCTTTCAGTTCAATACTAATAACTTCTCACAACAGCAGAAACTCAACAAAGTCCTGAACTGTAGTTAAAACCTCATAAAGCGTCGTAAACATTGCTTTTCAACTTTAACTGTTCAGTAAAATGTCTTTAAAAGGAAAGTCCAAACTCTTTTCGTAGCTGATTAACATGAACCGTTGTAAGGGAAGAGAGTAGTTTTTCGGAAATTGAAATGTCCCCAGAAGTGGAGTTCCCATTTTTCTTCTGGAAACATGCCTTTTTCATGTGCTAGTAGACATTCTGTGGGGTAATGGAGTATGTCAGCTCCCCTGACGGCTTCTTGTACATTCTTAATTCTTTCCGATAGAATACTACATCGAAAGGTGCAGGCGGGACGAAATCTCTTCCTGTTTCTTCGGAAGGCTTTGGACGCATGCATTGCCCGCAGCCATAACAGACATAAATGGAAGTGCCTTTCAAACTTTTCAACTGGTATTTTTCTTGCCTGTCAACGTTGATTACCTCATCATCATCATCATCATCATCATCATCATCAGTAACAAAGGCACGGCATGTGAACTCCTTCGTACACCGCTGATGCAAAGGGCTGTGTCTTGGCCGTTTGTTGCACCTTCCACGGGACCCTGGTTTCCGACCTGCGGACTAAGGCATTCCCATTGTTGCCGCCACGGTGAGATTGCCTGAAGTCGATGAATTTGTTTTGGCCATCACAGGATTCTCTGGATCGTCCTCTTCTTCAGTTGGCTCTTCATTGTGCACCTCAGACGGCGGGAAGTGCTGTGCAGTGGTACAAGTGCTGCTTGAGTGAGATGATCTTGATCTACATAAGGCGTTTCCAGTAGAAGTCGAACGAAACACAGAAACTTTCCTTTCTTTCTGTTGGGAAGAAAGCGACAACCACTTCTCTGGAGTGATTTTCATGAGAGCAAATCCAGCGCTCAGCTGGTAGGGCCCTTCGTTAATCAATGCTCTTTCTCCGTTGCGTGCTTGCTCTTCCGCTAGGCTTTGTAACAGATCAACGCAAGTAGTCCACGACAGTTTCCTGGAACCCTTTCCTTTTCGCTTCTTGATTCTGTCATTCATGGATTCGGGGTCGTTATTGTAAAAAAAGTTCTCACCCAAACCAACTCTCTCTCGCACAGGCTTGATCATTGTCGTCTTCATGTCTGAGGCAACGTTTGTTACAAAGTACGAGTAAAACTCTGTTGTCGCTTCCTTTGAAAGACCCCTGGCCTCCATTTCCCGTTTTATCCAGACTGGATACAACGATTCCAAGCAAACATCAAACTCTTGACAACTGCTTGCATCAATAAGGCCTGTTTCTTCTCTTACATCACTTCCAAAGATATCCAGCAGAAACTCCTTCCTCTCTGACTCTCCAATGCGCAATTCAAGTAGCTTTCGTGTGAGGTCATCTTCTACGTGTTTTTCACAAGATAGCCAAGTGGCTATTGGGAAACATGGCTGTAGACCTTTCCTCAATGCAGCATTCCTGTCGGATCCTATTGCTACTATCATTAATGTGAAGTATATGAAATAATTCATATTTGAACTGCGGTTGTAGATGAAAGTAAAGAATGATCATCGCAGTAAATTTTCCAATTGCTTAAAAATTGGAAAATTTACTGCGATGATCATTCTTTACTTTCATCTACAACCGCAGTTCAAATATGAATTATTTCATATACGTCACATCATCACTCCTCACGGAGACATGAACTCAATAAATTGACCTCTCTCCCAATGTGTGGCTTCATAGCTCAGTTGGTAGAGCAACGCACAGGCAACGCGGAGGTCATGGGTTCGAATCCCGTTGAAGCCCTGATTTTTTTTTCAGGCTTCTTCTTTCCAATTGCTTAAATTGGAAAATTTACTGCGATGATCATTCTTTACTTTCAGCTACTATCATTGATAATTCGTTATCAATGGGCACCAGAGATGATGCCAAGAAATTATTTGACTCCTGTTTTCGCTTCATGTGGAGCAGGGACCAAGCATTGTGGGATGACCGCCATATTTTACATCAGTTAGCATCAGATGCTTCTAAGTTGTTGCAGTGACGTAGTAATCGCCGATGTTGAATGTGTGTCCACACAGAAGACTGAAGAAGTAAGGGTATTGGTGGAACAGAATCGTTTAAGATCCTTTATCTGCTGCTCTGTCGCCAGAATACAAGCTGGCTCCGGGGTTACCTGTATTCTCCTAATATAGGGCTTAGATTCTAGTTTAGACTTCTGAACGAGATCGCACAGTTCGTCTTTCGATCGACAAGGCACAGCTTTTGAATTTAACTTCACATTCTCTACTTGTTTTCGCCCTTTTGGGATGTCTCCAAGAGACTCAAAGCCAAGAACGCCACTTGCTTCTTCAAATACTTCGTCGTAGACCTGGGATGGACCTTTTCACAAGCTCTTAGCCTTTATTTTCTGTAGAGTACTGGCCTTGGTTCTTGCAAATGGCTTGCTGGATTTTGCATTGCCGTGCGGTTTCTTTCTTACAGGGTTCTCCTCCTCGTCGAACTCGCACTGCAGTAAAATGTACCTTCTCTTTTCCCCTGGCCACTCCAAAACTCATAGCTTCGACGCTTGAAGTCTATGGATACTGTGGGTCCAGTAGGTCTTCCAAGTTGAACATAGCCTGGGCACTTCTGGGTGGGCGTGACTTTGAAATAAAGCAGAACCCTATGCTGACACATCCCACGTTATGGAAAGATCCCAGGTCATCGGATTTCCAATCAGTAGGATGCTTCAGAGATCTCGTATCAATTACAAATGATGCATTTTTCTCGCACTTTAGTGGTCCCTTTTTGCAGACAATATCTGATGGTGGACTCATCAAGACGGAGACTATTTCTTCCGTACCTTCACAGTCCTTCCAGTTGAAAATTGGGAACTGAGGGTCGCCGTTGAAGTACCGCTCCTCCTGACTCTAATTAGGGACTTTAAGATCTGGGACGCGAAGACTTCTAGAACGCGGTGACTGATTAAGGACTGGAACTAGAACGCCGTCGTTTGCGCGCGAGAAGTAAAGTTAAGATCTCCGTCGCGATGCAAGACGACGCGGCTGCAAACCGCTCTTTATCAGTTTGATTCTTCACGTAGCCTTCGGTAATTCTTTCGCAGAAATAGCCATGGCATCATTTAAGAAAGTCCAAGAAATGCTTTGTTGTGCTTTGTTCGATAGCATCACCTCCACTTCTTCGTTGACGCTTCGGTTTGTCATCGCTTTCATCCGCTCATGAACCTCTTTTCTTCGTCTCTGACAGGTTCTCCATCGCTTTTAGTCTAACATCTTTCGCTTTAGCCCGATCTAATATTGAAGTTTTTTGCTAGATGTTCCCTGTGTTTCCTGTAAATACCGCTTCGCCACTTTCCTCCAACGCGATGATCATATCCAATAGGTTTTCTAGTTCCGTTGGCTCATCGTTGTGTAGGGATTTACATTGACGAATTCTCTGCATAGAATGGCTTCATGATCTTGTGTCCAAAACATTACTGAACTAAAGGGAAGCATAAAAACACACGCAGTTTAATAAAATTAAATAATACAGGCTTAAAACTGGCTTTTAGCGGCAGATAAACGCAATAAATCGAGAATTGCAACGGTACAAGAGACGAGAAGAGAATCCAGAAGACTCCTGCATTTACTATTTGTAGTTTTAGCTCGTGACTTACTTGCAAGCCTTGCTCGAAGTAGCCTAAAATTCATCCGATTGCTTCGAGTCGTTTTCTCCTCTCAGTCAACAACTGAGGGAGTAATAACGACTCGAAGTAATCGGATGAAATTCAGGCTATGCTCGAAGTCGAATTCGAAGGCGCTGCCATTTTATAAGCTTCGTACACCTGAAAGAAATTTAAAAATAATTAAAATCCTTTCATCTCTGAGATCTAAAATGTCGCCAGAAATTACGCCCAATGATCGTAGAGTGCTGATTTTACATGTTTAGAGGAATATATCATCATTTAGTTTAAGCACAGGAACAAATATACTCACGTTTTGTACAGAACGTCAAACTCGCAAAACCCACGTTCTCGACGCGACGTGGTGACACCTGGACGACGGCGTGAGCATGCGCAACATGTCTCCTCTTTGAAAATTTACTTCCGGTCGCGTCTTACAGCCATCGCGTCTCGGATCTTAAAGTCCCTATTATCATCGGTCTTTGATTCCAGTACATACTCACTGACAGCTGATCCAAGCGTACCAACAGAGTCCTCAGACCCGACTGTATCGTCAGAACTGTCTGATTCCACTGAAGCCACGTCAGAGTCCTCTAGGAGCTGCCTGTCTCGCCTAGAGTCTTATCTTTTCAGGAAAGAGATAAAAAGACATCACCAAAACGCTAGCTTTGATTACTCATACGAAGGCTCAGTTCCCCAGCTGAGATAACCCTTCCTTTTTTAACGCAATTAAGCACATGTGAAGTTTAAATTGTGCGCTATTAGTATTTTATCCGTTTTTACAGTTTCTTCGGAAAAAAAATTGTCCACCGTGGGAATTCATAAAAGAGCAGTCGTTTACGAAAATTGGTTCTAGCAAGGGACAATGGTATTTCACTGTGGTCAGATCTCTGAGGCTTTTTTTTGTTCTGATCATTCAGTGAGGTCTCATTTATTATTCCTATTATGTATATATCATATTTTGCACATATCTATATTGTATGTTTCATGCGAGTAACTAATGCCTGTATTATAGCTAAGAGTATATGCATATGAAATATATTCTCTTCTTCTTTATTGTATTAACGGGAAACATGGACAAAAGCAAATTTGAGCACAGTATCTTAGCATTTGCTCGCTGAAAATATTTCCCGTGATGTTTCTTGTCCTTCATTCTTTCTCATAGCACGCCTAATTCAATCTATGACAACCAGGTGTGTGGTGGTCGCTCAAGAGAGCTTTGCACTATAGAGTTTAAGTCACAGTTAAAACAGGCTTTCACAATGCCGGTAGAATTTACAGCTGGCCGCTAAGGAGGGAGACAAGAAAGGCATAATAATCATTATGAATTTGTTGTGCGCAAATTCCATACATATATGTTCAAATGCGCATTACAATGAACGTTACACGCTAAAAGTGAAAATCAGTATTCAGTAGTCGTTTTTCTCGAGGGAGTGAACCTAAACCATGTATACATGGTATGTACTTGTGGGCATGCAGCTCACTACAAGAGCCATGTGAACTGCGAAGGCTAAAAATTGAGATTATTTTGCTTACCGTATGCAATTGCAGGTCATCATTTTCTCTGGAAAACAATTCTCTTGCAGCAGCAAGTCTGTAAAATAAATGCAAAAATAAATTTAAAAAATGAAGGAACCAAATGACTAGCGCTAATTTCTAAAATTCGTACAGTAATTTACTTTTCTACCTTCAGGGTGTCAAGTGGCAAATGACTCTCAGAAAATAGGAAAAGAGGAAAGACATTGGTTAAAAAATAGGACAAAATAGAAACTTGGAATAGAAAATAGGAAAACATAGGAGAAAATAGGAAACAAGCCAAAAAACAGTTGGGGTAAAAGAAGGAATTATTTTGTGGAATGGCATGTGGTATTACGGAATGACGTAATTATGCGGAATGCAATATATGGAAATGGCACAAAGAAATATATTAATCAGAAAAGCATACGCGTGTCTCTGCGGCGCTTTTTGTTTTGGTAGGCGATGGCACAGATGTTAAGGAGCAACCGCCTTGCCGGTCCGTTTATTACTGGTGGCTCAAACAACAAGGTAGAACAGCACATTGGAGTTCAAGAGGATTATGGAGGAAATCACTTCTAGTAGCGTTAAGCTTTACGAGGCTGCTTGGAAATGGTAGACTCGGTAGACCCAAGTGAAACAAAGAAATAAGCCTCGTAAATACGTGCGTACGTACTGTGTCGCAAATATGGCTGTGATTTTATTTTGGGGTATATAACCTGTACTTCAGGAAACTCAAATCAAGGGTCACTCTTTATCGTAACGCGAGAGGGAAAAGAACGTGAAGTTGGTCATATTTGATGTCTGAATATTATGTCACAACCCATGCACCTTCTTAAAAACACAAGTGTCTCCCTGTCAGCTATCGTTTGGGTTCTGACTAAGTATTGTATCTCCTCCAGATTTTCCACGCTTTATTTCCTTATGTAGGCCCCTGCTCTCGAACTACGCTAGGTTGTTCTAAATGCGCTGGACTCTAGATTATGCGTGCGATAACGCGCGCGAAGCACCAGGGAAAAAAGATAAAGGAGCTATATTTTCTATATTTTCTCATTTACCTACCCCTAACCCTTGCGTTAGCGGTTAAAAAATCTATTACGGTTTTTATTTTCTGACGCGCGCTCCACGATATCTATGGTGAACAGGGTAGGTAAACGAAAGTGTATCCAGCGAATTTATTGGTCCATGAAATGAAGTCCTGCCAATTGGGGGAGCAGCGAGAAGTCACGCAAGTTATTTCGCTTCGTCTGGGCGAAGCGGAAGAGATCGCAGCAAGCTCTTCTTTTTCCTCCACAACTCGCGGCCTCGCTCCTCCCGCGCGCGTTCTATCGCTGGCACGTTATACTTCCCCCAATGCTGGTAACACGTGTTTTCTTACTTTTTCTCTCTTCGGTAGTATCGTCCAATCAGAAATCAGTGTTCTCACGGTGAAAGCCTACAAAAATATCCATGTTTTGTCTCTATCTCTGGTTTCAATCAATCAACGTATCATCAATACGCGAGCGTAAGTTCTAACTTTATTTATAAAATCTGAGCTAGAAAAAATAGAACACAACAAAATAAAACGATACGCACCAAAAGAGCGAAAAATGAATGCACAGCATTTGTAGAATTTAATATTAGAACATGTTAAAGTGAAAGTAACAGATGGAGGTGACGTTTGATGGTAAAATTTGAGTCATTTCTGGTCAAACTGTAGCACAGTTTTTCAGAAAGTAGTAGGCAGGCTAAAGCTTCGCTCTATCACATTCAACCTCTTTATAGCGGAGCTCCCACGCGCGCGCGTGGGCGGAGCCCCATCGCTAAAGAAAACTACCCATCCCAGAAAATTTAGTAATCACGTGACCGTACACCGCCCGTCCGACCGCACCACAGGGTAACCAGTGTTCAATCCTCACACTTTCTATTTAGTTTGGGAGCACAGGAAGACTGATATTGCACACATATATTGCACATCAATGTTGTGATCAATTGACAGCTGTCATAACAGGGTATCCGCTGATCAGTGTCACCTGACCGTATCGCGGGCTCAATTGTCGACCCATCGAGGTCGAGTACCTTTTTGAAGTTATCCGCTGACAAGTTGCTAGTGTTCAAATGATCGCAGGCTCAAGTTTCATTTTTTTAATCCATATAAAATATGTTGTGTTTTTTATGTGCCGCAAATTAAAATTTTGATGTTGTCTCTGTATATGTTTCACCAAATTATTGTCCTTTTATTGATTGTTGGTAGTCTCTTGCAATTTTTATCGCTGTGCCGTTTGTTTTCAGTCGCTCATGAACATCGCTTGCATGCAGGAGTAGTCAAATTAAAATGCCGCGCGTATTAAACGCTTTTGAAGATTACGGTCCTTGGTCCGCGTCTTTTCCGAAAATGATGAAATATTTCGTCAAGAAAAAAAAATACGTTGAATTATGAAAGATATCGTGATTTACTGATTAGCATTCTTTCATATGACGAAGTTTCAGCCTTCTTGCTGCGGGCGAAGACGCGAAATTAAAGTTTGTTGACAGGTACTGAGGTAGGTTAATTTGTCTTTCTTGAAGTTTGGATTTTTGCGGCAGAGTAAATTACTTGGTCATGTTTACTTAGCCTTCGAATAACTAAAACGCAACGGGAAGACTTGTCTTTTTGCAGAACAGGTTTTCAGATCAACTTATTTCTGCTGTTGGAAGCATATTGCTGTAGACGCTATGATTTTGTTTTGTTTTAGCGACTCTTGAAAAAATATCACCAAATTTCGCTTAGCGGTCCTTGGTCCGCGTCCTATGACCTTGGTTGAATGATACTTTCCAAAGTAAAAAGCGACGGCCTTTGTTCTCGAAGAATGTTTTGAAAGTCGCCCCTATACATGTCTACAAGTTCTCCTTTTTAATACCTCGAGTACATACAAAGTTTTTGATAATTATTTTCTACCGCGCTAAAAACCGCTTGTCGACGCTCGTCTGGGAGACTCGAGGAGACTGTTTTCTGAAGTCTTTGAAAGAAAAGCAGATTATTTTACGCTCACAACATCTTCCGAAAAAAACTTTTGCTTAATAGCATCAAGAAAAGAAAAAAACAAGAAATACTGTGAAAATCACGTTTTCGTGTGGAAACTGTAACATTTTTACGTTTTTATCGTGCTGCTTACCAGGGACCATCGAAAACAGGGCTACAATGTTAAATAGATAAATTCGTTTCGTAACAATATCAATAAACAGTTCCATATGTTTGTGTCTGTATGCCTATAAGTCAGACTTGTTGGTCGTATAATGCCAAAATTTGAGTTTAATTTGAAAGTGTTAAATACCTCCTCCTTCCACTAAATATCACCTAATCGTCTTTCGCCGTTTCGTTTGGAAAAGCTTAACTCTTCTTAGCCTCAATTTTTACATATGTTAAAGGGGGATACATTTTTTATAACATAACAAAAAATTAGATTGATATATTTTGATATAGTGGCGTTGTGCTGCTTCAAACTTTGCTTCTCGGGTGCAAAGCGCCATGGCGATTCGCCCAATGCGTCGCAAATTCGGCAACCGCATGTAAACGAAATTTATTGAGGTTACTTTTAAGGTTTTTTCTCCGTTTGTCTCTCTAAAACAAAACAAGGTAAACAGTAAAAACTGAGGGGAAACTAATTTTGAAGTTTCGAAGAAACAGAAAGACGTATGAGATGTTTTTTTCACCTTGCACGAGCTGCACGCATCTATAAAATACACGTCATCTGAAACACAATCTGTTGTCTTTTAGTTTTGCCATGGATGAGATTTTCCTTCGTGTTTTCGACAGTACGTAGTTGTTTTTGTTTTGGAATAACACCGACATTGGCGAGTAGTAGAACGAAAATATTATTCAGTGGAAGAGTGATAGAAGTAATAAGAGAAACCGTTTGAAAGAGATGTTTGTCTACTCCTGACTTAACCTCCCGCAAAAAGTAGCAACATTTGCCTCTTGGAGACAGCGTACCAGCACAAAGGAACGAGAAAGAAGTACAAGAAAACAAATCAAGCCGCCATAATTCAGTGACAGCGGCAGTGTCTAATGGACAAACCACATTGCAAGCCCTGACCGAAGTCGCCAACAAGCAAAAACAAGTGATATTTGTAAGCAGAGTCCCAGTCTACTGCATCACACCTTTTTGCTCGGACGCGCCCGTTTCACCGCCCAACCTTTATCCGCCGTGATTGAAAACGATCGCCTTTTTGCGAATTCCAAGCAAAATATTCTTGTCTGGAACTTGAAACTTCACGATTATCGACAGGAACATAAAAGCTATCTTCAGGGAGTATTTCAGCTCGTTGCGTGAAGATTCGGGTAAGATATTCAAGTTAATGACTTTTACACGCGGACCAAGGACCACATACTGTACACATCGTTATAAAACCATTAAATAAAAAATAAACAATAAATTCTTTATTATGTTGAAGCGTATAACTCTATTAATCATAATTTAAACAGTCGACTTTGGCGCTTGTCAAAAGTGAGAACCGGCTAGCCGTATAGGTGATTTTGGAAATTTTTTTTAACGGTTTTGCTAAAAGCTCACACGTCCTTCGATCGTCCTGAATACTGAATGATCATGAATGAGCGCAATTTGTATTGCAAAATTGTGAAATACTGCATTCTGTCCGAGGTCTGTATGATAAAAACAGCGCGTCATGGTACTGTTTCACCTCAGACGTGATGTATAAAAAGTGTAAAAGGTTGGTTTACACGTTCCCAGACTTGTTGGCAAGATTTTGTAAAGTAAACTTGTCGAACACAAAAAATTCAGCCTGATTTGTTTTCCAGGCCTAATCTACTGTGATCAAGAGCCCGCGCTCTTAAATGTGATCGAAGATGATTGCTATTTTTTGGGTGTAGATATAAGGCTATCAACTCGATGCAAGGTTAAGTTCACTCTTAGCTTTGACTGTTTGCAAATTACTGTTCTCTAAAATCACTTAACCTTTCCCTCAAAAGTCACATGAATGTTTTCTAAAGTTAACTGAATTGTGGAATACAAGTTTATTGTTTGATTTTAAATCATAAATTCGAGTTAACAGGAGCTTCGCTTTTAGCCCTGGCTAAATCTATATATTAGAATGACATTGTGGAACAGCGCTTTCTCCATATATATACAACATAACCATAGTATTCTATTTAACTGCTAGACGATTGAGGAGAGAACGATTTATACAGGAAGTGATTGACAGACGAGAATTTAACACTGGTTGCTGAATTTCATTCACATCAACAAACAATCTTTCTCTCACCTATACCTAAGTTAAAGTAGCGGTTTACCGAGTACTTTCAGTCGCTGTTCTCTTAAGTTTTTCATCACCGTGACGCGATCTACCAAAGGCAAATCGAAGTTTTAAAATAATGTAAACGTTTCTGTCGATTTAAACGAAAAGTGTCTCCCTTACCTCTTTCGAAAGGGACTTGATGTCTCAGGACTCTCGGCCATCTTCACTATCTTTGCTGTCACATGGGAATTTGCATTTTGAAGTAATGGACTCCAGTTCTCTTGTCATAAAGAGTAGTCTCCTCTGACCAGGAAATCTATAGTCTTCTCTTTTTTGTTTTATGCATTATTATTATTATTATCATCATCATCGTCATCATTATCATCATCATTATAGTAATTATTATTATTAGTACTTACTTTAAAAATAATCTCTTTGATCCTCTTTCCCAAATTCCGTTTCCGTTTCCATGATTCCGTTTCCGGATTCCATGTTTTAGTGCTGCCGGGTCGTGGGTCGTGGGTGTGGGTGTGGGTAAATGTCGTGGGTAAAAAAAAGTAAAGAAAAAATGAAAATAAAATAAAATAAATAAATAAATAAATAAATAAATAGAAATAAAAATGATAAAATTCATGAAACGAAATCTCCGCGTATACACCAGTATCATTCCCCTTTCCCGCGGTCGGTATTGTGGCTCAGTCAACGGCAGCGAATCCAGATCTTCATTTGAATTATTATTATTATCATTATCAATATTAATATTATTAATAATAATAATATTTATTTTCATCTTCTTTTTCTCCTTCTCCTTCTTCTTCTTCTTCTTCTTATTAATGAAATAACGGTTGAAACGTGTTACTTCCGTGCTGTGTTTTGTCTCGTGACGTAACACTCTTCCCCAACAAAGGAGGAGGATCGTTGTGTGACGAGACAAGAATGGCTACAAGAGCTTGCTGTACTGTACCACAACTGTAGCAACTGAGAGACTTGGTTTAATTTCAGATGTTGAATTTTATTCGGTCGAATAATATAGCTGTTGTCAAAAACAAATAATAGAATCAATTTTCAAAGCACTATTCAAATGCAATTAAGAAATCTGTCACACGTTTTTTCATGACAACCAGACAACTTTGGCTGTGGCTTACTTTTCCTAGTACATTACACATTACACATGACACGCTATGAAAGATATATTTCTTTCCATTGTAGGAATTTTTTACGCCAGATATTTCCCTGCAAGAAATTTTTTTCCCTCGAAATCAGTATGCCGGATTTTTTTTTTCTGAAATCACCCATATCCTGCCGAACGGTAAGCTGTGTCAGTTCAGCGTGAAGCAGCTCTTCTTCTCCTTTTTTGTTTGGCTTACAAGTTTAAAAATGTGATGCTGTGAACAGGATATATTTCTGCAGTATGAAAGCCTTGAGTTGCATGGTTTAATGTATTTTGTAATCGATTCCTAAATGTCAGCGAATAAAAACGGTTATTGTTGCGTTCCTTACTATGAAGATCATAAATGGTGCTGGTTCCGTATGTAGATAAATAACATTAAATTAGCCTAACCCTTGCACCCTGAACTAATGTTCAACGAAAATTTCATAGCTACTCATATGGCTTCGTTTATGAATACAAATTGTATAGTACGTTTTATTTGTTTGAGTAGTCAGGGAAATACTCACACCAGTAGTTACCCATTTCATCTCTAGAAACATTTCCCGAATTTTCAATCTAACTATTCTGTCTTTTGTAGCTTTAGACATCTAACAGAAAATGTGCAATAATTCAATAGAAGTTAGAGCTACATAATATATTGCTCCTGTATATGTATTGGGACCTGTATTACGTTCAAATCAGCGGAAACAAACGCCCAATTCGGTTCCCTAAAGATGATTACATCTCCTCATTTCAACTGTTTCATTGAAATATTAGCAATAACAACATTATTAATATTAATATCAATAATAATAATAGCTTATAATTTAATTGAAGATCTGGATTCGCTACCGATGACTGAGCCACAATACCGATTTTGAAATAGCAAGCACGTCGTTATTCGGAAATTATTACATTTTGCGTTATTACATTATGCGTTAGAAAAGTTATTACAATTTGCGTTGAAAGATTATTACATTTTGCGTTGAACATTTTATTACATTTTGCGGCGTAACAACTCCTTAAGTACAATACAGCAAAGATTTTGTACACGAAACAAAACAAAAAGGAATCGAGAAAATTATATTTCCGCACGGGCGTCATTTTCTCTCAAATACCTCGTGTTTTCAAACTGCCCTGTTTCAATTATTAAAAAAAAAAACTTGCAAAATTATGAGCAAAGTCACTGATTTGCAAATGTAAAAGTCATACGGCTATAAAAAATAATATAAAAGATAACTCTGTCGGTTTCAGGCAATCATATTCACATGCAGCTTTGCCTTATCTTGAAAGGATATTGAGCATGAAGTTGGTTTCTTCGTTTGCTAAGAGACCTAAAACTTCTTTAAGAAAGTATTCTGTACAAAAATATTAAACAGCTCAAAATTGTCCTTTTTTTCCCGTCATTGCGCTTTCCGATCTTCTCCTCCCCTTTCCCACGGTGATCGCATTCCATCGTGTTAACAAATCTCCGCTGATGATTGGAATTGTAGATCGAATAAAGATTTAGTGAGCAGTTTTCAGCTAGTCAGAGCTGTTTCTTGCAAACTGCGCTTTTCGACTGTTTTACGTCTGATTCGTTTACGATTCGCGGTGAATCCGGTGATCTCTCAGGTATGGATAAAAACTCCTGGAAAGGACGTTGTGGCAACAGGTCGTTTATATAGTGATGTTTTAAAAGGGGATCCGAGTCCCACGTGGCTGAGGCGTTATCAGGAGGAGGATGAAGAAGAAGCCGTAAAAAGGGCGATCAAGGAGTCGGTGAAGGTAACTATCTCACAGAGTTTCATTATACTGATAAATAATAGGCCTTTATCTTTCCTCTTTCCGCCTAATAGTCAAGTCACAAAGACAGCTACACAGACAGTTCTGACGATAATCTGTTGCAAGAAACTGGTGGATTCTCATCTGTAACAGTGAAGGTACGTATTGAATTGTTAACTTAAATGGCTCGAAACATCTTTGTTATGCCAGTGGCATTAAATTTAGCTCTTATTTCACTGCTTAAATGAGGTGGCCCGGATGGAACCATTATTATTATTTGTTTTTGTTGAGGGGTGGGGGTGGGGGTAGTGGATGTTAAGCACTATTTTCGCGGTGCAAGCTTTGTATAAGCTTGCGGTTTACTCCTTTTCTTTGTGTTGCTGTGTACTATTTTCGCCATTTTCATGTCCACAAATTTCAGCTGCAAAAGCTATGCAGGATTCTCCGTTTCGTATTTGCCCACTAAAGCCCCTCCCCCCCCCCCAAAAGAAAATCAGCTGGGCTTGTCCGTATGGGTGGTAATTTATGGGGATTTACAATTCTCTGAAGCGGAATGCATTCTTTTGCGTGTCCCGTGCGCCGTGAATATAACCATCAAAAAGATATAAATCACTAGCTAATTCCTATGGTGAGCCATAATATACGGCAAGGTTCCAACCGAATGGTCTTTTTTTAGCTTGCATAGCCTTGCCCAGGCGTTCAGATAGTTGGAAGCGGAGCGAAGAAAATGGGCGCGACAAATGAATACGGGGGTAAGGTTAGAGGTTAGGGTTAGTGAAAGAGGAGAAAGGGAGGAAGGCGTTCCATCGCCATTCTCCCCAGTTCCCTCTCTATTTTCCTCACTTTGTTATTGGAACTGGTTGGAGCTCGTTGTATATACACCAAATGAAGGGGAAAATGTTATTTATCCAGGGCTTAAAGCGAAGCTCTTGTTAATATACTTGTAAACCGAAAAAATAGTGTTTCAGTAATGCTAAATGGCGATGACAGTGAGAACGGCAACAAAATCAATAGATCTAATTAGCTAAGAAACAAATTTGCACTTGCAGCATAGCTCGGTAGCGGGTTGATAGAGAACTATTCTATACTCTGTGTATTAACTATTAACTTACTAAATGATCATTTTTAAATTTTATCTCAATGCTCTGCAATGCCATAAACTGAGAGCCTCTAATATACTGTCTTTTTTCTGCTTTAGAATAAAGGAAATGCCCTTTTTGAATCTTGGGAAGAAGAGGACTTCTTGCCTGGTGTCCCTTTGTTGCCGCTAGCAAGTTTTCGCTATCGAAATGTAAGTGACCTCTGTAACCAAAACTGTATGTTTAGGCACCCTTATTGCTAACAATGAGACGTTATTAAGCCAACTGCTATTCAAGCTGCTCCATTCTAAGAATTTATTCCTCTATAACCTTTTCTACATGGGGTGCTATTAGGTTGGAGATGTATCTGAAAGTGGAAAATGTAAACGTGAAAGGAAGGAACTGCTTTCTACGAAAAAGAAGGGATACTAAATGCTATCGGATATTTCTTTTTGCATTTTGTGCGTGTGTGTGCCGTATGGGGGGATATTGCATTAGCTTCTTATTTTCCAACCTTGTTTTCAATTCAAATCGCCCAAGTGCACCCATATTGTATTCTCTTTTAGTGGCATTTCTGTGGAACTAAACTTGTTTACTACATGTCGAAGCTTTTTATATATAATGACGACAGCCAAATTCTGCTATTTTATCCAAGACAAAAATGTAGACATAACGAACAAAACAATAAAGTGGAAAGCGACTTGAGGTTTCCCGATATTTCGGACGGACAAGCCGTCCTTCTTCAGGGGATTTAATTATTTCCTACATTTCCTCCTTTTACAGCGTAGAGGCAAAGATGAGGAAGGCAGCCGAGTCGTTATTGACCTTACATGGGACTTGCCAGAAAAAAGTTTTGTTCTCTAAGTGTTTGCGAAAGATTTGGTATTGATTGCGGACGACAAGAGGAGCCCGCAATCCTAATCTTCAGGTTGTTATTACGCATGCGTCAATTGTATGTAGCCAGCATTCACAAGTTGCTCGAGATGTTCCAAAAAGTTTCTCGTAATTTCTCAAAAAGTTGCTCAAAAAATGCTCAAAAACTAATCAAAAGTTGCTTTTTTGTAACGAAAGTTGCTCAAAAGTTGCTCAAAGAAAAAAAATTATTTGAGTCTGATGCTACAATATGCAAATTGTACAACAAAAGTAAGATTTCTAGGCATTTTGAGCAATTTTGCGGCGTAACCAGCGTTGCTAAATAACTTTGTCCTCAATTAAAACCCAAAAACGAAATGAGCCAATAAAATTCAGTTGTTAAATAACCTCCTTCACCCGAGACGCTCAAGTAAGTCGAGTGTAAATCTTCGTCCACAATTTTGCATTTTCTCAAAAAACCGCTGACCTAACAACCCGGCTACTTTTATCTTACGCCGATGATCTGCCCCAGGGTGGGAGGATTTGGCTCCTTCTTTTACAGGAAATTCATAAATTGTCTACTAAAACATTGAGAAATATGGAAGAAAGGTCAATTTAAGCACCAAAAGCTGCTTAGATATCTCAGAATTAAAAGATACATAGTGAAATTGCTTAGAATGAAAAAAGTTGCTCGAAATACGAGAATTTGCCAAAAACTTTCCAAGCAACTTGTGGAAAGCCCTACTTGACTATCTTTCACGTGCAAAATTACGCAAAGCACAGCGATGATGCAAAAGCGTTTTTGATCTTCAATCGTTGTCGCTCGCACTCCGCGAATAATTGGTTAATATTATTTTATAGTTGCCCAAAAGATAGGAATAGAGGTTTTTTGTTTGTCTTTTTGCCCTAAAACACATCCCTTCTCCGTTTTCGCCAGGAAGAAGAATAACGAGTTACGCCATTCTTCGAGTAAATAAGAAATTTCTGATTATCTCCAAGAGTCGAGGTCAGTCAAATTTTTTTCGCCATGTATTGTATAAAAAACAAAAAGGAAAAATTGTTTCAGTAAAGCCAATAAAAAGCTGCGAAACTTCAAAATCGCGGGCCAAGGTGATTGGAAAGTTGCCCTTTAAATGATAAGATCGAGCTCGAGAGTGGAATACGCTATAAAAACGATTTTGCCTGTATTTACTTCAAAAAGGAAAAATCGAGCCTTCCTTCCACGCCCCCTTTCCCATTAAAGAATGCTGACACTGATCATGAGGGCCTGTTTACATGGAGGTGGTACCCGGATAGGTGAGGTAAAGTCCTGTGGGTCACCCCCCTATCATATAAACGTGATCAAATTAATATGAGAGATGATATGGACAGGTGGGTTACGCCAGCTAAGCGGGTTACCCCACCTATAACCTGAAATCCTCTACCTCCAAGTAAACAGGGCCTAAGCTCAGCTAATTGTAGGGAACATCAAACACCCCATCATCTGTTATTGGTTAGCAATCACTGAGGGCGGCACAGAGGGTTTTATACCTCTGGAACAGTTTTACCACCATTTCAACGCCTTATCTCAACAATTTTGTTTCCTTGTATGGGCAGCAGCCAGGGCTTCTCATAGTTTAGAACACCAGAGGCCCCTAGAATCAAAGGTTTACGCTTTACCTGGCATCTAAAGCAAAATGTTTACTGAATATTTGCGTTCGTAAAAGGCAAAAACTAATAAAGGTCTCGTATGATTTATTTTATTGTAGTGGGACGGATGAAGATGAGGACAACGACTTTCTAGGCAAAAATGTGCGGAAAAAGCAACGTAAGTTTCACCCAGATTTGTGAGGAAAGGCCCCAGTCCAAGAAGTGTCAACGCTCCCATGTGGTATCGATGGATTAGCTGTGTATAACATGGCCGCCGGGAATGACCAACAGGCTGTCCTTTTGTCAGACGGAAGGAAGTGGGAAAAAAGTACCGTAACTGAGTGGAAACGTTATGGGCCAATGAGGTATGCAGATTGCCAAGGATCTTTCAAATGCACAAATGAAAGTTGCCCCTTTCGCGTAGAGTTTGGAGTGGTGAATCGGACACAGGTCAACAAGGATAAAGCTGGCACAACCACATTTGGAATTTGCGGTCGTAAAACCGAGTACGTCCCTTGTCCTGGACGACGATACGTACGAAAAGGCAAGAAAAGCATAAAGGTTTTTCATTGGGGAAACCACACATGTCCTGTTATTTCTAAACCAGAAAAACCTACCACGAAGATAAGAGAAATGCTAAAGGAGAATCCAAAACTAACTACTCCAAGTGAAATCCAGTCTTCGTTCATCATGGTATCTCTGAGAAAAGGGGGAGACTGGAATGAAGTAGAAAAGGCCGCGAACCGTTTGGTGGACAAAAAGTGGATTGCTAACGAAAAAGAAAACATTAAGAGAGAAACACGCCCATACGGTGAGAATTTTGAGGCTGTGGTGACCTTCAAGCTCTCTTGCGACAATCAAGATGAACTTTTAATTCACAAGGTCAATGACAGACGTGGTAAACCCTGATTTTACCTATTTTGTTTTTAAAACAAGCAAGGAACGAATGAAAATTGCTTTAAACATGGACAGAGAAGGTGAGCACTTCATGCGAGAGGAATACTGCTACTTCGATGGGAAAGTAAAGAGATGTCGCAACTTCGTGACTTTGACTGCTAGCACCTACCATCCAATTCTTAAGAAACAAATCCCTTTAGCTATTATGGAGACTGAGAAGGAAGACTCCGAAAACATTGAGCTCTTTTGGAGTCTGTTTAATACATCCATTAAAAAAGCTGCGGGTGATAACACTGTCTTCTTTAATCCCATTGGCTAGGGCACGGATATGGCGGGAGCGAATATGAACGGTATAGAGAGGGTTTTCGGAAAAGATGCTCTGTCTCGCATAAAATCTTACGAATTTCATTTTTAAAGAAAGTAGAAATAAAATAGCACGTAAGTTAGGTGGCACTGTGGGAGATGAATTCAAGGACTTACGCCAGAATCTCCTCGAATCTAAACCTTCAAGAAAGTTACCTCGTAGCTAAAGACGCTCTTGAAGAATTCATTGATGAGAACTCTGATCGACAATTTCTGAAGTCATGGCTAACCTGGTGGGATAGACGTAGGTGTTTTATCTTTGGTGCCTTCTCACCAAAATGTGGACCTAAAATGAACCTAGCCGAAGTTGTGCATGCTGGTTGGGAAAATAGGGATAACAGAAACCTGTCCCTTCTAGATGTAGCCCAAATAGACGTAAAAGACAGCGTTCTTTTGAAAGCAGAACTGAAGGCTATTGAATAAGGTTCATCAAAACCGGTTGGACGTGATCCCGCCTTCCATGAAAAACGCGCCAGAGACCACCGGCGAGAATTACAGAAAGCAGTGCAACTCGGAAAGGAAGTGGGGCGTCTTGCTGCTGGCCTGGAGGTTGACCCACCGTCTGGATATTTCCCACCAGAAGACAAATCAAGGAGAGGAAGAAAACGGACAAAAAACTGTAATCCACAGAAGAAGCCAACAGCAAGAAGTGAATATAGCGATCCAATACTCACTGAAAAATTCAGTACAACACTATCGCAACCACCAACGCTGTCTCAACCGCTTTTACAAGCGCGTGGCAGTGAACTGCAGTTAGAAACAGAAAATGATCAACTGTTATCGCAAGGGCAAAGTAGTCAACCGCTGTCGCAAGAACAAAACAGTCAACTTTTATCGCAAGGACAAAGTAGTCAATTGCTGTTACAAGGACAAAACAGTCAACTGCTATCGCAAGTTGCAAGTAGTCAATCCCTGTCACAAGCACATACGAGTCAAGTGCTACCATAAGTGCAAAGTAGCCAATCGCTGTCGCAAGTACAGACTAGCCAACCTATGCTACCGCAGATCAATCAACTACTGCGCATGCCTCAACCAGAGAGCCAGCGTTTCTGTCAACTGCCAAGGCAACCGCTCTTACACACCTCCACAGCAACTTCCCAGGCAAGCCAATCAACCCCAGTTGTGAATTATACTGGTATACATCCCTATCATCCTGTCCAAACACACCCTTTAGCTGGAAACTACTGGCACTCTGGTTTTTCCCCACACAAGTATGAAATTATGGAACTGCCTCAAAAAGTAAAAAGTGTTATGGATGCGGATCTGATTTTGTTGAAAAGCATAGGCATTCTCCGCATACCATTATTGCCAGACATTGCGATAGAAGGCTCATGCGAAGAGATGAACGAACTGGGACTGGGCAGTTTCAGTATAGTGCGGACTATAGCAACACTTATTACCATTTCGACGTTAGCCATATTCGGCGGAAAAACCCTCTGTATGACGGAAAGGTGTACATTGACTTTGTAAAATACCAACTATGGAATCTGAACAACGTGACGTTATCAGGCAAAGCAATTTTGAAGTTATTCTACTCCACTGACTTAAGTGTTTTCTTCGCTGTTTCGTTTAGTTTTCTGCACTAGAGTTCGCAACTTTAGAGTGTGTATAAATTGTTATACCTTATCCAAAATTGGTAATTATTTCCTACTGAGGAAACCGATCCTTTCAAAATTTGTTGATTTTAACTCTAATAAGAACTAATACGTATTAAAATTATAATTGTGTTGACACTGTCTTGCAAATTTATTTGTCTGTTATAAACAGTGGTGAGTCAAACAGCATCGAAAAAGGAAATAGGACGAGAGATTTTGTCTTATATTTTTTCGATTTTTGAGACAAGTCGACCCTCTTCTTTGTTTTTTTCCCTTTTTTTCCCCTAATCACAGTTTACTATTCTATGTAGCTAAAACAGCTGGGTTTAGATTGAGGTCGTTCTCATACTATGCTTATGTGAACCTTCATGCTTAACTTTCCAGGTTAACGCGAGATTGTGTGAATTTTGTTTGTCGTATTTATGACCATACTGACTTCACAATGCCAAATGCGGCGGGGGCTTTGTCCATATTTTCAATTGTTGTTTTTAAATAATTGCAAACAGAGCAGGAGGTGTGTGAGACAAAATGACGACCCGGTACGGAAACATAATTTTCTCCATTCTTTTTTGTTTTGTCAAGTTTTGTTTATAAAATCTTTGCTGTAACGATTTAATAATCATTCCCTCAAATAAAAATACGTTTCAGCCTCAAATGATGACATCTTTGAGATAGAGCAGTTCTTTCCCCAGTTTTTCTTTAGCCTGCTCCAGGTGTTTACAAAGAATACTTTGTTTCTCTTATTTTTCGCTTACATGCCTTGTTAGTGTGGGTTTGTTCCAGTGAGTGGGAAAAAGACAATTTTGAGCTCTTTCATATTTTCGGACAGTATTCTTTCTTAAAGAAGTTTTAGGTCTCTTAGTCAACGAAGAAACCAACTTCATGCTCAATAACCTTTCAAGTTAAAGCGAAGCTGTGAATATGATTGCCTGAAACTGAAAGAGTTTTATTTTTATTTTCTTTTTTATAGCCGTATGACTTTTACACTTGCAAATCAGTGACTTAGTCCATATATTTTCGAAGTCTTTTTTTTTTTTTAAATAATTGCAAACGGTGTGGTTTGAAAACACGAGGTGTGTGAGACCAAATGACGACCCATCCTAAAATATAAATTTCTTGATTCTTATTTGTTTTGTTTTGTGTACAAAATTTTTGCTGTATTGTACTTAAGGATTCGCTTATTTGCTTTGCTGACCGCGGAGAAGGGGAATGGTACTGGTGTGTACGCGGAGATTTCGTTTCCTGAATTGTACAATCTTTTTCTATTTCTTTTATTTTCATTTTATTTTTTCTTTACTTTTTATTTACCCACGACATTTACCCACACCCATACCCATGACCTCTACCCACGACATTTAGCTACACTCATCAAATTTCCGTTTTTACTGGCAAAAGGTGTCATTTCGACAGTTCGCGTGGGGTGAGTTTCACGCGTTCTCACTTGCTTCGCTCACTCTAATATCCATGTAAAAAAATTACATTGCAAATACCAGCAGAAAAAACATACCTTTTTATCCAGCCAGAACCGGCATAAATTTTCCATATTTTCAGCTAGCGAGGCGCTCATTTAGATTTCCCAGCCAGCTAATTAGCCAATGTAATTTTTCCCAGCTAGCTCTGAAGCTGTATGAAGAGCGGGTAAACTGTCGAGCGGCTCCGTTGAGTACTCCTGATTCAGTCTATAATATGGATAAACGTTTATTTACCTGTGGAATTTTTATTCACTTGAAGAAAGCCTTCAATACAGTTAACCATCAAATTCTTCTAAATAAGTTAAATCATTATGGTTTTCATGGAATAATTAATAACTGGTTTGAATCCTTTTGTTGCAACAGATAGGATCACAAACACTAGAAATAAACAACTAAATATCTGATACAGCTCTAATATCTAAGGGGGTGTTTACATGAGCAAACTCGCTCCGGCGCGAGTTTCATACCGACATGACTTTTTGATTTCGTATCGCGTTTACATGATGACTGGGTTATTTCACATCTCGTTATTTCAAGGTACACTTCATGTTGATAAAATGAACGTATGATTCAAAATCGCGAACATTACGCATGCGCTACCCGTTCCAGTCTACCGGCAGACCGATTTCACACCGAAACGGGTGGTCGTTTCGTGTTAACATGGTACCGTTGCGAGATTTCGTACTGGAGTGAAATTCTCGCCCAGGTGCGACAACCGGAGTGAACTCACTCCGGGGCGACTCGCGCCGGCATGACTTTTTGTGGTGGTATCATGTAAACAAATGTAGAACCATGAGAGGCAACCGGAGTGAACTCTTCGCGGTGCGAAAGTCGCCCCGGTGTCATGTAAACACCCCCTAATGGTGTTCGACAGGGGTCTATACTAGGTCCATTGCTTTTCCTCTTACATATTAACAATATTCATACTTGCTCTGATACTTTTAATTTCTAGCTCTTTGCTGATGATACTAACATGCTGTATGCTAACAAGAATCTAACATCACTTGAGACAACGGTAAATGCTGAGCTTAAAAAGTTGTATCTTTGGCTGGTCTCAAATAAATTAACCCCTAAAACCAAAAAAAAAGAGACTATTATGTTATTTTTCATCCTAAGCAGAAGTCTGTTGACTACCTTCCCCAACTTAAGATCTTCGATACCGATGCCAATCGATATGTTAGTTTAAAAACGAAAAATTATGTTAAATATTTAGGCATTTTGATTGTCAAAAATCTCTCGTGGAAAATACACATTGACAATGTAGCTACTAAATTAAGTAAAACGGTTGGTTTACCTTGCTAAATATTTACCGTGTGTTAGTCTTGCCTTATTTATCCTATGGTTTGATAGTTTAGGGACAGGCGCCAAAAAAACATTTAACAAAAATCTTATTGCTTCAAAAAAAAGTTCTCCGTTTCACATTTTTTGCCAACAGGAATGTTCATGCCATTCCTCTTTTTATTGACGCAAATATCCTGCCAATTAGCTTTCTCAAAAATCGTTAACCTGTTCTCGCAGAGATCATCTATTCATGCAAAAAGTTTAATCTTGAAAAACTAGACAAGCCTTCCCAATTTTTGGCGCTAAATTATGGAATAAGATACCAGATAGAATAAGAGATATGTCAAAAAAAGTGTTTAAACGAAAACTAATCAGTGTGCGCTTGGAAATATTGAAAGACAAAGACGATTACCCTGATGCAACCATGATAACACGAGCCATAAAATCACGAAATCCTAAACCTTAGTTCTTTCACAGGTTGCATAAAACAGACTTGTCTTTCTTACTTTTGAATTTATTACACATATTTCTTCTTTTCTTTGCTTTTTACATATTGCCTGTAATATCTGATTTGTATTAGAATTAATTTGGCACTCCTCGACAAGCGTCTTTTTGCTAACTACGTACCAAAAAAATTGTACTTGCAATATTATGACAATATATGTCATGTCTTGTCAATTTGAAATTTATTTTCTCGGGCTCCCATAAGAACCTTTCTATCAAGTGATATCATCTAACCTATTACATTTATAGCCCTTGGAAAGTGTAAAAAAGAATGCGATTTGGGGTAAAATATTCTGGTACAGGGTTTTGTTTTCCACTGAAAATTTAAATTACTCAATTTCCTGATGGATTCCATCTTAATGTCTTTTTATGACCAATCACGGCAAAGATCAGTTATGCAAGCTAGACACACCCAACTAATAATTGATGCTGTTGCTTGCAGTTTAGTTTTCCCAGTCACAGTTCTGAATGCAAAAAGCAATAATTGTAGAAGCCTTAAAAAAAATTCAAGACTTCAACGGGCTTCTTGTGCAATTGCATAAATTGTGTTCACAACTGCAAGGATCATTCTTCATTTGATTTCATTTCTGCAGTTCTTATGATTTATTTCATATACATCTATCACAAAATGGAACTGTTAAGACTAATACAACCAGTAGCAAAATAGCTGAGAGGCTCTTTTGGTCTAAAGTTCTTACAAGTGCAAGAGATTTACCACTCTGTCCTGCCCACAAGAGAACATTTTGCTTTGGCTATAATCATTCCTTTGTTGAGCAGTGCTGTTGCTCTGTCCTTCAGATTGAGCATTGTAATGTCTCGTGCAACTCTGTTACTCACAGGGCATATGTTGTTGTCCAGTGTTATCCTTAATTGCTTCAAAATCTTTTGTTAACTTAATTCCTTTCTTTCAAACTCATTACCAAAAACAAAAAAGAGGGGATCATAAATTGAACCAAGTACAAAGGTAAAGAGTATTGTAGAAATAATATAGCATGACAAATTAAAACCCTCAGATGCAAACACATATAAAGCATTCCTTAATGGTACTTTGTTTGACCACTCATTATCTTGGAAATAAAGCAAATTCAATTTCTGAATTTCTTTGAATTAAAGCAGATCTCTCTGCATAGCTCATTATATGCCTGCTCATATCTTTAGTTCTTCAAAATGTCATCATAACATGGTAAATTCCATTCAAAAACTATAATAGTCAAGAATTGTTTATGCAGCAGTCTCTATAATCCTTGTATGTGATAATAAGGTGCCAGTTGAGCAAAGTGATTCAAAGGTGGGAAATAAAGGGTGTTTCAGAAGTAAGCTACAAATGAAAATGGGTTTCTGGGTCTTTCCTTGTTCCATTGTTAAGGAAGAGCAGAAAAAGTTTCTGCTCTTCTAACACATAGCCATTGTTTTCCATCCTTGGCTGGAAAGTGCCAGCTGTCCCCTGTAGTTTGAACAGCGTGGTCAAAAGGAATCTTGTTCTGAAAACATGAGATATGAGAAAAAAACAAATATGTGTGACTTGCATGTATTTGACACAATTAAGCTACACATGTAGGTGGATCCCCACTTCTGTTTACTTAGATGGTTGTTTAGAATAAACAAATACCTGCTTGATATTATTGATATCTTGGTTTTATTGCATATCTTCTTATGGGGAAATTACAGGTCAAATTTAATTCAGGTTAAAACTTTTTAACCTGGGTTGATTCGAAATTTCCTTTGTCTCTCAGCTCTAATTTTTCATGAATTAGGGCTAGGAAACAAAAGAAATAGAGAATCAACCTAGGTCAAAAAGTTTGAAGCAGAATATAATTTTGACCTGCAACAAAAATATTCAAGGTTAGTAACCACCACAGCAGCATGTGTGACATCAGAGTCCACGACTAACATACCATGGTGACTGTGGTGCCATGGAGCTATGAACCTAATATATAGTATAAGCTTTGTGACAGCTTGAGTGTCTCAGTGAAAGAAAACATGAAATAACATATTCTTAGAATGAAAGATTTAAGTAATTTTTAGGTTTTTTTTTAGTGGAATGGAAAACATAACACAATAACAAAAGATGGTTGGCTTCTGTCAAAATGAAGCAGGAAAATATTAGTACATACAAAAAATACTGGGTTGTCGCATATGAACCTCTCAGGAACCATTTGGTGAAGTCTTTGCCATCTCCTAAACTGAATTTTCATCCACAGATCCATTCTACTTATGTGGTTGCCAAACATGTCACGGGACACCAGAAGAGTACCTGGTCCACAGTGGACAGCAGCACTCAGAAAGTAAACATCATCTATTGAACTGGAAAAACAAATGAATCATAATCACTTTCCCTCGAAATTACTATTAGTTAATTGCTGATGAAAATAAATCTATTTGCTAGCTTGTAGCATGCAAACCAATAAAGTTCCTTCATTTTGACAATGGTATCCAAAGAACACAAAGAGAGCTTCTATATATCTTTAGTATAATTAGATTGATGACTATTGAAAATAGAGGGCTGTGATTGGCTAAGAGCTTCACTCTATCCTGCTATAATCACTGCGCGGTGATTATAGCATTGAAGGCTAGCAGTTTTCAAAATGTCAGCCAGATTTTTTGATGTTTCGGGGTCGGAAATTGATCAATAATTTTATTTTGTCGAATAATCATCAATGTAATTATACTAAAACAATTAGCTGCCTCAGGCGACGTGACTATTTGCCGATATTCATGTCGCCAAAGGCGACTAATTGTTAATTATACTTCATTAAAGATTTTAACTCTTCCCCTCTCTTACAACAGGATCACTTTTTTGTGGAGTTTCCAAACCTGACATATGATCTCAGGGTCACAGTGTTTTCTGGTTATGTCATGAATTACCTTCGCATCTAGTACATGACCAAATGATTACTCTACCAGCCAATCAGAGCAAAGTGAATTCACTCCATCAGTGACAGATAAGATCAGCAAAGAGTTGGGAAAAGAAAGTTATGATTTGGAAAAAAAGTTAGAGGTTAAGGTTCTCTATCAGAAGGCCTAAATGGGCAAGAAAAACTTTTTTGGAGACCTTTCCTCTCTCTTATCATAAAGTCTGCCTTCCCTTCATTGAGGTATAGATAATAAAGTGATGTTAAATGAGTTGTTACATGTGATAGCCAATCACCTGTAAATTGCTCTGGGGTGATTTGGGCCCTTCAACAGGCTGACTACAGACTCATCCACTCATTCATATGTACAATTATTTTACTTTCAAGTTATATTCCTCATTAAATTAAGATGTGATAAAGACACAATTTCCCACACAGGAACCAAAAGGTTATTTTTATTGACGAAAGAAATGCTGAATTACCTTTCTTTTAGACAAAATACCCCACAGTCTTCATGAGAACACAGTAAACTGATTAGGCCTTCTAATGGTATTTGTCCAACATCTGTTTTTCTTCTGTTCTGGAAATCCATTCTTATTGGACTAGAACCTACCACCAAAACTCGCTTGTTTTGCCTTAAGAAATGTAATACTACATTTTCCACCTATAAAAACAGAAATATGAAATCCTAATTTGCATACTTTTTTATAGCACTAGAACTTGCACATCTCCCATAATGCACCTTGTTTATCTCCCCCCCCCCCCCCCCCCCACCTGCAAAAAAAACAAACAAACAAAAAAAAAACATGGTTCTAATTTCTCTTGGGATGACTGTAATAACCCACACAAATGAAGATCAAAAGTTATGCAAAGCCTTTGGGAGGCAAACAAGGTGTACTATGGGAAAAGTGGAAATGGCAAATAATGTGAAGGGGGAATGATGCTTTGCTGTTTTGAGATTTAGGAGATACAGTACAAAAATGCATTGGCCTCAATGCAAGAGTTACAATTTAATTTAATTTTGTTATTTAAAATTTCCTTCAGTGGGGGTTCAGTTGTTGTTGTTGTTTTTTCAGTTCATTTATTAATTTATTTTGACAAAGTTACCGGTAAGTACAAAATATTTGAATAAACTAGTAGTAATCTCAGATAAGGAAGTGCGTTCGAGCTTTTTTAGGTGTGCGACGTTATTTCCTATGAAATTGATGCTGCAAAACGCTTCCTATATGTTTTTTGAAAAAAAGAAAAAGTCTCACCCCGCAGGAGTCAAACCCGAGACCTTCGACGTGCAAGGGCAATGTGACTATTGCTAACACTCTATGTTAAATTAATAAATTATTGTATTTAACATTTTTGAGCCCATGAGATGAATTAATTATTCAAGATGGCACAGAAAATGCAGACATAAGACAATGAGTACTACAAAAGGTCACCCTTGAGTACCACAGGAATGCCAACTGAGTACCACAGGAATCCCAAAGTCACGTGTTGCATTCTCCTAATGTCGAATGCAATCAAGATCAGTTTGGAATGAAAAAATGTAAGCTGGGAGCACAAAAGTATCTTATATTAACAAAACAATGAATGAACCTGCCTGGTCATATTGCAGTTAAATTTCATTTTTCCATTTTTGGGGGGCTATTGTAATTATGCTAATGATTTACGACAAAGAAAAAACAAGAATTGACTTAACTAAACAATTAACTACAACATACACAAAAAGAGATAGGAAAATCTGAGGGAAGTTAGCCGTTAATTTTGTGAGTTTGTTTAGCTAAAGAAAGAAGACAGTTTGCCCTTTAAGTTGTGTTTCATCAAGTAATAAAAATTACGTAGTCCCGAGAGGACATGTGTTTACTGGTAATAAATATGGTAAACTCAGGCTGACTAATGTTGTATGTCCGATCGTTGAAAAGCTGTTTGTAGTATTGTCAATGAAATTGATAACACATTATGGGAATGCTTTCTGTACCTATCAAAACAATATGTGTGCATAATTTATGAGAAGACAAAACAAGTTCCATTAAGAACATCACATGGTCTGAATTAGGAAAACATGACATACAAGCTGGAGAAAGAGATCAATTTCCATTGTTAAGTCAGACTTTTTCAAAAGTTACTGGTTACTGTGAAAGCAGAGGGCCAAGTCCAAAAAATAAATGTGAAAACACAACACTGAGTGAAGCAAAAATATAGCAAATTCACCTTTCTAGGATCAAAGAACCCAGATGTGAAATACCCAACATTCAGTCCATCTATAATAACATCATATGGTCCACTGGCCTGCATAAATTGTTCAATACTTTGAGGAAATTTATTCTTTTTTCCTGGTTGAACATGATCAACATAAACTCCAGAAGAAGTAAAACACTTAACAGGAGGAAGAGCCCTGAGGTTGTGATACTCCCAAAGCAGGTCAGCAAGTGGTTGTTTCAAATCTTCCAGTTCCGCTGCAGAAAACTGATCTGTATCAAGGCTTTGTTTACATGCTTTGCAGTGATTTCTGGTGAAAAAAAGATAAATTTGATCTTACTCCAGTGTGTTATGAGCCCTCAGAAAGGATTTCTCCTGAGTAATAATCACTAAAAATAACAATGAACTATACAAGGATGCCCTGCCTGAAAGAGGTGGATTCAAGTAGAGTAGGGATTTCATGTGTTAAGATGGAAAAGCCAAACGATTAAAAATGTATAATTTAAAAAAGGTCTTTCAAAGTATCGTGAAAGAATGCACCCAACAGCTGATCTACTTTCAGAATTTTACTACTAAGGGTAGTCCACACAAAAGCTAGTGTAAAAAAAGGAATGCAGTGTATTTACTCCAGATAGAATATTATGGGAAACTATTTCCTATGAAATATAAATGAAAGGGTACTGTTTTAGTCAAGTTAAAGGGCAAGTTCTTTCGAGGTCAGTGTAGAGCATCCCCTTACAGACTAGGGAAGTATACACATACTAGGAATTACTTAAAAAATGTTATTTAGTTCCTCCCCAGGGGACGATCTGGGCATTTACTGGGATTGACCTAGGGGAATGCAGGGAGGGTGGATACCTGGAAAATAAACTCCTTCTCTCATACCCTCAGATATTGACTTCAGATTATCTTTATCACCAGCCAATGACTTTATGTTCATACTCTCAGCTCATATTGCACTGCTACAAGACACAATTTTGATGATTATACTTACGTGACTGAAAGACTTGACCATGAAGTCTTCCACATGGGTAACATTTGCCTGAAAAAGAGACAATGACAGACACAATCTTTTTGCAGTTAATGATCAGGGAAAAGAGAGTTCACAGACAATTCTTCTCATGATCATTTTGCTCCTAATCCTGACTCAGGGTTCGTACAGATTTTTGGATCCAAGATACAAGACTTTTTCCAGACTTTTTTCCAAAACAGTGATTTCTTTTTCCAAACTCAAGGTTATCAAGTAGGTAATCAATAGAGACCTTAAAAACTGCAGGAACACAGCTTTTTTCATGATGTGCTGCAAACAAATAGGCGAGATTGAATAAGATTTGATCAAAACAAATAAAAAACACTTCTAAAGCACTTGCTGCAGCTTTCAGTTGAAAAAAAAAACCTCAAGACTTTTTACCATTTTTCCTGACTTTATCTCCATTTTCTACACTTTTTTCCAGGTGTGGAAAATTGCTGGGCAAATTTCAAGACTTTTTCAAGAATTCAAGACTAAGGTAAGAACCCTGCTGACTGTAATCAAGATATCCTGTAGTTCTAACTTTAGGGAAAACCTGGCTGTGTATAAAAGTGGGACGGGGACAAGGGGACGGGGACGTGGGGACGCATGTGTGGGGACTTGGGACTTGGGGACGCGAGACGAGGGACTTGAGGACATCAAGTATGGGACGCGGGGACGTCAAAAACAGGGACGCAGGGGATGCGGGATGTGAATGGTTATCGCAAAAGTCGGAGGTAAATGCGATATCTCTTTCTTCGTGAAAATGTGTTATTTATGGTCAACATTAGATTCCATCTTCCAAAACCAGCTTGGACACCTTATGATGTTTACACAAAATATTTCTTTATAATAGGAGTAAGCGCACTGACTATCGTGATTAGGGTTAGGGTTGATTTCCACTGTCACGTAATTCTTCCATGCATACGTGCGTAAAATTTACGTTCGCAAATAACTGAATAGAGGTAATTATGTATGAAAGGTCGCACGTAAGCGTAAAAGAGGAATCTCGCTCAACTTCACGTTTAATCTCAACAATCTACATCTTGCCTCTATCTTCTTTATGTGATTAAAATTTACTTGCGTTAACGTGCATACAGCATAGCCAAAAACGCGTCAGTGGAAATCAACCTTTAAGTACTGTTAGCAAGCATTTACTGTTAGGTTTGCCACTTAAAATATGTTAAACAAAATAAATATTGCTACAATAGTTGAATCCCCGTAGTTGAGTGGTACAGGCGATGGATTTCGGAGCTGGCACTTCGGGGTTCGAAGTTCGCTTATCGGGCCACGTAATTTTTTATTTATTTTGAATCGAATGCTGTTATTCTACATAAATTTTGGCGACCGCAACCCCCCCCCCTACCCTGCTTTGGGCTCCAATATTCCATCAGCAAGAAGACCAGGAAACGGTTTAACTTTCTTCAATGCACGGAATCTTCGCCGAGTCTTCGCTTCGTAAACAGGCATGGAGGAACCCTAAGGAGGGCAATGTGGGTTGCCTTCACCAAAACATATTCACGAGGAAAGTGACTGATATCCGCATTTACCTCCGACTTTTTCAATAATCATTGTCGTCCCCGCGTCCCCGTACCACACGTCCCCGCGTCCCATACTTAATGTCCCCAAGTCCCTCGTCTCGCGTCCCCAAGTCCCAAGTCCCCACACACGCGTCCCCACGTCCCCGTCCCCTTGTCCCCATCACACTTTTATACACAGCCGGAAAACCTTATGGTGCAAATTAGCAACCATATTCAAATGTAATTTCTTTGACAGGAAATTCCAGTCCATGGTAATATAAATAACTATCCCTAATTACCTGGCATAAAAAATTAACTACAACATATACATGATGATGTATAGTGAGGTTTTTTCAAAATCTGTCCACATTCTTGGGATGCTTTGTTCTGCATACTAATATCATGTAATATGCATGGTATGAGGCTGTGAAGGCCTTGATTTTGAATCTAAGGTCCATCTGATGTTGCAGTAATCACTTGAATGTGGAAAATTCACACCATTTTTTCCTGTCCATGCACTAACTAAACATTAAGGGACTGGAATTGTTGTGCAATCTAACTGCTTAAGCTCACATCGAAATGACTCGTTTTGAAACTAACAGCGTCTAAAATGAAATGGAATGACCCATACTGAAGAACTACCCATCTAATAATACAGATCCCACCTTACCTGTCAAACCATATTTTAATTGCCTCAAGGGTGTCATTACTTAACAAATCTCGGTACTTCATGAAGTCATGGAATGCTTCCAAAACTTGATTTGTCAAATGCCTGTTATGTCTTTCAATGCACGCACGAATAAGTGTTGTGTAAATATCAGTATCTCTCTCATTGATAGCCGCAGACTGCATATCCTTGACAAAATTAAACGCACCAATCAGATCTCCTTTTTTGACAGCCGCCTCTACAAAAGGAGCAAAGTGGCGTGCTCTGGGTGTTAAAGAAGCCTTTGTCATCTGGTCGAAAAATTCCTTAGCATTTACAAGCCGTCCAGACTTGGAACACAAGACTGCAAGAGTGGAGTACGTTGAATGATTTCTGGGAATTCCATGTTTTTCCATCAGTTTATTAAGTTCAAGTGCTTCCTCGATCTTATCGTAATAAGAAAACCAGTACAAGGCAGAGTTAACAGAATTTGTTCGATATTTGACGGGAAGTTCAAGGAGTTGATTGAATAGCTTGGAAACTCCTTCAGGATTTTCTTTCTCACACAACGTCCGAATGTCATCATTTCGCAGTCGCTTGTTCTTAATTTTTACAGACGACACTACAGAAGAAGAGTTGAGCCACCTCTTCCTCTGCAACACGGAGCTCTTAAACTCAGTGGCTACTTTCAGATGTTCGCAATATGTCCAATGTCGAAGTGATCCAGCAAACCTTCCCGCCATGATGACTATTGTAAAGTGTTTATATAATAAACACAAAGTGTCTACTATCGACAAACGACAATTCTTGAAATAAAGTGCTAAGTTTAGTTTTAGATTTCGGGAATAGTCACTTTATCCTGGGCAGTCGCGGGGTGTTTTTATTTCCCAACCGAAAGTGTTTACCACTTTACCTGTCATCTACATTTCAACGACATTTCATGCCCATTACATGACCAGTTCATCGTCAAAGGTGGATGGAAACTGGAGCGAGCAAATATGGCGGCGAGAGTGATGAGTTTTCTTCGTTGCAGACTATGTTTAACAAAACTATTGAACGGAAGGGCAACCAACGAAAGATACTGCATCGCGTTAGGAGTAAGGTGGTGTTCTACGTCTTTAGAACCACAGGAAAAGCTTGTAGAAACAAAAAAATTCAGTGGCGACATTGACAAACGTTTGCACGTGGACGACATCCGAAGGCTCTGTCAGCAGAGGGATACGAAACGTGCTAGCGTTTTGCAGCTCTTTAATCAATTCTTAGAACTTCCCGAGAAGTATCGAACAACATTTGTTAACTCTGCGTTATACTGGTTTTCTTATTACGGCAAGGTCAACGAAGCTCATGAACTTAAGACTCTAATGGAACACAATGGAATTCCCAAGAATTCCTCAACTTACTCTTCTCTTGCAGTGTTGTATTCTAAGTCCAGTGATTTTGGAGACCTTGAGAGCCTTATCGAAGAGATGAGAAAAGATGGTCTGATGCCAAAATCTCGACACTTTGTTCCGTTCTTTAAGGCAGCTGTCTCTAAAGGTGACCTGACATCTGCGTTTCATTCTTTAAATGAATTGCAACAAACTACCGCTCACAGTGAACGAAACATTGATAAATATACTGCAATTATTCGCGCTTGCACGGGGTATAAAGATGACAATGTAGTGAGCAAAGTATTTGCAATGTTTTCTGAGTTTCAAAAGTATAGAGACTTAATGAGCAGTGACACTCTTGAGACAGTTAAGCTGTGGTTTGACAGGTAAGGTTAACCATAGATAGAAACGCCTCTAAAAGGAGTTGGCCTTAAAAGTGAGGAGGGGGGGGGGGGTTGTGGGGTGGAGGAGGGAGTCTGGATATTTTGTCATTTGGGCTAAGACTTTGTGTTTGCATTGGCTGGACCAGGTGTGATTTTATTTTAATCTTTCAGTGTTAAACAGGTTGTTCATTAGTAAGTCAACTTTTTAAATTTTCATGATGTTTCTGCTACTCACGTCTCCACCCCCCACAAAAAAGCAACTATCACACAGTAACAATGAGGCGCATGTAAAGATCACTTTTTAAGCAATAAGGTGAACTCTATAGTAAGTGACCAGCCTTGGAGCACGACAAAGTAAGCTACAACTGAACTACCGGTAATTAATGTAAAATTATAAAATAAACCTTATGTGCTAAAATTAGGCAACTAGACAATCGACAATAATGTGTCATATCACATAGTGCTTGGAGCTGTTGAAACTTTTTATATAACAATCAATGCAATGATTCACTTTTTTTCCTACAGGTTATACCACAGGTAACCCAGGCTCACTGTTTGTGTCACATACAGGTTTCATAACATGAGTAAATATAGAGAACATATGGGGCAAAGTTTAGGTCGGGAAATTTGCTAGAAAATGAAAATAAAAATCTATGAAACTGTACATGTGGCGAATTGTTGTTGTCCTTAATGTGTGCACGAAGTTTCGAGAAAAATAGTCTGCTTCATCTTTCCTACTATACTATGTAGGAAAGATGAAGAAGACTATTTTTCTCAAAACTTCGTGTGCACATTAAGGACAACAACAACTCGCCACATGGAAAGTTTTTAAAATGAAAGAAGAAAAGTTAAACCAAGGAAAACATAGGTCTACAAGTGTATGAAACAGTGAATATTAATTAACCATCTGGCCAGCAAAATGGCAGTGATCAGTAAACTAGTCATATGCGGTCATGAACTATACAGATGTAGCTTAAAGTAAGGGCTGGTTAATAGACATTGGAGGTTGTAATGTGTTGATCATGTATTTATGACATGAAGATTTACTAACTTTTCATTGGTTTACAGGCAAGAAAAACCCAAATGGGTAACATCATGGTCAACTGCATCCACAACGTAAGTGAAAATATCATCTTCAACATCATGTAGCCTATGTGTACTTATCTACTTTTTCATGCCTTGGATGGAGGGGTGGAAGGGTTACTCAAGTGTGAAAGTGTCAAGGAGAACAAGGTCCAAAAAGGGGCCTATAGAGTGTGTGCACTATGGCCATATCGGGTTTCCTTTGGTAAAAAATGTCATTTTCCTGCAAATATTTTTTGATTGTTCAGGGCTCAAAATTAAAAAAATCCTCAGGTCGCCTTTTGGGCGACCAACTGGAGAAATACAATGTATAGTTGCCAGATGCAAGTTTGTATAATGTAAATGATGCAGCTCATAGTCAGGGCTTCTGATGTTTCACGCAGTCACAGAGCTGTGAAATTCACAAAACCACGCAAAATACTGCAAAATTCGGTAGAAATCTTATCAAATACATGTCTTCGCAACATATTTGAAACTTTTCTCAGCTATTGGGGCTATTTACTTGCCGTAAACTTGTAAATTTATCTTGAAACTTCGTCACTGAAATGTGCTAACAATGTCCCGAAACTACCAGGCATAGATTATGTTGAGAAAAACTGGGCACTAGCCATGATGTTAAAGGCTTTGCCATTGGTTCAGTTCTGGAGCGTATTGTTGTTGAAAGAGCAAATGATAACCTCTGTTAGAAAAACGTTAAAAACGCTGGTCTGGTCCGCGCAAAACCTATCGATCTCTAACGAAGTTTTCCCTGAAAATAACCACAGGCCTTTTTTTACATTTGGTTAAATGCAATTTAACTAAGTTAACCACCACGAGCTTAGCGGTCAAGCAGTTCACAAGCTTAGCGGTCTAGCGGTTCACAAGCTTAGCGGTTAAGCAGTCCTCAAGTTTAGCGGTTCACAAGTTAAGCGGTCATGCGGTCCACAAGTCAAGCGGTCATGTGGTCCACAAGTGTAGTGGTCAAGTAGCCCACAAGCTTAGCATGGATCCAGCGGTCAATTCCATAAGTGCAGGCTCACATGGTTTGTGTAGCTTTGTATACAGCTAGGATCTGTGAGTTCGAGCGTTTGTACAGTGGCTTTTGTGGAGCGGTCATTCAGCGTCTTCCCCCCCTCCCATCCCCCTTTTTCTTCCTTCCACTGTTTCATCAGTGTGATGGGTGCCTGGAATGGGGGCTCATGGCTGGGTTGCGGGAATTTGCCAGCCATGGGGGCAGTTTTTCTATCTAGGGGCTGGCTGGCCACAGTGGAAGCCCCTGGGTATCCCAGGCACCCACCTTCCACTTAAGCGAGGCAGTTGGTTAACGATTGATTTTCGGTTAAGTTTGCCCCAAAAATTCCCGCAAAATCGGTCAATTTTTCTGCAAATTTGCCCCTATGTATGTATGTACCTTATGTATGGTACCACAATACTGTAACTTTTGGTAATGGGTACATGAATGCATGGTTATCATCTTTGGAGATATAGGGGTAGGACAAATGGAAAAAGTGTTGCCCTGACAAACTGCTCCTGGGTCTCCAAGGATCAGTAATAATAAATCAACCTGAAAAAATGACAGAAAACTGGACCCTGATTAAATGCCAGCCTCAAAAAAATCCCAGGTCAAAACTGCCAATTTTTAAATAAACGCCAGGGGCATTTAGTTAAGAAAATATGGTGCTTTCTAAATTTTGTTTCTTCGTTGTTTTACACATGTCACTGATTTTCAAGCTTTTTAGGCTAGTCATTTTGCTAGTGCACTTACTAACTTGAGGTGTTTATATAGAGTGAAGGTCCCCTTAAAAGTAATGAAAGCTGTATTTTTCTGAACCCAGATTTCACTGTCAAGTCTGCAAAGAGAAGCTGGAAACTGGTGAATTTTCTGAAGCAGAATTGGAAGAGTTAAAGCACCCTCTTGCCAAACATTTGTGGAAAAAACACAAAGCTGTTAAGCAAATAAAGTGCTTTACTTCAGCTGGAAACTACATTGATTATGTCCGACCAGAACAACTGAATAAGGCTCCTCAAAGTGTAGAGTTGTTTATCAAAACCACAGGACCCTATGATGTTGTCATAGATGGACTCAATGTTGGATACTTCACAGGATTTTTTGATCCTAGAAAGGTACATGTAGACACCAGGCATGGTTATTTTTAGACCTTATTTAGAGCACCACAGGCTCGGACTCGTTGTTGTGACCTTCCAGGATAGTTCTTGAATTAGACCATGCTAAAGGAAGCATTGGTCTCGACTAAATAAAGGTTAAATTTTTGTGTGATTATAATTATTACTCACATCAAAGTAGTCTTTGCCCTTGGCTGGTCACTGTTTCCCATATATTTCTTGCAAAAAAGCCTTGAAAATAGGCTTTTTTTGTTTCAGGCCTCAATTGAAATTTGTTAAGTTTTGGAGACGGAGTATTGTCTTCAAATCCTAAGGTGGAGGTGATACATGTAAGTGTGGGATGGTAGCATGTGGGGATTTAGGAGAATACATTGTGCACCTAGTACCCACCCCTCAGGATTCAAGTTTGAGTTCTGAATCACTATTTTGAAAACAAGAGCTAATGAAAAATTATGGTGGGTGGGGAGGGTGAACAGAGTGTATTATGGGGAAAAGGAAAATAATCAAGAGTAATTCATGTACTAAAACTGAAACAGACTTACTTGCTGCAAGAATAACTTTGAATAACTTTCTGTGAGATATTTTCACAAACAAAAGATAATAGAACTTTTGATGGTTCTCAATAACTCAAAATGTTTTCCTCCGTTATAGGTAGAAAACACAGTGTTGCATTTTGTGAATCAAAAGAAGCGAGTTTTGGTGGTGAGCTCCAGCCCAATGACTCTAAAGGCCAAAACAAAGAAAGGAGTTCAAACAGCCCTGGGATCTCTGATGAGTTTTTTGAGTGATCATGAGCAGTGTGGTGTTTTTTGTTTGGCGGAAAGGTAATTAGTTGTTTGTGTGTCATGATTAGCTACTGGTAACTGCTTTGGAGTAATGATAAATAGGGCAACATTTTCAGGGAGGGGAACAAGGAAAATAGAGATCAATATTGAGTTTTAGTCTCTGGGCAACTGAGCCCATACCTCTGGTATAATGTACCTGCACTTTACTTACTTCTATATCTGATTAAAGTAAAAAAATTCCAGATTCAATTTCTATTCAACTGAGACCACCACCCCCCCCCCCCCCCCATCCTGCCCCTCCCACTTCAGTCTGAAAGTATAGTTATAGCTCATAACTACCAAGGATGTATTCATTCACATTAGGGGGTATTCATAAACGAGGTCTACAGAAGTCCATGAAGATCAGGTGAAATAGTAAGATTTGAAAGGCGTTGAAACTTTTTGACGGTTAATATCAATCTGCATTTTTGACGGTTGACAGAGAACAAAAATAACCTTTTTCGACGGCTGACGGTTAACCCCATTGAGACCCTCTTGTTAGAGACTAGAAAAATGCTATGACTTCTAAATTGAAACAATTCTTTTAACAGTTAGGGATCATGAGGCGATTTTGCGTTTTCTGTCTTTCAAGATCACTGTATTTTGTTCTTAGAACGTGCTGACGTCATCTGTGGCCTGTAACGGAACAGACACGTTGCCGATATGTACAAACTATTTGTATACTGAATGAGCTCAACACTGAAGTTGTGCTGCTTGCCATTTATTTCAGCTCAATGGATGACTTATATTTTCTGAGCGCGGCAATGCATTGTGGTGCGGGAACACAGCTAGTATCATGTGACCGGTTTTATGATCACATCAGTGGAATGGAGCCACTGATGAAAGTTCAGTTCAGAAGATGGCAGAATCTCTATCAAATGGAGCTGGACAGATTTGTTGGAAATGACCCAGTTTTTGCCGTATGTATTGTTTTTGCTGATGTTTTCCATTTGACCCCAAGACTTTTTAACTAGTTTTAACTTTTGGACTTGTGGTGTCCTTTTGATGTGCTCATTCCAATGAATGCTCTTTTGCCGTCCTTTGCACCGCACTAAAAGTTGTTATTTTCTTGGGAATTTTATTACTTGCCCTTTTGGGAATAATGAAGTGACACCATTTCGGCTGAGTTTTGAATGTTAGGCGTGTATCTCTTTTTAAAAATGTTATTTTCGTTGGTTAGACTATTCTCGAGTTGCTGTTAGACTGCTGGCAGTGCGCCTTTTCTCTTAAAATCTGTCTAATTCTATTGTTAGCCAGCGCGACTGCAAACCACGATGTTACGTTACAATAAGGGTTTGGGATGCAGCTCGCGTGCTTGCGACTTTCGCGTGCAGTAACTTTGCAAAGAAAAATAAGAGACTGCTCAGAGTCTACATTGCTATCAACTGGAAACGTTTGCTACGCAGGTTAATTGAAAGGCTAGCTAAGTGGTAAATAGCCTCTCTAGGTTTGTAATTTTTTGCCCATCTCTTCGTTGATCACATTTGTACTGGGTAAGAGCCTTCCTTTGCCTACGTCAATCAAAGATAGTAGCTAAACACATACGTTGTGTAAAATACTAAACGCGTCCTATTGTACTGTATACTTGATAGAAGATTACAGAAAGATCAAAACTACCGCTTAGCGTTGTGTTGTTAATTAATTTGCTGGTAAGGTATAAAAAATTGAATGAACGTTTAATTCTGTTTTCTTCTTTTTTCTTGGTCGTACCATGTTGTGGCAGTGTAATTTTAAAGTTGTTTTAAAAGGAAATTATGTTATCGAGCGTATGTTTTCTTGTTCTCAGACTAAGATGCCGTATGACTACGCTGTTCAAACCACTGGGGACACTTGGCACTTCCCAGCGAAGGACGGAAATCGTTGGTTATGTGTCCGAAAAGCAGAAAATTAATCTGATGGCTGCACCGACATAGTACAGCCCGTGTGGTTATGTTGCAAACGATCCACTTTGATTTGGCTCAGAAAGAATTACGTGTGGGCTTATTTCGCCCACAGCCTGACTCTGTTGCCATATCAATGGTTATGCCGCTTTTCATACGTACCCTCGATATCAAAACCAAATCTAGCGGTGGAGCGCCAGATTTCGCTGGTCACTGGCAGAGAATGAAAATTCTTTAGTTGTTCTGACGCGAAGCTATCACAAAATTGCGTCCTGTGCAGTCTACTGAAACGGATCAAAAATTACTCCGAACATTTTAAAGGATGGATACGAATTAGGCATATGTGCATTTTGGAATAAATGATCCGCAGAAAAAAGGCATTTGTTTTTCTTGTAGCGACTTGCGTTTTCCTTACCTTTCTACTTTAACTTATCCAGGATGAGTAAATAGGTCTTTTAAGTCGATGTGAAGAGACTCTACACTGTAATTAGGTATTGTCGACCGCTTGAGGTCAGAACTTTGAGTTATCTCTCGAATTTTGGTGTTACTGACAAATTAGATTCGAAGAAAACCCTGAAATAATGGTTCAGTTTTATACAAAATTACTCCTTTACTATACTTAATTCAGGAGCGTATGTCTTTGGCTTTCGATTGGCAGGATGAAAATGGATGTCAACTTGAAAAATGGGCTAATTTTTTCAAGTTAAACTCCTTGTATGACAATACAATACAGTAGAGTGTTAAATATATTAACAAACTACGCGTAAAATTTCAAGCCTGGTACAATTTTAAAAAAACCTCAACAGAGAAAGAGTTTCTAGTTTTATTGGAGATACTGAAGTGGAATGTACGCAGTGTGGTAGAACGCAGTGAAACTCTACCAGTGGTTTAATTCAGTCTACCCAGTGATAATTTAGCCTCCCCGATACCTGGCGAAAAGTTTGTTTCTACCCGGATAATTGTTTTGCTTCCCCGGTCACTTTCTTCACGATCGTGACTTCTCAAACCAATGTATTTCGTTATTCATATTTGTTTGAAAGAGGCAAAAAAAAAAGAATCATTTTTACCATTGAGAAAAAAAGAGGGAACAGCAATCTTAGGAGAAAATCAAGCACTGTTTGCCAGAGAGCATTTAAATATTTTTATTTCTCTTAGCTTAAGTACCTTAAATATTTATGCCTCTAAACGGTATACATGTATACCTACCAATAATTTTACTGGACCGAACAATAGCTTGGGCTGCCTGTGTTATGAACAAAGAATTTTAGTTTCAAATAAAGTAAACATTTCAAAGTTAAAATTTGTTTATGTCATTATTGACTGGTGGTAGTTGTGTTTGTAAAATGCCACCCGTTAACCGCAAACTTTTTTAAGTGTAATAATAGGTCTGCTCGTCACCGGTTAACAGCCTACACAAATGAAAACAACATTGAATTATATTCCGCTTTTTTTATCAGCAAGCCTAACAGTAAAACAGTAGGTGTGTCAGTTCTGAGGAAATTAAAAGTGTTTTTACTTAATGTCATATACTTTTATTAATGTTTACACAAACGATTAGACTAAAACGTTTTGGCTAGGGGAGAATCGTGCAGTCACCAGCGTTCACCATCCATACATAAATCTTTTTCTTAAACTAAGATTTTAGAACTTTTTTTAAGTATCTTTTAACTGTTTAAGAGCGCGAACTACAACTCTTCCCCCTCAAGACGTATAAAGAACAAATTTATTAATAGGACTTGCGTACTTGTTTGACGTTCGCATAACTGAATAATTTAAACGCAACTACCGCCCCCAACCAGCGCTTAAGTAGAAACATATTTAGATTAAATTACTCAGCAAGAAAAACAGCTGTCCAAATTATTCACAGAGAAAGAAATAGCTTTTTGCTGAGATTTTTTTGGAATTTTGCCGTTTTTTTCTCGTAGATTGAGTAAGGCATCAGGCACTGAAGACATACTTTACATCATTATTCATTTCCATGACTACTATAGGAGAGTACTTGTATTTTAAGTTGAAGTGTTAGATTATATTTGCCTCAGTTAAAATATCGTGTTCTGGCAGAATCATGAGGCGCTGGAAAACCTGGGAAAGTTTATCTATTGAGGATTATTTCGACGAAATTACGCAACCGACTCGCTGGAACTCATTTGAAACTCTGGATAAGATGTCATTAAATGACGGTGGATTAAAGCTGGCACAGAAATCCACAAGTAGCCAAAGTGTTATGAGCGACCCGTCATCTCTATGTTCTGTTTGCAAGCAACCCTTTCATCGGCCGAAGTTTCTGCGATGTCTTCACAGCTTTTGCAAGAGCTGCATCGAAAGTCTTGCAGGAAAAACAAGTGGAGAAGAAGGAACCGTTGTTTGCCCCATATGCTCATTCTCGAGTGAACTTGGAAGTAAAGGAATTGAAGAACTGCCTGTGAACTTTCTTATACTGAAAAGTCCGAGTTACGTGGTAGAGGAAAAAAAAAGTCCAATCAAGTGTGGAAATTGTGAAGATAACTCCGAGGCCACCGGCCAATGCAGTGAATGCAAGGAATATTTGTGTGACAAATGCACAGCTGCTCATAGAAGAGTGCGTGTTACGAGAGACCATCAGATAATTCCTCTGAGTGAGTTAGGGAAAGAAAATGACGATAATAACAATGTTTGGAACCCCGATAACTGCTCGGAGCACAACCGTGAAGAAATGACGTACTTCTGCTCAACATGCAACAAATCTATTTGTCGAGAATGTACTGTTGTGAGTCATCCAAAAACAACTCACTCATTCGAACCACTTAAAGATGCATCGAACAAGCATAGGCAAGAAATAACTGCGCTCTTGGATGCGATTAAACTAAGGACTCCTTTTGTCAAAAGAGCTTTGCTAGAGATTGAGGAAGCATGTGGAGATATACCTCAACACGCAATTGCAATCGAAGAGCAAATTCGAAGTTCAACAGCACGCTATATAAGAGCGTTGAAAAAGCGTGAAGAACAGTTGTTGGACGATCTGGGAGCGATGCGAGAATATAAAGCCACATTGCTGGAGCAGCAAAAGGAACGTTTATATAAAGGATTTAGGGATATTGAAAGTAATTGTGGTTTGGTGGAAAAGTTACTTCAAGAAGGAAACGCAGCTGAAATCGCCAGGGTAAAAGATTTTATGACAGGACGACTTCGAAGTTTAGCAAGCATGATTCAAGACATGTCACCATCCGAGGGACCTGAATTTGATTACGTCACTGAGGAAGACCTACTGTTTGACGTCATCAGCCGAGGTGGAAAGCTGGAGAGCCGCACCAGGCCTCCCGCTGTGCGCCTTATCGGGGAGGGACTGTACAACGCTGCAGTAGGCAAGACCTCAAGTTTTGTTTTAGCTGTGCGAGAAGATGCTTCGATAAACAAAGCAAACGTGGATGTTCGGATTGAAACTCCTGATCTGGTTATTCTCACTTGTGTCATTAATGAACACAGTTCAAAGCTTTTCACGCTCAGTTACACGCCTAGAATTCACGGTGAACACGTGATTACCATCCTGGTGAATGGCGAACAGGTAGAAGAAAGCCCTTACACAGTGAATGTAAAGAAAGGTCACATGTGCTTTGCTACCAGGTCCCTCCCAGTTTGCTTACGCTTTGGTTACAAAGGCAGAGGACGGGGGGAATTCAGAAGCCCATCTGACGTTGCTGTGGCCAGTAATGGAGTTATCGCAGTTGCCGACTCACTAAATGATAGAATTCAACTGTTCACAAGCAAAGGAGGATTTATGCGGCAGTTTGGAGGCTCTGGAGATGAAGTTGGCAAGTTTAGCTCGCCAACCGGTCTTTGCTTTTCCCAGAATGGACAAATAGTCGTCGCCGATCAACAAAATAACCGCGTTCAAGTGTTCAGTTTGGACGGAGTGCTTTGTAAAGTAGTGCAAAATAAAGGGCGAAATGCGAAGAGTTTTAAGAATCCCACTGGTGTTGCTGTTGATGAAGAAGGGCAGCTGCTGGTTACTGATCAACAAAATCACAGAGTCGTGGTTTTTAACAACCTGGGCGTTTATTGCAACCAGTTTGGGTCCCTGGGAACAAAAGATGGAGAGTTTAACAACCCCTCCTACATTGCCGTCACCCAGGAGGGGGAGATATTTGTCACGGATACCTCAAACCATCGAGTGCAGATTTTTGACTCGATGGGAAAGTTCCAACGAAAATTTGGGAGACCCGGAACTGGGGATGGGGAGTTCCACTATCCCTCGGGAATAACAGTTGATTCATCCGGGTATATTTTCGTTTCTGATCGCACCAATCGCGTTCAAGTATTCAACTCTCACTTGCGCTTCGTCACCAAGTTTGGCGGAAAAATAAGCGGCGACGGACAGCTAAGCAACCCGCAAGGCATTGACTACACCCCAGAAGGCCGGGCTGCTGTGGCCGACACTGGAAATAATTCCGTCAAGGTTTTCTACTTCCCAAACGAGTAACAATAGTTTTGAAAGTTTTTAGACCTCTTCTAAGTGGCGTACATAACGTGTGATAAACAGGGGTGAAAAAATGCAAGCTAGTTTCATCTAGTGAGTTCATAACTGAAGGAAATTAAGAGGAAACCTCACAATGACAGGGAACACAGAACTTCGAAACTTCACTGACGCGCTCGACTCTCCGAAGATAAACGAAGACCCAGATTTCGGAGAAAAAGGGCTGTGTTCCAGACAACTCAAAATCTATTTGAGCTACCCGAATTTATTTTCAAAGTTTTCCCCAGTTTTACTCTGAGAGTTAAACTTATTCATTTTACTAACCAGCAAAATAAAATAACTAGAGCAGATTGTTATTTGGTTCAAAGGAACAGCGATGAAGGGATGATAAAAATGGTTAGAAATTTTAAAGAGTCTTTGACCATGTCAGGCAGTTACTGTTTTCTTACAAAATAACTGAACTGATGTGTAAGATACTTTAAATATGTGCTCTCAAAGGGTAGATATTTCGTTGAATGCATAAAAAAAATTGAAATTTTGTTTTAAAAAATTCCACTGACATCAGCAAATCCGTTTTTCATTTTAAAGCCCGAAGTGCTAGTTTTTTTACACAAGCTGTATCCCAATTTATTTAACCGGTTAGTTGACTCAAATATATCGGCAAGGAGAATCAGGCTATTTATTATTATTTTCTTATTGCTCGGTATGGTGGCTAACGACTAGTCACATAATTAGTTGTGTACAATTTGATAAGAGTAAGTAAACTCAGTATGAGGTTAAACTGCCCCAAGAGTTAAAATGTAATTTGGAAATTACATTTATCATTTTATTATTACGATATAAGGTTGTTTTGGAAGTATCTATCCGTGCTTTCCCTTGCCTTCCTACTTTGGCTTTAGACGTCCTGTGAGCAATTAGGGGATGAGGTTGAGCATGAAAGCTTGTATGCTGAATGAATGAATGAATGAAAACTTTATTTATACACGGTTAAAAACATCAGTCTAACATAGAAAATTAATCACAAATTCTCAAATTAAGAATTTGTTCATGCTTAGCGTGCGTATATCGAGTTATGGATGCACGCGGGAAGTTTGGAGAGCACGAAAGATGCGTAAGAGTTGCACGAGGCGATAGCCGAGTGCAACTCTAGCTTCTTGAGTGCTCTCCAAACTTCCCAAGTGCATCCATAACTCGATATACGCACAGCTAAAAGCATGAGCAAATTCTTTTATAACATAGCTGACAAAAATGCTTGCTCTTTGATTAACTGTAAAATTCTTGTAACGCGCGCCACAGAAAAACAAACGCTTCTACTGGCTGGTTACAAACACACCAATCGCCTAGTTTGAAAGAAAATTCTTTCTGTAAAACTGAGAACGAAAATTTGCTTATTTATTCGTTAACGATCAATTGAAACTAAGTAGAAACAAAGACAAAAGTGTCTTAAGTCCACCTAAAGTTAAAATACTCGCATGTTCGTAACACGTCGTGGAGCATGGTTCGGATCCGGCGCTGAGAGGATGTTTATGTTTTGCTCGGCGAAATCCAGAAAACTTGTATTTTTGGCGAAGACGACTGTCATTCTACTTTACATTCATTTACGACAATGGCTGGTCATTACGGCTACTTGAGAAGACCTGCCAGCAGTCGTTTTTATGAGCAAAAAAATTACTATGTCTTCTTGTGTAATTTGTCTTGTTATTGCAAGAGAAATTTTCCTGATTTAGTCGGATTGTTCGGCGATAACAAAAGTGCATAACAAATTTAAAAACAACAATAAAAACGTAAATTTTACCTTTTATTGTTGTTAATGACCAATTGCTGTCTTTTCTGTTCCCAGTGAATGTCTCTCGGCCAAAATTTGCTGCAGATGGTCTTCCGACAAATTTGCGAAACGCACAACATGCGAGTTTTTTTAATTCGGCTTTATTTTTGCAGCCGCTCTTGGATCAGGACGTAAAAGGCTATTGCCGATTGAAAAATTAGGCAGTTCTTCGCTGGTTTCCACCATATTTTAAAGAGAAGGAAAACTGCACTGCAGCTTAAAAGACGACAACTTTGCAGCCAGGGCCGGGTTGTTCAAAGCAGGGTTAAGATAACCCGGGGTTATTGCGAAATTTGAAGTCAGATATGAAAGCTTAAAAAGTAAATTCAGTTTTATTCTTTTTGCCTACAATTTGATGATTGGATGCTCTAAAAAGAAAAGAGAAAATTATCCGGGAAAATGCTTTTGAACCAAAGAAAAACAAGCCCAGGTTAAAATTTAACCCTGGGTTAGCGCTAATCGGCCTTCGAACAACTGGGCCCAGGTTAAAAAACAAATGCCTACGTCATCTATGAACAAAATTTTTATTTACGCACGGGCGTGCGTAAATAAAGATTTTGTTCATAGCTGCTCAATAGGACTTATATAGGGCAAGCACGCGCGCTATGTTATAAAGCTATTTTACGTATTTGCCGTGTGGGAGTACTGTCAAGTACTGATCCGGAAAACCATCTATGGGAACTTCTCTTAAGGAGCCCTAAGGAATTTGATGTACGTATTTCCTCAAGAAGATTGTGCCACTGTAACTAAAGCTAATCAGTTCTTGGTTTTGGGAGCATCAATTTTTTCTTTGCGTTGCGAAAATAGTAATTCGGTGTTCATGGGGCAAACAAATTATAGAGATAAGCTGGGGCGAGATTATTAATGCACTTGTACATTAAATCAGCCTTTTGTTTAGTCCTTCTAACCAATAAATTTTCCCAACCAAGCGAGTTAAGAACAAATCTGGTACTAGTATCATAGCTAGATTTGTTGAAGTTTCTCATTATGCTGTTGGGTCAAGCCATCCCATAAAGCGCTGCAATAATCGAAGTGTGGTTCGATAAGACCTTTGTATATTTTAATTGCAGTATGCATTGAAACAAACGGCCTGACCCGCTTAAGAGCACCGATACCAGAGGATACTTTTTAGAGATTTCATGAATGTGGGCCTTCCACGAGAGATTTTCATCAATGATAAGCAGCCCGAGAGAGGAAGAAGCACAGGAAAGAGCCTAATGATAACCCGGAGTAAGCAACTCCCACACTTGGCAGCAGATGTCAGACGCTTTCACGGACTGGTTTATTTTTAAGCACATTTTAGAGCACTTGTTTCCGCGAAAATGGGAGCTCTGCTGTCTATTAGAAAATTCGAAATACTGTATAAGATATCTAATCAAAAAGAAAAGCTAAATGTCAGTCAGGTTATGGGCTCCTGATGTCAGTACAATATCAAAAATACTATTTTTTATGTCTGTAGGTTTTGCTGGCTGGTTTGTGGGACTTAAAGGGTATCTCACCAAAATCGTTCTAAAAATAAAGTGGTCGGTGAAAGCGCCGTGAGACGGGCCGGTCTAAAATACAGGTCACTTTTTTCTACAGGTCAGAGTACAGGTCACCATGATACAGATTAATGCACCTATCAATGTTAAGCCCCAGGGTGGGGGGGCGGGGGAGGCGGGCAGACCCAGGGGAATTTGACATTTTAATGGCAGCCAGAGTCAAATTCCCCACCCCCAGGCACCTACTAAATGTCAATTTCCCGCCTCTGGGGAAACTTTTTCTAACAGAGTTAGGACTTAATAATTGACAGGTTGGAAAGGATATGTCTTTTACAACCTCACATAGAAACAGAAACAGAAGGAACGAAGACTCTTCTATTTATAAACATTCGACCGTACAATGAAAGAAGTGATGGTTCATATATACCGAAAAATAAAACAGATTTCCTCACCATTCTTTCGCTCATGTTGTCTTGTTACTTTCAAGAAAAGCAGAGGTCATTTACCTCTGGTGACTTCTGGGTATTACCAAGATGGCAGGTCACTCATTTTCAGTTTCTCTCGGTCTTTCAAGATGGCGGCCATGTCAAATTCCCGACCCTGGAGCAACGCTTAAATGTCAAAATCCCTACCCAGGGGAAGGCACGCTCAGTCAATTTCCCGTGGGTAGCCCGCCCCCCCCCCCCCCCACCCTGGGGCTTAACATTGATAGGTGCATAATGAACAACATTAAAAGTGTCTCCTAGCCCTGATCTCTTAACAAAATGCTCTGTTAGATCGAGTGGAATCTGTGTGGTCTGGTAAATTTTTTGCTCTTGACCCGTGGAATGTGACCTGTATTTTTGGAAAGCTTTTTGAAACTTGTCACGAGGAGACAATTTGTTCCAATCCTTGTTCCAATCTGATTCCAAAGCGGCCTCTGAGAATCAACTGTAGAGTAGTTTTAGGATGATCACCTGTTAGATCTCCAAATTAGATCACTGCTTTTTCTGATCAATTTGATGGTTTACTTACCTAACAACGAAGTGAATGAAGCAAAGAGGGAACAAATTCAAAATGAATTGTTATTTGTCCAACGAGGTGAATGAAACAAGCGACTCGCCTATCGAGGCAAGAAGATAATGTAAGTTTTCCTGTTCATTTAAAAAATTTAACAAAGACTTTTATTAAGGTTATGAAATAAAAGAATGAATGCATCAGAAACGTATATGTACCATATGATTCATTGAAGATGCTTCAAACCCTTTCATTTCACTATAAATAAGCCCAATGGAAAATTATTTATTGCTAACAAGAACCCAACCTGACTTTCTTAAGAATAATGACCGAGCGCGTAGTCAATGGCAAAGGAGAGAGGACATTTTTAGATTTAATGCATGTATCTTTCCATTGTTTTAGAAGCAGCTGGTCATTATTGTAGCAGCTGGAAAGGAACAGCAGATTATTATTCGTAATAGTTACCTCTTGTTTCACCTCATTACTCTTCCATTTAACTATTTAATTAAAACAATTAAGTGTTCAAACAAATAGCAAAGGTGCATTAAATTGTAATAAAAATCGTTGATAATTAATTAAAACCTTTGAGCATTCATGGTTTGCATTATTATGTTCTTTGTTTGTGTTCATTTGAAACTAATGCCTTTAAAGAATAAGCACGTTCAGAATTATATAACTGGTCTCTGTCTTAGGAATTGTGACCATTATTATGCAACCAGTTACACTGACCCGTACTAAGCAACAAACAATTTGCTCTATTGATATTTTTCGTTAATGAAAATGAATTTTCTTGAGTTCCACGTTAATTCGAGTGAACCATGTTTTGAGCGTTGTATTCGGAGAAAAAACAGTGTAATAGCGTGCAAAACAATGAATTTTGAATTTTCCAGAGACGCGTTGTAGGCGTATAATTTCAGGGGCACCCAATGAGAATATAGTTCAAAACCACTTAAACCTGACATAGCATTATTAAACGTATTTTAGTATTTAAACGGTAGATATAGGCATATTTTTCTCCCCTAAAAATTTTTCATATGTTCGGATTTCCTAGCTGAAAGTCTAGTGATCGGAAAATTATTGGGATCAAAACTTACCTTTTCGAAAATTTCAGCCAGAAAAGAGGCTCCCGAAAATTCTAGGTGACTTTTTAGGGTAAAAATTTCGATAAAAATGGGCAATTATACCGTTTTTAGATGTTCGAAAATCATAGGAGAGGCAGGCAAGCAAGAAATTTTACAACAAATTTTCTAAAAATTCTAGATCTCAAATCGTGCTTCCGAACAGATGTTTTCCGAAAATTGACGTTGGGTGCCCCTGACATTTTGTTAGTGGAGGCTGATGTTGTTTGTTACAAATCTAACGTGAGACATCTTTACTTCTTCCGCGTGATGCTCTATTTAGGCTGTGATTCATGTTACGTTACGTTCTGATTAAAAATCTGGAAGTATAGTTCCGTTTTCACTTGCCATTTCTGCAATTAAATGTGATTAAAACTTGATGTTCATTGTAGTGTAAACACTGTTTAGTTCAAGGCTATTTGCTTCGAGCTCCCGATAACTCGAACCTTTTTCCATTTCCCTTGAAGCTTCGAGTTATAGGAAGTTGACTGTAGTTCCAGTTAGTTTTTGCATAGGACCCTAATGTTTCCGATTTTCAGTTGGACTTCACTTTCGTCGTTTTTTTTTTTGTACGAGCTACTTCCAGCTTCACGGCAGCTTCATTACAGTCTGTCCAATAGGTGCGTCTAACTGTTATTGGGATAATTATCGCCTTCCATATGGTCCCATGTCTCAGTTCTCTATAGCCTCAGCGGCCAAAAGTTTGAATACAGTTTTATGAATTCCCTTTTGAAAACAGAGTTTCGCACTCCATACAATATTGGATTACAGGCACTATTTCCATAACCAAAAAACAGTGATATCATGTGTACTGTCCGTGGCAACGGCTTTGAGTAGTAGACATCAAAAAACATGGTTACAGCGAAGGGCGCCCAAGAAAAAATAAATAGCGCAACCATCAAAAGGAACGTGTTTGTGATTCTAGTTTCCTCTGTCGTTCCTCTAAATTCAAACATTTTATTCGGGCTTTCCGCTTTGGCCTTGCTGCGTTCTAATTCAAAGTTTTCTTCGCCGCTCATTTTGGGTTCCACATCAGAGGCAGCAGACCGGCCCTGAAATACAGGAGGTGTCAAGTTATTCCTTGAAACTGCGATCTTTCTTCTCGCGTTCCTAGTAAACATTGAAATCTTGAAATAGGAAAAGGCTATAACTAAAAGAGGACCGAAAAAGCAAACAGTGATCATGAAATACAAAAAATAGACGTTAGAAGGCCAGTAAACGAAGCAATAGGATTTTTCAGGCATAAAGCGATACTCTGCCCAGCCGAAGAGCGGAGGACAAACCAGGGACATCGACACAACCCAAACGACTGCTATGTAAACTGATGCTTTTTTTCTTGAGAAGGTGTTGTTGTACGTATTCCACTTTACGATGTGAAGATACCGGTTGATGGCGATCATGGCGAGAGACATGACAGACGCAATGAACGATAAAATTGTGATATACCCGGACGCCACACAAGCTTGGAGTCCAAACATCCAACGCTGTTTGATAATGGTGATCAATGTGGTTGGCATACTAAGAACGGACACCAAGATGTCAGCCGCAGCCAAGTTAACAATAAACATGTTGGTGACGGTCCAAAGATTTCGTTTCTTGTAAACGATAAGAAGCAAACTCACATTACCAATCAAAGCAGCTGTAAGTATACAGGACAGTACAATGGTCTCCAAGACCGTGTAGACTACGGACTCACTCAGTGTCATTTTTAAATCTAAAATACACCATCGATTTATTAGATAAATTTGTGAAATGATACCATTTCGCGTCAAATTTAGCCTCCTTGGATCTTTTTCTTTTTCTAGTACGTTTAAACCATTAAAAACGTACGCGAGTAAGGCGGTGTCTGATGTCGAAGATTTCGTTTTGGACTGGAAGATATTTTACTTTATATTATGCTAACTATCAACTTGGTAGTCGGCTATAATAGAATATTTAAAGCTTATTATGTCAACATAACAAATAAATAAAGCACATTAGTGAATTGTTAAATTCGTCTTAAAATGTCTAGTTTGTATTGTAAACCTAAAAGAAGAGCTCATTTCCGGGGGCGGGTGACCAAAAAGTTGATGAAGCGAGTCTGGTGTTTTACTTTAGGTGAGTGAGTCGGCAGGTGAATCATATTTCGGCTTAAAAGGAAGTTTCTTTAAATAAGCATAGTTCGTTGTTTCCTTTGCCTTTTTTAATCTAAGAGCACTGTTGAAACCACAGCACTGCATAAAGTTTTCCTGAAATGTCCTGTTTGATCTTCATATTTACTTACATTTTCATTATTATTTCGTGATAATTTAATTTTAGATTCATCAACTATGCTTTTGACCTCAGCTGCTGCTGTTATACGCTCTTCTCACGTATGGTAATATGCCCGTCCAACCTCGTTTTTGAGAACAAGTTCTTTTGAAATGCTAATCAGACGATGTTTTCGTATTTGAATTTCAAAAGAATTTTTACTCCTAAACGAGGTTGGACGAGCATATTACCATACGTGAGAAGAGCGTATTGTTGCTCTTTAAAAAGCGGTGTCTCTTGATGTCAAATCTGAATGTTAAAATATTTGAAGACCTATACCAGGCAGCCTAAACTCTCAAGGAACAGGGAGTTTGTATTTGAACCTTTTGAGAGAATATCGGTGGGTAAAAAAAAAATCTTAAAATAAATTGTCCCTTTTAAAAAAGCTTCGAAATGGAATGGACTTACTTTGAACACGAGGTCATAATCAGGGCCTGTCCTATTAATATAGTAACTAAAGATTTAGCCAAGGCTAAAAGCGAAGCTCTCGTTAATTTACTTATAGTTTATTCAAACAAAAAATAAAGTTGTCTAATGCTAAACGGCGACGGCAACGAGAACGGTAAAAAAATCAATAGGGTCTAAAAAAAAAACTTTTTTTTTGCAAGACAAGTTCGAACGTCGGTTGTAAAAAGAGGAAAAACATCGCTATTCAACTCGTTTTGCAGCAATGTTGCAAAAAATTGTTGCCCGTTTTACTGTAGTTTAATGTTAGCAAAAACAAACAACAACTACAACTTTGCAAGTGCAGAACATGTTTTTGTACATACTTGTCTTGAAATTTCGTAGTTAAACGTTTTATGGAGGAAATGTCGTATGCATTCCTTTTCGCTATTTTGTCACTGCCGCTCATTTTCACCTCGGTGGCCACTAGCATTTTTCATTTTCTCACCGCCGCTACAAAATTAAATTGTTATGTTCTTTTTTTTCCCAACGAAATTCGCCTCCTTTGTTATCTAACTAAATTTCCCTCCTTTGTCGATTTTTTATGTCGAGGGTTAATTTTTTTTCTTCGCGCTTTTAAGCGAGCGAGGAGCGCCAGACTCGCAAAAGTTAATTCTTTACTAGTGCTGACAGATGCACTGTACTAAAAGTGTACTTCTAAAAGAAAAGAGTCCAACCTTTGGTCGAGGTATTTACTAAAGCGCGAAGTGAGTGAGGAGTGCTAGACATGCAAAAGTTCAGTTTTAAAACACGGCGCTGACCCAGGAAAGGAATCCAACTTTTGCTCGAGTTATTTAACAAAAATACACTACAAAATAAACGTGCCTCTGACAGACAAATTACTTTAAACTCGTTGCGAATTATATCTAATCACGGTATTAGACCTTTTTACCGATACGGCGGCCATATTGAATTACTTAGATTTAAGGGGTACCATGGTATACCCTGGGGGCATAAGCCTGCACGATCCCATATACTCGCTCAGTTTCGGGCCAATTTTTCTTTAAGTTTTCCTAGAAAAAGATTGTACTGGGAAAAAAATCGTTGTGCCGTGTTTGGATGTAATAATGATCGCCTTTTTCCCGAGAAATATATAGTAAAGGTTTCTTTTTGCCCGAAAAGCGCGCGTAAATACTGAGTGATTGGCCCCTGGGCATCCCATAATCCTGCTTAAATCTAATATTTTCAACATGGCCGCCGTATCAGTAAAAAGGTCTAAGAAAAAATAACGAGACGAATCACGGACTTTCGATTAAAAAAAAACAGAGTAAGGAAATCTTGTGTAAAAACCTTGCTGATTACCTGTATAATTAATGCAAAAATGAACGACAAATTTGAGCGGCAAGAATACCCTTGCAGATAGAAGTTAGTCCGTGGGCACTCTTCCTCTATTTGGTTTGTGCGTCAACTGTTATAATTGTAATAGCGTTGTATTTTGAGGTTACATTTGACCAGAATTTTGTGCAGCGAGTTCAACGGTCAGGATTAACTTTAAACTTATAGATATAGAACTAGACCGTTCTGAGGCTTACTTGCTCAGTGAAGTTAGAGAAAAATCTGTCTGGGGTTTCCAAGTTATTGACATTTTTTGTAAAATGCGGTTTAAACATATGCTGATGTCTCGAACGTTTTTATACCAACAAGAGATGAAACATTTTCTTAAAGTTCCACAATGCTTTATCAACGATGCCAAAAACCATAGAAATCGGTTAAATTGTTCCTGCCGCAAAAAGCGGGGTCAAGCAACACCTCACTGAACGGCTCACACAATTGGCTGTGAAAACAATGCAAACGGTGACATAACATTGCCCCTATCCCTGAAAACAAAAGGCAATATTGTTTTAGTCGACCACTGAATTTAGAGGTTTATGTGAGGTACTGGGAAAGGCGGTTCAAAAACATAACCAGCGCGCATAAAAATACATTCAGGCCACCTTAAAGGGGCTGTGTCATGGCATTACAGTTCATTTTGTTTAATTTTGCCAGTTACTCGCCTTCAATCGCTTTGGAACTTAAAGTAAGCAAAGAAATTACATGGAAATGACAAAATAAGAGATCCGAGACAAACAAATATGTCTCCTGAGCATCATTTCTGAAGTTGCAAGCAGCAGGGATCAACTTTGAAAGACTTTTAGGCTGAACAGTTTTCAAAAACCCTAATTTCAATCCTTTTCAGTCTTCTTCAGTTTTGTCCATCCGTGGCATGTGTTGTTTCTGACGGTTATGTTGTTTTAACCTTCCTTTAATGTTTTAAGCGGTTATTTTTGTTTCTCCTAATTTAACGGGCATTTAGTAATTTCCTAATTTGGCTGAGTTTCGTGACACAGCTCCTTTAGGCATATAACATTTTGTTCCATTCGATGTATTAGTGAAAATGCTTTAATTGAATATATACAGTGCAATAAAACCAGCGCTAAAAAAAGGACATTATGATACAGCTTATAAAGAGGAGAGGCGCAAGTTCTAAAAGGTCAAGAGAAGACATTGACAAACTGAAGAGTACAGTCGTGTCTACAAAGGAAAAAAATGTTGATTTCGAGCCGAAGATACCAGAACTTGCACCTCTATGAAATCAAAACTTTAGCCAATTGGTCCCTAGGTAAGACCCGCAAATTTCTGGTAAGAACATCCCTTTTGTTTTGAACTTAATCCAATGGAACTTCCCCGCATAAAAACAGATCACACTTAATGACAAAACAGTTCACATCTTGCCTTTAAGTGAATTAGACAACAAGCCACTAACAAATGAGCTCCTTAAACTAAAAGGATTTCTACATATTATAGTTATCAATGTACTATAATTTGGACTGTTATTTTCAAAATACAATGTGAAGGTTTATTTAAGCGGTTATAGTTGTTTTCCCAGCATAAGTCCTTCGCAAAATTTGACTCTCATTTTGAAAGGTCGTTAAAGTTTATTTACGAGGAACGCTTTTGGAGGGAACTAATCATTGTCAAGTCCATTTGGGTTAGTGGACCCCCTTTGCCTGTAGTTTGCTCTGTCATTTATTCTTAGAGCAGGAACTCCTGTCTACACTCAGTTTTTGACATGAAAATAGAACGATGTTTTTGTAGATCTTCTTCCTGATAAGCTTACAAGTTCATACACTTGCCAGTTTACACTCACAAACTCCCAATCTCGAACCCAGATTTTGTCGTGATCAGCAGGAAAACCTTGCCCCGCTGACCAAAAAGCCAGAAGACTATGGGTACAAGGTTGACAAACTCCTGGCCCAGATTGGTACCCAGGCTCCTAGTGTAGAAATAGGTGCGTCTTTGAAGGACGCTCAGAACATTGGGGACATTCCAGTCAAGCCTCTGACTGACCGACTTCTTTGAGGCCAATTTCACCAGGCCTTTTCTTTCCATCTTTCACTTCGACCATCCCAGGAGTCACGTGCCATTTAATCAAACACAGTGTTTTACAAACCAGACTTAACTCCTCGCTTTTCAACCCGGAAAATGAACCGTAGAAATTAAGAATACGCCTACCGTGCTTGATGTGTTTGCTAGTAAAGCTTACGAACAGATTATGATCTCCAGGAGACCGAGGACAGTAAAATATTGAATAGGTTCCGTTTTTGTTGTCCAGGACCTGAGCGGAAATAACACTACCGTCAGGCGACTCGAGCTGAACTGCGACTTCTCTCGAACGCCCTCGGATGTCAGTCATCGGAATCACGAATTCCGTTGGTGTTAGTTTGCCAACGGGTTCACTTGCCTTTTTGCCAACAGTCAAGGCGGGAAAACTAAAACGGCGACCCTTTGCCTTTTTGGCGGCCTTTGGATCATTTAAAGAGGGCACACTCGCAGCCAATCTCGTACCAGTCCTAGGCTCTGGCGATTCTGAGGAGAGAGAACTGGCACCAGCTTCTTCATCTTCAGTAGACGCGAATGAAACGGAGCTTCCACCATTAGGCAATGATCCTTTTAACCGCATTTGGTCCTCATCAGCTGTTTCGAGTGGTTCGTGTCCCACACTTATCGAGCCAAAAGCATCTTTAATAGCTTCTAAAATAGGCCTCTCATCAGGATCAAACCCAACTTTGACACTGTTCAAATATCCATCTGCCTTAATCTCTTGCAATTCACAAAGTCTTTGAGAAATCAAATTGTTTACCATGAGTATGTCCGCATCCCTTCCCTGTTTGAGAATCTCTTCGGAAAAATCACACCCGTCGATGGTACAAACAAGGTTTCTTTCAATTTCTTCCTTCTGTTTCACTAAAACCGAACATCGGTTATCTTTAATAGTGTTCAGCTCTTTTAACAACTGATGCTCCCTCTCTTTTATAGCTTGAATAAGACGACGAGAAGTTCTTCGAATTTGCCACGAGATGTCATCGATTTTGTTTTGCCACCGACCGTATACCTTAATAATTTCGTACACCGACCTTTGAAGACTAGGAATATTTTTTTGCGTTGCATCCAGTAACGACAAAAGTGCTGGTTTAGTGGAATCCACTGCATTTTGTAAAGAGAAAATTTCATGTCCTCCGTGATCGACAGTTCTTCTGCACTCCTTACACGTCAATAACTCACAAGTTTTACAATACATATCTATATCCTCAGTGTTGTGACTAGCGCAAGTCATAAATGACGAATCGTCCTTAGGATTCGTTCGATCTACAAATTCTTCAAGAGACAAGATTTCATGTTCTCGCGTAAACTTCACTCTCCGATGAGCCAGGGTGCAATCTCCACAGAGAAATTCTTGGCATTGTAAGCACCTATTCGCTGCTATATTCCGACCATTTTCGCAACCACTACAGTCTTCTTCTCGTTGACGTAACTTTTGCTTGTCAAATTCTTCGAGTTTTCTTAGAACAATAACATTCGGTTTTAAATCATCAACATTTTTCGACGGTAGGGCAACCTCCGAACGGCATATAGGACAGAACAAAGAGTCACCATTTTCTTCGGTAATCAAGCCAATACATCGTTTACAAAACGTATGTAAACAAGGCAACAGTTTTGGATCATCGTACATTTTACTGCAATATTTGCACCAGATATCTTCGGGACCTTCATCTCTGAAAGCCACAGATTTTCGAGTTCCTCGATTAGCCATTTCGTTGCAAGAAAGAGCTGTCTTGAAAGGACTTGTAAATTACCGTAAAGATTTCTGTTTCACGAGTACTCTGGTCGTGAAACACAGCTTCCCCACTGATAAATCGACGTGCGGTGCCAGAATGTTCAGCTGCAACGATTGCAAAAGTTAAGATTTAAACTATTTTGCACCAGAAAGTTTCACTTACTTTGAAAGCAGCCGCAAGCTGAATCGATTTGCCAGACAAAAATTGAAGTACTTTCTCAGGTGTGGCTACATTTCGTATCGTAACAGTCAGGATCTTAATTCAGCATCGATTGAATTCCGCTTGGATTTTTAATAATTTACGAGGCGCGTTTTTGAGTAGCAGGTACTACAAGCAAGGATGAAGGCAACACGTCAAACAAACGACAGCTTTTAAGAGTAAGCAGTGTAGTGTTACTTCAGTAATTAAAACAAATCGTGTGATTTATTTAACTCCGACCTTCTGCTCGTGTCAATGGCTTATCGTTGATTGTCAATTTAAACACTCAGATATTTGGTGATGGCCGTATCTTAAATAGACCAAACAAAAATTATTTATTACCTAGGAACACCTTTATATATTCAAGTATAATTCTTATGCTTTTTATGTTCACTTTTAAACACTTATAAGTATTGAAGTAGGCATTATTGATGTGGGTTTAGATTTCGAAAACTCAAAACAATTTATAGAGATTATATTTTAATTTTTAAAAAGCGACATGACGGAAGGCATTCAATGCAAGACTTAAAATGATGATAAAATGAACAGAAATAAATTGTTTTGATATATGGACATTACAGAAGGACAATAAGTGGTTATCCACAGAAACAACGGAAAAGAAAGATCTCAATTTAAATCTCCAGAAATCGACGAAAGCGTAAGGTTTGATGTTTATCGTCTCTATATAGTTTCTGTAACGTTTACTACCTTGATACAAGGTATAGATAGCAATTTTCCTTTCTCAAGGAAAGTCGATCTGAATATTGAATCCTTTGGCACTGTTCAATTTGTTTACTGATTTTCAAGAAGGAAATCCTTTAGAGGCCATTCGAACGAAAGCTTTCATGTCATTCGTTCGAATTGATTGTACATGTTTATTCTGGTTCTCTTTAAGCTCATCTATCCCAAAGAAGTTCAACCTGTTGTTTAGAAGATGAATATCTTAAGTATATCTTTTTGAATGATGTCAGGTTCAGTATTGTAGTTTGATTTATGTGTTTGAACTTGGCCCTTTTTTAAACAGTAAGCTGGTAAACCACAAGTGCAGAGCTAGTCTGCGGTGTAGTAGAGGCGCTCGAAAGAAAGAGGAAGCGGAGAGAACCGGTAGAAAGCGGCTGATTTCGAATCGTGTGGCGCGCAAAAGTTGACAACGGGCAAACGCTCACTCAATGACACCCTAAGGTCTAGGCCAAAAGTGGAACTTTTCATGAGGCGAACTAATCTAACAAATTAAAAATTTGTTTAATAATGTATATCTAGCCTAGTTCAGGAGAAAATTTAATGTATAGATTTAGCCAGGGCTAAAAGCAAAGCTCTCGTTAATATTTGTAGTTTACTTAAACAAAACATAAAATCGTGTAATGCTAAAGGTGATGTTACTCGAGACGATTCGCAACGACTATTTTTAGCGCAACACAGCGTTTCAACATTGTCTCGAATGGTAAAAACATTGTTCCCGATTGTTCAAAGCGGGGTTAAGATAACCCTCGTTGTGAATCGTCTCGTGTTATATCACCTTAATCGGCGACGACAACAAAAACGTAGGACTAATTAGCAAAAAAAAAAAACCAGCTTTGCACCTGTAGCACACTTTTTATGTACATTTTTTTGCGATGTTTTTGCACGACTACAACGTGAAACTTCCGGAAACTTCCTAGTTACACGTTTTATGGAGGACTGATGTCGTAGGTGTTCCTTGTTGAAGACAAATCTTCTCCAGGGCTGAAGACGGTTTGTCTTCAAACCGAAATATTGGGCAATTTGTTTAAATATATATTGTTTTGTTTTATCCTTTTTTTTACTTCTTCATCGCCTTGCCGTAAGGATCAGTTTGCCTTTTTTATATTTTTCCAACAAAATTAGTTCGTCTCATGTTTGGCCTAGGCCTCAGTCTCTTTTTGGGACTCTTCAATATTATCTCCCAATTATAGTCTAGGTCAGGAAACCGAAGGCATACCACTGTTGCTCTAACCTTCTTCTACTCAACAAAGCACATCGAAATACCTTCCTTTCGTTGTCGGTTGTTGTATTCTATGCACTATAGCTAATACTAATTAGTAGAAAGTTAATCACTACAAAGAAAAGAAATTAAACCGCACATAATCTCCTCTTCTGTTGAACAGACACCTGGCTATCATGGCCGTAAGAAAACCCGCCCTTTCTGTCATCCGAACACTGGGCAATCAAAAAGTGAAAGATTTTTTCTCATAGGAAAATTTAAAATTTTCTTATGGGGCTTCATTGCCCAAGGAGAGCTTTACGTATAACAATGGAAAATCCTTTTTTCTCTTTAGTTCTTGCAAAACCTCTGAAAAGCAAGCTTCATTTAGAAAGAGCACAGTGCCCCCTCCCTGGTAAAATCCCAAAGACAAAGCGATACTTGTCAGAAAAGGAAACAAGAACAAAACACATGACAGTTTCGTGGTGTAACGCAACAACGGGTACTTTATTCAAATGCTAATGATATTCCGAAGCTTTTTGTTTCTGTGTATAATCCTAATTTGAATATAACAAGACGCACGCGACGTTGAAAAGAAATTTTCGAAAAACTGCACATCTTTTATAGTGATTTGATAACTTTTTCCAAACAATGGCTCGTCTCAACCGTGAAGATAGAAATTTTACAGGTTCGTTGCCGGACTTGAAAGCTTCCGTAAAAGCCACTGAACACCAGACAAAGGTCATAGACAAGAAAATATTAGTTGCCGAAACTCATTTTCCTAAACTGGCTGCCATGCTTCAACGGTACGCGGTTGGGACAGCGAAATTACGAAACAAAGGTGACGAGCTGGCGAAAACAATAACAGCATATGCCGAGGAAGAATCGCCTTCATTGAAACAAGGGCTTATTGGTTTAGCTGAGTGTCTGTCCGCGATACAGGATCAAAGAGACAAAGAAGTCAGCCGTATTGAGGAGAAACTCGTTCAGGGGTTCACTGTGTACGATACTAAGTGTAAACAAGCAAGGAATGATGTTAGAGTAAGTTCGTCGCTTTCCTCGAGGGAAGTAAAGTCGTTCGAAAGCCTTGAAAAAGCGCAAATGAAATCAACGGACCGAACACGGATCGCCCGAGCACAAGCTGAGTTCCAAAAAGCATCTGGCGAAGCGAATCGTTCCCTGCGGGTTTTGCGTGAGCAAATGAACGAATTCGAAAGCCAAAAAATGCGGGATGTCAGGCAGATTTTATCCGATTTTGTAGTCGGTGAAATGGAATTAATAGCTCGCTCTATGGAACTTTATACTCGGGCTTATCAAGGATTAATGAACATTAGCGAAGAGGACGATTTGAATGAGTTCAACAAATCCATGACTTTTAAACCACCCCAGTGGGGTTCACTGCCCGTTCTATCCGGACGTTATGGCAAAGGAACATCCATGGACAATGTTTTAGAGGAGGTCGAAGATGAAAGCGATACTGATATGAATCGAACAATGTAAAATTTTCGTTTCGAAAATAATGTTAATTATGCACATAAATTCGATTCAAAATATGTTAGTACAGTCGAACCCCGTTACACATGGTGTAATACAGACACTGAAGAGGCTATCGAAAGTGTTCGTATTAAGCGGGTCATGACACCTTACTTAAAACAAAATTCTAAAGAAATAAAAAAGGACATAAGTATCGTCATGCTAGACATCTCTAACCTTCACAAAGCCGTTATTCCCGCGGATTAAATCCACGGAAACACTAAAAAAATCGCTCGTCTATACATAATGTGCGTTCTCTGCATATATAACGAACCCAATGACTGTTTTCTGTAAAATACCTGTTCGGAGCTTGAGAAGCAAAGATTGCCTAGCATTTTCTGTAGCTTGAGGAAGGCTAGAAATTTCTGGAGGACCGTTCACTCGCGTACAATTTTCGAAGCTTATCTAATAAATTCCCTAAGATTTTCTAAGTTTAATTTTTCCCATTTCACACCCCAGGTTGACCAATTAGAGAAAGAAAACCTAAAACTTTCGGAATCGAAAATGCGATGCAGAGAGGAATCAGCAAAATTCTCACTTTCGTAACACTTTAAATTGCAGCTAATATTTTCAAAAAAATAGTACAGAAGGCCTTGTAATTTCGAAAGACTCAAGTTGCCTTATACTGATGACAGAACAGAGGAAATTTTTTTAGCGCCACTTAGAACACATTTCTAGAGATCTAAAAGTGTTAGGAATAGCCTAAAAAGTGTTTTCAATGCATTTAGGAGGAAACCATCGTTGGGTGCCCCTATGCATAACTCGTTTGATGCAAATAGTCTAAAATTGACGTCTACAAATCATCTTATCTGGTGTATGGTAGAGCTGGGATTATCGACATGCTGTCAGCTGAAGGTTTTTTTTTACCTTCAGAAAGGAAAGGTCTATTACAGAACACAGTTTATAATGAAGTGTCCGCATTAGCGAGGTTGATTTTACTGATTTTATAAGAGAATCTGTTGATTGGGACAGAAAAAAGTACGGGTGTCCGTATTAAGCGGGTTGAATTAAGAGAACATTTTTCGGCTTTTCCCCGGGACAAATAAAACTTTCCGTAATAACTGTCCGTACGGCGGGGTTCGACTTTGCTCTGTGAGGTTAAAATTACAATATTCATGTTAAAATGTAAAATGTACTGATGTACATCAGTGTAATCTTGATTCAGAGGTGAAACTGTATTAGAGGCAACGTATCCTGTCTATACTTAATCACAAAACATGGTGATCATAAAATGACTACAATTTATTGATATGTTTATTGTCTTTTATGCTGATGAGGTTACCCTAGCTAAGGCCCGGTTCAGACGCCGAAATGTTCTAGAGCCGAACCTAATACATTGAATTAAGTACATGAAAAGTTCGGCGTCTGAATCAATTAGGAACGCCTGTTTCAATTTGGAACGGCTCAGCTTTCCTTTTCGCCTAGCCTGGCCGAGAATTTCGCCTTTGGAGCGACTTGGAACGGCTTTGATTCAGACGCCGAACTTTTCATCTACCGAACCTAATGCATAAATTATATAAAATCATATAAACGTATTTTGTTAGCAGTTTGACCGAAATGAGCATTTCTCGACTTTTGAACTTAGTTCAGCTGCAATTAAGACCGGCGTGTGAATCAATTCAGCCGGTCTAAATAATCTGGGTCGGCCTTAATTCGAATTAGGTTCGGCTCATGAAAAGATCGGCGTCTGAACCGGGCCTAAAGAAACGTGTCCGTGATTGTAATGACCAAACGACAAAGACAGCATAGTTAATATATAGATTTAGCCAGGGTTAAAAGTGAAGCTCTCGATAACATTTATAGTTTGCTCAAACATAACATAAAATTATGTAATGCTAAGTGGCAAAGACAAAGAGAACGGTGAAAAAACAACAATAGGTCTAATTAGCAAAAAAACACACTTTTTTTGTACATTTCTTTGCCGTTGTTTTGCACGACTACAACGTGAAACGTCCAGAAACGTCCTGGTTACACTTTTTATAACTGCAATAAGCGTAAAAAGTCTCTTTGGCCTTTAATAAACAACTCCACAAAACAAAACGACGTAGTACAAAGAGCGTGGATACAAACAGCGTGGTTACGACCAGCGTGGGTTGAAACTAAAACAGTAAAAAAGCAAAAGTTACAAGTTGCGACTAAGCTAAATTAGAATAAAGAAAGAACAAAACTGAAAAACGAGGACTGTGAATTACACTTACATTGTTTCAGCCAGAGAAAACTGCTGTAAAGCGTACTGCGAATAACGCGAAGAGACTAGCACGAAAACTAAAAGAGAACTGCGCTAAGCGCGGACCAAAACGAACTGCCCAAAAACTGTACTGCAATGCTACGATATGGAAAATACGCTAGAACATGCGGAAAATAAAACTATAGAAACTTCAAAAGGCGCTAATGAAGATGAAACAGCAAAGAAACGCTAACGAGGGGGCGAAAACTGACTCGGAAAGGAATAAACACCTAATTTAACGCAGAAAAAAAAAATAAACAAAAGCACGAAAAGAAATATAAACTAATTAGCGTACGCAAAGGAAAAACAAATTACGCAAGAACGAATAATAGAAAAAGACGTTACACTTGGATCTTACATACCGGCCCCATAAGTGAGGAGCACACGCGAGGCACTTAAATTAAATAATTAAAGATCTAAGTGTCTTTCTAAGAGTTCTTAATGTTCTCTTCTCCTGAATTCCTTAAAATTGCACAGAAAATAACTCCAAAGGGAAAGTTCAAGCTTCTATCAGCAAACAAAGTTTGTCAATTGGCCTCTCGAAAACTGCTCCTTTTACTTTCACCCTGGTACGGCGTACCAAACCTTTCTACCACTCTACCAAGGGGCCATGAATTGCGAGGGGAATTTTCCGCGCTCACTAGAACAATATCCCCAACGGCCAGGTTCTTGCGAATCGTCGACCATTTTTGCCTACTTTGGAGCAGAGGCAAGTACTCCTTAGACCATCTCTTCCAAAAGATATCTGCGAGGTATTGCACTTGTCTCCATCTGCGTCGAGAGAAGGAGTCTTTCTCCTGGAATAACCCAGGGGGCATCTGAGGCTCTGAGCGTAAAAGAAGCAAATGGTTTGGTCTAAGGGGCTCCGGATCATTAGAGTCACCTGAAACTGTGGAGATTGGACAACCATTAATAATGCTTTCCACTTCGCATAGAAGGGTGACTAAGCCTTCGTCGTCAACAGTTTGAGTTTGAAGCAAAGCTCGAAGGACCTTGCGCGTTGTTCGAATGCAGCGCTCCCAAACACCTCCATAATGGGAGCCATAGGGGGGATTGAAGCTCCACTTGATACTCTTCTGAAGTAGAGCTTCGTGAATCTTGTTGTGATTCCATGCGTTGATGGATTCCCTGAGCTCTCTCTCTCCGCCGGTGAAATTAGTACCATTATCGGATCTGATCTCCTTTACCTGGCCCCTTCTTGCAATAAACCTTCTGAGCGCCATCAGGAAAGTATCAGTTTCCAAACTGTGTGCCACTTCAATGTGTACTGCTCGGATAGCAAGACACGTGAAAATGACCCCATATCTCTTCACAAGACTTCGCCCACGGCGTACTTGAAGAGGACCAAAACAATCGACGCCGACAGATGTAAAAGGAGGGTGACCTGGGGTAACACGATCCACGGGAAGGTCAGCCATTTTCTGCTCACAAAACGGGCCTTGACGCCGACGGCAACTAAAGCACTTCGAAAGAACTTTCCTGACAACAGAACTTGCGTTTACGATCCAAACTTCTCGCGCGCAAGTCCGGACCAATGGCGCTATGTGGTAGGAGCAACGAATCCTGGTGATTGCGCTTCAAGAGCGTTGACTGCCAATGCATTGTTGAGCTGTCAAAGATGGTTACTGGGGCCGGAGTTTCTCTGGAAATCAGAAGAATATTGGCCTAGGAACCCCTCATCGCTTAGATGTCTTCAAGATGGAGACCTGGAAGTGAAGATGGTTTATAAGGTTTGTCACGCCTCTGTATCCGAGTCGGAGCATCCTTTGGTTGAGTACTTTCAACGCGCGTCTTCCTGGCACCGATTGAAGAAGTCAGTTGCATGGTTTTCACGGTACCGTGGAAACTTGCAAAGGTTGAGTAAACGCGGGAAATCGAGAGAGCCGATTAATTCAACTGCCATCCTTTCTTTACCACCAATTACCGTTACAGAGTTGGAAATCGCGGAGCTAGAAATCCTCAGAAACGTCCAGCAGTTTAACTTTCCGGATGAGCTTGAGCTGTTAAGCAAGTCTGAAAACGGTACCCAAGTCAAGAAAAGCAGCAGCCTTCGAAGTCTGGATCCAATCTTAGTGAACGGCGTCTTGCGTGTCGGTGGGAGGTTAAGTTTAGCGTCCACTGCATTTGAGGCCAAACATCAGATTATCTTGCCCAAGAAGGATCACGTGACCAACCTAGTAGAATATTACCACCAGATCTCCGGTCACTCTGGAAGAGAGTACGTTATCAGTCTTGCGCGCGAGAAGTTTTGGATCGTAAACGGAAGTTCTGTTGTCCGGAAAGTTCTTTCGAAGTGCTTTAGTTGCCGTCGGCGTCAAGGCCCGTTTTGTGAGCAGAAAATGGCTGACCTTCCCGTGGATCATGTTACCCCAGGTCACCCTCCTTTTACATCTGTCGGCGTCGATTGTTTTGGTCCTCTTCAAGTACGCCGTGGGCGAAGTCTTGTGAAGAGATATGGGGTCATTTTCACGTGTCTTGCTATCCGAGCAGTACACATTGAAGTGGCACACAGTTTGGGAGTCTGAGGTCTCTGCTCTCCATCAGCACGTTGACTAGGCTCCTTTACACCCTGCGGAACCGTCTCACTGGTAGGACCTTCACTATCGCCTACATGTGCTAAGAGACTGAGATTCTTAGGATTGGATGTCTTGCAACCCGAGGACCGCTGACCAGGCGCCGATGTTACGGTATCTGATATCTTGCCAAAGACTGGGTTGGTTAATATTCTTGCTTCGCGATCAACAAAGGCAACGAAGTCACTGAACTGTACTGGCCTTAACTGTCTGTCCATGATGTCATCAGCTAAGCGACGCCATCTTTCTCTCATGCTGTAAGGAATCTTGAGCACCAAGCTTTGAATGTTTCCTGGCTGATCAAACTTAGACATGTACTGGCTACCTGCCAAAGCGTTCTTGCAACTTGCGAGAAAGACTGAGAAGCGATTCAAAGCTACACCATCTTCTGCCTTTATACTCTGCCAGTCGAGGGCCTTCATCTCGTAAGCGGATGCTGTGCGATAATCGTCACCATACTTCCTTCTCAAAAGCCTGCGAGCCTCATCGTAACCTTCTTCCGCTGGTAAATGATGACAGGATCTTACAAGTTCCTTAACGTCCCCCGCGGTGAACTGCTCAAGGTAATAGTGTCTATCAGTACTGCTAAATGTTTTGGATTCAACCAAATTTTCAAAAGCGCGAACGAAGGTGCGGTACTCAATAGGGTTTCCGTCAAACACAGGAACACGGGGCTGCGGAAGTTTGTTCTTATTCTGATTATGCACTAGCAATTCCATTATTCTACTCTGCTGAAACTGAAGAGCAGTCTGTTGCCGCTGCAAACCAATCGTTTCCTTTCTCAATTCCTCGCCGACTGTACACGCTTGATAATCAAACTGGCAGTAAGGAACAGAATCCATGGACACGCCCTGGGCAGGGTGTTGCACCTCGCCTGGAATAGACCTTTTCGCGCGGGCGCTGGTAAGAGGTGAATCCTGAACCTGGAGCTCTGTCTCAAATTTTAAAGGCTTCACCTCCATTAAAGAAGGGGAGGTCATTGCTGCGTAGACCCTCTTCTTAGCTGTTGTCTTGACCATTTCGGCTTCGAGGTTAAGGCGTAATTCTTCCTGCTGTAAACGAAACTTTTTCTCTTCGAGTGTTTGGCGCTTTTCGAGCATAGAAATTTCGGCTTTTAACTCGGCAATTCTTGCGGCTTCTTTAGCTCTCGCGGCTGCAACTGATGAAGCACGGCCACCACGCGAACTTGCTCGACTTGAATGTTTTGAAACCTTGGAAGTACCTGAAGGAATTGGCGTGCCAGCACAACTAATTGAATCCTCGGGATTCACCGCCGAATCTGCTTGAAGCGATTCTGCTAACAACTTGTGTTCAATATTAATTATCCAATCGACGATCTGCTGACGGAAGACACGAACCTTTCTCTCTTTGTCTTCAAGATAGCGTTGACCCTCAATAATGGCGTTCCCATCCAGAATTTCTCCGACATAGTTGCGATGGGCCTTTTTAAATCTTTCAAAAGCATTGTCCAAGTAAGGAAGCTTGTCTTTAACCTCCTGAAGATTATGATCATCAGTAAGCAAGCCAGAAATTCATTGGAAATGGCGGTTACGGTAGATAAGTGACCAGATCTTGAATTTTTCTTTAAACGAAGTGTTTCCAGGTTAGGCGCTTCAAAATCCAGCGAACGGTTTGGTTGTCGCACGCGTGTTCCAACTCGCCGGGCGACGGGATCTGTAAGCTGCTTGCGGCTAAAGCTCATGACGAAACGACATGTCACCAACAATTTTCAACGATATAACTGCAATAAGCGTAAAAAGTCCCTTTGGCCTTTAATGAACAACTCCACAAAACAAAACGGCGTAGTACAAATAGCGTGGATACAAACAGCGTGGATACGAACAGCGTGGTTACGAACAGCGTGGGTTGAAACTAAAACAGTAAAAAAGCAAAAGTTACAAGTTGCAACTAAGCTAAATTAGAATAAAGAAACAACAAAACTGAAAAACGAGGACTGTGAATTACACTTATATTGTTTCGGCCAGAGAAAACGGCTGTAAAGCGGACTGCGAATAACGCGAAGAGACTAGCACGAAAACTAAAAGAGAACTGCGCTAAGCGCGGACCAAAACGAACTGCCCAAAAACTGTACTGCAATGCTACGATTTGGAAAATACGCTAGAACATGCGGAAAATAAAACTATAGAAACTTCAAAAGGCGCTAATGAAGATGAAACAGCAAAGAAACGCTAACGAGGGGGCGAAAACTGGCAGAAAGGAATAAACACCTAATTTAACGCAGAAAAAAAAATAAACAAAAGCACGAAAAGAAATATAAACTAATTAGCGTACGCAAGGAAAACCAAATTACGCAAGAACGAATAATAGAAAAAGATGTTACACTTGGATCTTACACTTTTTATGGAGGAAATGTACGTGTTCTTGTTCACTTTTTTTCATTGTCGCTCACTTTCACTCTGGTGGCCGCGGCTAGCATTTCTTATTTTCTCACCGCCGCTACAAAATTTCTTGAGTTGTTCCTCCAAAAAAAGTGTCTCCTTTGTTTTTTCTATCTCGCTCTAGCTCTTTTTCACGTTGAGCTTCGCTGGCCTGTCGCCTTGCTTTCTCCTTTTCTCTGTCTTTCTCTTTCTCTATTTTCCAAGTTTGTGGACATCACGATGAATCTAAACTTAATACTTTATAGACAACACGGTTACAAAAACATTTTCCGCTTTCCGTTTTCGTCTTTATTGACTCTTTAGTTGTCTCTGCTTCACAAGACGGTGGCCATACACTTTGCCGCCAAAATAACCTGACATTTGGCATCGGCTTACATGAAGTGGGTGTACGGACGGTCGGCGTTCGTACGCTACGTCATAACCAAATTTTCTTGCTTCACAGGTTACCAATACGTTACCAGGAGACACAATTATTCTTAGCAATGGAGCTCAAAAGCGCGCGGGAGCTCCGCTATTAAAACACCTACTTTTACAACTGAATCATGACGATTTTATATGCAACAACGTTCCTTTTCCTTTTGCCTCTTCCAAAACTGTTCCCCGCGACCAAAGTAGATTTGACACTCATTCCGATCCCAGGCTGGACTCGGTACGTATGAAACCAAGATGGCCGCCGGCCATAACGTAACGCGCCCGATCTCGACGATAGTACGGAAAACAAGAGAGAATGAGCTACGAAATATTCCTGGAAAAAGACAAAAAATATAAGACAAAAAAGCAAGGCTGATTTTACAGTCGGGAATATATTATCTTTTAACCAATATTTCGGAAGGCACGGCCTTCCTTCTTCAGGGTCTTACATATATCGTCTGTTCGCAGGCTACTCTTGCCTGAGATCAGGCCTAATTTTGGCAGTTCTCATACATTCTCTCTTACGTTGTCGCGCCTTGCCAGCCGGAATGCTAATTACTATAACGGCTGTCAAAATTAATCTGTTTGGCGGCGAAACAAGTCATGTTCACATGAAAGTAGACCACGCTGGTCTGGGGACGAGGTTGGTCTCAAGATAGCCGCCATTTTGAATAAATTTCCACTCTCCGCGGACAAATCAGTCACGTGATTTCTGTGTGCCAGGGTCTTCTCTCTTACTGCCGCCCTAATGGAAAGCGAGAAGACCCTAGGGGCGAGGTTGCGGAATAACCTTCGTAGCAGGCGCGGGAACTTTAAAAAGATTCCAAATAATTATCATAGGGCACGAGGATCCATTCTCTTAGCTCATGCTCTCTTGCGGAAAAATAGGGACTTTCAACAGTCTATTCAAGCACGTCCTTTTCCATTTTTCATAAAGTGACCAAAAATAATTAATATGTTTATTGTTATTGAAACGTTTTCCTCCGTAATTGTAGGTGACCAAACGACAAAAACAGAACATAGTTATTAAAAACCTGCTACCTTATTGGTAGTTTAATTTAGCAGGTCTTTAATTACGCGTTTTTCGAAATTAAACGCACGCGAAATTTAATACCTATGCAGAAAATTAAAAAAAACAGTTGACATGTAATAGCAACGATATGTATCGAGAAACGCAAATTGCTTGCTGGTTTTGCTGGTAAGCAAGCTCCTTTTATCGGCGTCCGTTGTAAAATGACAATGGTTTACAAAGATTTCACACATTGCTTGTTCCAGTTCATTTATTTATTTTTTTAAAGGTTCAGACTTTTTAAAAAAGGAAAATGAAGTTGAGAACGCTTTAATCGCGAAATCTAATACCTTTTTTATGTTTACCTATTAAAATTGCGAAAATAAGACCCCGCGATATACGCGGAAATTTAGTACCAATAATTAAGGTATTACACAAACATGACAATTCATGCATTTACGTCGTCCTTTTCCATTCAAAGAAAATGACTAAAATTTATTGATATGTTTATTGGTACTGAAACGTGTCCGTAATTGTAGATGACAAAACGACAATACAGCACATGGTTACTAAACACCTACTTCTACAAAAACATGCAACTACGTCCTTTTCCATTTTTCAAAAAATGACTTAAAATTGATATAAAATTGATATGTTCGTTGTTACTGAGACGTGCCTGTAATTGTACGTGACAAACGACAAAAACAGCGCATAGTTAATAAAACACCTACGTCCTTTTCGCGCGTTTAGATGTATTAAAAATGGTTAGTTCTGTGAAATAAAATGGCACTGACATTGAAGGAAGATTAAGTTGAATCAGCTCCAAGGCAAAGTTTTGAACGGAACTGTCACTAATGAATCGGGGGAGGGGGAAGTAGAGAGATTTTTGTTGATAGCTTGCAACTCGTAAAAATTTAAGAAAAAGAAAACGATTGAAAAAGATGAAGAAGTATTCAATAAAAAATAAAATCATTATTGGAAGGGGCTGTGTCACGTCCCAGGGGTACTCCTGGGGATTTTTGGTGGGGGTTGTACGGCCCGGTTCTCCAAATCTCGCTCCGATTTCAGACCAAAAAATGTACTTTCCGCACCCGTTTTCAGACCTGGCCTTTAGGCAGAAATTATGTTATCATTACTTAGATTAGAGGGCAAACAAACAAATTCATCAAATCCATTTCGAATTCACATATTTCTCTTTCTTTCCTACTCATTTGGAATTGAAACGGTAAATACGTTCACACATTCCCGTAGTTTCCCCGAAACCCATACCCAACTCCAGACCAAAATGGGCAAAGTGTATACCCGTTTTCAGACCAGAACGGCGCAAGGCCCCTACCCGATCGGGCGGCACATACCTATATGGCTTATTTAAGGGGGTACCCCTCCTGGGTGTCACGTCTGGCTTGTTCATTTTGTTTGTTGTGCCAATAAGACGTCCTCAGTCGCAAGGGAAATTAACATTATCGAAGAAATTATTTGCATATTATGACGCATGGGTACAATAGCTAATTCTCATTTTTATTGACTAAACTCGAAGATTAACTTAACATTTACTATATGAAGCTGACTATGGGAAGTGTAAAGAAAGAATTTTTTTTCAGTATGAAAAAAAAAATGTTTTCACGATCTGTACCCTATTTTGAAAAAAAGGCTCGATGGTGAAGCTACGAAAACTTAAACACACTCACTAATCTATCAGCAATAACGACTATAATTAGTGTTAGCTTTTAGCGAGGGGTTACCAGCCGAAGCGAGGATTAGAAACTAAACAACTGACGCCCGCCCGGGTGTGGAATTGGAATTTTCTTCTCTAAAAAGAAACCTAAAATGATTGTCCCTATCACTTAACAGACGCTTAAAAAGACAGCGAAGAAAAATAAACTGCTTGTTCTCTCTTCTTATAGTTTTGTTTTTTAATGACAGTACGCATGTAAAACCTATTCAAATTATATTTTGTTGTCTATATTTTAGGCACATCATTCAACTGCTGACGGCCTCATGTTGTTCAAATATTCCAAAATTGTTAGCGGGCAGTGGCATAAGAAACATTTAATGGAGATAATTATTGTGTTTTAAATTGAGGGAATTTACAACAATTAAAGCAAAAGAAGAGATTGGTGATTTTAAGAAGTGATTGGTGATTTTATGTCATCATCACCATAAATACATGTCTCAGTATCCAGCTGGCTCCAGCTGGCTCACCTGACGCAGGGGAGACTTAATTTTCCTGTTTCACTTTTTACGATTGAAACTTTTAGCCGACAATGGAAGAAACATAAGCCATAAGGAAACAAATAAGTTGCTAATAGTACACACAAGGCCAAACTGAAGTCAGAAAGAGACAAGACAAGTGGTAAAAGAATACCTTTTCAGCTTTAACATTTCGACAAGACAATGTTAAACAACACAGACTCCGATCGTGACCCACCAAGTACAGACAAGGGAAATGTTGAACTTGGCTTTTACATTGCTTTCTTTATCTTAGGTTTTGGAGGAAACAGTTTGGTAATAACAGTGATGTCAAGGAAGAGACAGAAACGTTCGATTCCGAGACTATTTATTCTGAATCTTGCTTTTTCCGATTTAAGCTTGATCATGATAGCTACACCAATAAACATCTACTCTTACATCAGTACAATTTACCGACACTCGTATTATTGTCGACTTTTAACACCTCTGCTGACAACCTTCTATTTCGTGAGCATCTTTACCATCTTTTCCATGGCGGTGCATTTCTGTAGGTTGATTACTAACCCCTATAGACCTAAGGTGAGGATGCGAAATGTATACATTTGGATCGCTGTCATCTGGTTTTCTTCCTTGACAATAGTCCTACCCTTATCGGTCGTCTCTGAGGCTAACAACGGGATCTGCTACGAGAACTGGCCGTCCATAAATCACCGAAAAGCGTACACCATTGCTCTCTTCATTCTACAATTTGTGATGCCTTTGTTAATCATTGGTGTTGCGTACGCTAGGATTGGTATCTATCTGTGGCGATCAACCGTTCCTCAAAGCTCCTTACCCGCACTTAAGAGAAGAAAAGAAAACATCCAAGTTATCAAAACACTAGCCATGATTGTGATCCTGTTCGTGATTTGTTTGCTGCCTGGACAAATCGCCTGGCTTTTGCTTGATTTTGGAGGTCAAAAGGAATCAGAGATCACACAAACGATCTTTAAAGTTGCAGATATCCTTGACATTCTGCATGCATGCGTAAATCCCACTGTTTACGGACTATCAAATAAACGTTTCCGAAGAGAGTGCATACAACACTTTTTTGACTGCTTTACATGTGGCTCGAAGTAGCTAAGCCCGAAACGTTGTAAGGGACGGGTAAATTCATTTATGACACCGTGAAATGTGCGCTCTTTTGTTTCATACCTCAATTGCAAAGTGCAGCCCACATTTTTACCGTACTAAGCTGTTCATCCATTTGCCCTTCAATAAAAAAAAAAGACTTCCCGTCCTCTATTAAATTTTTTAGAGACCCCCAAGAGAACGAAATCTCTATTGAGTAACTTGTATACTTCTTAACAAGAAAAAATTGAAGCTGTGTTCATTTCTTGATGAAATTGAGACACAAGCCAAGTTATAGAACAAGCAACACGTCTGCAGGGCAAACTGCGGTACAAGACCATCCAAACATAGCTAGAATGAGTTGTAGAATTGAACTTTATACTGTACAATTAATTAAAATGCATACGGACAAGCTTGAAGTTTCCTTTTTCTCAGTGTAGGATAAAATTAGACTTGCAATAAACATTTTTTTTAAATATGGTAGCCATACTGTAAATTCGGGATTATACAGCCTATCAAGACTATGTATCAATGCATTATTACTGTATTATTGTATTGTGACTTGAAAATTGACGGCCTCATGATTTCTTCCAATTTTGCGGTGCATGAAAGCGAGGCTAGTCATTATGCCTCAAGAGTTTTGTTTCGATTTCGCGTCTTAGCGATTGACTCGATCGATACGGTTTGCTTCGAGTTGTTGTGTGCTTGAGAGCCATTAAAAAGGACATTTTACTCCAGTATTCATAGTAATTTTTAGGGAGTTATTATTACTCCAAAAATGGAGCAAAAATTTGAGGTGCAGGATAACTCCTTTTTGGGGGTTATTTTAACTCCTCAATAATAACTCCAAATCTGTGGTGATTTTTACTCCTGAAAGAGTTCTTTAAACTCCTTTTTGGAGTTAAAACAACTCCTAATAATAACTCCACTGACTGTCAGGAGTTAAATTAACCCCACTGGAGGAGAGATTACAACTCCTTGAAAATCACTGTGCATGAACGAAAGGTGATTACCTTAAATTTGCCAAGCTCCTTTCACGAAGAAAGAAATGGATTCAAGCGCTTGGACGGGGCGATGACCAAGCTCGCTTCACATCAGAAGAGAAGATGCACCAATGAGTGATCATTCGATCCCGTCTACAGTAACCCCTTTGGACACCTCATGAAGTTTACACAACGTAGTTTTCCCCTTTACTAATTAGGGTGGAGCACTACCTCTACAGATTAGGGTTAAGCACTGCCTCTACTGATTAGGGTTAAGCACTGCCTCTACTGATTAGGGTTAAGCACTGCCTCTACTGATTAGGGTTAAGCACTGCCTTTACTGACTAGGGTTAAGCACTGTTTCGAAAGTGGTTACGTTCTTTTTTGGGGGTTGGAATTGAAGCGATATGTACTTAAATTATTTCTCATCTATCCAGCAAATTCTCAGTGGTCTAGTGGTTAGCGTAGTACACTGGACCATTTGGGTCGTGGGTTAGAATGCTACTGTCTTTCGTATCAACGTTTTTTTTCTTTCAAATTGAAGAGACCTGCACTTTCATGAACAGTGTCCAGTGTTCGGACGACTTAAAGGCTTCGGAAAATGTCGCGTACATGTGCCAAGTGTTACGCTCCTGTTGTAAACTGAAGATCAATAACTCATGGCATGCGCGCGTGTCATAGAATGCGTCATTCTTGGATACTTCTTATTAAAATGTACCCTCAATACTTAGATCAGGTTTAACTATCGAAACCATTAACTCAAAAGGTATGTACTTTTAAAAAATTTAGACCCCGGCTTGGCCTAACAAAACGCTATTTGATGTTCAAACGCTTCAAACAGCTTGGATTAATGCTGTTCAATGTTGGCTAGCATAGTTGATTTAGTCAGCCAAACAATAACGGAAACTCGAAATGCGATAATTCTGAACGCAGCTTTCTCACTGAAGTTTCAAAAGACCACCATCAGCTTAGTTTATTATGATGACCTCATCAAAGTCTGATCTGGTGAAAAACTGACAGCGGTTACGATGAAAAGCAAATGAAGAATGCTCTTGTATATTGTCAGTTCGCTTCAAGGTATTAATAAATTCCACTAATCACTTATTGATGACTGAAACCGCATTTAAAGGAAATAAAACGTCCGGACAATGAAAGAAAAGCACATAACGGTATCATTAGGAGTATAAAGTAAATTATTCATGTTTTTTAACCGAGAAAAATGGAAACCGCCTATCATTTACTGTCCAAAAACAGAACTATAATTAACTGAGGGATTCGGTCATCATCATAAACAACAACGAAATTCTCTCGAACGTTAGAAATCATGATGTAACGATCGCTTTGATTTTTAAGGACAAATTTAGAACCAAAAGTTGGGAGGAAATGGAGCCGGAGGAACTCGTGTTTAATTTTGACAGCACTGTGAAAATGGACGCAAGTGACGAAGAGATTGTAAAGATGGCACTAAAGCAAGTTGAAAGAACTATGAAAGATCTCAGTGAAAGATCATCACAAGGATACGCGATTGGATATGAACTAGGATACATAAAGGTGTAGTGGAACATATGCTTAAAACAATACCAGGCTCACAGAACAAGGAGGCTTATATGAAAGGATATGTGAATGGTTATATCCAAGGAATGCTGTACTCATTCAAACAAGGAGACTTAGAGAGAGAAAAATTCAACTTTCATTAACCACAGCACTCCGACGTTTGCTTACGTAGAGACTGTTGTTTTGGTACGCTTATCATACTGGAAATTAAAAAAAAAAATCTTCGGAAAAAAATATTTGCGACTAGAATATGAAACGGTCAGGGTATTTTTAAGAAGTAACACTGGATAAATTTATCTTCAGATGTTCGGTTGTAAACCGCGTTTGTAGAAATAGTTTGGTCACAATAGGAAAAGGACGAAATTCGGACTGAATTTGATGAATAGTCAAGTTATAACTTGAACCCAACAGAATACAAGGACGATCATTGTGGTTGTCATCAAACTTTTAAAATTCTTCTTTATTCAAATACAAAGTAAAGAAGAATGGAATATGCGCGAGAAGCAGAAAAATATAATCTGTGGTTTGAGATCCACACAGCAGGTTATGACTGATGATTGGCCATTAGGTTCATGTAGTATAAACAAGAAAAGTGGTGGATATTACCAATTAAATTACATTCACGTTGTGACGATCACATTCATTTCAACATATTATTTTATTTACTCGAATGGTTAAACCTAGCTTAAACAATAACGTTTGGCTATCTAAGGCGGTACAGTTTGTTTCTAATTTGTACTGGGTTACATAGAGCGATTTCGCATGACCTTGAAAAATGGTTTCGGTAAGTGTTTGTTAACTGTTTTATCAGCCAACGGATGAAAAGATCAAAACATGGACTCTTCGTTTTCCGCCAAAGAAAACCCTAATATGGAGAAGGCATTATTGGATTGGCCAATCGTGTTGCAGTATGACGTCAAAGCGAAGTGTCGATTGATTTCTAGAAAGTTCTCGGGCATGAAGTTTTTTTAGCCGAGCGTTCACTTAACCAACCAAAAGCCACGCGCGTTTGTAGCCATTCGATAAACCAATCAAATCGTTCTATTTTCTTTCGTTTGTTGTTTCTGTTTGTTCGCGCGTTTTCATTTCAAGGTCATACGAAAGTCGCTCTATCAGTGTCCTTTTTCTTCGATCGCGGTCTCGCAACTATTCGAGGTGGCAGGAGAAGTGACAATTTACGGATTTTCTGTATTGAACTTCCTTTCGAGTAGACAAACGTACACGGCATGCCCTTTTCGGCCACTGTTAACTGAAAGGAATCAAAACATTCGTATTCAAACAGCTTCCTCGACAGATCACCTTCGCAATATCGCGTACTCTATCGATGCTTGATAATTTACAGACGCTCATCAGACATTATGCAGAAAAAAGTTATGTTCGTTTTGCAAATGGCGTAACAAAGACCCTGCAAAAATGCATGTTTCCTTTGCAGTAAGAAAGTCAGGAATTTTACGTAGCTCATTGATAGAGTACGGTTCGGTTCATTTTTGTTTGGCTTTAAAATTCCGATACAAGAGTTTGACTCCCACACAAGGTCCCAGAAGTTAGACTTCAAGCTTCCTGCAACAATTCGTACACATTTTTGTCTCTCTGGCTTAAGGTTACCATGGTTACCGTAGGATGATCGTGGCAGGCTTGCCTTGCATGATGGAAGGGTATATTCCATGATAAAGATCATACTCACGGCGAAGAAACGCGAATAAAATATCAGACGTCAGAAGGATCTGAAAAAGAAATCAAAGCAAAAAAAAAAAATTCATGTCTGCAAGACATTTCTGACAATTTTACAACCGCATTTGGCGAGAAGGTGGAGGCCTGGACCCCTTACGCCCTTTTCCTAGATCCAAACTCGTTCGCAGCCATTCCCTTAGAAAATGGGTGGGGCCAGGGGGTGTTTACCATTTACACATACCACCCGGATGGAAGTCTTATGCATAAACATAAAACAGATAAATCGATAAAATTTAACGTGGTGAGAGCACGAATCGCTACAAAGTATATCCTTATTTGTTGAACAGAATAAAAAGACTAAACTTGGATCGCGTCAAATCAGAGTCCTTATTTTTCTGAACCTTCCCGGACGGAATGGCGCGAGCCATATGATTTTCCAGCCGGAAATTTCGGTTTTCGCCGCTTTGAAATGGTGAGTACCCGAGGTTGCCCTTGATTCGCCTCTTCCCTGTAGGCAATTAAATTTGCCTGGTTTTTGTTTCTCCCCTTCTTATTATTGAACGAGTTTTTCGATAGATTTACAATCGCCTGCAGGGGCGTAGCAAGCTTTTCAACTAGTTGTAAGCCCGGCTGACTTTCATTTCCACATGATATCCTGAAAATTGCACGCATGACTAGTACGCACTGACCTCACCAACACTTTGAGCTCTTAGGCTTTTTAGCTCACCTCAACAATGCGTAATTTGTTACAAGCGGTAAAGAGATCAAACCAAAAATTTGTAGGTCCCGGCCCACAGGTCTATGGGCTGGCTACGCCCCTGGTCCAACTTAAAACAACCATCTGGTTAAAAAGCCAAAATCTTACGAAGAGAAATTTTTACAAATTTGGTAGTAAAAAAGACAAACGCCAATTGACAATTCGGATGATATTAGTATTGCGAGAAAACAATTTGGCTTTAAACACAGTCCCTTAAAAAATTTTAGCCTCTGATGACAAGACCGATTGCGACTCCTTGTTCAAAGATTTGGACCTGGTAATATCAGATTTTTAAACGGCAAGCGTTCTCTATCAAAATTTCCAACAGGAGTAAAATATCTGACCATAAGAACTCATCTGGCCATAAGAACCGATGTTACCTGGGCAGTAGAGTATGCTAATGTGATTGCAAAGAAGAAGTTAGCGTTCGCACTTCCCGCGTAAATCCACAACTGCCAGAAGACTGGGGCCAAGAATGAGCTACAGAGCAGCATACAAGTGATCAGAAGAGTGTTTCTGAGATCTGAAAAACAAAACAAGGGAACTCTCGCATTGAAGATTGTAACACATAGAGTACAAAAAAATCCTACAAAAATTCCCATGTAATGAATGACCTTTCCATAGCGTTTTTCATAGAGTTTTTATTGAAGCGGTGTATACCTCTTCATGCACTGAAGTAAAGCTATTCATACATGAAGTGTAAATCGTTTGCAAAATTATGTGCATAGATAGCGGCATGGTAAACGACAAGGCATTTGATAGCTGATCCGAGATACTGAATAGGCCCTTTGCAGCTAGCCATTCACGTGGTACAAAACCGCCACGCTGGAGAGCAAAAGTCGCAATGGGACAAGACAAACAAAGGATGGCTTCTCTCTCCTTCGTGCTCCCTCGTGCGCACGGTTTTCACGTTTCATGTGTTTGGCACGTGTTGTTCCCAGTGGGTTTACCGTTATAATCTGTGCTTTGTTAAACTCTTTCCCTTCTAATAATGAGCAAAAATGTAAAGCAGTAAAAAGTAATGTGCAAACGTTCCGGTTAAAAGCTTTTATTTGATTGATTAGCCTTGGAGTTTAATAGTGAAAAGCTGCCGGTAACCATGTCAACAAATAGCTGCACGACTGAAAATGTATACTTACAAGGAAAGATGTGCATCCAAAGTGCAAGAAGAGCTAATGGAACAGCGGAGTCACCCAGACAAGGATACGACTTCATGATAGCCATCACTGAACATAGCATACACGCAAGAAATGTTGGGTTATCCCTGGAAATAAGAAGAAGAAAGGATTCAGTACTAACAAATAGCCCTAAAATACCACATAGCATAAGAAAACACATGCACAAATAAGAAATGAAATAAATGTAAATGCAATTTCTTTACTCACGAAGCACTTGCTTAAGAGCTCTCTTAAGAACTCTCATCACATTTGTTTGTGCGTTCCAGATCGAACTGGAATTTGGTGTTGGTTAGTGTTGAGAAGGCAAGGAAACCGGAATATCCGATGAAGGTGTATAGATTTTCAGTTAAAATGATAAACCTATCGGTTAAAAACGGGTAAATGGACTGCTTTGTTAGCTAACTTTTTTGTTAGACTTTGATTTTCGGGCTTCGACCACGAAAGAAACAAGCCTCAGGCCCGAAAAGTGAATAATGACTTTGTAAAAACGGGTCCCAGTACGCACGATCGACAGCTATTCCATGACCATACTCACTGTGTGATGAATTTACTTTTAATTGTCGTACCTTAATTTGATGGTCAGCGGAATGCAGTAGAAGAAAGCATTCAGTTGAAAAACCCAGAGAAAAAAATTCCTAAAATGTTCAAACATCTCGGTGAAGAAATACCAGAAGAGTCCCATGTTAGGGGTCAGATCAGAGACCTGTAAACTGGTGATAAACAACAGAGAATGGTCAGATCAAACTTCTTATAAAGTACAATGATGCCCTAAGCTTCAACGATTTACGCTAAGGCCTGGTTCAAACGTCGCATTCCTCATGTGACGAATCTAATGCAAATAAACGAGAACAACTGAAAATGTTTTCCTTATTTAGTAACTCGGCACATGTGAAGAGAGACGTTTGATCGACCTGTCATTAGAAGGAACCGAGGAATCCTGGGATATTGCTATGTCTGTTCGCAAGGTTTCAATCTTCCTAAAATTCGTCACGTCCAAGAAAAAAAATCAAGGGTTCTTCTAGTGAATGTATAACACCTTAAAGTGATGTCAACCGGTTTTAAGTGTTGCAAAACTAAAACCTTCAAGCTGTAACAGAAATAGTCGGAACTTGAAAGAAATTGTGATGTATGTAGCCTGAGAATAGCCTGAGAAACAACCCAGATATTTTGTCGCGCCACTATTGGTTTCAACGTTGAGCCACAACAGCATTTTAAAATTTCCATTCCAGCAAAGATGACTTTACCGTTCAAACCTATCTCATACTTTGACGTGGATTTATCAGCCTTTTATTAATTTTTCAAATGAAATTTCTAACTTTACCTTGCCTTTCTCCAGAACCAGGAATGAATTGGTTAAAAAGCGTTATGAGTATTCACGTTTATCAATTTACCAACCAAGCCATGCATTGCGCATTATGTTAGAAAATGGTTCTGGGTAGTCTCCGCATTTGACTTGTTTTACACATCATTTTAAGTGTAGAACCCGAAACGTAATGATCTGTTCGCTGAAAGAAAACGAATCATTTTAAAAGACATTAATGTTGATAGAACGTTACATTAATCCATGTGTAGCTGTAAGAAAATCCCAGGATTGAAACACTTGGTAGGACACTCCAAGCAAAAGAACCATCCACGTGACGAATGAAGCAATAACTTTACAAACAAACACAAGTGACTTCTTGTTGGAATCAGCATCAATTGACTGAACCTAAAATACAAAAGAATATACTTACATGCTACTGTTCAACCTAACATAGAGGACTGAAAAGTGTCGTTCTTATTGGGATTACACAGCAAAGCCATATTTTTTAAGGGTCGTTAATCAATTATAAATGTCGGGAAATTTTCCGCATGTTTTATTGTTAGAAGACATAAGGTGACCACAAGCAGACCCAAGGTGACTTTAACCATCAGCGTTTTTGGCCTCAATGCGCCATTTTAGCCCGGGGTGAACTCCCAAATGAAAGGGGGGGGGGGGGGGGATGCTCGTCGGAAATTTTGAGTTAAACGCCCAAAGGAGACCAATCTGGGCGTAACCCAACCTTTTTAAAACCATTTTAAACTTTGATTACACGAATCAAGTAAATAAAACGAACTGAAACGAAACGGCAATCACTCCTGAACTACATTTAATGAATATATATATATTTTTAATATTTCTTCACTTGCAACCCTAAAACAGACCTTTTACGGCTCCCTAAGTGAGACCAGCATCCGAAATTTACGCCCCTAAGCGAGACGACGAGCATCCCCGCCCCTTTCATATGGGAGTTCCCCCTGGGCATTTGAGAAACGAAGAAAAGGGAAGTGGAGCCGGAATGCGTCCCGCAATTGTTTGTGGGATAGTTACTAGGGAAGCGTCAGTCAATTATTGGCAAATTTTGCAAAAGTCAACTCGGCTCAGTTTTCTCCTCATTTCTAAAATGACGAATGGGTTTTTAAAGGTAGCTTTTAGATTAAAGGAAAATCTCGTTCCCAGGGTCCGCGTTACCCTCGTCAGGCGAAGCTGGGAATGAGATTGGCTTTTGGAATGTAGTTGTCAAACAAACCTTGGAGCCCCAGGGGCAGATAGTCGGGTTGGCACAAACGGTGCCACGAAAGCTCTGCCCGTGCTTGAAAACTTTCGTGGCGCCGTTTCTGCCGAGCCAACTATTCTCCCCTGGGACTCCTAGGATGCTGTTAAACTAAAAATTTCTTTTCCATCCACAACATAAGTTTTGACTATTAACTTCTTAACACAGTTTTGAACTATATGTAGTCAATGATAGCTTTGATTTCTCATGAAAATGCATTTACCTTGATCAGTATAAGGATAACAGATGGCAATAAAGTTATAGGATACAAAGAATGATAAGCACCAAAGGCAACTCCAAAAGTGCTGACAAGAATATTCCCTACAATGCAAAACAATCATATAGAATGTAAATGTTAAGGTTGATAACCTGTGGCTGCAATCCACCTTCTACAGCTGTGTTTTATCAATTCTTTTAAGCATCTATATCTACTGTGAAACCTACAAGGGACAGCTCAAGGCCTTTGTATTTGTAGAGGCGTTTCTTCTGTTGAGATAAGTTATTTCTATAAAGTTCTGCATCCTAACAAAAAAGAGAAATAATGTCCATTATAGAGGTGTCTTGATTGTAGAAGTGTCTGTGGGGAAAGGTTTGATTGTAATACTGTCGCATCGACTGTAATTACTTTTAACACAAAACTGTTTATTAAAAAGGCAACAACAACAAAAGGAACAATACAAACAGAGGCAACTTTTGCGTTTGAAACCATCACTTAACGTTCTAAATTACATTTAGTTCTTCTCTTTGTTCAATAATGATGTAACACTTAAAATATACTAGAGGAAAAAAAACAAGAGGAGTGAAAAACTTTGACTCACTGTAATTGGTCCGAGCTGTCAGGGCTCTTAAGGAAGTTTGACGAAGGAGAAAAGCATTAAGTGGGTAGCAATTGATCAGGCAAAAAAGTGCTCGTGTGTGGGGGTAGATGAGGAAAGGGGTATCAACTGGCCCCTTCCACTGGTGGCCCTGAGAAGTGAATTTCAGCTTATTTTGAGCGATCAGGGAACAAGTTTTAGCCTCTGTTTTATGTCATGTTTGTTTTCACCCAAGTAAGTGTTGTAAAACAAATAATTCTGACAGATTTATCATCCTCCTTGGAAATAAAACAATTATAATTTACATAAGTAGCCAGAGTTTCTGTTATGACTAGAAAGTAATTTTTGCTGGTTGCTGCTATATCTCCACCATCACATGATACTTTTGTGGTGTGCGTAATACTGAAAAGATAGAGATCTTGAACAAGTGAATTCTTAGATTTATCTTGCAGGATTATAATTCTCCTCATGACCCTCTACTTAGTAAAGCAAACTCTATGGGTCAGTTATTTAAACAGAGTTTAGCCAAAACCCCATTTTAAGCCATTTTCAATAATTATTTACCAGACAGTTTTATCTAAACACAATTTATTGTGAACAGTTTTATGAAGGCATATAGAGTAGACTAGAAAAGCATTTTTCTTCTTAAAATAAGCCACTAAGGAAGAGACCTGGAAGTCTAAAGATTTGTTAAACCACGGCTTAAGTTAGACTTCGTTTAAATAACCAACCCTAAATCACTTTATAAAAGACACCTTCAGAATTCCTTAATTATATTACAAGTACAAGAGTTGTTTTTTTACGTGCTATCCAGGCTATATAAGAAATACTGTTTATTCTCTGGTCTACATCCTACAGTCTACCCGGTAATTATGCTTTGTCTCTACTGTCTCTGAAAACTACAACTTATGGTCTACAGTTCTTTTCCTACATGGCTTCAAAACTTTGGAACTCTCTTTCAGATTTCTTCTAACTTTTCTGATTTCAAGCAAAAGATTCTACAGTATGACTCTTTTTAGTAGTTCAAAATTTTAGAACGTAATTAACTTCACAATTTTAGTAGTATTTAGAACTATACTTGTAACTCAAGATACTACACTGAAGCTTATCTTTAGTTACTCTAAATTCAAGGTTAAATAAAGAGCATGTTAGTATGTATGTATGCATGTATGCATGTAAGTCTCCTAGGCTTTCAATTGCGTCATCATTTAGCAGTCCACCAAGGCTGCATAGGATACTACAACATAGCCGGCAAGGCTAATAAATTTACCAGAAGTCATTAATAATTATCATTAATGACTTCTGGTAAATGAGAAAATAAACCTACCTTTTAGAGCACAATAGAGTGCAGTTGTGACTGCCAAGTTAGTGAACATCACAGTTGAATGTGCTACACAAGAGCCAATAGTATAGGGGTTTAACAAATAACTACAACAAAACAAAGAAATAATTAATTTGCATCCACAATATACCTACTATAATAATATTTTCACAATAAATTTTCACCAGTTGGTAAGTACATAATTATGTAAATTTAAATTATACATCTTAAACTGTTTACTAGCCCCCCAATTTTTTTTTTGTCACAAAATCTGGTAACTTTGATCTTGGCACTGGCCTTGGGAACTTCATAAATTGCAGAGAACTGTGTTCTTGATGTTCAAAGAAAACTAACAGAAATGCAACCTTATTTACATTATTTTGAGTACTGTTTATTTGCAGTACATCAAGAAACATTAAAATTGTCATATATCCTATTACAAAAAAAATGCTCCCCCTTAATTTAGGATTACGGTCACTCTACGTTTTCTTGTTGAGGAGGAGGAAGCAAACTTACACAGATGATACTAGAAGAGGAATGTTGTTCACTGCTTCCTGCTTGATTAAAATTGGCTCTACAGACTTGGCATAGAATTTTAAATTCACTGTCTGATCACTTAACTGTGAAAAGGCCAACAAAAATAACAACACTGTGATTAATGAGGTCGTACAAACATGACCAGTAAAAGAGTATGTAAGACTATCTATTAGGAATGGACTATTTAATTTTCGATAAGGGGAGAGGGGAGTGGGCAATTTCTTCCTGGTAAGAATTTTCAGCAATAGCATTTGCAGGAATTTTTTTCCTGCAGCATAACCCTTTGCTAGAATTTTTAAACATGCCTATTATACTTATTCTAAGAGTAGATGGGACTTGCACATTTGTTTTTCTCCTATTTTTCTAGTGCAAATTTTTTCTGTAAGAGACCAACCCACCAACTCAAAAGTTAAATGGTCCATCTGTTAAAAAGGATTCTGCTTATTTTTACAGTAAGATCAAGTGCCATCCCTGAGCCTCTGGGACCAACACAACAATACAATTTCAGCTTGACAAGACTGAAAAAGCCCACATTAAATGTGTTTGGAAAGGTTAGATCATAGATACAATGCCTAGACAGGGCTTGAAAAAACTTGAATTCCAGTTTGTCCTTTGGGCAAGCAGCTCTTACATTTTACTTGCCCGGGGCCACTTGTTCCTTGCCTTAGTTAATGATTTTATTAGACTAGACTTCTCTGGGCCCTTCCCCATTGGGAAAGTAAGTAACTTTACCTGCCTTACGAGCTACGAGCTCCTACGAGCCCTGCTGACTGGTACCTGAAAGTTCATGGGTTATGCTCTTGTTCAGGACTCATGTTTTACCCCAAGTATTTGTAATAATGAACACTATATATTTCTTACTTGTTGACTAAACTTAAAATTGACCAGATCTCTTGCTTTTCAACACAAAACAGAGTGCAATATTGACATTGCAGTAGATATACAGGGTGAAATAAGTTTAACAAAATAATATTCACACATTCTAGCATCAACAATGTCATCCTGTTCCAAGTGATTCCCAATAAATCGAACCCTTGCTAACTCAAACCTCACGCTAACTTGAACCATGTTGGAACACCGAATTTATTTAAAAACATCCGTGTCAATAATGCATTCTTTGTCTTTTATACCTTTTTTTCAGTCTACTTCAAATACAGTGTCCAGCCCTGTTTAGTGATCAAGCTTCCTTTTTCAAATATCATTGTATTTCTTGTTGCCCCTGAAGTAAAATTAATTTTGCATGGTACTTACATTGCTTCCCCATCCCATTTCCTTACTTCCTCATTTTTGGTTTTTGCTTCGAACTCCCAATAACTCAAACTTTTTTTGATTTCCCTGGAAGGCTCAAGTTATCGGGCATTGACTGTATGTACTTTCACCTGTTGATAGAAGTGCTAGTTGCCTTTTAAATATCTTTCAATACATACCTCTTATTCATATAATAACTATTCATTAAACAATTTGAGTGTTAAATGATCATACCAGCATGTGAGAGTGAAGGCAAGCTAGCCTGTAAAGGAGCCATCCAATTATCAAGTCACCCACCTACATGTACAGAAAAAGATATAAATACAAAAACTGCATAGGTCAGAGGGGAAAACCTTTAAACACATTATTTCAACTTGCACAATATACATTGAAGTAAATAGAGTCAAACCCTGCTTTACGGACACTGGCTTAATACAACAACTTCATCACTACGAAGAGTTCTCAATGTCCCTGTGAAAAGCCCTTACTGTACATTTTCTCTAAATTCAACCCGCTTAATATGGACACCCCTCTGATGTGGACAATGGACACTTGTTTCTTGGGCGATCAACAGATTCTCATAGAAAGTCAAACTGACTAATGCAGATAATTCATTGTCAACTGAGTGCAATAATATAACTTCCCTTATTGAAGGTAAGAAAAAAAACCCTTCAGCTGACAGTATGTCAATGTTCCCAGTGCACCAGATAGGATGAATATTATTGTAGATGTCAAGCAAGTTATACAGAAAACTAGTGTTGATTAAGTATGAAAAAAATATTGACTTGAGTGTTTCCATGGACATAGTCCATGAAATGATGACTTTGTGAAGGTATGTTTAAATTGACAGAGTTAATGTCCTGTTTTATTTATTTAGTCTTTTGTGACTGTACAATAATACATGTAGGTGTATTTTTGACTTAAATAATGTGAACCACGTAACATGTACACTTTTGATGACCTCCTCAGTGTCTGTATGAACAGGGTTTGACTGTAACCAACTCCCAAGTGAAAAGATGGTAACCTAGAAATGCTTATAAGTTAATAAACTTATGTTCTGACTCACCACAAACACAGCAGGAAAAAGTGTTTCTGATACCTCCTGTAGTCCAAGAAATGTTGCTAGTACCAGTGGTGTCTGGTAAAAACAAACAAAACTGAGATAAAGCAATGCTATTTAAGAGTAGCATACCAGTCAATTCCAAAACTGCCCATCCCCCCAAGTCATGCATTTGACTTTCGTGTCAAAATGTTGGTCAGCATCCCAAGCAAAAGCATTTAGAAATTCTTTCTGCAATAACAGGTCACTGCTCCAATATTCACTACAATGTTGGAGCATTTGCAAGCCTTTGGAAAAGCCCGTTAAATGTGGGCTTACTGGAATGAACAATCAGTTTTATTGAAATGAACAAACCTCCATAAGACAGCTTTCCACAAGACTTCAGATATTTCGGTTGAGTTTAGTAGGATATTTACATTTTAATAAATGGTTTGACACATGGGAAAAGTTTTGAATAGTCGGTGGTGGGTGGGGATTTGACAATTTATGAAGCCCTAGCCAGTGGAGCATTTGACCATCTAAACTGCCAAGATACTGGCAAATTTGACCAAAATGTTTTGAAAAAGCCAAATGCCCAGGGGTGTGCAGGGGGAATTAACTGGTACATAAGTTACTTTTGCTTTTCTCTAAATGAAGCAAGATGGAAATATCAACAGCTGAAATAGGACTTCATGAATTTTATTCATATCTTAAGATCTATCTCACCTCATGCACAATATCTCCAGAGTAAGGTGAAACTCCAAGTTTAACAAGAGAGAGGCCTTCTTGAACTGTAAAATATAATTTTATTATTGGCAAGGTTACTTAAGAGTAAGTCAAGGCATGAAAGCAAGAAGCAAGAAAGAAAGATGCAGTTCTTTCAATTACAGCATTTTAGTAAATTTATGTGCTGAAGATATAAATAGAAAAAAGAATGTAATATATCGATAAACAAATTATACTGTCAGTCAGGATGTAGCTAACTGATACTTGAGACTATAAAAACAGATCACAATTGACTGAAATCAATCCAGTTATTTATCAGAAGTAAATGAAGAGAAGATCATCATGGTTAAATAAGCAGCTCATGCAGTTGCTGGGATTCGAAGACTGACATCTGCGACCGCTCGGTAACCGGTCATTTCGCCCTGGTTACTTAGCCCCCTATTTTCGAGTCATTTAGCGTGCTTCATCAGATGTAATATTCCTCGTTCTTTAAGCCATAAACCAAAAAAAAAAAAAAAAGCTTCAAATATAATATTCCTCGTTCTAGAATAGGAGGCTAAGTAACCGGGGCGAAATGACTTGGGGGCGAGATGACCGGGTCATGAAAGTCTACCCCAACGCTCTTTAACCAATTGAGCTACCAAGCTAATTGGGAGATTGTCATTATATTAGTTCGTAAAACACCCGGGAAAGATGGAGTATTCAGGAGGAAGCTATGTCCCTGTTGGTATTTTTCTTATGTATTTGTAATAGTTTCCACCACGGTCACAGTTTCAACCAATCTTTTTGTGATTGCCCATTTTTTGACAACTCATGATACTGCTCACTACTTGCCGCTCATCTTTGAAAATTAGTTATCGTTATTTTCAACACAAGTTTACCTCTGTTCCACGCATTCAGTGGTGTAGAAAGCTCTATTCGGTTAATGAACCAGTCTTTAACGGGACTGTATATGAGGAAGAGGCGTGAAATGAAGGCCAAAAAGAAGAGGGAAAATACTCTCCTTAAATCCGCCATCTTGGATTTAATGCTGGTGTCTAGTCGCACGCGACTTTTGCGGATTTTAGTTCCCAGTTTCTCGCGCCCTCTTTCTAAACGAGCTAGACTTGGTGGTAGACTTGGTGGAAATGGAAAGCCATTAAGCTAAATCTTTATGTGGAAAAAATCTACAACATAATTATGGAGATACGGATGACTTGAAATGACTGAAGAAACCTTTCTCCTCATTTTTTTTCTTCTTTATTAATGCGGGTCAGGAGCCGATTACTCCTGTGCGGGTGTAGACAAACTTTTATAAATTCTGTATAAATCAGAAACAAATGCCTTGTAACGAACAAAACATGAAAGGGGACACTTATTCGAGAAACAGTGAAAAAAAAAAAAACGTTTTAATAGAGCTACTCACAGGCCTATGAGTAGAGCTCCCAAAAAATTAAAATTAACAAAACGTAACTTATCTAATTCAATAACATCAATGGAAGAAGTAAGTGTCACATCCATTGGTGGGACCAGGGTGGGACTTAGGCGCGCTTTGCCATACTGAGCTATGAAAAGCAATTTCTTTTTTGCGATGACCTTAAAACACGCGTAAATTTAAGATTTCAATCTAAATATCAATCTACATCCGTACATTTATTGGCTTTTACAGCAATTAGTCTTTTTTAACGTATATATTTTGGAGAAAAAAGGGCTGAAGAAGGTTTGTCTTCAAACCAAAATATTGGGCAATTTGTTTAAATATATATTGTTTTGTTTTATCCTTTTGTTTACTTCCTCATCGCCTTGCCGTAAGGATCAGTTTGCCGTTTATATTTTTCTACCTGTAAGAAGAGAAAGGGCTAGCGCTGCACAAAAATGCAAAGAAAAAAGTTCCGCCAAAGTACCGGAAATAAAGCAAGAATATTTTCATAACAATAGATATCCCACAATTCATAGCGTTGTATATACAATCGACTCCCGTTAACTCGAACCTTCAAGGCAAATCGAAAAAAGGTTCGAGTTATCGGCAGTCGACTGTATATACAACGCTATGAATTGTGGGATATCTATTGTTATGAAAATATTCTTGCCTTATTGGAAGAAAATAGCCAGAGTAAGGTAAAAAACAGTTTTTCCTGCACAGTGAACATTTTAATCACATTTAATTGTAGAAATGTCAAGTGAAAATTGAAAGATACTTTTAGATTATAAATCAGAACGTAACGTAACAAAACATAGCCTACATAGAGCGTGCGTTTTACTGTTTGAGACGAAAAGCTGCTTCACGTTAGCCTGTGACAATCAACATCACATCAGCCTCCACTAGTAAACTATACTCCTACAACGCGTCAATAGGAAATCCAAAATTCAATGTTTCGGACGCCAGTAGACGGATTTTTTCCCGACCTTTTAAGGGCTCAAAACATAGTTCGAGTTATCGAGGGTAATATTATATAGAAAGTGACCTGAGGGGAGACGAAAATTGGTTCGAGTTATCGAGGGTAAAATTACAACGAATGTATGACAGAACTCCAGGGGAAATCGATTTTGGTTCGAGTTAGTGAGGGTTCGAGTTATTGGGAATCGACTATATTACCACCATTCTTCCTACTTTTTGTGCATTTGTCTCATTACATCTCAGAGGGCAGTCAGCGACCCACCCTCCTAGCCCCCAGGCATGACGCGGTGCACTGCCTTCAATGCGTGCGATTGTACCGCTGTCCACACCTATGGACAGCGACTATTTGGATCCGTTATACGTTTCTGGGAGACTGCCCACCTACCCCTCCCTTAAGCCAACATTTTGCCCTAAGTGAGAAGTAAGTGTTAATGTTAGCTTTGGGGAGGGTTAGGTGGGCAATTTCCGAGGAACGTCTGATGATTGACTATTTTCACCACTCTGTATCTCATTATATATTTACATCTGTTCATGTGTATTGTAGTTGGTAAGAATACTGTTACTTTTGGTTTTGCACTTATTGTCTTGTTTCGCTATTAGTTTTCTTCATATGATGATTTATATCTTTTTCAATCTTTGCCATTGTACTGTACCTTTTAAGCTTAAACTCTCACTTGCTGACGGCAAAGAATTGCCGTTTTTTTACTTTTCCGCCATTTTCAATAAAGGCACAACGGGTATATATATCATACAGCCGCCCCCTTTTCCTTTCCCGATTTTTTCCTCGGGGGCAGGAGTGGCTGTAAACAGTCTATACAAAAATCGGATTTAGCTGTTTTTTAAAAGCTTAAAAGCAATACGTAAGCTAACAGGCAAATGTTCCATGATATGCTGCAGAATCGTGAAATGAAATAATCTTTATTGACACACAATGAGATTAATGCAGATTTCATGAATTCAGGGTTTTATCTGATTGCAATATTCTCGTCCAATATTGCTAATCCTTCTCGTTTTTCCCTTTTCTGTTTTTGGTTTGTGTTCTTTAACAACTGGAAGGAGTTATTTTGCGTCAGTTTTAAGTAATCAATTCTGTGATCGTTTGGTAATTCGTGCTGAGATTGTCTACAATAAAGTGACAGCGGACCTTTTAAACTCGCTCAGCTATGTGGTAAGTCAGATAGCGCCAAATCGCATAATACAATACATCCCTGGGAAAAAATATCTTGCTCAATATGAATTAAAACCCACCACCAACAGTCACAATATCAAATAGAAGCTATGTGAAGGCAACGCAAAATATAAGAATCAAAACACTTGAAAAAGAAGCCAAAAAGAACTTGGGGTAAGTTAATTTGGTATGTAGTTTCATTAAGTTTTCAAGCAATAATTGTCAAGAGTCAGTGACTTTTCACTGTTCCTCGAGTATGGATCATTTACACGGTGTGCTTAAGATCAAGTGATCGTCGAGTTTTCAACCTGTGAAAACCTCGCTATTCAGTGACTTTTCGCTGTTCCTCGAGTATGGATCATTTACACGGTGTGCTTAAGATCAAGTGATCGTCGAGTTTTCAACCTGTGAAAACCTCGCTATTCAGTGATTTTTCACTGTTCCTCGAGTATGGATCATTTACACGGTGTGCTTAAGATCAAGTGATCGAGTTTTCGACCTGTGAAAACCTCGCTATACGGAAAGCCTGTTACATACGTCGAGCAGCTCAAATCACGGTAAAATTACAGTTCTAAGTTTGACTGAAACAAACTAGCACCACTACGCACCCTTTCTGTAGACCAATGGGACATTACAGTTTTCTTGACCTAACTGGTAAAACTTAAAGAATCATTGCTTAATAGCTTTAGTTCTTCACAAATCTTCACAAATTGTTGGTTTTTCAAAAACGAGTCCAACATCTGATATTCTTCACTCCTATTTAAATCAGGAGAGCATGTTAGTAGTACATTTGCTTTAATAAGGATACGAACATCCCCGCCGCATCCTTCTATACCATGTATACCATCAGTCTTCTATACCATCAGAGCAAAATGTTCATTCAGTGTTGTGTCTGCATGGAAACGAGTTGCTTGAAGTTGGATTAAGATAATCCATTAACAGCGAGAAAATCTTAAGAGTAAGAGCGCGTGTCGTAGCTAACAAAGTCAACAAATCAGTCAATTTTTTATTATTAAGTGACAGTTTTTTTGTTATAAAACTTAACGCTAAAATGTCACGACGTTTCGACCTCTCAGAGGTCATTTTCAAGTGCGAGTAAAATATAAAATTAGCATAAATATATCGAAATAGTAAAATCAGGCAAAAATGTCACGAACGCTGAAATGCGATGAAATATGTAAAATAAGTGAAAAATATTCATGAAGTTAAAAGTTAAAAAGACATAAAAATACCACGGAAACAATTAGAAACAAATAAAGTAATTAAAAACCCGACCTACACAAATAATTTTGCGCGTATGGAATTGCATTGTTTGTTTAGAGTTGGTTTCAGTTCTTCGATAAAAAACATTTCAAAAATAAGGCAATCAAACTTGCTCTGGCACTTTTTGCCATATTTATGCTAATTTTATATTTTACTCGCACTTGAAAATGACCTCGGAGAGGTCGAAACGTCGTGACCTTTTAGCGTTAAGTTTTATAACAAAATCAATATCTAAGAAATTACTCATTAAGTGACAGTTTTATCATATTTTCTGCAAAATTAAACCTTCATGGTCTTTAATTAGAGTGGAGCAATCAACTCACAATACATCATATCCAGTCAAGACAGAAGCTATGCCAATTAGGAGGTCTCTTTTTATTGGCCCACTGCGGCCTCCTTTGCGTTTTGGGTTTGTTTTGATACGCCTTGTTGAATCCTTTACCTGCCTGGGTGTGAAGCCAGATAATAGACTCTCATGGTCTGATCATATTTTTCATGTTAGAAAGTGTTTTGTACAAAAAGTTGGTGCACTGAAACGAATGAAGTATTTTCCCGTAAAGACTTTGCAAGAGATCTATTTGAAGACAATAATTTCTAGTGTTAATTATTGCATCTTGATCTGGGGAAACTGCTCCACGGCTCTTCTTTCACAAATAGCAAAGGGCGACAAATATAACTGACAACCGACAAAACGGGAAAGAGCGCTGATTACAGACAAGATAATATCAACCGACAACTGACATGGTCCCACATTATACAGATGCTTGTATTCAAAAACAAGAGAAAATTCTCTCTTGATTTGTTATGTGCTTCTAGGCTAGGAAGCATGCAATTTAACAAGTCATAGGTTTGAGGTATCCTCTTGCGCCAACTCATAGGCAAGTGAAACGTTATACTAGAATTCTAAGGGTTGTGTAAATGGAGGAAGGAAGATTGTAGCAGCAGGAAGATCCCAGAAGGCGAATCGTCCTGTCTTAGGTGATAGGATCTTCCTAGATGATAGGTAAGAAAATCTTAGCGCTATGTAAGCTACTCTCGCTACGAAGCCGATTCCCCCGGGGTGTACTCCTGGGAATTCTTGGAGAGGTGTGCCGCACGGTTCTCCAAATCCTGACCCGATTTCAGACCATAAAATGTAATTTTCCACACCCGTTTTCAGACCAGACGTCTAAAATCCATATCGTTTTCAGACCTGACCTTAGGCAGAAATTATGTTACATTAGAGCGCAAACAAAATATTCTTCAAGTCCATTTCGAATTCCCATATTTTTCTTTCTTTCGTACTCATTTGGAATTGAAACTATAAAGACGTTCATACAATTACGTAGTTCCCTCAAAAACCATACCCGATTCCAGACCAAAATGAGCAAAGTGTATACCCGTTTTCAGACCAAAACGGCGCAAAAAACCTTACCCGATGGGGGGGGGGGGGGGGGGCACATACCTATGTACCTTATATAACAGAGTACCCCCCTCCCGAAGGCCGATCCTAGAACTGCGGAGATACCAGACATTAAAGGCGGCAGGTCGTTCAGTGGGTAAGGCAGACAATTTCGTTCGGTGTTACCACGAACTGATGATTGTGATGATTCTGCCAACTGCTGCTGAAAGGTAGTAGGGTTGTCCTATTATTTTCCTCTTGAAAGTAATTATTAACTCTAGTAAAGAGGGCATAAGGGTCCAAATTGCATGTTTGGTATTGCCGCCAGTTAACGTTAATTCCTTCCAGAGGTATAGCGTGACCATTTGGCAAGTACACACACGGGTCCATGTGGTCTCAAAACTTCGTACAAAATAACGTTTTTGCTTTCCTTTACTACACATTTCTGCAGTTGAGAGACTTGTTTACAGTAGAAAGCGATATTAAAATTATCAAGCTGTTTAAGACTGGAACAGTTAAGATCTGTGTTTCAGAAACTAAACTGATCAACTTAACATCGAGTGCAATTTTTATGATTATTTTCAAAGTTGTTTTAAAACTCTGGAATAGTTTTTACATCTTTTTAAGAAAATCAAATGGCGTTGTGGCTTTTTAACGTTAATTTTTATAATCTTTTTAATAGTCCCTTGAGGCCATTTAGGTTCATTTAGTGCAGGAAATTTTTTATGGCCTTTTGTCTTTTTATATATTTTTTTCCAGGACCTCTCTGAAAATCACCCTTGTGAGAGTCTCTTAGCTAAAAATTTTTATTGTTATTATTATTATTATTTTACAAGCACAAGGCGAGGCGCCGCCCCTTTTGTTGCGCAAAGATGACGTTATCAACATTAACATCTTTGTATTTTTTTCCCTTATTTCGAGGGCGATCCCGCACCTATGTAAAAGATTGTTTTTGATTAGCTGGGAAAACAATAGGGATTGTCACATAACAATGCCCCTATCCCTGAAAACAATGGAAGTGCAGATTAAAGGGGAAAAATTTTCGTTGATACCGTGCCACACCTGCACATAATAGTTTGCTTCAGTTACCTGGATTATCGTTGTCGGCTCCATGATTTCCCAGTTGAGCGACATTAAAGTAGTCTTTGATAGACGCGATGTTTTGTTACATACGTTTTCGGCCACAGATAGCACACGGCAAACATATTGGCTACAGAAAACAAACGTGTTGAAAAAACAAGGTGCACTGGGTGATTCAAACTATTAAATAACTGAAATTTTCTCCTAGGAAAATAATAATCCTCGTAGCACACGACGTTAAACGTTTATGCTTCGGACCACAGGTACCCGTCATTGCCCTTTTCATCGTACAGACTATTCAGTGCTAGTAAGGTCATGTCCATCCAGAGAACTATTTTTTCTCTCTTGCATTGATGTAATAGACCTCTTTAGCTTGTTTGTTCTGTTTCCCCAATACAGGTCATGTGATAATACTCTAGAGAACGGTTTCTTTCTAATTTCGTCTTATTGACGTGCAGATCTACGCATAAATTATGACGGAGAAAAGACAAAGGGTTAAGTTTCCCTGGGACCTCTATAGGGAAAACAAAACATACAAGCTAAAGTGATCTATTTCTCTCGAGTTTTGTTTATTTATAGAGCGTTTTCACTCACGTGTCCAGCGTCTATGCAAATTTATTGGAACAAAAGAAAGCGTTTACATAAGAAAAGAGTTCAACTCTCACAGGATTGGTTTGGAACACCAATATGGCCACCGTGACGTCATGTGAAAACGCTCTATACACGACTCAATCATCGTCGAAAACGATTTTAAAAGTAACTATCTTGAATACTCGACCGTCGATAAAGAAGGAAGTGAAAAACTTTTAGCAAGGAAATCCTTTTTCCTAGAAAACACGCTTTTAGGGCGTTCTTGTTCGAGTAAAAACGATGCGGATTCAATAACGGCAAGACAGACAGGAACAATCTGCCCAATTAAAGGTCAACTCATGACATTACAAATGGCTCTTTAAAATAATGTACCAAATTCTTAAGTACGTACGTGCGTATTTGCGTAACGGACGCTTCGCCCCTGCCTTCTCTTCTTGTTGCTAACCAAACGGACAGAAATCTCTGCATGTAAACCCAACGAAAAGTTGTTTCGCCTTCTAGGATCTTTCTGGGGCTAGGATCTTCCCCTCTACATGTAAGCAGCCTTTAAGAATCTCTTGAAGTATGCATTCATTGTCATCTTCGAGACAAGACACACAGGTCTCATCATGGCCTCATTAAACGCGCTCGTCAAACTCCTTCCCTCCCCACCCTTTCTCCTTTCCCCTTTTTTCTTCCTTGGCTTTCACCGCATCCTTTCTTCCTCCTTTTTTTATTTCCATCTTCTCAATTTCTTGGCTACGCTCGCGGTAAGTATCTCGTTTTGCAACCTAGATTTTATAGGTTGCCACGTGTTCGGCTCATCCTCGGTGTAATTGCCTGCGTTGCAGACGCTCTAAACCTTCTGTATAGAGCGTCTGCGAATTAGTGCACGAGTCCCGCAGAGTCGCAAGGACATATGTCTGCGTTTTTGATTGGCTAGTTTCTTACGCGGTTTGTTACTAGTCCGGTTTGAATTAAGTGTTGACAGGCCAAACACGACTAATAGCTCGTGACAAGTGTCGGATCGAGCTTGTGATAGTGTAGAACGTGACCTTAGTCAGCTTGAACAGTGGAGGTTTTTCTTGCTCTCTTTTTGCGTAGTTTACGCGGTGCATGGAGTATTCTACACTTTGACTGAGCAAGTTTTTTGCCGCTTTGAGTCTCACATTTAGACTGTCTGTTCCATGCATATTGAGTAATTAGTTACTATTGTTTCGGCAGTGTTTTCAGACAGGATGTCATGATTACGGATGCAGTTCCTTTTACTTCTGTTCAAGCCTTAGTCTTTGTCATTGTGGCTAAATAACCTTAGTCTCTTTTGTTTTCTCCTAAATGCCTGGACCTGAATAGCTAAATGTGTGTAGTTTTTTTTTTGGCCGTGAATATCATGATTTCCTACTTTATTTTGACGCTAGAACTGTTCTTTCATTGTTTACTGTAAACAATCCTTGCCAACTCCCTTCGGTGAATTTTGACATGTCGCTGCGCTCAACCGTCACGCACACGTACGAATTAGGCCAATCGTGAGGCGCATAAGAAACCCGCCTATCAGGAACGCTCACGTATGTCCTTGCGACTCTGCAGGATATTAGAACAAGTTTTTGTGCACTAATTCGCAGACGGACTATATTTACGAATACGTGGGCCGGTGACGTAAAACAAAGAAGACATAGAAGTCAACACAATAAAACCTAGAAAAACAAAAGTTACAAAACAAAGAAAGAGTTCACAGGTTCTTACACCGAGGTAAACCCACGTGTTCGACATTCGATTCGGTCACATACATTTTCAAGGTCAGTATTTGCTGTTGTTTTCAGTGTTTTCCCATTTATTATTTGCCTGCATCCGCTCCCGGGATTTCAGTCTTACAAGGGACTGCTATCCGTCGAGCCGCGCCTCTTCTTATATTGTCCTCAGAATACCACTTTATATTTCAGGTTGCAATTCCTTAGTTTCAGCATTTCCTTCTTATGGATCCCGTGAGTGGTACATTCGCTGGCTTCGGTTTTCTCTCCAACCTTATTGAGCGGCTCTAGCGGGATAGCGCGCAGTCACTAGGAGTTCTTGTTCAGTTCTCGCAGTATGTCCGCGGTTTCTTATTTCCGTATGCGGGGTTTTTAGTTTTTTCGTTTCATATGCGTATTTTGTGAGTTTACCTCGGTGTAAGAACCTGTGAACTTTTTCTTTGTTTTGCACCTTTTGTTTTTCTAGGTTTTATTGTGTTGACTTCTTTATTTTCTTTGTTCTACGTCACCGGTGAGTTTAACAGGTTCTTACACCGAGGATGAGCCTATTTTGTCCTACGCTGTTTAGTCTTCGAGCTTCCTAGTTTTATTCATGCAAATTCAGTTGCTTTACTAGCATGCTGCTATTCCCGTTGGGTTTTTAAGGTACGTGTTATTATAAATGGCTGCATTCTCAAGTCTCAGCTATTGTTTGGCTTATGCTTTCGTTGTTGTTTTTAGCAAAATCCGCAGGTTTTGTTCCATATAAATGTGTTTTGTGGCTCCAGAGCAGAACTTGTTTTACGGCAATTTTTTGTTACCTGACTCTGTCGAGCGTGTGTTAGAACCAGGGGTTTAATTTCGCTAAAATTTTCACGCCCTGGTCTTGTTTACACTGTGTTTTGTGGCTCCAGAGCAGAAGTTGTTTTACGGCAATTTTTGTTACCTGACTCTGTCGAGCGTTTGTTAGAACCAGGGGCTTAATTTCTATAAACTTTTTTACGCCCCGGTCTTGTTTACAATTTGTTTTGAGAATTGTGGCTCCAGAGCAGTCGTTGTTTCGCGGCAATTTTGTTTCCTGACTCTGTCGAGAGTTTTTCGTTAGTGTGGTTATTAAGGCTAGGGGTTTTGAGTTTGGGTGTGTGGGGTGTTGTCTTCCTGTTGGTACCAGTGCGATGTCTCGGAAAGTGTTATTCGTACGTTGGCCGCCAGATTTCTCCATCACTTAGCATAGGAGCGCGGGAAAGATTAATGTAAATAGTACCTTTGTCATCGCGCTTGGAGTAGTCTTTTGTTAGCCTTTTTTCATATGCGTATTCTTTCTAATTCTACTCTTGGCGTTGAGTTGCGTAATCGTTATTGTCAAATTCTGTAAGTTCATTAGGTTTATTGTTTTCAGTCCAGTTTGGTATAAAGTTTTATTTTTTGGTCTACGTAAATCAGTCGCTTTGTTGTGTCCGGAGGTGACGTACAGATCCTGTAAGTATACTTTTCCTGCATTTTTTGCTCGTTTTCTTACTCATTTGTTGTACTTTAAGTTATTGTTTTTGGAAGGTTTTGGTCTGCGTTTATTAATTCTGTATTTTTTTTTTTGCTGTAATTGTTCTAGTGAATCGAGAAGTAAAAGTCGAATTCAAACTGTACGAGAGTGTTTCCTACAGCCAGTTTTGCCACAGGCAGCCCAGACTACTGTATGTCAATACTGGTAACATAACAAATTATCAGGATTATAGATCGACAAAGCATTGACAAAGTATTGACATAATAATAATAGTAATAATAGTTTACATTTATATAGCGCAAACCTCTATATGAATATATTCAGTTGCGCTTTACAATATTGTTATATTAAATTTATGTTAAAGGTGACTAAAGCATGAGAAACTATTAAAAACTACAATAAAAAGTATTAAAAACTTAAACAAAAAAGCCAACAATTAAATCTATTTAAAAGCTAAGTTGAAAAAATGAGTTTTAACAGCAGTCTTAAAAGTGTCCAATGTCTTCATGTTGCGAATTGCCGAAGGTAATGCATTCCAGAGATAAGGTGCAGCTGACTGGAATGCAAGATCGCCAAGAGTTGGATGGGTCTTAATGCCTGGTAACTCGAGGAATATAGACTCATTTGACCTTTGAGAGTACCTGGATTGCTTTTTTATAGTAATGAAATCAATTAGATAATTAGGAGCTTGACCATATAAGCACTTAAATGAGTAAATACAGTACGTCTGGGCTGCCTGTGATGGGTGTCAGTCCTACTTGCGATCTTTGTAAAAAGCTCAATCTTGTCTTTGCATCAATAGAATTCCAAAAATCATGGAACAAATGGAAATAAATTGAAACTTGAAAAATTTGGGCCAACTTTTTCATGTAATGGTATGCCAGCATATAAATCACCCAAAAACTTATTACCGTTAGTGCTCCCTGATAAAATTTGTTTGGTATCTTGTTTATACTGATGAATTCTACAGACGTATTGTGTGTGTGTAGTGTAGTGGCACTAAGTAATGACTTCAGCACATAATTGACCAAAAAACTTCATATCAGTGGCGGACCTAGGGGAGGGGCCCTGGCGCCCCAAGTATAGGCACAGGCAAAAATAACTTAGTTTGCATTTTTTTATTCTTCGCAAGTCAAGTTGTCCATTCAAGACCACTGAAAAGTTAAATAATTTAACTTTTCAGAGGTCTTGAATGGACAACTTGACTTGCGAAGAATGAAGTTCTAAGGTTTTAAGACAGATGAATACAAAGACGTTAACGTTACCATGGCTCCAAAAGAGGTCCGTTTTCCAAAAAACGGACCTCTAGGATAAAACAAAACGTGCTCAAGGTTTGATAAACTTTCCGAGACTCGCAGTCACGACTTTGCCGAGAAGCATGAGGAACTTTACTTTATAAATACACTGAAAGATTCTTTTAAAGTAAAGTAGGCGAAAAAGAAGAAAGATAAGTTGCAGAATGGTCAGAATGCGCGCCCGTTTACTAACACTTCATTAAATCTGTGCTACCTTAAACTTCGTTTTATCCTCTGTTTTTAACGTGTCTCAAAAGTCATTCGTAATATATTCAACTTCAAGTTGTTTTGATGCCTTGTTTCAAACATGACTCGTGATACATTCAATCCTGACATCAGCTTCTTTACCTGTCACGAATGTGACCTTTGTTACTTTAAACTCGAGTCATCTGAAGCCAAGAAGACCAATCTATGGTTACTATCAAATGAAATTCTTCTCCCAAAACTTAACTTCTCCCTCCAAATAGATTAGCGCCGGCCAAAGCGTACACGTAGGGACACCCAACGCGATATTAGTCTCGCGTTTCCCTTCGTCGAACGCAACGAGTGACTATTCCACTTTCTTTCAAACGGTTTTTAGCGTTATTTATACTAATTTTATGACATCACTTTTTTTATTAAATAATACAATAATAGTATCAAATGAATGCCTAATTATAACTAATAAGTTATAGTATTTTTGAACATTAAAAGTTTCCTTATCAAAGCAAAATCCATTCTGAAACACGAGCCACGCGAAAGTCTAGCTGTTTGCAGGGCAAAGGAAGCAACTTCATTTCTAATTTTTTTTAAGGCTTTGAGTATTGATCCGGTCCCGGGAATTGAACCCGCGACCTTCCGCTCTGCAGTCAAGCGCTCTGCCGACGGAGCTAGTCCCGCTGCTGTTAAAAAACAATCTGAAACAGATTTTAGTTAGCTTAGCGCGCTTCATTCCTCTCTCAATTAAGTGTTTTGGCCGCTATCCGCCTCATGCTCTGGAACGATTTGCCTATTGACATTATTAACGATTTGCCTATTGACATTAGATTGTTGGATAATGTAAATAAGTTTAAATCTAATTTGAAGACCTTTCTTTTTAGACGAGTTTATGAACTATCTTAGGTTTTTTATTTTGTATTTTGTGACTATGCTTTTTTATTCAGGCCTTTTGAAGTATTCTAAAGCGCTTAGCACGGAAAAGTATAAGCGCTATATAAATATATATTTTATTATTATTATTATTATTATCAGGTGTTTTGTAAAAAAAAGAAGCGCATGAAGGCGGCTCGCTGCTTGATAATTTTGATAATTAGTTAAAAATTATTATCAAGATTACTCGGATTTTTGAGGGGTTCAAACTCATAGTCTATTTCTCATTTTAGTTTTTGCAGATTGATAGTGTTGCTGCCGTTCTGACGTGGTGCATCATTATGCAGTCTAAACAGCAGTCATTTCCATCTTTGGACTTCGAGAAAGAAGTTGAGAGAGCAAAGTGGTTCAAAAACGACTTGGAGAAAAGCGGCTGGAACCAAAGGTACAAAGTCCCTGGCGAATTCGACTCTTGGAGCAACACCTTCCCTCTGGAGGAAGTACCCGTCAAAACTCTGTTTATGTTTGAAGCTTTACCCTTGACTGCAGAGAAATTCGCTGAAATGGTGCATCCTTCAAACATGAACATACGACCCAAATGGGATAATGCATTTCAGGACCTGGAAACGCTGGAAGTTGCCCCAGATGAAGGGCGGATCGTGTACACGCGAGCTGCGTTAGCGTGCCCATTTACCGACCGCACCCTGGTATTGTACGTTTCTCCCCCTAAAGAAGCCGATTGGTTTGGCAAGAAAGCATTTGCGATGTTCGTAAAGAATGCCACTCATCCTTCCAAACCAGAAGAACAAGGTGGTCTCATTAGAGCTACAAATGGCGGCAATTTCTACATCGCCGTTCCAGATGAGAATGAACCCGACAGCAAGTGTAATGTTTTCGGATTGACCAACAACAACTACAGTGGATGGCTGCCAAATACAGGCATCGAATGGCTGATCGCCGGCAAAGCCTCTAAGGTTTTCTACAAACTAAGGCAGAATATAGCGAAAGGCTACGACAAGTACTTCAAGAAATAGGGACAAATAAAGTAATAACAGTTTTTGGCGATAATCCTCACGCTAAGCTAATATTAGAATGATTGCGCCTATTCGAAGGGGGGGGGGGGGGGGGGCGCTTATTGGAAGGAGGGCGCTAAACCGAATCACGGTTTTGGAGGCCATCTTGACGGGTAAGCAACCGCGTGACAATATGCAGTGTTGTGTGTAATTTTTTTTTCTTTCTTGCCGACAAAAATTTCCCAGGAAAAATGCGGACAAATGTCTGGAAAATCTAAAGCGGACAAATTTAGGCATAGGTGCGGCCCCCATTAATTGTTTGTACAATCCTGTCAAGCTTAAGTTTACAATTCTTCTTTCTTTTAGAACAGCCGTTTTATGAAAATTATCCGACATTAGATTCCCGTGATACAAGACCATTCACCCGGCAAGATGGCTTTCAAAACCGTCATACGGGTCTTGTATGGCTTACGGCAGTACGAAAATTGAATTTTTAATATTTCAAACAACCGAGTATTCTCTCCCTCTACTTTTTTTACAGTCCAGTTCAAATCAAATACAGAATATTTTTTAAATACCGTGTTTTAGAGTATTCCGTATGTTCCATATTTTACAATATCCCGTGTATTACGCCATTCCGCCGAATAGGGTCACCCCATCGGGGAGGACATCATAAAAAAAGATAGGAGACCGGTAGGGTTTTTAAATCGATGAAAGTGCCTCACTCATTTTGCAATCTCATTTTGTAAAATGCTTCATAATTTGTTTCGACAATAATATTTACGATATTTAGATAATAACCAATGCACTACGCACAACTTGTCATATAACATTGGACAGCATACCATGCACTCAAACTCTTGCTTAGAAAAGTTACAGAATGAAATAATTTTTTGCTGCACTCAGTCACATTCCTTTACAAGTTCTGAAACCTTGGCTATTTCGAAATACCCGCACATGTCGTGCAACATACTAACATTGAAAGATGAAAGCTTGTTGCTATGATCTGCAAAGATTGTAAACATTAAATATAATTGGATGTTTTAAGCCCAAATTTTCTGTCACCTCTTCAACAGCATGGAGGGGGAAATGGGGGCTTACGGTATTGCGCGGGTATTGAGCTTTTTTTCAAGCGGTATTTCGGTAATTTGTTCATTGCGCTCTCCTGTCTAATGCACGTGAGTATTTTTAAGACGTTAGATTAATGGTAAATGATTACCATTACACAATTTCTGACAGATAATCTATGATGAAATTGATAGAGCATCCTTTTCGATCGTTGTACCGATCAATTCGAGGACATCTCACGTTTCCTCGCAATGGCTGAGGTTGATGGTGCATAATTGCTTGAGATAAACAAACACGCAAGATGGATACAACTTTAAGTAAGCGTGACCGAGAATAAATGCGGTATCAGTAGTCGATTTTTGACACGGTATTTCGGTATTTGCCAATTTTTCTTACGGTATTGCGGTATTGGGTACCCCCCAATTTCTCCCCCAGCATGGCCATGCTCTCTAACTTCGTCACCTTCTTTAGGTCCGCTGACCCCTACACGCACTGACCCGTAACGTCCGTTGGAATGTATGTAACGAAATAAATGCAGCCCACATTCAAAGCACTTGGAGTGAGGCTGAATATTTATCATCATTAATAGGAACAACATAAGACTGTTTCACTTCACGATTTCTGGTGATAGAAAGATTGTTTTTTTTTTCTACTTATATTCCACGCATTTGTTTGGATTCCGCGGGACAAATGAACGCTGTCACGCGACAAGACCGACAACATTTCCAAGATTCAACTCCCCTTAGCAGATGGTAATTTCGAGTTATCTTCTTCAAGAAATAAGGACAAATAAAGTAATAACAGTTTTCAGCGATAATCCTTACGCTAAGCTCATGAGTTTTAAAATAAAAGTGAGATGAGTCTAAAACAGTCGAAACTTTGAACCTAACATTTCATACTTCTCTTTTAACACTGTTAGTGTTACTACTAAGGGACGCCTCTATCGGAAGACACGATGACAGGTTAGCTAGAAATCTGATTGGGTATAGGAGCCAATCACTATGGGGTGCCGTTACCGCCAAAATTCAGCTATCGTTACTTTCGTAAATGGTGCCTCCAATTTTGTTTATGGTGCCTTCGTTTTTGTAAATGGTGCTTCAAATATTCAGCAGTCTGGGAACGACTCTCTGGTGACTTAACCAAGGAAAACTGGGTAAGGACAAAATATGGGGTAGGCCATGGCCCACCCCATGGGGTAGGCCATGGTGTGGGGGTGGTCAATTTTCCAAAAAAGAAAAAAAACGGAAATTTCAATAATTTTTCATAATATTTATGCTACCGATTATTTTAGATTATTGTGCCCTTGTTGTGAATAATGTATTTAGGATTGTAAAATTATCAGCACACCACCCTAGAGGTGGGTGGTAGCGTGGTACATAATTTCGCGCCATTACAAGTCACGTGTCAAGAAAGACATCGGTAAAAATGGCGGAAGCAGAAGGTACCGTCGATTGCATCTACCCGTGAACGCACGCGCTCAAAACATGTTTTCACGTGACGTCAAACTTCTGAGTTTCAGGCGTCAAACTTTGAAGTTTTCCCGCCCAAATGTGAAGTTCCCACGGTAAAGTCGGTAGAGTCGGTGTTCTCGTGGTTCACTCTGTTCTCTTGGGCGGGAAAACTTCAAAGTTTGACGCCTCAAACTCAGAAGTTTGACGTCACGTGAAAACATGTTTTGAGCGCGTGCGTTCACGGGTAGATGCAATCGACGGTAAGAGTTGAGTCTTTTTTCGAATGAACTTTGCCGCTCTCGTACGACTATGAAGGAATTCTCTAATGCTAGTGATGTTTTTGCTAATGATGTTTTGACATTTATTGTGGTCTCATCGTCTGACCTTTATGGGTTGCTATACACAGGGCGCGAGATGTTCGTCATCATGAGTTCGGGTGATGAGACTGATGAAGGTAAGCAGAAATACTTGTTGATTCAATTGTTCTATTTTCGAAATTACGAAACAGACTTCGGGCGTGTCAGGCTACAAATCATGTTTTTTTTTAACACTATCTTGTTGTAACCTACAATCAGCTAGATTCCTACTTTGTCTCCTCGGCGATATTTTTAAACCCGTAGAAGCAAATGAGACACCACTGCAGTTCGGACTGCTGGTGAATTAATATTATTTAGTGATCTGCCTGTCATGGAAGTAAACTCAATAGCTAACGTGTGATTAATCCAATAAGAAGGTTTTGCTTTCATTTGTTCGTCTTTAACCTTCATGCGATTTAGATATCTGTTAAGTATTTTTTAAAAGCAAAGTTATCAAAACAAAGTCAGCTTGCTTGGAAAAACCCATGCTCCCGAAAGAAAATTGTGTTTACAACTATAAGGTGACATTCCAAAGGTCACGCATGCAGGTGAATGTTTATATTTATAGATACATGTAGTTGTTTCAGCCGAACAGTTTCCTAATCATTTCACTCCGTACTTTAATACGAATGTAAATTTTATAAACATTTGGATGTTGATGAGGCCAAGGAGACACTTTCTAATTCTTTCCTGTTTTCAATAATTATAATAATTTTAAGAAATTGAAATTCAGGGTTTAATTCAGGTTCCGGTTCTACACTTTTTCACACTCCGAAAAGCAAAACCTATCCAAAAAAACTACATACACTCTTCTCCTATGATTAAAACGATAAGGGTATTTTTAGGCTCTATTGTCTTGTGCACATGTGTCACTCAAAGATGTCAGTTCTCAGGTGCTAAACACGATCGACGCTAAATAGATTCGAGGTTCACTTCAGAGTTCAATTTCAAAAGTTCAGTAATGTCACGCACGAATTCTGTCACAATAATCTTGAATGGGTAAACTGGACTATAGCTTTTAAAAAATACTTAACAGATATCTAAATCGCGTGAAGGTTAAAGACGAACAAATGAAAGCAAAACCTTCTTATTGGATTAATCACACGTTAGCTATTGAGTTTACTTCCATGACAGGCAGATCACTAAATAATATTAATTCACCAGCAGTCCGAACTGCAGTGGTGTCTCATTTGCTTCTACGGGTTTAAAAATATCACCGAGGAGACAAAGTGGGAATCTAGCTGATTGTAGGTTACAACAAGATAGTGTTACAAAAACCCATGATTTCTAGTCTGTTTCGTAATTTCGAAAATAGAACAACTGAATCAACAAGTATTTCTGCTTACCTTCATCACCCGAACTCATGATCATGACGAAAATCTCGCGCCCTGTGTATAGCAACCCATAAAGGTCAGACGATGAGACCACATGTCAAAACATCATTAGCAAAAAGATCATTTTTAGCATTAGAGAATTCCTTCATAGTCGTACGAGAGCGGCAAAGTTCATTCGAAAAAAGACTCAACTCTTACCGACCTTACCTTCTGCTTCCGCCATTTTACCGATGTCTTTCTTGACATGTGACTTGTAATGCACCAAATTATGTACCACGCTACCACCCACCTCCAGGGTGGTGTGCTGATGATTTCAAATCCTAAATACATTATTCACATCAAGGGCACAATAATCTAAAATAATCGGTAGCATAAATATTATTAAAAATTATTGAAATTTCCTTTTTTTTCTTTTTTGGAAAATTGACCACCCCCACACCATGGCCTACCCCATGGCCTACCCCATGGGGTGGGCCATGGCCTACCCCATATTTTGTCCTTACCCAGGAAAACTGGGGCTCAGTGTCAAAATGGTGGACTCCTTAGCCTGTCGTCGCGGTCTTGTTACAGGAGAAATTGCAAACATTTGCAACAGTTTATAGAACTATAGAATACCAGTCTATTTAAAATGTTCAAAAAATACCGAGGCAAGCACCGTTTTTGCATGTTTCCTTGAGCCTGTGTCAGAGTTTGGTCTACCATCCCGGGTACGCTTTGAAAATGACCACAGTGGATGCGGTTGCTCTACAGTTGTTCTACAGCAGCAAGAGGTGACACTAATAAATGACTGGTTTTACAGGGTTTCCAATTATGTTTTTTAACACTCACGAACTCGCGAAAGGTGAGTGGTTTTTGGCATTTATAAGTCACAAAACCATCTTCTAGCTCTAGCATATTTGCAAGTGAGCATAAATTTCCTCCAGTAGAAAGTTGCTGTTGAAGAATTTTGTGGCAAAAAATGCATGCATAGATTTATTCTTTCAAGAAAGAAAGTGGCTGTGCGTAGAACCTAATAAGTGCATTTTATCTACATGTTTACACTGTACTTGGTAAACAAGGGGGGAGGGGTCGGATCAGTGACGTCACACTTATTAACCTCCTATATTATATGAAAAAAATACCACCAAAACCCATCCATGTTCCTACTATGTGGGTACTGTTAGTTTCTAATGTTGTTGTAAAGAAACAGAAAATAAAATCAGTGAACTGTAACAGCAGGATTCATCACAATTTAATCAACAGTTTGATTCCAGGTCATTAGAAAAAAACTGAAACTAAAATTAATGGCAGTGCCTTTAATTGACTATAATTTTGTGATAATGTGAAAGACTATAAAGCAGTCAATATCTTCTTAAAAATGCACAAACCCGTGTTATAAAGAACTTTTCTTTGTTTAAACATCATAAATAATCTGGAACAGTCTACCTTTCAGTAATGTAAACAAAACTGTATGTTTTTTAATCACTTACACAAAACTGTAATAATTTTAAAGTTGTACCATTCCCTGCAACATGAAACTTAAACACTTTCAAAGAGCCCAATCATTTGGCAATGGGGTTGCAGAATGTTTTGAAGAGGAAGCCATGCCAGCACTTATTGCATCCTTTGATTGCCAGAATTCTATTTCCAAGGGCTTTTGTTCTGGAAGGACACGTAACGTAAATGAGAGTACCAAAAACAGTGTTTTGTTTGAATAAATCCATTTTTGTTTTTTTTTTTCGTTTTTCTTTTTGGTGTGTGCTATGAGAAGTTTTGCCTATAAAGACTATGAGTGTGCAACAATTTTTTGTTGCATGCTTTTAGGAAATTCTTCACCACAGAAATACCACGTCCAGCATGAAAGCAGGGCACCTTTTTCCCTCTTTTCCACAGTACAGTTGAAGGAAAAACTGCAAGCAATATTTTTTTTCTGTTTTTCGTACTGCATCAGGATAGGTGCAAGTTGAAGTTATCTTTCAGATTCTCAAGATTGTTATGTAATAATGGAAAAACCAGCTGCCCATGTACCTCTCCCCTTTTTTCCCATAAGTCAAATGTTTGGACCCCTGTTGGACTTATTACACCATATTCCTCTCAGTGTGGATTAAAACATGCAAACATTAAATTTAAACTAATGATCCAACATGCCGTGAATGGATGTTAAATACTAGTGAATGCCTTCCCACTATTATCACAAACAGTCTGCTTGAAGTGCAGCCAGGAAGGTGTCCTTGTCAGGGAAACTTCTTGGCAAGGTCACATTCTTTGTGCAAGTAGAGGAAGACATGGAACCAGCATCCTCAAATTCGATCCTGATCCTTGCTAAACCAAACTCTGGTAAGCAGGGTGCCCCAGTAGCAAAGGTGAGGAATACCTTTAGAATATCTGGTGTCGCACCAACTATGAACTCAGTCATGTGCTCTATGATGGTTTTTTCAGGATCACTCATCTCTGATGGAAACATCAATATTTCCTCGATGTCAGAACCTTCATTTCTTTTTCTCCTGCCACAAATAGCTCTTTGAAAAGCTCAGGATATACTTGCATTCTGGACCCGAATCCCAGAGTCTGAAGCCCTTCCCTTAGTTGATCTAAAAGTATTTTGGGCTTTCCAATGGCATCATGTACAATAAGGCTTTGGATGACTCGCATTTTGTTATCATTCTGAAAGACATTCACAGAACAACAATAATACAGTAAGAAAGTGGTCAACGACCTGTAAGTTGTAGTTGTAGGTAACAATATCCTTAAGAAGGAGATTGCAACATTTGCATGTACAGCTTCATTACACCTGATGCAACCATATCACAGTTATAAACTGGACTTCGGTATGTATCACAAAATTATAGTCAATTAAAGGCACTGCCATTTAGTTTCAGTTTTTTCTAATGACCTGGAATCAAACTGTTGATTAAATTGTGATGAATCCTGCTGTTACAGTTCACTAATTTTATTTTCTGTTTCTTTACAACAACATTAGAAACTAACAGTACCCACATAGTAGGAACATGGATGGGTTTCGGTGGTATTTTTTTTCATATAATATAGGAGGTTAATAAGTGTGACGTCACTGATCCGACCTCCCCCTCCCCTTGTTTACCAAGTACAGTGTAAACATGTAGATAAAATGCACTTATTAGGTTCTACGCACAGCCACTTTCTTTCTTGAAAGAATAAATCTATGCATGCATTTTTTGCCACAAAATTCTTCAACAGCAACTTTCTACTGGAGGAAATTTATGCTCACTTGCAAATATGCTAGAGCTAGAAGATGGTTTTGTGACTTATAAATGCCAAAAACCACTCACCTTTCGCGAGTTCGTGAGTGTTAAAAAACATAATTGGAAACCCTGTAAAACCAGTCATTTATTAGTGTCACCTCTTGCTGCTGTAGAACAACTGTAGAGCAACCGCATCCACTGTGGTCATTTTCAAAGCGTACCCGGGATGGTAGACCAAACTCTGACACAAGCTCAAGGAAACATGCAAAACCGGTGCTTGCCTCGGTATTTTTTGAACATTTTAAATAGACTGGTATTCTATAGTTCTATAAACTGTTGCAAATGTTTGCAATTTCTCCTGTAACAAGACCGCGACGACAGGCTAAGGAGTCCACCATTTTGACACTGAGCCCCAGTTTTTCTCGGTTAAGTCACCAGAGAGTCGTTCCCAGACTGCTGAATATTTGAAGCACCATTTACAAAAACGAAGGCACCATAAACAAAATTGGAGGCACCATTTACAAAAACAGAGGCACCATTTATGAAAACGAAGGCACCATAAACAAAATTGGAGGAACCATTTACGAAAGTAACGATAGCTGAATTTTGGCGGTAATGGCACCCCATAAATCACCTGAAACAGTCGACAACCTAACATTCCTTCTACTACTGTGGAACCTCGAAATAACGAACCTCTATTGATATTATATAGCGAAGCCCTCGGTATCATGAACAATTTTCTTTACCCTGATATAACAAAACCTGACGAAAGCGAACAAATTTTGACAGTCCCTCCCTTGATCCTTCGTCAGTTCGTTGTACGTTCGTCAGTTCTGTACTTTTAAGGATGTTATTTTATCAGCTGGTTATTTAAGATTATACTTGCAACTGACCGGACATCTATATATCTAAAGACAAAGACTTGGTTTTATTAATGCTAAGAGAGCGATCGTTTATTACGTCCCGGGGGGAGGGGGTTTTCAGAAAATTGTCGTATAACAATACTTTACCCCCCCTCCACCAAAAAAGAATTTTGATATGAAAATTGCACCCCTTTCCTTTTCCAATAATAGGTTTTCAAATGCATCCACTCCCTCACAGATACCTCGTTTTTCTCTCCTTCCATCCTTGAACACCAACTTCATAAGCTATGTGGGATACTGGTGTCTAGGTAAGTAGAAATGGTTGATAGGGATCGCGGGTAAGCTTGGTTACATATCATTCATGTGAAGTGTGGGCATGAGAAAAGATGTTAAATTCGAGCGAACCAACCATAAAGCCTGGTTTCCATATGATCGTCCGGATCGTCCCGATCGTCCCAGTCGTCTCAAAAAATGTTCAGACGATCGGGACGATCATATGGAAACGCTACCCAGACGATCGCAAACGACCCGGACGACTCAGACGACCTCGATCGCTTGGATAGAGTTGAGTTCTATCCGGACGATCGGGACGATCATGTAAATTTTGAAGCGATCATATGGAAACGCTCTCAGACGACTGAGACGATCGGGACGATCGAAAGCTATCCCAGAAGTCATCACTTTTATCCCAGTAATCGAGAATAAATTCGGCCCGGATGGCGCTGAAGCCGAAAAAATAATACAGAAATGTTCGCAGCGCGTATGTGGGCTATTTGAAATTAGAGAAAGTCCGTGACATCAAGATTTCGAAGTTTTCTAGCTTCTCGATGCCGCAAAATCAAGAGGAAAAGCAGATACCAAGGTACGAAAGTCGCTTTACGAATAAAAATCATCCATTTATGTGGCTTGTTAGCAAAACACGCGCAAAAATTCTATTGTCTAACCCAGAGACATCGCTGACGACCCCGCGTCTCTTGCCTTTGAGACGATCGAGACGATCATATGGAAAATACTAATCGCCCCAGTCGTCCGGATCGTCTCGAAATATTTTGAAACGACTGGGGCGATCGGGACGATCCGGACGATCATATGGAAACCAGGCTTAAGGAAACTATTTTAGATCTTGGGCGCACTCCATTCAGGCCAAAATTCCGGAAATTTCGGTTAGAAATCAAATGAAACGGACCATTTCCGTTTGGTAGGACCAGAATATTCGGGACCAGCTTTGAAGGTGGTCCACTTTGACCGATCAGCTCATTTTTTTCGGTTGTCCCCAGTAACGCTCTTTTGCATTCTGCTTACAAGAACAATAACCAAACGCGCGGTGTCTTGGGCCTGGTCTATGCAGCCGGAGTATACTGTTCCGTTTCCGAAATTTCAAACCGGAATTTTTCAGCCTGAAAGCGCCCCTTGACTCCAGCTGTGTCTTGGTAATAATGAAAATTTTCGGAGTCGCCTTCTTACAGAAAAGAAGAAACTGCAGCAAAACCGAGCAGCTCTATCTGCTAAAAACATGCAATTTGAAGGGAGAAAGAAAGGACGGCAAGAAAAAGGAGAGAGAAGATCTTTACGAGGGCCTGATAACGTCGGACACAAACACACGCTTCAACCAGAAAACGAGTTTCAAAGTTCCATTAACTAATATAAACTTTTATTTTTCATTTGTTAAAAGTTATTATTTTAAACGCTAAATCAAATAGTGATAAATTTGTGTACTGGGGGAAATGTGAAAAAGTCATATATAAGATAAGGTCATATATAAGATTTAAAACAAATCAATAACAACTCCAAAACCTCTTGACGAATAAAAACGCAAGGTTCAAATCAGCGCTATACTTCGCGATTAAAACACAAAGAAACAAAAACAACAAAACACTTTTCATTAAAAATTGTCTTAATTCCCTTCCAAACTCTGTTTTGGCCTTGAGACCACACTAAAACAAAAAAAAGGAGTTTTTCCAGCCTAGTCCCTAGGCGTTCTCTCTTGACCCGTTGTCCGCGCGAAGTCTGGGAAAGAGCGGGCGAGAGTATCTCAGCGTAATTGAGTAACGTTGAAAAAAACACCAACATAGCAAAATGCAAAGGATACTTGTTTAAAGACGAGGTTTTTCGGTGAAATTAGCGACACTAAATTTAACCCAAGTATCAGTTCAAATTTATTATTAAATGCAAATTTTAATTTATTTTCTACGTACTCTGAACGCTGTTCTGTGAAGTGAATTGACGTCAATTGCCTGATCAGCGTGGATAGGTTTTTTTAAAGCATCCTTTAATAAGGCTTTTCTATTTATATTATTCTTATTTTCTATTTTTACAATAACTGTATCAAAATAAATATCACTGTAACGCGTAATTGGTCATCACATCATGTAAAAATCAGTCATTAATTTCCACTATCAATATAATTTTATCTTTATAACTATTAGATTAAATTTCGGTCTAAGAGTCTGTTTCTAAGTATATTGGGTTACCCTATTACCCTAGCAAGCCCTTGCAAGTTTCTTCTTTTTTAAAGCGTTGTATTTCGTAGGGCGCCTTGGGTGATCCTAAGACTACGGTCATACAAGTTACAATCTTGGACAAAATATAGATGGAAAAATTAGACCCCGCGTGTTTTGGCTTTCGTGCGGCTTCATCCTTGATTTTGAGAGTGTGGGGCTTGATGTTACATTTTATTCTGTCCAAGATTGTAGCTTGTACACAAACCCTATACAACTAGTAATAAAGCCGGCGTCATCTTCAGTAATCAAACATCTGTCTCGTCTTAAATGGGTATCTCCCAGGAAAAGGATTCCAAGCAATCATGTTCTTTCCAGTGCACGAGGTTATGAGCTGACAGGTTTCCTGGCATAAAACAAACCCCATTTCTGCTCTCCGTCACGGCATCTTGAAAGCTTGTTTGACCAGCTACTCAATATAGAACTGTAGTCTTCCTCGGAGAAGTCCTATATTAACCAACAAAGGGAAACGAATTACCGGTAACCACCACATTTCACATGTTAAAGGACAGGTTCACGGTTCAGCGCATGCTCATTTATCAAAATGCTGTTTTTCTGCTGGGACATACTCTATCGTTTATACAAGCAATATGATCATCTCATAATGATATCAGAGAACCAAACTGCACACTCCCAGTCACTTGATCAAATTATGTGCAAATAGCTGTAAATTAATCAACCATGGAATAAAACCTTCGAGTCAACAATAAATTCAACGTTGCTAGTGTTGGCACAATCCACTATTTTTTTCTGCGATTTTAGTACTCCTCCACACTCTGAGATCGCTGAGATACATGAGAGTGGGATTATTAACCGATAGAATTAATAATAAATTGGGAAAAAGTAATTTAATTAATGAGCCTATCCCTTTAACTACTTACTCGCAAGTCCGACTAAGAGATCTTTAATTTACTGGTTGTTTAGCAACTATTAGATGAGGCTGAGTATAATCTGAAGAATAATGCTGAGGAGGGTGGTACAGATGCACCTCGGCGAATGACCTCCTCCAGTTGCTCCTCGGTGATTTGGATACATCTTCAGATCATACGAAAGCCGAATTCAATAATTGTTTGAATATTAATTCAAAATAATTCATACTCAAAATCAAAGGGTGCCTATGGCTAACTCGTGGACAAAGTATAGCGAACATACAATTAGTTTACCGGCATAAAGTCTGTCAAAACATAGGTCATACTATACAAGATCTCTCTCCCAAAGCTAGGGCCTTGTTTGCCGGTTTTCGTTGAATACACATTAGTATAAATCATATGAGATGGAACTATTCCAGGGAACATACGTGACAGTATGTGCCTATCTATACGAGGCTGGACCCTTTTTGGAGAGCGTGCATCATTGTTTACTCACTGTAGTACTAAGTTTCAGTTCCTGTTTTAAGACAGTGGCTCATTCCCATTTGACTCGTTCTGTGAGTTTAGAAGGAAAAGATTCTTGCAGAACTATGGGCCAGTACGACTTCATATGGCAAGAGTCACCTCTTTTTTTTGACACGGAATATTTTTGGAAAGCGTCAGAGTTACAACTATTACGCAAATCGCCAGGCGAATGAGACGGGCTTCAGGACAGAATATTTTGGAGGTCAAAAACAAAAGAGAAATAGATAAATGTCCTTTCAATAGAACGGATTCTCAAGCCTCTGCCCAAACTTTTCCGCAATGTTCCGACGGAAAACCATTGCTTTAAGGGCACTTGCAGATACCACACAGCTTACAAGATAACCTCCCCTCAACCAGCTAGTACACCTTCTTACCTTCACAAACTCATCTTTTGTCTTCTCGAAATTCTTTAGTTCGCATTCAAGGATTTCTCCAAACTGCTTTGTCCTATCTTCAACTGACACTTCCTCAAATCCTACTTCACGAAGGAGCTGTAACAAAAAAATCCAAGTAATAATTAGTCACGATAGTTCGTCATGCGTTCCGCATGGGAAGCTAACTGGGAGGGGTACGCCGCCACCGGAGGAGTTAGTAGACTCACCTGTCCATAGCTCTCTATATCAATCAGGTGATACTGACGTTGTTCCTGATATGTTTTAAATTGTTCTGAATGTTCGCCAGGACAACAGCAATAATCTGTAATGAGCAGCTGACCTCCGGGCTTTAACCAGCGCTATTAGGAATGGATAATGTTGAAAAGTCAGAATCACCCATCGAACTTAGTAAGTAAGAATTTTTATCTTATTTCTAAAAAAACAGGTCTAACAACTTTGCATTACGTTGCTTCAAAAGAACTCACCAGTATTTTTGTGAAAAGAGATTTTTTGTCTTCTATGTGTAGAATGGTATCCCTACTATACACTGCATCAAATCTCGCTGACTGGAATTCTCGTTTTGTGCAGTCACTCACTTCAAATTGCACCTTCAAGAGAACGCCACAGAGCACGATTAAAATATGAGAGTTCTTGATCAGGGCTACAACCTTCCTTCAATCTATGGAACAATTTTGCAACCTCATCAAAAACGAGACTGTGAATAACAGCAAACGTCATCACTGATGAAGGGCCCGGATGGATTCCAAAAGGTCTGCTAAACTTTCACAAATTGCTAAAAATACTTTTTCTGCAATAAAATGTCCCAGCAGCAGAATCTTCACTCTGTCATGAGAGTTCAAGTTTAAACATACAGTTGAACCTCTCTACAATGAATGTATGGACTGTCTACCAAAAAAAAAAAATGGCCGTTGTAGAGAGGTGGCCGTTAGTGGAAGTTCGACTGTGACGGTGGCCAATTCGCGTATTGCTTATTTTTTGTGCTGCTGACGAGTGTTTAACATACAATACGCGCAAGTTTTGTGACACATTTCTTGTACCAGGACTTTCGGAATTCTGAGACCCCTTTATTATATGGGTTCGGACAAAATTTTGAACGGACGAATTTTTTACCTGTGCAACAAAAAGGCACGTAACTAGGTTCCAAGCCTAACTCGCAAACTGTGCAAAAATGTGCACGGGTCAGGTGTTTACAGGAGTCCGCGTAAAAGTGGAACCGTACCGGATTTTTGACCTAGTTCTGATCCAACGAAAGGCGGATCCCTGCTAGATTTTGTTCGCTCAAAAATAATTATGTCCGCACCCGTGTAAAAGGGGCTCGCTTAAAAGCTGTATACATTTGAATCGGAGTACTTTATTTCACGCAGATTTCTAGATACAGCGATGCAAAAAATACCAAAACAAAGGCTAAGATTTGAGAGTTTATTCCATTTAGTCTTTTTTCGGAATAAAGTCAATCAAACAGGCCCTAAGAATTTATTTAACACAAAAGTCTCTGTGCGCCTCCCCCCCTCTACCCCGCCGCAGATTACACTCTATAGATGTTATCCTAGCCTGCGAACGGCAGACGTTTCTCCTCGCTCATCGCAGCTTAGGAACGTTTCGTGAGGAGGAACGTCTGCGACTCAGCGACAGAAATTCCATACTGATGACGCAAAATCTGTCCGGAATCCGGTCAGAAGCGCTAATTGGTCGACGGAGTAGATTCATTGTTTTAGCTATTGTTTACAAATGACAGACAAAAGACAAAAGGCCGCAAAGGTCAAATGTAAACGCGATGAATCTCTAACAAAACAGTCAATATTTGTGGAATATAGTCTTCTCTACAAGTAACATTTGAGTTTTGCTGGGGCTCATTCGCAGATGAACACAACACTTTTCCAAAATCGACCAGGAGAAACGTAATATTGAACAAATTTGCATTTGACACCCCATGACTACCGGATTTTTTATGTAAACATTGATTTACGTCATCAGTATGGAATTTCTGTCGCTGAGTCGCAGACGTTCCTTCTCGCGAAACGTTCCTCTGCGGCGATGAGCGAGGAGAAACGTCTGACGTTCGCAGGCTAATGTTATCCCCATGATAATTTATTAACATGCATTAGAATATACACTTATAGCATACCACACTTGTTTTATTTGACTTTTCATATGCTTGAAAGGCAAAGTTGATCATATTTGCAGAAAGATCCATTCCAAGAACATATGCATGGAAGGTCTAAAATAAAGAAAAAATGTTGAAAAGAGCAAATGACGGTCGAGATGCAATGTAATATTAGAAAAATGATGTACGGTAATAAACAATTATGCACCAATCAGCGGCAATCCAGGGGGGAAAGGTGACCCCAGGGAGCCCCAGGTCATTTGCACAATGTTGAGCTCAACATGTCAACATTAGTATTTCAATTGACCCAAGTTCTGATGTCGTGAATTGTATTTCCATAAAATTGTTACTTACATCAGCTAAGTAAAAGGTGCTGCCACCAGGACCACACCCAAGATCCAGCACCTCTTGATCTTCCTGAAGGTTTAGACAGCCTGCAAATTCCTGGAAAAAACACACAAACATTCAATCTTCCACACTGAACAGTGTCAAATTCCTAGTTCTGGATGGACAGCTCCATCCCAAAGAACCCTTCAGATGTTTATTCCTTTTTTCATATGTTATAAGCTTGCTCTCTCTTGAAAAGAAAAAGGAAAGATTTAAACCCTTGGTGGGCAGGTCATAAAATAGGAAAGGGCCGTTTCCTGCATCTTATGGAGGTTATAACAAAAGGAAGCTCCCCCCCCCCCCTCCCCCCCACCAAATCTCTGTTATGATAAGTGACTGTTTAATTGCATCAACATCCTGTGACCAGAGCAAAAAGTGTTTGGGGACAGGTGGGTCAAAAAAAAAATAATAGGGAAGAGGAGATTGGTATATAAAAGAAACCTCAGATTGCCAGGGGTCAGTATATAAGCTGAAAAATAACCAAATTATACATAAAGTACCTTTGTAGTTGCCATTCCCCCAGGAGTGACAAATCCTTCACCAAAAATTCTTTGGTACATCAAGATTCCTGCATTATTGTACTGATTACTATCAAGGAATTCCTGCAAGCGAGTCCCTTTGCTACCATTTTTGAATGACACTTTATTCCACAACCAAGAAAACTGATGCTTGTTTCTCTTATGCTGTGTAAATATACAACACATTATACATTACAGTTGACACCAAAAGGTTCATTTTCAAATACATGGGTAAAATAAATCAATTTTGTCCAAACTTGCTGGTGAAGAGTTGTCACTGGCTTCTATAACTTAAGCCTAAGGTTTCCGAAAACTGATTAAGAAGAAAGAGAAATCTATCACCAGAAAGTATACCTGTAAGTGTAAGTGTAGTGTACAGATATCTTTTGTGTTTGACTGGTTGCTAATCAAGGTTCCCAGGCAGACCATTCACTATCTGATCTCTGATGTCATGCCTAAAATCCTTATGTTTAACGTCCAATATCCTACTTAAAGTGGCTATTTCATGCTTTCTATTTTTTAAAAAGCTAAAACTAATTTCTTTTTGTATCAATGGAATTCCAAAAACAATGGTCCAGTTTAGGCATTGATCTGGACTGCAACATTTCGGCATTGAAACTGTTTCCTGTCATCTGTTGCAATGGGTTAAGAAAAAATGGACATGGATTGAAACTTGAAAACATTGGCTACAGTTTTGATGCTTATGCCAACAAAAATCATGAAAAAATATGCATGGTTAGAGCTCCCTGATATCTTCTTTGTAACTACAGGAGCATTTTGTGTATGGCAAAGAATTTGACCTAAAATAGCAACATCCTTGTAACACAGCCCCTTTAAACATACAAAGCTGTTTTTCAGCATTTTAACAATTTCTGCTACATAATAATATAAAACAATACTCCCATTTTGTTACCTTTGTATAAGCTTCAACTGCTCGTTTTGTGATCACCTCAAAGACTGACATGTCTCCATTGGACTGTGGCTGTTTCACAGCAGAGAAGAGATCTGTGTAATTCACAGGTGTTCTGTAAACAGTTGGGTTATCAGCGTTTTTCATGTCACCTGATGAGTGATAACAAGACTCTCGAAAGAACAGGTGTCCACCATCTCTAAGCCAGTAAAGCATGTTTTCAGCCAGCTTCTTTACTTCTTCATCAGAGAGGTACATTAAAAGCCAGTTGGAGAAAATGACATCATAGCTGAAACATAATTATTGTAGAAGGAATGAAATGATTTGAAAAGAGAGGCAAGGAAGAGATGAAAGAAACTCAGAAAATGCCAAACCCAAAATCATGAGTAAGTAACAGTAATCAGGGAGGGGGAGGAATCAGTTTCCCTATACATCTTTAACTCTGAACATGTTGTTTTGTTGCTGCCAGCTCTTGCCTGGCCCTGTTTACTCTTCTTTTGACACAACTAATTGCAAACTTGCTTCAATTCCCCCTGGGAATCTAAATTTCCTCTTTTTCTCTGCTCCCCCACTGTTGGCTTCAATTGTTCCCTTCAAATTTTTTTTGTAATTTCTGAATAAATCATTATTCTTATTACAGCAAGGAGCCCAAAAGTGTGACTGCTTTTAACTTATTCACATTCTTTCGCACAGATTTAATCCAATCAGAAGCCAACTGGAAACTGTCCTTGACTTCTGATTGGTTAATGTCTACATGAAAGAATGTGAGTTAATTAAAAGAGGTCACACTTTTGGGCTCCTTGCTGTAACGTCTCGAACCCAAAATGGCCTTTAATTGTCATTCAAACATTGGAGAGCACTGTTCACCATAAATCACTATCCAGTGGATAAGTATTTAAACCAATTGAATTATCCACTGGATAGAAATTCATCCAGTGCATTAAGCATTATCTACCTTTTAAACAACTGCATGGGGCCAAGGCGATCAACATAATTCAGCAGTTATATATTGCAGTAAACACATTCACGAACCTATCCTTGGGCAAATCAAGCTTTGTTACATCAGCACATACAAAATCAATGTTGTCAAACTTTGCTCCATTGTTTTTCCTGTTTTTGTCAATAAACGACTGCATAAAATCTACAGCAGTGACATGATGGGCTTTCTCTGCAATGTCCCCAGTAAAACGCCTGTGTGAGAAAAGAAAAGAAATACATATGTACCACAATCGATCATTTTAAATCATAAACTGTAAATATATCAATGCAAACATCACATCAAATCCTTGATTAGATGACTATTCCCAGGAGTGTAGATGTGACTGAACATGCTAGCCCGAATCACTTGAAGATGTAGATTAAACCCAGTAGGAAAAACCCAGTAAGTACCTTGACTGCAATCATATGCATGGTTTGATATTGATAGTCATGCAATGACATCAAAGAAACCTGCCCATAGTGAGGTGCATATTCAGAGATTCTTTTGCTCATTTTCTTGTTTCCATTTTCATTGTGGTTATGTTGAGCTCACTAACAATGTTACTGAACAAAACAGGGAACTAATAATTTATTACTTCCTTTTAACATGATTAATTTATTCAACCAAATGGTGACTAAATTTCATGAAAAACCCTCAAATCAGGATGTCGACATTGGTCTTCTCAGAAAGGCCACTTCATCTTTTTACTTCAAGTTAATGGTTTGGTGGAAAAAACAATAACAAGCGAACATGCATACATAATCATGCACACTGAAACACAGCTTTGTGTATCAACATGTAGCAGAGATGCCAACCTCTGGAGACCTAAAATCGGGAGACTGTCTTTTTTTTACTTCCCGCCCCCCCCCCCCCCGAAAAATTGACTCAGCCCCCAATGGGAATGACTTAGGACATTATATGATGTCTTACATGATGCACATACTATCAAAATTCGAATGCTAGAAATAATATTTGTCAATGACAAAAATGCCCCAGAAACTGTACTGCGAATAAGAAAAATTCAACTTCTGAGCTAAAAATGGGCTAAATCTCAAACTAAGTCTGTTTTATTTTTTACTGAGTATTCAATATTTATAGTGGATGTAAAAAGCGGGAGATTTAATTATGTACCAAAGCGGGAGAGTGGGAGACCAGGCAAAAAAGCGAAAGTCTCCTGCCAAAAGTGGGAGAGTTGGCATCACTGATGTAGTCTCAGCAAGGCTGTGCTATAAGGAAAATAGAGGTGAGTCAAAGGCTCTGAACCTGTAAAACCTAGGGTGCCCAGCATGTGGTTTGTATGGAGCAACTGAGACTTTCTAGTAATACCCAAAACCTTATGTCCTTTTGTGACCTTAAGGGGTTAATATATATGATCTGGTCTGATCCAACTTTTGTTGATGTCTCTTAGAGTGTAAAATATGTACATGGAGCAGTTAAATTTTATGTAGGTATTATTTTCATAAGAAATGTCATGCAAATGAAGTCCTGCCAGTTATGGAAATGCATTCCTTTGTGAAGAAGGAATTGTCTGGGAGCCTGGGTGTTTTACCCAAATATATTGCTGGGGGTTAAAGCTTACAGTGGACTGGCATCCCATCCGGAGTAGGGGTGGGGGAGCGAGCAGATCAGTAGCAATAGTCATTGATTCTAAAAATGGTACAGAAAACAGGATATTCACTCTACCCATGTGAGCACCAAGAACTTGCTGTATATCGCCTTTGCAAAACATAATACTAAAAGTGCAAGTGCCCTTGTCAGTGATGTGTAATAATTTATTTATTTTACCTTATCATATCGTATTATGATCAGGAACTACTGCTACAGTCAGAGGTAGCCTCTACGTATACAATCATCACCAAAAGTGGTGTTAAAACAAGAGGCTCCTCAAAATCAGTGTTGGGACTGAAATGCGGCAATAATAATACAATCAAAAGCAAATTATTGGCAACTGCTCTTTACAAATTGCAACTAAAAGCATGACAAAATCACACACAACATTCAGCTGTACCTTAAAGCTGTACAGTCTAATAAGTGAAGAGATGTGAAGACAAAACCCAGTGTTAAGAAACAAAACAAAAACAAAAAACAAGACACTTAACTCCAAAAACTTTCAGATGAAAATGATTATATTGCCTTACCCAACTTAATAATGCAAAAATTTCTGGAAAACTTGGCTTTTTGTGTTTGCATTTCTATTTTACAATATACATGATTGTAAACTAAATTGTCTTCTTTTCTTTTTTCCCCTTGTATCTAGTCTTGTTTGTGAGCTTCACATATATATGTTTAACCACCGCTTACATCAACTAGCTATTACCACCCCTTGAACTAGTGACTAATTCACAAAAAATTGATTAAGCAATTGCCTGGCTGCTTAATCAACATTCCAGTAAGGCATGTGTGGCAAAAAGTAAAGAAATGTGTTAATCAATAGTCAAACCTTGTCAATATGGACACTGAAGGGACCATAAAAAGTGTCAGTATGAATAGGGTGCCCAATTATTAAGCAGGTTGAATTAAGAGAAAATATAAGGGCTTTCTTTTCCCAAGGACAAAGCAATGAGATGTCTGTATTAAGTGGGTGTCTGTAAAGTGGTTTTTGGCTTTAATAATTATCTTTTATCATAGTATGGCTTAAAGACCTTACTGTTTGTATCTTTCACTTATACTATAAGTGATCTAAGTTTTAAACGACATTTTGCTCATCTTTCTTTTTTTTTAAAAAACTTTTTTAACTTCTTACCCAATGCCAGCTCCAAGTTCCAGGATATCTTTCCCTTTGACAGACGGCAGCATTCCTAAGACCTCAGGTTGCTCATGCTGTGTTAGAACCCCTGCTTTGCTGTCTAGCATCATTTCTTCAACACTTTGTGCAGTGGAGTGTTTGTTCCAAAATTCAGTCATCTGTTCACGGGTCTGAGGACTCGCTTCCACAAGATCTGTCACTAAAATTGAGGAAACTCTAAATTATCATATGACCTGAACAGCCCCATGCACAATTTCCTTAGAAAACCATATGAAAAGAAAGTCCCGTATGAAGATATGAGTCAAATGATCTAGGTCTGGAAAAATGTGTGCGGCTCTGCTAGAAAAGCATATTGATCTATGCAGGTTTGCTCCGTCAGAACAATTCAAATTAAAACCCAACTGTCATATGATAAAATGCTTAAGGTTGGTTTTCAGCAGCAATGGAGTTGGAGTTGGAGTTGTACCCGCTAATTGGCCAATACTCGATAGACATGTCGGCCAATGTGTCAGCCCACTTTCAGCTGCCATATCGGTGGACACAAATACTTTGCTGACATGTCGACCAACACATTGGCTGATAGTGCCGACCAATACTCGACCAAGGGGTGCACAAATTACACAATATCTGTAAGTACGTAGTATGACCCCAGTTATATTCCAACATATCCAAAATGATGCAAAGAAGCAGCAGGGCTGTACTATTAACCTTTAAACCCTAAGATCAAAATTTGAATTCTCATTTGTTGCCCCTATTCATGATCATTTCCTACAGGAGTAGTGGGGAGAAGTTGATAAAATATCAAGCAAATTCATCTTGTGTGATCATGTCTGCAATTCTCATGACGACTCTGTCTTACAAAGCATTGATATTACAAGGAGAAATTTGATGCTGATCACTGTTAGGGCTTAAAGGGTTAAGCAAAATTTGAGACTGCACAATCCTGGGGGAAGAGAAATGAACAAAAGCTTGGGTGGGGAATGTCACTGAAGCCTTTAAACCCTGTGAATATCTGTTTATTTCACTACCCTAATAAAACACTGTATTGTCGGGTTTAAGGAAGCTGAGAATTAAAGCCAATTTTCCAGTTGGCCTTTCCTTCCATTAAGACGAAGTCTTCTCATTCCTACAGAATACCCTGTAATGAGTGCAAACCCCTCTCCCCTGGTAAAAACATGCACCCACAAATACAAATTGTAAAAGAAGAACACTATCACCTACCACTATCACCATGCTACTATTAAAATATGCTTTCTGTTTAGTAAGTTTCAAGACATACTTTATAATACATTTTGCTGGCGTGCGTGAGATGAGCGTAGTGAAAATACTGTATAGAGACATGCATAAGCTTATAAAGCCTGGTTTCCATATATGATCGTCCGGATTGCCCCAGTCGTTTCAAAATATTTCAAGATGATCCAGATGACTGGGGCGATTGGTAGTTTCCATGTGATTGTGTCGATCGCCTCAAAGGCGAGAGACGCGGGGTCGTCAGTGATGTCTCTGGGTCAAGCCACACAAATGGATGATTCTTATTTGTAAACCGAACCTACCCGTATTTATTCTGCTATAAGCCGATCTCGGCTATAAGCCTAGACCCCAAACTTTGAATGTGTAGACTCGGCATAACGAGAACCAAAAATAAATCGAAAACACCCGGCTATAAGCCGAGACCCGTTCATTATTACAAGACTGAATTGTTAACTATGGGAAAACCTACCATTTTCGGAAAAAATTACACTGATTGTCATAAATGAGGCTTAAAACTAACTGTGTTGTTACGATAAGCGGCATCATACCAAACAATCTCGTGTTTGCAATCGTTTAATTCAAGTCAAGTTGTCATCATGCCCAAGGCTCGTCGCACGTCATACAACCTCACGTTTAAACATAAATAGTTGCCGAAGCAGAAGCTGTTGAAAATAACTCTGAAATCGCCAGAGAATATGGCATCAGCGAGTCCATGGTCCGTCGCTGGAGGAAAGATCAAGCGAACCTTTTAAACGGCGAGATTGAATTGTCAGCGAAACAGAAGATGATGGGATGCTTCACGCCGAAGTATCCGGAGCTTGATCAAAGAATACTGGAATGGTTTACAGAGCAGAGAAGCCAAGGTAAGTTTTCTGTTGAACAACAGAAACACTATCACGAAATAAATCAATCAGCTGATTGCAGAGTGAATGTGAGTTGAATGTGTGACTCTCAAAACTATCGTAGTATCATGTGACAACATATTGTGTATGAAAGATTCTCATTGGCCAGTTTTCACACGCGTCAAGACAAACAAATTTTTCTCCTTTTGATCTCACTTCGTTTCGCATAGGAAATTATAGCTGTTAAAAGTGGATTGATGCTACGTCTAAGGCAAAAGAATTCAGCGATGATCCTGAGTTTAAAGCTTCCCTCGGTTGGTACCAGAAATGGAAGCGCCGCCATTCTGTCAGCCTTCACATCAAAACAACACTCGCTCAGCGTCTCCCAGAAGATTTGGAGTAGCAAAAACTCTCGCTCCATCGATTTGTAATCACATCCCGTCAGCGTCATGGTTATTCCCTATCAAGAATCTTTACCATGGACGAGACACCGATGTGGTTCGAACTACCATCCAGTCACACTCTCGAATTCAGCAACGATTGGATATTGTGTTTCTTTACTTTAGCCTGGCTTATAAGTAAATACATCCCGAAAAGTAGAGTTTCCATGCGCTGGAAAAAAAGTTTTTTCAAAAACTTTCGGCTATAAGCCAAGACCCCCTCTAGAGCCCAAATTTTAATTGACTTCAGTTTTAATTTGTGTAAAAATCGCTCGGCTTATAGTCGAATAAATACGGTAGTACCTTGGTATCTGCTTTTTCTCTTGATTTTGCGGAATTGAGAAGCTAGAAGACTTCCCTGAAGACATAGTATCTCTTCGAAAACTTGATGTCACAGACTTTCTCTAATTTCAAATAACCCCACTACGCACTGCAAACATTTGTGTATTATTTTTTCGGCTTCAGCGCCATCCAGGCCGAATTTATTCTCGATTACTGGAATAAATGTGACGACTTCTGGGATAGCCTTCGATCGTCTTGATCGTCTCAGTCGTCTGAGAGTGTTTCCTTATGATCGCTTCAAAATTTACATGATCGTCCTGATCGTCCGGATAGAACTCAACTCTATCCAAGTGATCGAGGTCGTCTCAGTTGCCTGGGTCGTTTGCGATCGTCTGGTTAGCGTTTTCATATGATTGTCCCGATCGTCTGAACATTTTTTGAGACGACTGTGACGATTGGGACGATCATATGGAAACCTGAGGCTTAAGTGGCTCTGAGCTTTATATAGCTTAAAGGTATAAAGCTTACTCAATGACTTTTCGAATTTTCAAAAGAAAAACTCTGATTTGAGGATTTACGCTTTTTTATCTTCAGGGAAGACACGGAACAATGATAGTACTATGGTTATTTTTAAATAACATAATTGTTTTGAGTAGCGATTTCAATCGATATCGAAGAAGAACTGCACTCGGACAATGGCTTTAACGGAAGCGTAATTTTCAATTTTGAGCTTCTAATAGATTGATCATTAGCTGACTTACTTTCTAATGAATTTTACAGTTCCTAGGTTTGTGTTCTTCTCTACTTGGTCATCTTTATGGTCGTTGTAGACGTTGTAGGGACAAGCAATGCAAAATAATCCTCATCAAAGTCATCAATCGGAAATCCCCTGGACCGCAGACAGGCTACGTTGTCATCCACGTGATCATTCATAACCTTGAACCCCTTCTAAAGGATGAATAATCGCCATCCCCAAGCATAATAAGATCGCAAAATGTAGCCGAAGAATACGATTTTTTTTCTAATTGCTAACTGAAGACCATCCTCGGAGACCCAGGGGCAGTCAGTCGGGTCGGGAGAAAAGGCGAGACGAAAGTTTTTTAGGTCGGGCGAAGGAGCCCCTGGGTACCGACTCTCACCGGACCATTTCCAAAAATTCAAACGGATGCCGGCTCCTGATTGGGCACAAAAAAACCTTTGTATTATTGTGCCCAATCAGCGAACAGCATCTCCTGAGTTCTTTTTGTGTGTTCGTACACGACGGCTCTTGTCTCGCCATACTTGTCTGGTTCGTTCACCAAGGTTGTGCGTGCAATTCGCAAGGGAAATTTGCCCTTTCTGCTTTCCTAAACAGAAACGAAGGAGCTATCGATGACTCGGAAAAACGTTTCGGATGACTATTGCCAATTGTACTAAGAAAATTATAACGTAAATAGTTTTTACGAATTTAAAGGCTTGATCGATGCAACATTAACTAGCTTGAATTGAATACGTCTTGAACGCTCAAGCTTTAAAATACCCTTACATGCGTTTCCATGCGAAAGTTTTCGGAATTACAGTATTTTTAAATGGACGGGATGTTCTGTGACTGAAAGTTTCCTTGATTGCGTGCATTTCTTTGGTGAACGAGCCAGACAAGTATGCGACCAAGTATGCACGCGCGCATGAATTCCCACAAGTATGTAAGTATACATGTATAATTATGAAGAAGGCCTTATAAATTACCCGCTTTAAGGTCTTTAAGTAGGTTACGCTACGCACGTGTGATTTATGGAGAATCATGGCTGCCACAATTCGAACAAGGAAAGGTATTAGAGAAGCTATCTGTGAAGGTCTTAAGTCTTTTCCAGACGTCGAGGAACTGACGCCTGAGCAGGTTTTAATCGTTGAGAATGTTGTCCTTAGAAAGGATGTGTTTGCAGCTTTGCCCACCGGATTCGGTAAAAGCCTGACTTTTCAGATCTTGCCTAGCGTTTGTAAAGCTTTATTTTACCGGGGATTTGACATGCCTTCATTGCCATTGGTAATTGTGGTTTCCCCTTTAAGCTCAATCGTGAAAGACCAGGTTACCGTAAATCCTCTATTAAGCCCCCCGGGGGGCTTATTTTTTTCAAGCACTTTTGAGGGGGGGCTTAATAGAGAGGGGGGGCTTAAAAGAGAGGGGGGGCTTATTTAATTTAGCGAAATGCATCCCCTGTAGCAAAAATACCGTGGTATAAGACAGAGTAGACTTACGCGTTGTACAGAGAGCTAGAGCGCAAAATTGAGAAAGTTAAGCATAAGGAGTTGGAGGTCATGCCGCCGAAGACCAAAACCAATATGAACTTCCAGCCTGAATAAATCATAACTGATCAGTCCACGTTAATCGTTAATTTTTTTGTGAAGAATAAGGATTGGGGAAGGGGGAGGGGGGGCTTAATAGAGAGAGGGGGGGCTTATTAACTTTCCTCCTCTGAAAAGGGGGGGCTTATTAGAGAGGGGGGGCTTATTAACTTTCCTCCTCTGAAAAGGGGGGGGGGCTTATTAGAGAGGGGGGGCTTATTTGAGAGGGGGGGCTTAATAGAGGATTTACGGTACATATTTAAGGCCACACGGCTTTGAAGCTGCCTTCATTGGAGAACGTGGTAAACAAGATAACGATATTTTTTAGGGCAAGATTAAATGTAACTTTTTATGTGGAAGTCCAGTGTCATTTGTTGGGGACATAAAGTTCCGGGAAATGTACAGGAAAGGTACAGTTTCCTATATTTGTAGAAATTAATTGCATTGCATGTGCTTAATGTAAGCTCTCAGGTGGTCAAAAAGTGACAGTATATACAATACATTGTATACTGGAAGCAAGCATCATAAACCTTGCCACAATGTTACCTCCATTATAATATTGTCTCTGTGATGTTTTGCTACCAACTAACTCAAAACCATGGCCAGTTTCTTTTGAATCATGCTCCTTTAATATATCCTTTCTGAAGAAAGATGGACGGTCATAGTTAAACCCCTATCAGGAATTGCTAAATACTATGTTGCAGTTGCACACTGTTTCTACATTTATTACACAAAATTATGTACATTTTCGTGCCTAATATAGTGTTCTTCGAATTGTTCAATATCTTATGATTATACAGTCATTCTAAAATATTTATACAATAACAAGAGCATATAATTTTTGCTGCTTGCATGGTAGGTAAGTAAGATAATATTATTTATGTAGAACATTGCTCTTTAACTACAAAATCACTTGTCTGGTCTCTTTAGGGGTGAGAAAGAGGATGGAAAGGAGCCATTCAGAAAGCGGTGTGGTCTTGGTGAGATCAGGTCTTTTTTACCAAAGCAAGTCCCCTTTTTAGCAATTACAGCCACTGCTTCACCTTTGACCAGAGATAAAAATCATTAAAAGTTTGAGTTTGAAGAAATGTCTGGAAAAATCAGTAGGTCCAAACAGAGAGAATATCAAGCTGTTTGTTTCAAAGGTTACCAGTGAAAATTCTGTCATCTTTACATGGCTTGCCAAGGAGTTAAATGAAAAGAACATTGCATGTCTGCAGACATTAATATATGTCCGAGACTATAAAACGTGGTGAGCTCTACCAATTTTTCATGAGCAGTTTGCTGGACAAGGCGTACCACCCATATGGTACTGAAAAGAAGTTTACAAACAGAGTGGTGGCAATGTATCACAGTGGCACTTCACCTTCCACCCAGGATCATGTATAATACAATCACTCAAGGATCCAATTGGTAAGGTGCAAATTGTGATTGCGACAAATTCTCTTGGAATGGGGGTAGACATAAGGGTTTACACCATGGCCCTCCCCCTGACCTTGGTAGAGATGGTGCATATTCAGAGGCAACATTACTCTTTCATGTAAGACAACTTCGCAAGTGTAAACCAGACATGCTGGAATACACAAAGTCAAAGTCCTGCGGATGAAGGCAAATTCTTGATTTTTTTAAAGTTACAAGTCAAGGAAAAATAGACGAGAAGAAACATTTCTGCTGTGATGTCTGTGCTCGGGATTGTGCTTATGGACAAGGCTGTCCACAAAATGTGGGAACTATGGTCTTCAAAATGACTCTTCCAGCAGCTGATGATGCTCCAAAGGGTAGAAGTATAAGTGAAAGTGATAGAAGAGCCCTAAAGGGTCTATTAGAGGAGTGTCAGAAAAGCATGCGTCAGGCAGTGTTACAATCAAGTCAGCATTGTTTTTATTCAACTATTGACCAAATCACTGGCTTTACTGACCGCATAATTGAAGATACAACCTCAAAGTGTGATTTTTTGTTTAGTGTTGATGATATTATTGAACAATTTCAGGTTCTGAGTGTACAGCATGCATTCAAAGTGTATGATTGTCTTTGTGAGGTGTTTAAAGACCTACAACAAGAAAGTCTAGAGCAGTAGTTAATATATAATCTCACTTGTCAGGACTTTCAGTATCAATGCCTTCCATCCATATATGCTTTGTATTTTGATAATAACAGTATATTTTGCAAAGAATAATTACTTTTCTAAGGCTATGATATTTCAATACCTACAGCTGGATTTTGCTTTGACATGCCCTCCTCTTAAAAGAATTTGACAAAATGTGAAACAGGGGTTTTTCTGCGGGGCATGGAGCTGTTCCATTAATATAAAAATTCAGTTTTTTAAAACAAAATTCTTTTTGTACCATTTGTTCTTGTTTTGAATGAAAGACTGAAAGGTGGGTCCCTGTTATTGGCCAGTTGGGACAGAGACTGATAGAAGTCAGTGATTGATTTGACTTGCAAGGTTAAGTGATGCAAAATAGCTCTTACAGTTTTAAAAAATCACTTTGAATTCCTGCATCAATGCTAGAAAATAGCTTTTTCATTAGCCCCTACAAAGTAAATTAATAATTTTTTTTCCTTCTCACAGATTTTTAAGAAAATTGGCTAGGAGAGTTTTTAGCCACTATTAGTTTAAATGACTCACTTGCACTGTCTGGTCAACAAATTTTTTCATCTTTTTAAGGTAAAAGAAGCCAAAATTAAGGGTGTTTGTAACTAGTTATAACACTATTAGGGAAACTTGTAATGACAACCGACTAACATATTATCCTATTCACTAATAGTATAGGGCATGCAATTAAGGCCATTGTTGTGGGGTCAAATGAAAAAGAGTTGTCTCCATCTTTTAAAAGTTGAAGTCCTTAGTAATCATTTAGGAGAAACCTTATGTGGCCATACTGAACCAACTATTTCAAATAAATTTTTGACTTGACCTAAAAATTGTAAAAATGTGCATCTAAACTGAATTTATCCAGCTCTTCTTGTGCTTCGTTAGCCACGCATTTAAGTCTGCAAAGTCAAGAACAGATATGGGGTCTTTAGGGATGGATCCAACAATAGAATGTGTTCTTCCAGGAACTTCACAAAATGCTTCAATTTCCTTTAAAATGTTCACAATGGTAGTGGTGTCTGAATCTTCCCCTCTTTTGTGTTTTGTTGACTCTCTGGGGACATTAGTTGTCTGATCGAAATTGTTCATGATGGACTTGACATCATCACTAGCCCTGCTGTAGATCTGAGCCCCCTCTACTGAAATAGGGTATTACTGCAAAACACATGCTTATGCCCTGTGGTTACGAGAAGACTAATCTGGACCGACGCCTAAGTGCTTACATGTTTAGTTGCCACATGTGCAGGTCTAGAATTTCCACAAGTGGTTTATTACACTGCAGCCTTCTTAATTGGTGACCAAGAGTAGTATTTTTGAACTCATTCCCCAAATATGACATGACGTGAGTAATCTTTGAATAAAATAAGATTAGCTGATGTTGCAGACAAGCTGTCCTGATAATTACTGGAACAATAATATTATATTGGCTGCTTACCTTAACACATGTACCTTTTTTGTACTTGGCTGGTAATGATAGCTTGATTTTATATTTTGTAGTCTGCATAGCAACATTATGTACTTCTCTGACCTGACGTATGGTTAATGGTGGCCCACGGACACATGCATAAGCCACCGCTGCAGATGGTGTGAGTAACTTTGGTAGAATATATGCACATTCTTTTGCTGGATGTGTATTTGCTGTTACTGACAATAATTGCTCAGGGCAGTTGGCTTCAAAAACAAGTCTGTGACCTTTCTGCTTGCGTTCTATTCGAGTCACTGTTTGCTCGTCACCACAACTTGATGACAAAGGAGACTGGGGGTGTTTTCTTTTTGACAATGACAAGTACTGAATTGACTGTTCTTCAGCTTTTCTTGACTGTTGCCATGTCTTTTCAATTTGGTATTTGCGGCTGGCACAAACTGCACGAGGCAGAGCATCATTTTCACATAACTTTTCATTGAACAGAGCCTGATAAATCTTGCCAAATTCGCCAATAATATTCCTCTTTCTTTCTTTATTCAAAAACTCACGACCACACTTAAGACAGAAATTTCATGAGGTAATTTATAAGGCCTTCTTCATGCGCGCGTGCATACTTGTCTGGCTCGTTCACCAAAGAAATGCACGCAATCAAGGAAAACTTTCAGTCACAGAACATCCCGTCCATTTAAAAATACTGTATTTCCGAAAACTTTCACATGGAAACGCATGTAAGGGTATTTTAAAGCTTGAGCGTTCAAGACGTATTCAATTCAAGCTAGTTAATGTTGCATCGATCAAGCCTTTAAATTCGTAAAAACTATTTACGATACCTTGTGATCGGTCAGAAGCAGAATTTTCTTAGTGCAATTGGCAATAGTCATCCGAAACGTTTTTCCGAGTCATCGATAGCTCCTTCGTTTCTGTTTAGGAAAGCAGAAAGGGCAAATTTCCCTTGCAAATTGCACGCACAACCCTGGTGAACGAACCAGACAAGTATGGCGAGACAAGAGCCGTCGTGTACGAACACACAAAAAGAACTCAGGAGATGCTGTTCGCTGATTGGGCACTATAATACAAAGGTTTTTTTGTGCCCAATCAGGAGCCGGCATCCGTTTGAATTTTTGGAAATGGTCCAGTGAGAGTCGGTACCCAGGGGCTCCTTCGCCCGAACTAAAAAACTTTCGTCTCGCCTTTTCTCCCGACCCGACTGACTGCCCCTGGGTCTCCGAGGATGAGGTCGACCTCGCGCAAATCGCATTGAACCGCCACAGGATACCCAACTTGCCTAAGACGTTCATCATCCGGTCAATCCGCGTGCAATATTCTCTTTCTTTTTGGGCAGCTGATCTTCAGATTGGTAAGTTTTGTAGCTGTCTTTCAAATTCTAATTACAGTTCGACCTTAAAGCTTGTTTTTTATATACCTTGGACCACTCAAAGTCCATTTCCGTTTTCCGTGTTTACGCCACAGCAGTTCTTTGTGTTGCATATAATAAAGACACAAAGAACGGTCGTGTGGCCGACTATGTTTGCGTGGAATATGCCTATTTTAAAATCACTCTAACTACTGAATAAATATACTTCTGCTCGAGTTTGCATGTACATGTTTGTCTGACAGCAATAATTAATTTTGTGTAGAATCAATAAAGAGAAAACGGAAAATAAGGGGAAACTTGGTCACGCGTTAACCGACTGAACTTTTACGCCAAACGGTAATTGTCGGTTGCTCATATTCAAGCTGAGAATTTTTCGGAATAGAAATAAGCAGATAACAGCTGTCCAGAACAATTCGTCTGTGTTAAACTGACGTGAAACTACTTATTTTTTAGTTGAGGTAATAACCCGGGGGGCAGGTGGGTATTTTTTGGGTGGGTATGTGCCGCCCGGGACTCCAAATTGGCACCCCGTTCTAAAAAAAATTTCCCCTAAAATTGATACGCCGTTCTAGAAATGGGCCAATTTTTTATACCCCGTTCTAGAATTCGCCCTAAAACAGGGCTTCTGCCCTAAAGCTGATACCCCATTCTAGAAATGGGCCAATTTTTTTATACTCCGTTCTAGAAAGTAAATTGAAATAGTTCTGTTTTTTGAAAAAGATATAACATAACATAACATAAACTTTATTTATACTCGAATTTTAGAGTAGCTAACTAGCTAATATCTTCGAGCTAACACTACATGAAAATAATATAGAAATACATATATAAATTCGTTTCATTAAATGCATTCATCTAAGTAATAATAATAAAATGATATTAATAATATTATGTACATAAAAGAAAAGAAAAGAAAATATTATTTAACAATTTACAATTTTAAGTTTAAGTATGTCAAGAAAAGGAATCTACATGAAGGTATCATCCTGTATTTTGGTCTTAAAGTCTGCAAAAAAACTGGTACGAAAAAGTCCGGCAGTGCATTCCACTGCTTAGCTGAAAAGTAAGAAAAGGAGTTAAGACCATAGGTAGTTGTTTTAGGTTTACTTAGTGAAAGAATGTAGTTGCCACGAAGATCATAAGAAGAGGACAGGAGTGAAAACATATTCTTCATATAAGCAGGAAAATGAGTGAAAAACAAACTCTTATATAACAGTATGAGGAAATTTTGAATGCATTTGTTACATAACGAAGTAGAGTTGACTTTTGAGAGAAGAGTGTTGTATGGAGACGAGTAATCTCCAAGTATAAATCTAAGTATTCTTTTATTTAAAGCTTCAAGTTTATCCGCATCACGCGCTCCACAAAAGTGCCAGACAGAGGAGCAATAATAAAAATGAGGTAGAATATATGCTTTGTAAAGTTTGAATAAGATTTCCCTGCGTATGAGTTTTTGAAAGCGCAACATAACATTAAATTGATTATTAATCTTTTTGCATACATTTGATATATGTTTAGAAAAATTCAGTTTATTATCTATTTCCATTCCAAAAATCTCTAACGTGTCCTTTACTGGGAAGGAAAAACCATACTCCGTATCACCGAGGATTAGACACTGGTGCTTGCTCTCATTAACTATCATCCTATTTTCATGGTACCACTGATTGGCCATGCCAACATCATGAGATACGCATGCTTTCAGAGCTGCCGGATCGACGTGGGAGTAGTACACCTGATGATCATCCGCATAAGCGTTCAACTTGGCCTTTTTAACTTGTAGGAAAAGATCGTTTATGAAAATGTTGAATAGCATAGGACCTAGCACACTCCCCTGCGGGACCCCACGCTTGACGCTTTCCCAGGTCGAAAAGGTGTCTCCAACTTTAACTCTCTGAGTTCTGCCAGAGAGATAGTTCCTAATTAGGGCACAACTTTTGTCGTCCATACCATAGGCCCTCAGTTTCGAAAGCAGGAGTGGATACTGAATAACATCAAACGCTTTTGAGAGATCCGTAGAAACTACCGCAACGAGTGGTATTTGTATTTATTTGTTTGACTTGAAATAAATACTTCTTCATAATCAGCAACAATTTTAAGCAGAAGATAAAGCCGTGATCCCATCTTATTAAATATTATACCCCGTCACTAGAAAACGCCCCCGTTCTAAATCATGAGGACACCCGTATAGGTAATGTATGGGACTACCCCCCCGGGGGGTAATAAACAATTAACGACAATTAATGAAAAAACTTTGCGTCTGCCGTTTGGCGTAAATGTGAATCTTAATCTCTCTATTAAATCTCTCTAATATCACAATACGGCACTTTTGTTCATTACTACTATTTTTTGTTGAACATTCTTTTACTTAATGACCATCCGTGCCCTCTTCAAACGCCGGAGTCAGGGGTTGAAATGTGGCCTCTAAGGAGCTTGCCTAGTAGGATAGCAAGTTACCCAGACGCCAAAAGAAAACTGTGGACCTTGCGGAAGTTTGTTGGAAACGCTGAAAAGAAAAAAGACACGCGTTCTTCACGGGTCTTCACCCCTTTAAGGGTGGAGTACTGCGGAGAAAGCCAAAAAAAGTGGTCACGCAATCACGCAGTATGGTGTCAAGTCTTACCCAGTCTAAACCGAGTGTGCAAAACAAGATGGCGTCAAACGGTGGGTGTTGAAGTTTTCTAGTTAGCAAAATAGAGCCCCGAGTCTACAAAAATGCTACCTTCTGTTGGGGTAGTTGGCACTGGAAACTCCTCTCGTATACTGCTATCGCTTTTGCGTTCAGCTGGTTTTACAGTAAGTGGTATTTGGGGTTCCACGAAACAACAAGCTCAAGAAATGGCCGATGAATACAGGGTCCCGTTTCATACAAGTAAAATTGACGAGCTGCTTCTGAGAGAAGACGTGGATTTGGTGTGTGTTTTATGCCCGCCTCACGTTCGTGCCGAGGTAGCAGTGAAGGCTCTTTCTATTGGCAAACATGTGTTGTGTGATTCTCCTGCTGGCCTCAACAGAGAGGAAGCTGTAAGAATGGTTAATGCTGCTCAGTATTATCCAAAACTTCTTTCGTTAATTAGACACGAGCTTAGATTTCTCCCAGCCTTCATAAAAATGAAACAATACCTAGAAGAAGAGGAATTCTGTGGAGAGCCTCTAATCTGCGAGTGTAAGATTGAAATGGGCTCGTTGATTGGTAACCGGTACAACTGGATGTGTGACCAAGCCATGGGAGGTGGTGTTCTAACCAGTGTTGGTGCTCACATCATTGACATCATCTCTTTCCTGACCAATCAAAGAGCAGCTGAAGTGCATGGCACTTTGAAAACCTTTGTTACTCAAAAGGATAGTATATCCAGCTTTCGGCACATTTCAAGTGATGATTACACAGCTTTCCAGATGAAACTTGATGGTGGAGTTTTTGCTACTGTTACTCTCAACACTCACATACCAGGACGTTATTCTCAGACACTTACTATTTATGGCACTAAAGGTCAACTTATTGCCAGAAATGGTAACTTGTATGGAATGAAGAATGGAGGAAAGGAAGAACTAATTTATGGTGACATTGCTCGTATCCCTGGTTCATTCAATGTGGAAAAACTTCCGCCCAGCATATTTCTAACAGGTCTTGAAGCATGGGTATCAGAGATTAAAAGAGCATTTGAAGAATCAATTAACAAAGATGATCGGAGGATTGCTGACTTGCAAACTATTTCCAGCGCAGCTTCCTTTCAAGATGGTTAGTAAATAGTAAACTGGTGTAAAAATTGACTAGTTTATTTTTAATCTAAAGTAAATTGGAATCATTCTATCTATTTTGTGAGTCAGTGCAAATTCCTTCCAATCTAGTTATAAAACTTATTCTTATTGACTGTGTGCTCTTTAATCCATCCAAACCCTAGCTGCCCATAACATCCAGTTTAAGTCCTTATTTCTTGTACCACTTCTCAGTTGTATCTGACTCTTTTTCTTCAGCCATCAGGGCTTATTCAAAGCACTGTGTACATGATCCCATCTAACAACATGACATAATCATCACACCTGGACTCTTTTTAAGGTGACTTGACCCAGTTATTTTGTGGCGGTACCATCCTACTTTGAAGCTCTCTGGTATCCCCACCTTTACTTTAATCGTAAATCTAACATATAGCATGGATAACATATGGATCAATCTACAATATAGCGTAAAATTTTGGCGATCGGATTAAATGTCACATGGTTTTAATGCCACGCCCCTTTGTGGTCTAAGTTGAAATTCTGCTGTTGCTGGCATTTTTTCATGAAAATTTCTCGGCTACGTGTGGTGCGCATTAGTGCCATCGTGAAAAAATGCTGGCAACAGCAGAATTTCGACTTAGACCGCAAAGGGGCGTGGCATTATAACCACGCGACATTTACTCTGATTGCCAAACATTTTATTCTATATTGTAGATTGATCTATCTATATGTTATCCATTCTATATGTTAGACTTACGATCAAAGTAAAGGTGGGGATACCAGAGAGCTTCAAAGTAGGATGGTACGGCCACAAAATAACTGAGTTGAGTCACCTTAAGTTAAGAGGGGTTTTGCTGTCGCAAAACCATGAATCCATGAATTATTTCTGAATTTGATTGCGTTTCAAGGAAAGAGCCAATCACTAATGTGGTTCCACAAAATGTCAAGCAGCAATGGTAATAATAGCTTGTGGTTTCGCGGTTTGCTTACATGTCCTGATCTTTGCTGTGATTGGTTATTACATACTCAACGTTCCTAGAATATGCCAGGTGCTCACAACTTTGTTAGTTTGACATTAAACTGATTTCTGGTAAGAGATAATTAGCAACAGCTTTTGGGCTGCCCCTCTTACATGGGTTTAAAATGAAATCAATTCAGAAATTAAGTAATTTTCTTTTTCAGTTGACAAAAACCTTGTACCAGAATAATTTCAAATATATTGCTTTCATTTTCACACTTTTCAAGGGGTAGGAATGTAGCAAAGTGTATGGAAATAACTGAAGAAAAGGTTCTTATTGGAGCCCGAGAAACAAACTTCAAAGGCCTCAAATTTCACAAAATGAACTCTTACGCGTGACAGTTCCCGTAAGGTATTGCCTTTGCTGTTATTATAATATTACATAGATAACTAATTACATCTATTGCCCTTGAAAGGTGCAAAAAAGAAGGCAATATGGCTTAAAATATTCTGGTACAAGGTTTTTGTCCACTAAAAGTTAAAATTACTTGATTTCCTAATGGATTCTGTCCATTTTCATTTTTAAGATGTCCTCATTTAGTAGGGCCTTTTTCCCTCCGCTATATATTACCCCAGGGAGGTACTCCAGATTTCAAGTGATGGGTTTCATCGAAGGATTTTTTTCAGTTGCAGGATTTTTTGAGGGAGGAAAATTCAACAAGTATTTTTTTGGTGGCTTGATTTAAGTAGGCTTGATTTAAGTAGGGATATTTTGGGTATTCAAATTTGTTAACAATCTGAAGATTTGTGGTACTGCCTGCATAGCTCTGGGAATAAAGGACATATTCAATTTCTAATGTTTTTATTTTTCATGTTATATCTTTTTTTTCAATGGGTTAATTCAGATTTACTTTTTTAATTTTCTCACTCATGCTTTCTGGGATTTTTTGGGGTTAATTTTTGGTTCAGGGATTTTTTGATTTTTGGCCCCATTCAATCATCCCTGTTACTTAAAATACAGAGTATCCTCTGGGTATATTACACATAAATTAAAAATCATCATCATCATAAACAACATTTTTTCTCATATACATGTAGGCCTGCATACACGTGCTGTTCTTGATGCAATTGCAGAGTCTAGCTTAACTGGTTCCTGGTGCCAGGTGAATTTCATCACCGATAATGGATCTGATAAATCAAGGATGGGCTCTGAGGAGAGGATGGTACAGTTTAGTAGTGAACAAAAGAAGGAGAAAGCTGATGAAAAAGAATACTCATTGCCTGTCCTACGAAAAATGCTGACCCAGTAAATAATGAGCTTAGTGGCAGCCACCTAGATAACTGGCCTAGGAAATTCTGTGGTATTTGTAAATAAACGACCACTAACCAGTTTAAAATTAATTACAGTCAAACCTCCCGTATGTGTCCACCCAAAGGGTGAGGATTAAGTGTTCGCTGATGAGAGTTGGTTGCTTGCAAGAATCAACGTACAGGGTGTCTATTCTGGGAAGTGGTCCACACACACATACCTTTTGGAAGAGAATTTAGCGCATGCAATTTCTAAGTTATGATATGTATAGGTCCATGTTGTCACTGAAGGTTCTTTGTATGCTATGGGTTGTGTAGTACATAAAGCAAACCAAGAGCATCAGATGATGCACCAAGTGTTCTCTTACAAGAGGTTAAAAACCATTGAAAATTAAAACTGTCAGCAAAAGTGGTTCCTGTTGCTTATGAGAGGTGATAGAGCTTTGACTTTTTTTTTGGTGTGTTGCATTGGTGGCCATGTTTGGGAGGTGATACACATAGCTTACAAGAAGTGATAATATGTGGAGGTTTGACTGTATTATGAACCTGGAAACAAACCAAAGTTGCTTCAGAAAACCATTGGTGATATAGAGGTATTCCATTATAATAATAATTATTATGTATTGTCATATTTCAATTGGATTTTTCTGTAACATTGTCCACTCTTATGGATTAGTTTGAGGTCAGAAGACATCTAATAATAAAACTGTTTTCCATGAAAAGTCTCTGAGCAGGTAAAATGGCAAAATCTATGACCTGAAAGGGTAACCGTTCCCCTTTACCCATGAATATTGACTGCTCATTTAAATTTACAAAATCACTTTAAGAGTGGTCTCTTGGGAATAATATTTGTTTTACTAGGGACCAGTCTTGGTCATAAGTGTATCATAAAATTTAGCTTTGCAACATCTTTCTCTTAATTTTTCAAAAAATAAGGCTTTTGTTACAGTTGACAAATACTCTACACCCTGATATTATGAAGGGCCAAGGAATTGGCAACATAAGGTCCACAAGAAAAAGATTTTGCGTTAGATCAACATTCGTTACGGTGTCTGTACCATTTATTTTAATGTCACTGGGGCGAAGAATGCTGCCCGTTATGCAGAGGTTCATTTTATCGAAGGTCCACTTTATTTTTGAAGAACGCTTTGAAAAGTTCTCATGGCTCTGATTTAGGCCCTTTAATTTTCTTAATTTATAGTTACATGTATGACATTCATATTTGTAAAAGAAAACTCAGTTTTTATAAATTGTTTGCTGATTCAGACGAATCTGAATCCCTAGGAAACCGTAGTTTCTTTAAACAAAGAATGTTTAAATTTGGTTAATTGCAAATAAATCAGCTATTAAGGCAAAGAAATCTAGCTTTGTTATCTTTAGGCCTGTTTAATTTTACCTGTAATTTAACTTTCATGAGCCATGCCTGAGGACGTAGAACAATGCAGATGTGATACAAATAGGTTTACGTTTCCTCAATGCTAGGATTATTTTAAATTCCTAACAGTAGTAGTAATCGATAACCATTTAAGGTGACTCCGTTATCAAAACTGAAGAGCACTTTTGAGGAATCGCTTTTCATGATAAGAAGGCACTGCAGGTACTTGTCTCGAAAATTCGAATTGGTGGCTCGTTCTACCTCAGAGCAAAACAAAACGAAACAGTTTAACAGCTGAAGTTTGAATGACTTTCTAGTTACGGACTTATAACCGGCTCCAACTAGTCAAATTGTCTTCGAAAAGCAGGGTCCACTTAAGCCGGCGCTGATTTCGTAAAAAAATACTTACCACCAGTAAAATCGGATTATTTCCTATCATTGCCGAATAATAGCTTTAGTTCTTCGCAAAGTTTCGTAGGTATCGCGTCGAAACCGAAAAAGTTATGATAAAGAGTTCATCAGTTAAATGCGCCCCTTTTTTTTACAACCGAGCCACGTTTGATGGGTCGAGCGGCTGTCCAAGATGGACGCGTATTTCTAATATGTGAAATTAGACGAGTAAATCACTTCAATTATCTTAACTCCCCAGTAAGCACCGGACAGGTTATTGTTAAGATGTGATTGACATATGTAATTCAACCGTTTATTGGGTGAATCTAAGGTTTTTTTAAAAGTCAGTATAAGGTGGATTCTGATCAAGATCCTTTGTTTGGAGATACGGATAGAGAACTCGGTATTGTCAATATAGGACACTGTATCTGCGAAGCAGGCTATAAAAATGCATAATCAATAGTCGGAAAAGGCTGTGATAAGGTAAACAAATTTTCTCAACTAATTCTTTAAAGAAATGTATGAAGATCAGTCCAGAGAATTTGTACATTTGGCTGTTTTTGATCTAATAGAATCCTCAACGCCAGTATACAGGCATATTACTTTGCGTTAATTTTCATTCAACATATTTCTCCTTTCCCTGACTAGCTCAAATTCTCCGGCTAAATCGTCAAAGCCAGTTAGCATTGATCAAATATCGAAGACGTTTGCGATACAGTCGACGCTCTCATAACGGACACCTCTATAAGTCGGACACTTCGGTAAAACGGACACTCAGAGTCTAGCGTTGGTCCCCCCTCCCCCTCCGAGTGGGGTACTTAACAAAACTTACGGTGCTGCTCCGCTCCGGGGTTCATCCATCCCCTTCCCCCCCTTAACTTTTTATACACGTATACCGTTTTTGACAGAAAAGTTACATACCTTTTATTGACAAATGGTACCTCTTCCACACAAAAGTTTAGAACGAGTGTTAAATAAATCTTACTAAACCAAGAAGTGAAGAAGAGCCAGGAGAGATGGTCTATCAGGGTAGGGCTTAGGGACAGAGGAATTTTTGATCTTGTTTTCCCGTTTTTTATGGTAAGCGACAACCGGAAATACGTCTGCGTTAGCTGTCTGGATCATTAGTTGTGCGGGCGGGAACCATTGTTATAAACCCGAACGAGGCAGGTCAAATGAAGTTGACCTTGGACCAGAAAGAGACGCCTTGGTGAACTAAGCACAAGATTGCATTTTTAAAGGTATGAATTTCTTTATTACATCTCACGACGCTTCCAGCGTGTTTTGTTTTTACTGTCGCGACAAATTTTAACCCTGAAATCAATATCAAAATCCCGGCACATTTCTTCTCACTGTGTCTGAATGATTTTCTCTTGACTTGAAAGCGCTTGGTTTAGGTTTTTTATTGACTTCGAAAAGCGTCATCTTTTTCTATTGCCGTTTCCTGATTACCTTTTAAAAGGTTTTTGGTTCTTATTTACTTTGGAGAAAGACTGAAAACAGTTGTTGCTGCTGAATGTCTGAATGTGTTTCACGCTGAGGCGGCCTTAGTAGGTGTTGCAATTTTTTTAATGGCCCCGATTAACCCGGGGGATACTCAAGGACGTTTTATACAGGGAGGCTCTGCCCTGAGCTCAAGGTCCAACCCCTTACCCTTTTATATTCCAATTTCGACTGAAAAGGCACCCCTTTCGTATACCTTCTATTGACAAATGGTACCCCTTTCACATACCTCGTTTAGAACGTTTTAGCCTTTTAAACTGCTGCAAATGCACTGTCTTTGAAATATGAATAAATCATAAGACCACGACGTTTTCTCGACTCTTCAGTTACAGCCAAAAATGCAGCTGTTAGCCTTTCTGGGTCTTTTTAAAGCACGAAATGGCAGATTCCCTACCCTTTCTTATGTTTCAACTAGTGAAATACTACTCTTTCATATTCTTTAAACCTGAAATAGGTATCCCTTTCGGGCGGACCCTCTCCTTGTAGGCCATCATGTTGAGTCTCCCCGGGTTTGAAGCACGATATAAATGTCGCCCCCCCCTTCAGTAATTCGCTTGTTTGACTAGTGACTGTAATGTTTTTGCCATTTTTAGCTTAGGCAAGCGTTAGTTGTGGGGTTAGCTTTTCTCGCTTGTTCTTGGGCGAACGGTAAAAATGGAATCTCGGATGATGAGAGCCTTAGTAGGAGAAATCACTGTTTAGAAATATTGTTTTTGTTATTCAAATTTGTAACGAGTGTAACAAAAGAATCTTTTTGTTACAAGAATCAATGCGCCTCTGTTTGACACATTATATCAATAATCGACCGCTATTTCTCAATTTTTGAAGACAAAATAAATAAGCCCTTAATTTGAAGAACGAAGGACGCCTCCCACAGAATTAATTAGATTTTTTGATCAAGCAACGGACGTCAATCGGAATTTTATATGCCATGAAGCTACCATTTTGTATTGCTTGGTGCCTTAATGTAAAAAAGAAAATTTCCCAAAATTTAGTCAAACTACTGCTCAATTACACGAATGACATCGACGCGAACGACTCCGTAAATGCTTAATTAAACCAGAAGGAAAGTTCTGCTCGCTGGGTACTTCCGGCTCACGTGCGTCGATTGACACGTGGAAAGCGCCGACCATCTCGGTCGCTCATCTCCCTCCGACTCTCTCTCCATGGAACGGGAAGAAGAGAGAGACTGGGGACGAAGTTGTTACCTTAAGCCCCCGTAGTGACCAGTATTAAATTTCTCCTCACAGTATCAGGGCATAATCAAGACAAGAAGTCATGAGATTTAAGACAACAATCACCCCAAAAAACTTATTGCATTGATCTTTGAGACCTATACAATACAATACAACAATTTTATTAATTCTCCCAATTGGGTTTTCAGAATTAATTTACAATTTAATTCTGTTTAGTATAATGTGCAAAATAGGTTAAAATTACATGTTTAAAAGACAATTAAATTTGAATGCTAGAATTATAATTATAAAAACTTAAAAAGCTAATAAACAATTAATTACAAAAATCAACAAACTAAGGGTAAATTTTTCATTTCTGCCTTCTTATTATCTCAAGCCTGGCACTCCTTTTAAAAATCTCAATAGAGGCAGAGTTTCTAATGTCATTGGGAAGACTGTTCCAATATTTAGACGCCCGGAAACGGAAGCCACACTGTGCGGCGGCGGAGGTTCGGCACTGAGGGAAGTTAGGCTGCATTCATTATGTATCCTACGGGGGTGGGGGCAGAGGATTTTAGGGGGGGTTCTCAAATTTTTAGAGCAAAAAAAGGGGGGATATGAAAATTGTTTAAATATCTCCTGGGGGGATGCTTATTTTTTGTAAGATTCTGTCTAGCTTTTGTAATAGTTTTAAAAAGTGAAAAAAGAAATGATAAGTACAGCAGCTTCTTCCAAGGATTGTAAGCAAAAAGGGTACCTCTGTTATTCTGAGAGACTATAGTACCTATTTTGAAGTTTTTCAAGTAGTGTGCCTGGCCTGTAGATGTAATGTTTCGCTACAGAATAGAAAGTAAAACATCTAAAATGGAAACATTTAATGCAACCTCAGTGCACAGTTTTATGAAATTGAACAACAAATGTGCACTTAAATGTTCAATGAATTTTCTGTACCAGTTTGAAAGGGGTCCACCAACCTCGTTTCCAGGTTCTCTCTCCAACCCGTCGAGAGACCCTGGTTGGGTTTGGTCACGTGGTCCCTGAACAAAATTAATTCCGAGGGAGGAGTCCTTTGTCTCTCAATTTTTTTGTCTCGTTCGTTTTCACCGTCACGCAATGATCGAAAGGGCAAGACAGATTTGCTAAGCCTCCAACTATAACTGAAATTCGGGAAATTTTTGCCTAAAGAGAGCTATCAGTCTATCACCAGATAAACAAGCGAATTACCAGCGGAGAAATAGAAAAACTCGTGTTATCGCAGTTAAACCGATGACAACAATTAAATACTAAAATCTACGATCCTGAGTAAGACACAAGCGCGTGTTTATCCGCATTGAAGGGCAAATCCCTGTCCGTTGAACTTGCATTGAAAGAATCAATGTTTGTCGGTGACAGCGGCTGGTAATCGGCCCGAATCAGTACATGCAAAGCCTAAACCATTAGCGGTGACAAAACAAAGCAGTTACGTTGATAGCAGAGGATTCATTTTACATTCACGGTCAAAATAATATTTTAGCTCTAATGACTTAACGGAAAGCTGTAGTCTGAAATGTCAGCTTTCTCCTACCCCTAACCTTTTTGATGATGCGGCAACAGAAAAAACGTATCGCTTTTAGTGGTAAATAGAGTAAAAAAAATATAATATAGTACGTGCATAAGCAAAGGATGACCAAAACGCGACACTGAAGACAACAGGAAATAGTATAATTATAAACAGAGACAAAACAGACAACATAACCCAGTGATAACCTGCCAAAGCGAAAGGATTTCTTGTATATGGTCCAAATGAAAGCTTTATTAAAAAAACAAATGTAGCTCAGTGATTTTTCTGAATCCTCTAAAGCATATACCTAACCCTCCAGAAAATTAGACAAAGAACAACAAACGGTTGGCAGTCGCACAAGCCATATTTTTTAACAAAGAAACTTATACGGCTATTCTGTTGATTTTAAACGACGACAGAAATACAACACAGAGCCGTTGAACAAAAACATACTCTTCTAAGATTCTGTTTACCTCTTTTCATTTGAACAATCAAACTGAGTCCGGGCGGCGTATTCTCTCTTCCTGTTGCTTCTGTTTGATTTTAATATTTTCGAGGTCGGTGAGGACGGCAACGCTTGATACATCTTTTCGGCACCCCTACGAACTGCATAATCATAGTTTTGAAAATACATACGTTTGCTTTCTAAAGGTGGCCTCCATAACATAGAAATAGCAATTTAAGCCTACTGCGTTTCGGTATGAATACAACCGCCTAAAATATTTTTGACTGCACAAGTGGTGAATCCGTGATTTCCTTTGCAACATCCGATAAACATCCAGATATTCTGTAGGAAGTTACGCTTTCGCTGTCAAAGGATTCGGCGTTCGAGGTTTTGTCTTGACTAGTCCGGGAACTATTAAAAAACAGGACCCTTTAGGCAAGGTCGGATACGCAGTTTCCACTGATCTCGACGGGTTGGGGGTCCACATGCACCCAGTGCACCCCCTGCTATATCTGCCACTTGTCAAGACAACAAATAATTAAGCCATTAAGGTTAAAAAAAGAAATTTTCTCTCCTTGGGAAGAAAAATGATAAGATAAGGAGAATAATGGCACATGTCACACTTGAGAGGAATGATGCTGAAGGGCCGGAAAACGAGGGTGAAGAGGATGGCAACAGCGGAGATGAATCCGTGGATGAGTGTGATTGTGAGAGTGATGATGATGATGAGGTTGTTGCTTTTGTCGACGAGAGTGACAGTGAAACGGAGGTTCCTGTCAATACTCCTGGTAGAACTCGTACACGAGCTGGCAGGCTATCTATACCTAGACATATAATTCTGCAAGCAGAATACTGCAATGCTGATCGTACTACGTGAAATTTAACTCTGCAAGACATCAACAAGACACCGAAAGAACTCAAAACATAGCGGGTTTGTAGCCATAGACAGCTGTTTCGCCATTTTTGGGGCTCGTCAGTATGGCGTAACAGAGAAAACTCTGATGCAAAATAACCGCGCACTATGATTTTAAGCCCTGACCCAGAACTCTCGACACTCACAGAATCACGCCATACCACGTGTCAAGTTGGGCTTAAAATCATAGTGCGCGGTTATTTTGCATCAGAGTTTTCTCTGTTACGCCATACTGACGAGCCCCAAAAATGGCGAAACAGCTGTCTATGGCTACAAACCCGCTATGTTTTGAGTTCTTTCGGTGTCTTGTTGATGTCTTGCAGAGTTAAATTTCACGTAGTACGATCAGCATTGCAGTATTCTGCTTGCAGAATTATATGTCTACATTTTTATTTTTGCTGATCAGGTCTTTACAGATCCTACGTTCTCGGCATATTCGTTTGCGGTCCAGTGCAGTCCCTCGTGGTTTATGTTTATATCTATACCTAATTCGCGCTACTTAGACTGGCTGGCATAGGTATGACATAAACAGTCAAAGCTCTCTCGATGTTCTTATTAAACATGTCTCTTGAAATTTCAAACATATATTTAACAGTTAATGAATGAGGCTGAGTATCTTATGAAGAATTATGGAGATCGAGGAGGGTGTTATCCGTCAAGGTCGTAGGCCGAGGCGGATAACACCCTCCGAGATCTCCATAATTCTTCCTATGATACGAAAGCCGAATTCAATAACTGTTTTATTAGTCATTCAAAAGAATTCCTAGTTTAAAAACATAACTAAAACATGCGTACCTCCATCGATGTTCAGTTCATCTTCGATAGTGTACGTTTAGGTTTGTCCAGGTCCGCAAATATTCTCCAAATAACAGATGTCGCCCTTCGAGTTGTCTTCTTGCTGTTCTTGTCATGTATTTAGCTATTTTTTTCGCCTAGTTCTTGCTCTTGAAACTAGTGAAATGTCCGCCATCAACTCAACCTCGTCCCCAGGTCTTCTCGGTTAACGGTGCCTTAACCTGCGAAAACGCTGCATTTTTGACGTCATTTCCTCGTTAAAGTCAAAATTCTTCCAAATTTGGTCATCAGTAACTGGTTATGGTGAATTAAACTTGTGCTTTTAGCCAATCAGAATCGGGGAAATATTTTGAATGAATAATAAAGTGTATTAGTATACACACACTCAGTAGCTATCTCGGACTATGACATTATATTCAGCGCGCTAGGCGGTGAATATAAAGCTGAAAAAAATCGCTGTCGTGAACTGGGTGTTTTGCCAAAGTTTCATAGTAAAGCCTTTTTGAAAATACACGAATATCCAAGTGCTGATGACTTTGAAGTCATGGTGTTTAAACAGCGTGATTTATTGTGAAGTGGTTTACTTTAGCTGACTTTTTGTACGCTCGAAGCTATGTTTACCACTACAGAGGAAAACGAGGTCGCTTTGTCACTGTTTTGTGATTTCGGGATTTTCTCGCAAGACCAATTTTGCCTATAAATAGAAGTTAATTTATGGAGAAGTGACGAAGGCAAATATTTTCAAAAATTGTACGTGCCAGCAAGTTAACAAGGCAAAGAACTTTGGAGATAAACAACGCTCACCTTGATCGCAGCCGCTGTTGACAGCATTTGCAAGAAGCGACGAAGAAAACTTTCTCATTCACGGTGAGTTGACAGAAACAAATAAAGCTCTAGATACTTTTCTTCTCAGAATTGGGTAATAATTTAAATGTTCGGCGTTTTCTTTTAAACCGTTGATGCAAAAGCTTACAAAACTCGATACAAAAGGATTAAAACTACCATTTGCCATGTTTGAAGATACTGTAAAGATCTAACTTTAGCGCATCCACTGTTTACGGCTTTGTTTTCACGCTAACCTGAGATCAGGCGTTATTTTTTTCTTTTTTTTTGCTTCTTTGCTTCTTTGGCTCGAGAGGGAAAAACATAACGCCTGATACATTTATTTAACAAGCGGTCAACCGCCCCCTAATTTACATAATGTAACGTCTGCTTGACCTGTCATGTTATTAGCCAATAAGCGTTTACCATAAGGGAATCAAATTTTGGCGCGAATAATGTCTCTTTTGAAATCAATTTTAGGGAAAAGAAAATTTTTAAGTTTCCATGTTCAGATAACGCTTCTTAAAAAAGAAATTTTAAATGTGTTGTTTTTGTGATGAAATACTGCTAGCTGGAGCTGCAGTACCTTTATTTAACAGCTACAAATAATAAAGAATTTACTGGTTAAAGCTCGTTGACTTCGTTCTGTACCGAAAGCAGTGAAACAAAAAATTAGGCTGAAGCACCATATTTCACGAACTGAAAGGTGGTGTGAAAGCGAAGATCTCTCAGAATAATTCGCAGGTTTCTGAAGGAAGAATTACAGTCAAGCCAGGTCAAGATTCCGTTCATGAATTGATTTCTTGAAAAGTGAACCCGTTTGTCGCTTCTGTAACTTGTAGCCGGTATCAAATTGCTTTCAAATGATCGGTGAATTTTTAGTATACGATGAGATGGAAAATATTTCAATGGATGAAATTTCTATTTATTCAAGAAAACTGAGCCGGCAGAAATTTCATAACGAACTCGCGTGTGTATTCACTGCCGCATTACGCAAGCAAAAATGCAGACTGAAATCAACAACAACTAACGGTTGGCGGCATGTTGGCCAATCGAAACGGCGCAAATCATTCGTATTGTTTCCTATCCAATCAGAAAAAAGTCCAGATTCTGGCTTTTTTTACATGTGATCCGACAAACAAATGTATCATGCCCTCTTCCCGTGAGAGACATAAAGGGTTAATGGGGAGAGGGCATGATCTCTGGCTGTTTTCACGCATGAATTTTCACCCGTCAATCAAACTAATCGTTTTTTAATGGTTTCCTTTGTGATTCTGTTGGGATCACTTCGTGTGAATATACTAAAACAATTATTCACCTCAGGCTCAGTTAATACCGTCGATTGCATCTACCCGTGAACGCACGCGCTCAAAACATGTTTTCACGTGACGTCAAACGTTTGAGTTTTAGGCGTCAAACTTTGAAGTTTTCCCGCCCAAATGTGAAGTTCCCACGGTAAAGTCGGTAGAGTCGGTGTTCTCGTGGTTCACTCTGTTCTCTTGACCGTTCACTGTCAGCGCGGTCAAGAAATTAGAGAAAAATCAGCGAAAATCTTTCCACTGAAATGGAGAGCCGAAAAAGTATCGAGGACTTCCTCAGAGAATTGGATGAGGATTTAATAATATATGCTGGTGAATTACGAAGCAATGGTTTTACGTCAACAGCGAGTGCAAAGTATCTAACAGAAAACGATCTAGCGGGAATCCCTGACTCATCGAAAAACTTAACAGAGGAAGGATCTTTGTCTTTTAAATAGTCGATGCACAACTGAGTGTACTATATTTTCGGGAGTAAAACGCTCTGACGCACATTTCCGCAATCTTTTTCGGGAATAGTTGCGGCCACTTGGAAGTTTGTTCCTAATATTTCTGGAAATTGTTGATGTTGACAGTTCTCCGCAGTCACCGTGAATAGCCAAATCATCGTGCAGTTCTTTAAGAGAGGACAAACCTCTTGCTTGCACCATGGTCTTCAACAGAATAGAGTCTTGGAAAGTACACCTAGGAACCGTTCGAACGTGATTCAACTTTTTGGGAGCCGTGCTTCCAGTCAAGTTGTACTGCTTAACGATTTTTGAAACTGCTCCCTTGCTGATGCGTAATCTTCTCCTAACTTCTGAAAAACAATAATCCTGCGCAAGTTCTTTTACTTGATTCCGCAAATCGCTTGAAAGTGGGACACCTTTTTGATAATTTCTTCCTTTCTTGTTGATTGAAAACATCTTCCCTTTGAGCAGTGCCGAGAAGGATAACTTCACATTTGGGCGGGAAAACTTCAAAGTTTGACACCTGAAACTCAGACGTTTGACGTCACGTGAAAACATGTTTTGCGAGCGTGCGTTCACGGGTAGATGCAATCGACGGTAGAATAATTGTTAACTATTATACAGCTACCTATTTTGATATTTCTTGTGAGGGAGGATTCATTTTTCGGCCGATTGCTTGGGGGGGGATTTTGAAAATTTGTATGGACCTTGGGGGGGATATAAAAAAACGAGCCGCTGAAAAAAAAATCCTCTGCCCCCCCCCCCCCCCACCCCCTATAGCATACATAATGAATGGAGCCTTAAGTTGATTGTTCTGTCTAGTGCAATAAGAGTGAGTTTCTCAGCGTTTTACTTAGTACTTAAGTACCTGGGCACAAGATCATTGAGACATTTATAGATCATAGTTATATCACGTAAGCATAGTAGCTCTTCGATGGTGAGCCAACCAAGTTCATGTAACACTTTTTATTTATTTATTTATTATTTTCTCTTATTTTTTTGATAATTAAAGACTGGTGTAATGTGATCAAACTATTTTGTGTTAGTAAGTATTCGGCCGGCAAAGTTTTGCATGAGTTGTAGTCAAGAGCCATAATGTACCATAATGGCTCTTGTTGTAGTTTCTGGATGTTTCTTTAGAAGGTCCAGACCAAACGGTCGAGCAGTAGAACAGTTTGCTAATTACTAGGGAATTTAGGATTATGTACAGTACATCTTTAGAGAACAAGTGTCGTACCCTATTTCAGTCTTTTATTCTCCCAACTTATGCCATAAGGGAGTTAAAATTCAAAATTAAATTAGTTTTTGACAGAACCCACTGGCTCAACTTTGCGAAAAGATGAAAATAAATAGTAAAACACGACTTTAAAAAGGTTATTTGCAATCCCCGTGGACTCGCAATGGTATGCCGAACGAGGAGACTCATGATAAGAATGCTTATCATTGGCGTGGAATAATTTCATGACTGTTCCAGTGGTTTTGTATTTTCATTCAGTGTTCTTTGTGGTGACGGTCACGCATACTCTACTGGAAAAAGAGATGCCAGTCTCGGTCGGCAGCATGTTCTAAAGCTACGTGCAAGCAGACGCAAAATTGTTGGCTAACAACTCCCAACTTTGTTGGCTGTTACACGTTGCGTCCTTTTGCAACATCTTTTGCATGTTGTTGTATGTTTTTGCGTGTTGTTGAGAGTTGTTGCGCAAAGTTTGAAACAGATTAAACGTTTAGCTACGCGCAAACGGGAACAGCAAATCCCAACATTGTTGGGCCAACAATGCACGTAGCACAAAAGACCTACCGCTGACGAAAACTGGACGGTTATGAACTAAGAAAATAGTCATAGTTTAAAGCAACAGTGCTGTAGTTTATGTCGGAAAACATCGTACGTATGTCGTACTTAAAGCCCCGTGCAAACGGACGCAACAGTCTCGTGGATGCTACCTGTTGCCGCGTTTGTTTGCGCATGCCCATCCATGTTGTTGTGTTAAAACAAAACTGAATGCAAGGTTTAATTTGGCAATCGTTATTGCCTGTTGTTGGGAGCTGTTACATCCGTTTGCACACCTCTGCCTACGGCCGTGCTAACAGGCACACAACAACTCCCAGCATTGTTAGTTCACTGCGTCCGTTTGCTTTACCTGTAAAAATTTTCAAGACTTATTCTTTTTCTAAGAATTGATTAAAATTCAGAAATAAAATTAATTTTTAATCTATCTACTAAAACCATTACATTTGTCATAACGAATTGCATTAGATAAACACTGAACGACTAATTTTTTAAGCCCAAATATCAACAAAAAAATGTTTATTTTTCAACCACAACTTACCTATACCTTGCCATTGAGTGACTGTTGTAGCAGCGAAGATATGATTTCAGTCTTCGATTGATAGCGCTTCCGATTGGTTTAAAAACAATGAGCTACTGTCACAGCTCACACATGTTCAATATCGTGACACAGTCCCTTCAACATTGTCTGCGATTGATGGCGCGATGATGCGAAAAGCAATCTTTATGTAAATTGTCAATACTTTAAATATATTATAATTTTTTAGATACAAAAATTGATAGTGCAAATAGCATAAAAGTGTATGCAAAATCAAAATTGGAACATTGTCCACGATGCTTGGACTTGACTGTTTCATGACTTTAATGACTAATCGCTGGCTTATCAGGTACTCAATCAGCCTTCTGTTCATTAGCATGTTGATTGGAGTTATTCTTTGTCCCGGGATCCAATGTCAACTACATTTTGTTTGGTTGATAAAAGTGCACTTCTTGAAAGTGCAAAGTCAATTAAACTTGTCACTAGCTTTTTGTAGACAACGTATGCTTAATTCCTACGTGATCTTAGTTATTTTAGTCGTGTGTGTTCTTGGACTTTTGCTTACCCCTCTGGCAATTAAGAAACAAAAAAAAGCAGAAAATAAACACAGCGTAGACTGAAAGTAAGTACGTCATGTCTTGATCCCTACGCACCCATTAGGAAATGTCGTTCCACACAGTGGAGCCGGCTCCTTTGCGTGCATCAGTGATGGAACTCCATTTTGTCTCATATGTGCCTGAAGATGCAAAGATATGCAAGAGTCGCTAGAAAGGTCAGAAAACACCTTTTATGTAAAACGCAGTTGTAAAGATTAGCTTGGTATTTCGTCAAAATACATTTTATGTTGTATTCTATTATGTTGCATTTCCCAGTCAAAGATGCTCTATAACGACGAAATGGCAAAGTTGTTAGTGATCGCTCTGTGGACCTTTACGGCCTTGGTAGGACATGTAACGGCCATCAACAAGACTAACTGTGATGTGATTCGAAACAGTAGCTTCTGCATACAGTCTCCCTGTATAGAGTCTCCGTGTACGATGCAGTGCGGACTGACAGCAAAATATGGCAATTGCCAGCAAGTTTGTCATTCAAGAATATGTGAAGTCCTTGTATGTCATGCTTCAGAACTCTGCCAACAGACTGTTGTACAAAGTACGTTTGCGACCATGATCTGCAATGCTTTGAGCTGCAGGCAGTCTTGCAGCCTTGGTCAGTGTGGGAGCATGAAGTGTCCTAAGTCCGTCACCAGCTGTGTGCAAACATTTGCAAATAAAATGTCTTGTGAGGCGAATTCTTGTACACAATTTTGTCCAAAAGGAGGCTGTCAAATGACTTGCCTTATGGGAGAAAATACCTGTATCCAGGCGGCAATGAAAGGCAGTGCAGTTATGGAATGTGAACGAGGTACATGCGAGCAGAACTGTGTATCTAGGGGACAATGCAGGATAAACTGTTCATCAAAAAATGTAACGTCAGGAAGTTGTCGGCAAGTGTGTAATGACAGCAATTGTGAATCAATGGTCTGCAATACTGCAAAATGTATCCAAACTTGCTCTTATGGAGACTGTAACATGATTTGCCATCCCACAACAAACATTTGCTTCCAGCGTGCACAACTAGGAAGGACAACTCTGCAATGTGATGGCGAATTTTGCAAGCAGAGCTGTTCTAATGGGGACTGCAGCATGGTCTGCCCCGTTGGAGTTAAGACATGCGAGCAGAGTGGGGTTGGTGGGAATATAACTATGAGATGCCAAGGCGATGTTTGCAGGCAGACTTGTACAAGTGGTAGCTGCAACTTGATATGCTCTGAGAATGTAAAAGAATGCCATCAAGCATGTTCTACTACACATGGAAATTGCCATTTCAAGTGTGCAGCAGAAATGTGCGAACTTACTTGTTTAGGTCCAGGGGGTTCATGTAATGCTGTCATTAGCGATGGCAATCTTAAAATTAGGTCCTTGGCGTTTTGGGAGTTACTGTTGATAGTAGTTTTTATTGGTTACCATTGCGATTCTAAATAACCATTTGATTTAGAGAAAATAGCATCCCTAGCATCCGTAGGGTCCCCATAGCGACCTAACAGAAAATTATGCAAAGCTCCTTACCTCCTACATAAGAGGTAAGGATATGTCTTCTTGTCTGACGTAATATGGTTTGATAAGTGGCGAAATACAGCTATTGTCATTTGTTTAATTATGGGTACATGATGCAACTACTCGGATTTCGATTATTTCTTCACAAATTTACTTTAATTATACCTGAGCGATTGGTTTTTATTTTTTCCTAAAAGGAAGATAATATGCTTAACGGAACTGTTTTTGGCCATGGGGTAGAGCAAACCATGATGCATAATGATTTTTGCTGGACAAGAGGAAAAACAATTCAGAAGCGCCAAGTTTGATAAGTCGCTTTCCACGATGCAGTGCAAGCGTTGGACGGATACTTTGTTTGCCGCTTTTTTGTGTCAATGACTAGAAGAGTATTTCCTTTAATACTTAGCGCCTATAGGGATGTGTAACAAACGGTGCTTTAAAGCGTTAAATGAGCTCAAACTCTAATAAAGTATAGCATGTCATGAAAGCTTGGGACTAAAGTGTCATTTTGGCGTTCGTATACCCACCACAAATGATTCAGAATCTACGGTACCTTTAGTAATAGTCGCTTAAGAGCGGTTAAAATTGACAGAAACAAAATCAGATTACTAGCTCTGAAAGTTGTACCAAACACTTTGCGACGATATGATGTTGAAAAGAGGTTTGGATTCAGTATGGCGGCAAAGACAATGGTTTTATGCAGTGCTTGCTTTGCGGGAGAGCCTATAAACAAAAGTAGGCGCAAACAGAACTAGAAACGGCTTAAATGCCGCCTTAGGGCCAAAACCCTCTTTCCGCGGTTCGTTGGCACTAAAACACTGCGTCTATGTGTGTCAATACATAATATTAAGCCCCCTGCTGATCCACAGCAATATCGAACTGAATATTGTTATATAAGCTGTTTGGCTACTATTGTTGAGACATTTGACCGCTTTCCTCACCTGACCATTCAAATTTCCCAGGCTTGAGAAATCACAAAGTACTTTTCAGCATTGACATTGTATCATTCTCGAGGAAGGCAGAGAAGGTAAGGTTGAACGTCTTTACTCTGATTTGCACTGTACGTGGACCCCGTTGGTGACTGATCATGAAGACCTGCAGAATCCTATCTTACGACGCCGATGTCATAACCTACACTAGCTTATCACTGCCAATTTGTGGTTTACATTTGTATATGGCGAGAAATTAATGGACCGAAATTTTAACCTGCAGACTTTAGCACCTGTTTTAAACGGTGTGGAAGTGTTACCTGAGCGCAACACAAGCATATAATCATCGCATAATGTAAAAAATAAACTACCTCAGTGCAAGGCTTCAGTAACCATAGCATCTATTAATAAGGAAATTGTTTCTTCCATCCTGTTAATTAAGTACGCCGCGTTATTAACAATATTCTCGCCGGCAATATTTGCTCTAGGCCAACATATCTGAATGCGATAATAAGATAAAACGCATTTAGTTTTGAATGCCTTTTGCTAGATTAGCTACGTAAGTTAGTCATCCATTGTTATAATTTTAATGATTATGATGCAGATAACTAACAAATTAAGGTGGGGAGATTTTCAATTGGCCACTTCGCCACTCGCAGAGGCTACGTTCACCGTCACTTTGAAGATACTATTTTTACGTCTCCTACTGGCGACGGGACCACCACTGTACTTGGTCATTCGAGCAACAAGCTCGAGCCGTTTGCAAAGCGAAGGCAGTACCTTTATTTTTCCTTTATTTTAAGGTTCAGAGTACTAGACCGAGCCCTCGACCTCCTGCACTACAGTCAAGCGCTCTACCGACTGAACTAATCCTGCCGCAATTAAATAAACCGAAACGAACCCTCCTTCTCACTGATTAGGAAAGTCAGCTAAAGCGAAAATATCTTTTTAATCGTTTAAATTTGTTTCATTTGAGTGTAGGGCAAGAGGAAAGTAGCAAAGAACGTATAAAAGAAGTAGAAGTATAGTGCAAAGGTATGGCAACTCCATAAGTGCATCGATGAAGAAAAACACCTTTTCTCACCTAACACTCCTCTCGCATTCACAACGATGCTACGATGATTTATACTTTTTATTAATTTTGACTGATCGCGATCTTTTTTGGTCCAACGTTTAGCAAGATTGATCGTCCACGGTTTTTTGCGTGGTCTTGCACCTTGACTTTTCATAAGATGTCCTTGTTAACCTTAACAAAAACTTTTGCCTGTAATGCCCACCTTCATCTCACTCACTCTCCCTTCGATGCTGTGGTGTTTTCACACAAAATTTATTATATAGTGTGAAACGCATTTCGTGTACACGAATTCGTTGTAACTTAATCGATTCCTTTATAACCGTTTTACTCTGCTAGGTTCTTACGTGCATGCTCTGACTTGGAAGAATGATTTTTCTCTTGGTGTTTGCTGTGCTCTGCGTTTCGTGGCCTCTGGTGGATCCTGCCAGCAGCAAAGTTGATTGTGATACAAAGCCAAACAATAACTCGTGTAACCAGGTATCATGTGCAGAACCTCCTTGTACAATGCAATGTGGACTGGAGACCCATAATCAATATGACTCATGTCGTCAGATTTGTCTTCCAAGCAGGTGTGATGCTCTTGAATGTCGCGCTTCAGAATACTGCTTACAGTTATGTTCACTGAGCAACTGTGGGTCCTTGACCTGTGATGCGATAGCCTGCGATCAGTCGTGTTACATGGGGAACTGCAGTAGTCTTACATGTGGTAAGACCTCTGCCAGATGCAAGCAGAACTCAGGGAGTGAACTGACTTGCGAAGCAGATGCTTGTACGCAGTCTTGTTTCAAGGAGGAGTGTCGACTAACGTGCCCTTTTGGTGGAACCAACTGTACACAAGAGGCAAGGGAAAGTAGCGCAGATATGAAATGCGACAGAAACGTATGCGAGCAGCAATGTTCGTTCGGTCAATGTAACATGAACTGTTCATCAAGTGTAATGCCAGGACTTTGTCGACAGGTGTGCAATTTTGGGACGTGTGAATCTATGAGCTGCAATGCAAAACAATGTATCCAGGTTTGCCAAGATACAAAGTGTGTTATGACTTGCCCGCGTGAAGCTAAAAAGTGTGCTCAGTTCGGATATGTACCGCTTCTTGGAAGGATAACAATGAAATGTGATGGAGTCGAGTGTCAGCAAAGTTGTTACAATGGGGACTGTGACATGATCTGTCCTCATGGAGTATCAACTTGTACCCAGGAAGCATACGATGGAAAAATGACACTAAAATGTGATGCAGATGAGTGCCACCAAGTTTGTTACCGAGACAACTGCATCATGACCTGCTCTGAGAGAGTTAACCAATGTGATCAGTTCTGCTTTAAAGGAAATTGTCAATACGAATGCCATGCCAAAATTTGTAAACATTCTTGCTTAGCTGGTCGGTGTAAGGAAGGCAACTCCCTTGCATCTACTCTCCCTACTACTAGAAGAAAGTTAAGTGTTGCGTCACTTCAAACAGCATCTTTTCTTTGGGGTGTTCTAATAATTACGTGTAATTCACTCCTTGTTTAATGGATCTCTTGCACAAGGCTTCCGTGACATCTCGTTTGAAGCCGTGTAATGGTCATAATACAGTGAATTTTACGAATTTGTTGCCGCCTTCTAGATCCCCTTAGGGATGAAGTGAAGTAATAAATAAACACGATGCACGATACGTAAGTCCTTAGTGTCAGAAAAGAACTAATAACAAAAACGATTTCAAATCTTCATCGTTAAGATGAATAAGCATATATTTTTATAGCAGCGGTTATTTAAACAGGACTAGGAGCTCCGACCAATAGGTGTAACTTATGGCCGTAATAATGAGATGACCGTATTATCGAGGTGGCTGTAAGGCAGGGTTCCACTGTGTTATATTTAAGGCGTTTAACATAAATTCTCCAGCCTCGTCTCATGTTTTACTTCAACAGCAATAAACTACAAAGTTTTTTTTGCAGAATACCAGTTGTATTGAAATGCCACAGGTCGTCTCCCCCTGCACCCCCCCCCCCCCTAGATCCCTGCAGCTCTACGTGCGTAGCCTGCACCACAGACAAACTAAACTCTGGTTAAGTCCGTCTGCGAAACACCGCCGAAACCCTTGTTCTGGGCCCCACCTGTGTACCAGGATTTGAGTACGCGCCATGATTGGCCTGTTTAAAATGCCATTGTCGATTCGCCAATCAGGATGAAATAAAATTCGAAACGCACTTCCGGTAATTCGTAGAGTGCGTTGGTTCAGAACAAGGATATCGGCGCTGCTTCGCAGACGTTACTTACCGAGGTTGTCTGCGATGCAGGCTAATTGGTACGAAAATCACGTGTAAAATGCCAATATTACTTAAGCGACAAATAGAAGTTCACTTTTTAAAACTCGACTGTCGCCTTGCGGACACCCCACTATAACGAACACAGCGATAATACGGACAGCAACTAAATCCAGGGCAAACATTAATTACAGACGTTTGACTGAAATAAACTCCCGTTATTACGGACTCTCGCTAATGAGGACACTAACTAGAGGTCCCTACGGTGTCCGCTTTTGAAGGAGTTCACTATAGATAGCGACAAAAGACGATAATGGGAGAAGAGAGTCAATATTGTTCTTTGAAAGCCTTTCGACCGGCACTAATCGCGGCTAAGGCGCAACCTCGAAACCCTTAAATCTCCTTAACCTGGATTCAGTTTATTTGACTTATCGTGCAAAAGTCTCTATAAGTTAGAAAGCGTTCACATCTATTCACGAATACAAATTAACTCATCTCTCTTGGTACAACTTAAACTCCAAAGAGTAACACATATTCAAAGAAAACAAATTAAAAAGAGGAAGCTCGCTACTCTACCACCCCTTGCCCATAGAAATGTCGGCATAAGCTATGCACAAGAGGGAATGATCTCATTCTCTCTTGGTTGACACTATTTTTATGTTCTCTTCATTGATCTGCTGTATATCCTCTCCTTTGTCTAGCCCAAACGCCCGAAGGTGGACTCCCCTATAAACGAGAAGGGAATACTCGTCGGAAAATTCGAATTAAACCCTTAGAGAGACCAATGTGGGTGTGGCTGAAGCTTGAACCGTGCCTAAAGGAGATTTCTGTGTTGTCAGTCTCAGGGCAGTATCCCCGTCACTTTTATATGGGACTCCCCCCGGGCCCGCACGTTCTCTCAGTTATTAGAAGCATCCATAATCCAGCATTTCTCCTGATAGGCGATATGATGGACAAATACGCTGGTATTCTTGAAAAAAATTTGATACTTACTTCCTATTATTCTTGAGGCCCTGAATACGCAGAGAAAAGTTAAGGTTTTTTGCAAAAAGCGATAGTTCATTATTATTACACGATGAAAAGAGTTATTGAACCAGCTGAGTGGCTTTCGGTTAACAAGTAAATCAAATACTCTATTTCAGTTAACGTTAGTGGCCGTCACGGCAAAAAATGAAGCCATCAAGGAAAGATTAGAACGTTTCTTGTAGAAATCACACAGTGGACGGCTTAAGTTGCAGGTCAGCTTTGTTATTGTCTGTTGTATGTTGTATTGCAGTGATTCACGTGGAACTCAGAATACAGGAACATCATCAGTTGATATCATCTTCAGTAACATGCTGTGATCAGATGGAGAGTAAAATTCTTCAAAATGTTCAGCAAAAGAACGGAAAATGGCAAATGACGAAAGGCAGCCATTTAGGAGGTCAAAGACAGCAGATAACGGGTAGGTTTGTAACGGATATTAATGATCAGGTTATTTTTGAGCCGAAAGCAGTTATGCCAAAGCTTTATTTTACAACCATTTTGTCATGGATCGCAGATAATTTGAGTTACTATAAAAGACAATCAAAACTATTTCACTTAGAGAAAGTAATCTTTCGTGGCTAATACCATTTTGTTATTGTTTTATCGTTAACTTCGGTTGAAATTTTAATTCTTTCGCTATTTTCAAGGCCCAGTATTCACCAACTCAAGACAGAAGCGTGCATCGCCTATTAAATCACAGAAAAAATTTACACAAACAACCTCCAATGCAAAAATACTGATTAAAGAAGAGCTGCGACTGTTACAAAACCAACTCTGTGTTAAAGATGAAACACTTTGCCGCTCAGGACCAAAAGGTAAGAAAGGACGACGAGGAAGGGAAGATCCGGTCCCCCAGGGAGACCCGGGCCTGAGGGGCCTTCTGGTAAATATGGACTAATAGGACCTCAAGGAGCAATGGGTGTAAAGGGGGATCTTGGAGTTCCGGGTGACCCTGGTCCCGTGGGACCTCGGGCAGCGTCCTGTTGAAACCACAGTCAATAAAAGTCAGACAGTCACCTTTTAAAAATGTACAGCCGACGGTAATCCAACACCACAAGTCATATGGTTTAAAATGAATTCTTCGCTTCCAATGGGACGTCACGTGGCCGGTAGAGTCCAGTGGTGCTCCCATTGTCAAGAACGTTAAACCTGGAGACCCTATTTAAGGACCGAGAACCTCAAAAACCATACCCTATTCCGCGGCACGTACTTATATAGCCCATATATGGGAGTACCCCCCCGGGAATAATAACGACTTATTCGGATGGTGGGTGTCACGTGATTCTTCTAAGATGACGTACTGGGGTGGAGCATCTGTCAGTGGTAAGTGCGCATGCGGGATGACCAACTCGTGCGCAAACCCCAGTGATGGTTGTAACTGTGATAAGAATGACCATGTATGGCGTGAAGACAGCGGTCTCCTGACTGACAAGACAAAGCTTCCAGTAAAACAGCTCAGGTTTGGTGATGCAGGAACCCGCATTAGTGATATGGGATATCATACTCTTGGGAAACTGAAGTGCTATGGCACATCATAAATGGCAACCAATAACTAATCGTGTAGACAATATAGCTCAGAAAGCTGACGGAACCCTTTCAAAAGAACAACACTGGCGCTTTCGTATTGCTGGTTTTCAGTGTCATGCTATTCAAAATAGATCAAAATAAAAATCAAAACCGTCCAATAGATAAAGTCCAGAATCTGGGAAATGAAAGGAGGTACATATACAAAGACCCTCGCCAAGATTCAGGTCAGAGGAATATTTCGTATACGAGATATCCGAAGAAATGTTTTACCCAAACTTATAGAGATTTGTATGGAAACGCCATGCTGGTGCTCACCTGGATGAGCTCCAACATGGAGGACGGAAACCAACAGAAACATCTGTTACCGAGTTTTGCTAGTGGGGGGACAGGGGGGCGGGAGCCCGGGAGAACAGGGGGCGGGAGGGCTACGGGAGGCGGGAGAAGAAAGGGCGGGAGGCGGGATCTCTACGATGGCGGGAAGCGGGAGAGAAATTAAAGCAAAATTTTATACACGAGAAAAGTCAAAAAGCGAAAATTCGTGCTCGGGATAAAAAAAAAACGGCATTACTTCCTGTGAAATTGGAAACCTTTCCAAGTCGGTTACATCATAGGACCTGAATGAGATAGCATGATATACGTACACGTGTGTCGACTGTGTCAGTCGTGTCAGTGTCTCGTCTGTCTCGCTAGCCGTCGAAATTCTCCGTAAGAACGACAAAGCGAGTCAGGTCAAATGTCGTTAAAGACCACTTTGATCGGTCTTAGTATTTTTCGGCTGGGTGGGGAAAAATCCTTCCATGGAAGACCTTCCTTGGAGCTCTCTCCTTACGACTGTAGCTCACAAAACACTGTCAGTGAAGATTTTGCCGCGTGGTGTAAACTTGTGTCGAAGGAATTGCGCTTCAATTATTTGATTGCGCTGGAAAGTGCGGAGTGGTTCGATTTCAAAAGTAGGTTGAGTTTGATCGTCCGGGTGAACGTAGTCCTGAATAGGACTGTTTTTGTTGACAGTGACTGACGTTTCGACAACCTTAGACTGCGCGCAGACGAAGTTAAACTCTGGTTAACTCCGTCTCCGAAACAGCGCCGAAATCCTTGTTCTGGACATCCAGCTGTGTACCCAGATTTGAGTACGCGCCACGATTGGCCAGTTAAAAAAGGCCTTTGTTTTGTTTGTCGCGATCGCCAATCAGGTTGAAAGGAAATTCGAAACGCACTTCCGGTAATTCGTTGAGTCCGTTGGGGGTCCAGAACAAGGATCTCTGCACTGCTTCGCAGACGGTACTAATCAGAGTTTAGTTATCGTCTGCGCGCAGGCTACGACAACCTGTGCGGTAGTCATCTTCAGAGTCAAAGTGAGTTGTATCACGTCAGTTGATGGTATTATACTCTGGTTATTGATCTGATTGGTCAATTACGTCACGATGTTATTGGCTATGAAGACTCGTAATCAGTAATTGGTGCATCCTCGGAGACCCAGGGGCAGATAGTAGGGGCGAGGGAAAGTCTAAGCGGGCGGAAAATAATGGCACGAAGAAAAGTAAAAAACGGCGAGAAGAGCCCCTGGGGACAATGTGTTTTCTGGCACCAATCAGAAGCCAGAACGGCGGCGACCGTTTGGAACTGGTCTGGTAAGACATTGTTCCCAGGGGCTCTTCTTGCCGTTCTTTACTTTTCTTCGTGCCGTTATTTTCCGCCCATTTAGACTTTCCCTCGCCCCTACTATCTGCCCCTGGGTCTCCGAGGATATAATTGGTGCGTTTCGATCCGTCTATTGTCACAATTAAACAGTCGTCTGTTGTTGGTCAAAATGTCAGTTCTCCAGTCGTTCTCTCGTAGTTAGTTCTGCTTGATCTCGTCAATAACTTGTTTGTACGGCGCTGGTAACTGTTGGCTACGATTCAGTGGCGTTTGTTCTAAGTTAGTAAACCAGCTTTCTAAAGTAAGACGTTGATAGTAGTCTGAGTACCAGTCAATTTGATGTTTCGTCTGTAAATGATGCTCAGCAATTTGATTGTTGACGTCACCATTCTTTGTCACTTTTTTGTGTTCGGTCAGTCGCGTGCTAAGGTTTCTGCCGGTTTCACCAATGTAAGAAGCCTGGCAGTCGCAGCATTTGATCTTGTATACTGCTCTCTGTTTGTCCTCCGGTTTGTCTTTGTCCTTGACCTTAGTAAGAAGACGTAAGGTGGTTATGGGTTTGTGTGCAACACGTATATTGTAATAATATAGGTGCCTCTGATGTACGGTAAAGTCGCTGTCGTAACAGGGCCAGAGTTGACGTTCGTCTGAGTGTTCGAATTACAACACAATTTTTTACAACACATTTTTTTATTTTAAACAAGACCAAAGCACTCCTAATAAAATCTGAATAGGGAGTCAAACAGCGTCATTTACACGATAACGGGAGAAACACAATAAAGGGCGGGAGTCGGGAGACAAAGGGACAAAAAGGTACCGGAGGCGGGAGAACGGGGTACGGGAGGCGGGAGATTGTAACCCCCCTGTCCCCCGCCCCACTTGCTACAAAGGCGTGAATTTATTCCTCGAGAAACTCATAAACATTAAAGTAATACTTTTTCTAATACATGAACTGTTTAAATAGCAAAATTTCCTGAAATAAGTCATTTTTTTAACCTACATGACAGCTCTCTTGGCCGTCATGTAAATATCGGTCACGCAAAAACTTAGAAATTCAAGCGTCCTCTATCACAAAACCAAGAACCCTTTTGAAGCGAAAATTTATTTGAAAATTAGTTTTCAGCTGCTCTAATGCATCGTGAAAGTAAAATGTCGGTAGGATCGATAGTTTTTTAGTTTGAATTTTAGTGACGTCATGTGAAAACCAACAATATGATTTAGTTTTCCCAACTTTTACGTTAGGTAAATTAGTTCAACACCAGTAATTACTAATAGCTGCTGTAAAATAGTTTAACCTTCATCATCATCCTTTCACGCGTTTTTAAAGAACCAATTGAACGACCTGCTCCCAGTTGACCTGTTAGCTCAATTTGTAAGAGCGCTGCACCGCTATCACAGAGGTCAAGGGTTCGAATCCCGTACAAGCCTGAATTTTTTTCAGGCTTTCTTTTCGAAACTGCAAAAGTTTCGTCTATAACTGCGATGATCTACTTTCATATAAGATTTACCTTATGTGCTTCAGTTACATAAATATTTACTCGTGTACTTGTTTAGATAAACAAAAATATGCAAGGAACTGCAAAATACTTTTGCCAACCTGAAAAGTCTCAAGGTAACTGATCAATTCAGCGAATGTAGCTTCTTGTAGCCTACAGTCATCTGTGACATTTACAGTGCGACTACTCGAACTGGTCAACTTGGAAGAAGATTATTCATTTTGTTTTTTGAAAACAAAAGATTTTCAACTTTTTTGCAAAGTGTCCAATAAAATAAGAGGCTCAACTATGCAACCGTTGAAAACTTTAAATGCGTTCGAACTTACCTGACCTTTCTAGGAAACAGCCCTCAAATTCATTAATGTCATTGGCCCGTTTGCAAAAAAACTTGAGAATCTTTTGTCTTCCAAAAATGTTGTGATTGGCTAATCTTCTTTCAAATGCCCCGGTTCGAGTAGTCGCACCGTTAGTGACTGTGCCCTTCCTAGATACCAGAATCCACTACGAGAACTTCCTTGTTAAACCGCTAATAGAAAGTGAAGTGGAACTACTCATTGGAAATTGTTGAAATAGATCTTACAAAAAACTCTGGCATTGATGACCTTACCCCAAGGCTCAAACAGCACCTCTAATCAAACTGCCAGTTTAATTACTATTATTTTTAACAAATCTTTTACAACGGGCATAGTTCCTGACACTTATAGATTTCATTACTCACACTTAGTGTTTTTTAAAATATTAGAATCAGTGATGTACAAGAGATTAACTAGCTTTAATTATAGCGGAAATACATCATATTCACACAGCAATCGATTTGGATTCCTTAACAATCAATCAACTAAAAGCAGCTGATTATCATAGAACTTTTTATTCAGTTGAACCTCGCCTTACAGACACCCGCTTAAAACCAACACCACGTCAGTATTACGGACAGTTTTAATTTCTTGACGGCTTAGCTCTTACATTTTCTCTAAGTTCAACCCGCTCAATATGGAAACATTTTATGGCCCCCTTAATTTTCGTATCAACGGGGTGGTACAATCAAAATAAGTTTCGTTCCTTCAGAATTCGTTAAGTAATTGGGTTGTCCCTATAACGCAATGCTTGTCGGTAGTCGAAAGAAAACGTACCGGCCAGTTAAGTCGCGATCGATTGAAACACATTTTGTACATTACCGTTTGTTTGTTGCAATTGCAACAAATAGCAGAAACGTTTATTAGTCCTATCAGATCTGGTCCTAATTGTAAGTTTTTCTTCTAACCAATCTTGATTAGTGGGTGACCTTGACTGGCGGATTGATCAGTTGTATTTTCAGCGAGTTCTCAAGAAATCTAATTTTTCATTTTCATTTAGGTCGTTCAGTGTATAGAGCTGACTGGATAAGTTTTACTTAACATAAAAGTTCAATGAATTAGAAAGTTGATTCAAGAAAGTTTTAATTGATGTTGAAAGAAAACTTTAATGATCGACTTACTTGGTCTTGGACCGACTTGTGGGTTGAGCAATCAATCCTCCCTCCCAGCAAACACGGTGCTAGTTTTCCCTGTCTAGTAGCAAGTTGCTGAATCGCGGAGGGACCAGAGGAATGACCAGAATGTAAGGCTAAATTTTCAGCCGCTTCCGCCCATGTTTGATCTCACCTCACCCATCCAGACCAATGGCGGTATAAGTTAAATGAACTAGGATACCAGAACCTAGGTTCCGTAATCTAGATCTCCATGATGTAATAATAATAATAATTTACCAGTTTATATAGCGCGTATTTACATGTGCTGATCAATAGCGCTTTACAATCATATGTTTGAAAGAAAACGAAAATACATTACCATGAGAATAAAATAAACTAGTTACAAACTATAAAAAATTCTTCTTAAAAAAATAGGTTTTAAGTCGAGATTTAAAACTGTCAAGTGATGTTGCTTGACGAAGCTCCACAGGTAGCTCATTCCAGAGTTTCGAATTCAGAGCTGCGGCTGAGAATGATCTTGCTCCCAATGTTGTAAGCATCTTTCCCTTGGGATGGTCCAATAAGAGCTTAACAGTAGACCTAAGATTATATAATGAATTCGATTTTTTACTAATAAGATCGCTAAGATAAGTTGGCGCTTGGCCATAAATACATTTAAAATTCAAAAGTAAAATCTTATAGTCAATACGCAAAGAAACCGGCAGCCAGTGCAGCTCATAAAGTGCCAGTGTAATGTGAGAAAACTTTCCAATGCCAAGAATAAGTCTTGCTGCTGCATTTTGTACACGCTGTAATTTAGCGATCTGTACCTTTGGTAAGCCAAACAATAAACCATTACAATAGTCAAGACGGCTGGTTATAAAAGGATGAACCAAAGTAATTAAAGAATCTCTCGACAGGTATTTCCTAATACGTCTCAAGTTATGTAAATGATAAAATGCCGCATTACAAGCCTTGTTTATATGATCAGTCATGCTTAAGTTGCTGTCATACCACGATCCAAGGTTTCTAACACATGGGCTTGGACTGATACGATTATTGCTCACAGTTATGGAACACGAATCTAATTTATCAAGCTGTTGTCGTGTGCCAACTAACAAAAACTCCGTTTTATCATCATTGATCATCAACCGATCTTTAATCATCCATTTCCTCACCGCGTCAATGCACTTTTCCATAGCTTGTATAGCATCAGCTTGAGCAGTGTTGCCGAGTGGTTTAAAACTCAGATACAGCTGCGTATCATCAGCGAAACAGTGAGCATCGGGAAGATAATGTTCCACGATCTTAAACAGCTTGGACGCATATATTATGAATAGCAAAGGCCCTAAACAGGAGCCTTGGGGTACCCCGCAGTTCAAGTTAAAAGGACGAGAAAGAACTCCATGTACAGAAACGCGCTGACTTCTATCAGACAAGTACGATCTAAACCAATTCAGAGCAGTCCTACGTATGCCAACCTCATCAGATAGCCTCTCTAAAAGTATTCGATGATTAACAGTGTCAAAGGCAGCACTGAGGTCTAATAAAATTAAAATAGTGACATGTTGAGAGTTCATCTTTAACAAAATATCGTTCATCACCTTGATAAGTGCAGTTTCAGTGCTGTGGAATTGCCTGTGACCCTAGAAGGTTACCGAGTGGCTGCACGTTATAAAATGTGCAGTTACTGATTTTAGTGGCTGTACCTTAAGGCAAAAATGATGCAATTGATCGGCATATAAAACTGGTTCAAAAACCCCACTATTTTATGCGATAGATAGAAATACACTTGTTAAAGAAAACGTTTATAGATGAGGACAAGGGACGATAATGAAACGACGGAGTCTATGGCGCAACCAGACTTGAAACACCTCAAAACCCCCTGGTGACCCAGATTATTTATTTGACTTATCATTTGATGCTTATTAAATCTCAAAAACTTAGTAAGAGTTCAGATCTATTCGTGAATACAACCCATCTCTCTTGGTATCACTTAAACTCCAAAGAAACTCCGCCCATTCAAACCAAACCAGAACCCCATAAACCGGAGCAAGCAACTTCCATGCGCTCGTGTCACGGCGTTTTCACAGATTAGCTTATTTTTCGAACGGTTTTGGCGCGAATTTTGAATATCTTTCCAATTCCACAAACCAGTCAGCAAAAACCTACAGACTTAAAAATGGTGTTTTGTGCCTTTTAATAGCGTTTAGATTTCCTTTTTGAAATCTTATACTTCGAATGCGCTCTTAGACATGGTAGAGATTTTTCGCGGGAGAAAGTGCCCTAAAATGTGTCTAAAAATAAACTGGTCCGTAAAAAACACCGTTACACAGGCCTAGTATGGGAAAGACTGGTATTATCCATGCTCTGGGTTATGGGCTCCTGACCAAACAAATTCAAAAGAGGAAGCTCGTTACCGTACCACCTCTACCCCATAGACATTCATAAACTACTTTATTCACTTAATTTCGCGATTTGGGAAAAATCGCGAAATTAAGTGAGAATAGACCGATTGCAAATATGGCGACGATCTCACCAAAGCGAGGCTTTTCGGTAGCAACCGTTGCTAGGGTCTGGTTGCCTGTGTTAACCTGTGCCGTTGCTGGAAAGACTGCAGCTTCTCAGGCGTCTTTTCCTTTAAATTCGACAAAAATAAGTCACTTTTCTCCGCTGAAAGAAGTTTCAATCTGGTATGTACGCTTTGAATACTGTTTTTCTATGCTAAATTGAACGATCAACTGACGTACAGCGATCTCAGACAGAGTCATTTGTAGCGATCGCGATACTTTGACTGCCTGATATTTTTCATTCATTGTATTTAAGGTTCACATGTAAGCTTAAATATTATCATTCTAAAAGCTGATCTTCAATTTTTAGAATTGGATTGCATGCCATTTTTGCTGTAGATTTATAAATACTGCCATGCCGGATAGTTGTTGCGTGCCTTTGTGCTGCAAGAGTGGTTATCGTGTAGGGCCGGATGGGAAAAAGATCGCGTATCGCTGCCTTCCATCGGATGCTGTAAGACTAAAGGTACTACTTTCAAAATTATCTTTCATTAAACCTATCGTTTCAGATTTCTGACATTTCTCAATACGACTTATATTTCGGGAGTGGCTTGTGAAAATTCAACGAGATGAGGGAATGCTGAATGTTTTTACCGGCGTTTCGAACATATTTCACAATGGTATTATACGTGAATGGAGGAAGATCGTCCAGTAGTTTATCCATATTCTTCTCCGAGGGACAAAATGTAAACTTTTCCTCATTCTCTCTAACAAGATCTAAGTCGCGTTTTGCTTCGAGCACGAAGTGCAGCTGCGGTCGCTTGATTATTTTGATCATTTTGCCCGCGATCGTCTGTACACATTTCACTCTGCACAAAAAAAAGTCAACAAGGGACTGCAATCACTTAGACAGAAAAAAAAGAATGAGACAAAAGGCAAAGGTGCATTAAAGTTTTCAAGTGTATTTAATCATTTAAAACAGAGGGTTGCTTACTTAGCAACAAATTGGGCCTTCACTGTTAATCCTTTCAGGCTCACTTTCTTTAATTCCTTCACATGCATCTTTTCCACAGGCCTATCCATTGTGAACTTAATACTGTTCGGTAAAAAGAGCATATAGTGAAACTGAGTCTAAGACATTTTCAAGAAGTTCAAGTTTAAAGTCGCAAATGTAATATCAGCTCTTCACACATAAGTTCATCGCAATCTTGATTTTTCCGATCATCTACGTTCCGATTTGTATAATATAGGCAAAGTAAAAAGCACTGACCTTTATTTTAACACATTGAACCGACGCTGACTTCTTCTTGAAGGTTTTTTTATTGTTTCCAGAGTGAAAAAAACAACAAGATAACGGACTCACATTAGCATATAAACAAGCGACCAGCCCTTAGCAACGGTTGCTACCGAAAAGCCTCGCTTTGGTGAGATCGTCGCCACATTTGCAATCGGTCTATAAGGTAAATAAATTAGAATCCCTGTAAAAATCAGTTACCAGTTACCATGGTCAATTGAAATTATTTTCATTTTCTTTTCATTGATCTGCTGTATATCTCCTCCTTTCTCTAACCCGGGGGGAGACTCCCATATAAAAGGGACGTGGATGCTCGCCGGAAAATTCAACGCCTAAGGAGACTAATGTGGGTGTGGCTCAAGCTTAAACTGACCCCTAAGGGAGATTTCTGTGGAGTGTGGTCAGTGTCCGGAAATTTTTTTGTAAATTTCTCTATGCACATTCCTAAACGATTCCAGATTGAGAAAATATAGTAAATTTCCATCCCAAACACCAAGTAAGACAAAATCTGCAATTTACACCCCCGAAGCGAGACGACGAGCATCCCGGTCACTTTTGTATGGGACTGCCCTCTCCTGGCCCACACGTTCTATCACTGTTATGTTAAGAGCTATCAGCTCAGTCACCTATAATCGACCAGTGGCGGATCCAGACCTTGAGATGAGGGGAGGCTCGGCTATCCAGACCCTTAGATAAGGGGGGGCGGTCTTCCAAAAAATTTTTTTCCGCCCTTTTTCGGGCCTCAGTTTGGTCTAGAAATAAGGGGGTGAGGCCGGCCCCCCCCGGGCTCCTCCCCTGGATCCGCCACTAATAGGCAATATGATGACCAAACATCCCAGTTTTTTGCAATTTGAAACACGTTTGACCTCAGTAAATTTGATACTTCCTGTTTTGCTTGAGGCCCAGAACACGCAGAGACAAGGCTTTTTGCAAAAAGACAGTTCTTTATTATTCACCCGAGAAGAATTTCTGAATCAGCTGAAAAGCTTCAGTTTACGAGTGAATCAAATACTCCGTTTCAGTTAATGCTTGAGTTGTCACGGCGAAAAAATGAAGCAAACGACAAGGAAAGAAGAAAACGGCCGTACGTGTAGAAGACAAACAGTGGACAGCTTGAGTTGCAAGTCAGCTTTGCTGTTGTCTGTTGTATGTTGTATCGCACTGATTCATGTGGAACTAAGAATACAAGAACATCATCGACTGATATCATCTTCATTAACTTGCTGTGATCGGATGGAGAGTAAAATTCTTCAAAAAGTTCAACAGAATAACGAAGAATGGCAAGCTACGAAAAGCAGCCATTTAGCGGGTCAAAGACAGCAGAAAACGGGTAGGTTTGTAACAGCTGTAACGGATCATGTTAATAGTCAGATTATGTTTGAGCCAAAAGGAGCAGTTATGCCAAACTTTTGTTTTTCAACCAATGTGTCTTCAGGGCACCCAAAAACGGTTTCCTCCTAAATTCAATGAAAACGCTCTTTAGGCTATCAAATGCAAGAGTACTTTTAGTTCTTTAGAAATGCATTCTAAGCGGCGCTATTAAATTGGTTTTATCTGTTGGGTCATCCTAGCCGGGGGAACGAGCAGGGTTTGGAACGTTCCTTACAACCCCAGGCCCCCCATTACAGGCCCCTTACAATATCAGGCCCCCCATATCAGGCCCCCCCATTCCAAGCCCTCCCATTTCAAACCCCCCCATTTCAGGCCCCTTACCATATCAGGCCCCCCACATCAGGCCCCCATTCCCATATCAAACCCCCCATCCTAGGTCCACCATCCTAAGCCCCGACAATCAATACGAGGCCCCACAATTATAACAAGAGTAATGATAAAAATACTAACGATAACGATTATAATAATATTAATAATAAAATTATTAATGTTTTAGATGGCAAAGCGATTGAGAGAGCGGGAAACCAGAAGTTTATTTAATAAAAATGTTATGCTTGCGCCATGCGTCACGCCTAGTATTCATTGTTCTGTTAGTTCTCTCTGTATATTTTGTTTGTTGTTGTTGCTTTTAGTAGTTTCCTTGTGATTGCTTTGCCAAAAAAGCAACTGCAAGACTAGAGAGGCCCTAATTATTTTCAACTTAACAATTTTGTAGAAAAAGGTGCATGGATTAATTTCGTTTGAACCTTGTACAAGCTATTAGGGTCAGTGGGGAACGTGTGGTGGAAACCTTTAGGTTGGGTTTAATACGTCCTTCTTGCATGATACATTACGCTCGCTGTACACTGATAACCAGATAACCGATAGGAGAAAGATTAACTTCAACGGAATTGCAATGACGTCAGGAACAAATAAAATTGATTTGATAACGTTGGTGCCGTGTCGGTCCCGTGACCGGTTCGGCCATGCTAAGAGCTCGAAAATCCTTCAATAAGAATGAGCGAGACCAGGTTTTTTTTAGCATGCGAGACTGAGCCCCCAGCCAAATCCTTGTCTTCACTAAAACGGCTGGACGCACGACCTGGTTGAGGTCATTGTTATCTAAGGTCTTCCCATGGGCTCCTGGATATGTAAAATATTCTTTCACGAAAGGAGATCGAGAAAAATTGGCCCTCGAAACCACACTAGATATCTGTCAGTGTTCTGTCATTTTTTTCCTTGCGGTATGCTTTGGAGTCGGCTGGTTAACAGTCTACCTTTTAATATATTTCAACGAGTGAAATCCGTATCCTTTCATATACCTGGAGACTTAAAAAGGAACTAAATTGGGTTCGGTTAAGGCCTTCCCATAAAGGCTGTCATGAGGAGCTTCCCCGGATTTCCCTGATGCCAGATGTTAAGTTGTGTATGTACAATGTCAAACCTTACGCTTCATACCGCTTGACTACACGAACAAACGATACCAAGCCCCGCTACAAAACCAGGCCCCACTCCTTCAAAAACTTCTCCCAGCAGAAGTTCGTATATGTGTAAATAGAGTTCTAAGACTACAAAAATCCACTCTTTTTTTATGACTGAAAAGGTCTAAGCTAATCCTATGGTAGCTTTAAAATGATAAAAAAAATATAATGAACATTATCAGGCCATCTCTGATGTCGGGACACTATAAAAACTGTATGCGTCCTGGGAGTAAGGTTGCAAGGCTGAGGTAGGCTTATGTTTCCTTTGTCATTTCCGGGCTTCGACCTTGAGTGCGCCTTTACTTCACTAAGCAGCAATCTTGGACAAAATACTGGAAAACCTTGACCCCCCCCCTCCCCCACCCAGATCAAAGATGGGAAAATGGCGCCATTTTGCCCTTCAGGCGGCTTCATCCTTGATTTGGGGGGGGATGGGGGTTTCCTGTTCCATTTTATTTTGTCCAAGATTGAGGCTTCATGCACTTGTTACGAGTTTTTGTCAGTCTTCTGTTGTACGCCTCCACGGTCACGACTCAACACCCATCCACCGCGTCGGGACCTTTCTCCTAGGCTGTTCGTCGTCATTGCTGCGTTTAAGTTAACATAAGTTCTGGGTCATTAAGAAACACAATTTTCCCACTTTTGAAGCAGAATCTATTACGTGTCCACAGTTACACTCAGGGAAATAAATTAGGGAGGGTGGGGTAGTATGACCCTTCGGGTCACCGACGAGAGCCACGTTGTGACTGCGAGTCCTCAATTTTGAATAGAAATACTACGTGCACACAGAATAAATAACTGAATAAACAATTCAAATATGATAATACCTATATATTCGCAATGAGTTATCGACCTTTCTTACAGTACTAGAACTCATTAACCTAAAACAAGCCAAAATTTGAGGACAAAGGGACTTCATCGGGACTTCTCATTTGAAATTGCGCACTCAAACGACAGGATTTGTGACTTAATAGATTGTGTAATGTATATTGTGAGCAAACGGTATCGCAATTTTGTGGATGTCCGCATTAAGATGCAGGTGATGAGATGTAGGTCCTAAGGTGCTAAGATGCCGCAGGAAATTGCCGGATGTTGGTGTCAGGGTGTAGGCCTTTTGTAAGGATGGGTGTAAAGGTATATTTCTGACCAGTTGAGTATAAACTGGAGCGAAATATCGTCCCTACTTAAGATCATTTGAATCGGCCTTGGCTTGGATTGCTGTGTTACAAGGCTGGTCAACCATAGTCGACTTAGGTGCCACGAGGATCATCCTGTTCCGTTTAAGTCCGGCTCAACAAACTGAAATGGAAGTAAGTATGCCTAGTTTTTATTAAAAGTTTTCTGCTTGTTTTAACAGCCCTACTGAATAGCTTTTAAGTTTTGCAACATGCTAACTTTCTTTTCTGTTTTTCGAAGGGGAGTCTTACAAACCATATTTCCATCCTCCCAGTCTGACGCAGACTTTCCAACATTATTGACTGCTGTGGGGATGGCAGGTGTCGCAAATATGTTTCATAATGTTGACAGGCCATACACGACTCCCTTTGGCCAAGTTGTTGTATATCTTTGACCTTAAAGCTTCATAGTTTGAGTTGTTCATAATGTTGACAGGCTATTCACGTCTATCTTTGGCTCAGTTGCTGTTGCTTTGACCTTATCTTCATAGTTTAGCTCTTACGAGTATATCTTGTAGTGACTTTCCTCTTTTGTAAGATATTATGGGAGGGTCTTTAAAGATTTCTCTAAGCAACGGTTGGTTTTCTATAAGATACCATTTTTGCATGATGATTTTTTTTAGATTCGGTACTGAGGGGCGATATTCTGTCACGAATGGTAGTATTTTCTTGTACGTTTTTGTTTTGTTTTGCAAAGCTGACATTCTTTCGTGATGCTTGACTTCTGATAGGTGTTTATCTATCACTTTATCTCTATAACCCCTCATACGGAGTCTTCGCCTGAAATTAGTTATGTTCTCTTCGAACGTTTTCTCAGAAGAGTTTGCTCTGAGTAATCTTAAGGCCAAAAGACTAAACGTGAAAAGACCAAACACCAAAGATCAGAGAAAATGGCGCCAAGTTCAAAAACCGCGCAAAACGGGTCCACAGAAACGTCATCATCATGATGACTCTCGTGGACAGAAGGAACACATATCTTTTAAGAAACAGCGCCTTACTACAGAAGAGCTTGAAAACACCATTAAGGACAAGATACAAAAGTCCAAAGAATCCATCGCCAAACTGCTTATATCTTGTTCAACGTTTCATAGTTACGCTCAGATGCGCTGTAAACGTTATCACATCATCTTTTCAACATCTTCCTTGAAGTTTAAGTGCAAAATTTGTGTTCAGAGAGAGGTAATTCATAATTTCAAAAATCACAGTTTGGTCACGTGACCATTTACGAACTTATTCATTTTAAGAAAATGGTGCGGGTTTGAAAAACCAAATCACCATTATTTTGTTTAAGATATGACCCACTAATCGTTTTTTGAAGGAAAAATCATATAACTTTCATTTTCATAAAAATGATGTCACATGCCTCTTTTTGCAAATGGCCTATTCTTTTTCAAAGAAACTTGTCGTTGTTGGTTCTTTTCGGAAGAATTCGTATTCTTTTCGCGAGACAGAAAGTTCTTGTGAGAAGAATCTCAGTCTTAAGGAATCTTCTCGGGATGATTATTCTCGAGACAAGAATCCTAGTTCTTCCCCCAAGATTAAGAATTCTTTTTAAAAGAAACCTGTCGTTGTTGGTTCTTTTCGGAAGAATTCGTATTCTTTTCGCGAGACAGAAAGTTCTTTTGAGAAGAATTTCAGTCTTAAGGAATCTTCTCGGGAGAACTGTTCTGTGCATTCCAAGAATGGATATTCTTTTGGGCAGGACACAATTTTTTAAACGATCTTGATAAAAGAATCAATGTTCTTTCCTAAAGTCTAAAGACTAAACGTTCCTTTGAGGAGAATCTCATCTTTTATGTGACCTTGTTGGGAGAATTCTTGTTGCCCTCCTAAGATTTACTATCCGTCTAAAAAGAATCTTTTTATCGTTTAAAGGGTGTTTGATGGATAAGCCTTCTTCTTCGTTGAAGATTTATTATTCCATTGAGAAAAATCTCGTTTCTTAAAGGTTTTTGTTAAAAGGATTCTTGTTCTTCTCCGGAGCTTCCAAGAGTAATTTTAAATGAGAAGAATTTCATTTTTTCTATGTATGTTAACATTTGCCTGAAAAGTAGAATAAATCTTGGTGAAGAAATTAAATAACTTGTGCAGAATAAGAACTCTTTTACAGGTAAACGGAAACATTGTTAAGTGAAACAATATTTATTCAGAACGTCCGAAATAATTTCAAGTGCAAGCGAGTGAAACCATTACGTAAATAGATGTAAGGGATATTGATATTATTACATCTTTCACATTAAATTATTAATACAAGCAAATCAACATTATTGCTAAACAATACTATTTAAAATTTCTTTTCTTGGTTGTAAGCATAGAACAACACATATACAGTTTATTATTATATATAATTAATTAGTATAATTACATCGATGACTATCGAAAATAGAGCGCTGTGATTGGCTAGGAGCTTCGCTTTATCCCGCTATAATCACCGCGCGGTGATTATAGCATTGAAGGCTAGCAGTTTTCAAAATGGCAGCCAGATTTTTTGATGTTTCGGGGTCGGAAATTGATCAATAATTTCATTTTCTCGAATAATCATCAATGTAATTATACTAAAACAATTAGTCGCCTCAGGCGACGTGACTATTCGCCGATATTCACGTCGCCTTCGGCGGCTAATTGTTAAATATAATTAGATATAAAATATTGATATTATTACATCTTGTACATGTACATTAAATTATTAATGCAACTAAATCAACATTAATACTTAACAATTAGTCGCCGAAGGCGACGTGAATATCGGCGAATAGTCACCGAGACGAAGCTCGCGCGCGGTGACCGCACGGTGATTATAGCGGGATAGTGCGAAGCTCCTAGCCAATCACAGCGCTCTATTTTCGATAGTCATCGATGTAATTATACTAATGCCCAATATTTAACGTTTCCATTTTATACTAGAAGCATACTTTCTATAGGACATAACATTTAGCAAAAGGGCTGCTGGCTGAATACAAGTTGTAATCCACAAAATGACTGTCACAGCCCTGCCCTGAGGTCTGTCTATGAAAAATCTGTGCGACTTGGGCAAGCGTATGGAAATGACACACACACAAAGAGCTTTACTGGTCACTTTGCTTGTAGATTAGTACACAAGCATTATTGCGCTACCTTTTGGTAAAAGGCTAAACGACAGAATTTAGAGAAAAAGAAATAATCAAATCTGTACTCAAAACATCCAAACATAATTTTATCATATCCAGTTTGGAAAAAACTCAAGGATGGACCCTTGTGCAAATTTAGACTTGATTTATTGAATTCAATGACATCCTTTGAAATTTAAGGACTCTTCAAAATCAAGACTGTCCAAAGCAGGGAAATTAAAACCAACTTATCAAGAAAAAACTGCCAAAATTATATATACATAAAAATCATTAACAAAATCAGAGTGAAAAGAAAGCCAGTTTTACAGCCTTCCATTCGGGCAAGTGGTAGCTAGCATGTACTAGCCCACGAGTCATTTCAACTAGCCCTAAAACCCTTTTTGATTAGCAGGATTGATTACAAATTATCCTCCAGTAATTTGCATTTCCCCCAAAAAACAGCACTTGCCCGTCGGGCAAGTTAAGAACAAAAAGCACTAGCACAGTGGCAAAATCCACCAGCCCCGGGCTATCGGACACAACTTTCTTTGCACGCTGAAAATGCACATGTACCTTACCACTCTGACTGCTACAATCTGTGATAAAATTGTTGTCATGTTGCAATATTAAATTATTACAAAAAAGTAGCAAAAGTATGGACAGGCAGGCATACCAACTGTGGTACCCTCTTATTCCTTCTCTTTGATTTCTTTTGTCCGAAACCAAACTTACACTTTTTGTGCTAATAAACAACACTGAATTGGAGAAAGGGGGTGCTCTACAGTGTATGTCAACCAGTTTTATCACAGATTGTTGCCTATAGTCATAGGAACCCAAGATACAAAAGGTGTTACTAGTTTCAGCCAACTGCTTAAGTAAGAAGCTTTGCTACACAATTATGATACTGTGTACTTCTCATTTTTCATCTTCTCCTACAATGGATCTGTGACCTGACACCTACACCATGACTGTAATAGCAAAAGGTAAAAGTAAAGAAATACCATTGGTTAAATGTACAACTTGAAGATGTACATGTTTCACGGTATGATATTGTGGCTAAGGTTTTCTTATTGAAATTTCCATCCACGATCAACCCTAATAATAACTAGACAAAGCTGATATAAATCTCGTATTTCCGCCCGTTAAAGATCGATCAAGATTATTTTTAATTCTTCGTTTCATTAATACTAAAGTCTTTGTCAAACGGAACTATTTTTTCCATCTAATGAGATTCAAAACATGTAGATGTAAACATTCTTTCTTGAAAAAAAAAAAAAAACTCTCAGAAAATGCCGGTTTAGTAAGAAGAATCCTCATTCTTATTACAAGAATTCTCGTTCTTCTTCTGTAATTTCTGAAATGGTTAATCTTCTCAGAAGATTAAGACAACAGTAATTCCTTCCAGAAGAGCTCTCTCATGAATGACCTGGTAACAAGAATTCTCATTCTTGAGATAAGAATTTTCAGTCTTTTCTGAAGACTTCGTAGAAAAGTGATTCTTCTCAAGAGATTCGGATGGAATGTATTCTTTTGAGAAGAAATCTTTCCTGGTTGATCTCCTTACAAGAAGTTCCAGAAGAACTCTCTCATGCATGACCTGGTAACAAGAATTCTCATTCTCGAGATAAGAATTTTCAGTCTTTTCTTAAGACTTCATAGAATAGTGATTCTTCTCAAGAGATTCGGATGTAATGCATTCTTTTGAGAAGAAATCTTTCCTGTTTGATCTCCTTACAAGAAGTTCAAGAAGAACTCTCTTATGTATGACCTGGTAACAAGAATTCTCATTCTTGAGATAAGAATTTTCAGTCTTTTCTTAAGACTTCATAGAATAGTGATTCTTCTCAAGAGATTCGGATGTAATGCATTCTTTTGAGAAGAAATCTTTCCTGTGTGATCTCCTTACAAGAAGATCGTTTCTTCAGAGAAGAATACCCAAAATGGGAAGTTAAGAGTGTAGAGTCGAAAGAAGCAAATCTATAGACCGTTGTAAAACTAGAGCAGGAATCACGCAAAGAAAAGAAGAAAGACATGTCAGATAAGATACCAGCTAATACTCTAGAATTCAGTCATGAACAGAAACTAGAGAATATCCAGAAGAAAATAGACGAACTCAACAAAATGAAGTATGTCTTACAAAATACTAAAGAGAATAAACAAAGTGAATCTTATCCCAGAGTGTTTTCTGAGAATATAGATTATCTAAAAAGGGAAAGAGGAAAGAAAAAACGGTCATTGTCAACCAAAAAACGCAATGAACGGAGGCGAAAAACAGCGCGTGATTTAGATAAGAACATAACAGAAGCAAGAAAGAAACATATCAAAAACCTCTCAGATTACAAAATGACACGCGATCAGATAAATGTTCTGTCAAGGGGTCTTAAATTCATCCCCACACCAGTGACAAACACAGGTCACGTTAGGGCAGAACTATTAAAAGATTTCAACGCTTTCGCTAGACGAATGCGTCTACAATATATCTTTCATGGAAAAGATAAAGAGCAACACCCCTTTCATGTAAAGTCAGACTGGGAACCACCAGTTCAGCCATCAGTCGCACTAGAAACCTACCTAGAAGAGGTTAAATTACAACTTGCTAATATAAATAAAATCGCGCCTAGAAACAATCTACCCAAGAGGGAACAACTTGCCATCAAACAACTGAAACAAAACCCGGACATCAATATTAAACGAGCAGATAAAGGCTCCTCTGTTATTGTCCTCAACAAAGAAGACAAAATGAAAGAAGGTCAAATACAATTAGATGACAGAGAAAACTACAAACCTTTAGAAACACCAATGCTAGTAGAAACCTCTAAAAGGGTCAAGAAATTAATAGATAAGCTTTACAAGAGAAACATATAGACGAGATGACAAGACGATGGCTATCCCTCACGCCAAATCCACCGCGAATACCACAATTCTACACTCTCACAAAGATTCACAAACCAACACCAGTTGGAAGACCGATCATATGGGGCTGCGAAGGCCCGACAGAAAGGACCTCATCATTTGTTGATAGTCTCCTCCAACCAATTGCTAAATCGCAAAAATCGTATCTTAAAGATATGACAGACTTTATCAACTTCATAGAGAAAACCAAGGTCGTAGAAAATGCTATTTTTGTCTCTATGGATTTAACTAGCCTGTACACAAACATCCCACAGGAGGAACGAATTACCATTACATGCAAAGCATACGAAACATTCTATCAAAACAAACCTCCAATACCCAGCCAATACCTCGCAGATATGCTCAGACTAATCCTAAGGGAGAATTCTTTCCAATTTGTTGGAAACTACTACCTCCAAGTACAAGGTACAGCTATGGGAACAAAAATGGCAGTTGCATTTGCTAACGTTTTTATGTCTGCAATAGAGACAGAAATTATTAACAAAAGTCCGCACAAACCACTAGTGTGGAAGAGATTTATCGATGACATATTCTCATTGTGGAATGTAGAGAAAGAAGAAATATACTCATTCATCGAACTAGCAAATAACCACCACCCGACCATAAAATTTACTGCTGAAGTTTCAGAAACAGAAACCGCCTTTCTGGATACATGTATTTACAAAGGAGAAAGATTTAAGAAGGAATCAATCCTAGATGTGCGTACACACTTCAAACCGACAGAAACTTTCCAATACACGTGCTTCTCTTCATGTCACCCCCCAGGGGTAAAGAAAGGATTCATAAAAGGCGAGGCCTTAAAAGATTACTCAGAACAAACTCTTCTGAGAAAACGTTCGAAGAGAACATAACTAATTTCAAGCGAAGACTCCGTATGAGGGGTTATAGAGATAAAGTGATAGATAAACACCTATCAGAAGTCAAGCATCACGAAAGAATGTCGGCTTTGCAAAACAAAACAAAAACGCACAAGAAAATACTACCATTCGTGACAGAATATCGCCCCTCAGTACCGAATCTAAAAAAAATCATCATGCAAAAATGGTATCTTATAGAAAACCAACCGTTGCTTAGAGAAATCTTTAAAGACCCTCCCATAATATCTTACAAAAGAGGAAAGTCACTACAAGATATACTCGTGAGAGCTAAACTATGAACGTAAGGTCAAAGCAACAGCAACTGAGCCAAAGATAGACGTGAATAGCCTGTCAACATTATGAGCAACTCAAACTATGAAGCTTTAAGGTCAAAGATATACAACAACTTGGCCAAAGGGAGTCGTGTATGGCCTGTCAACATTATGAAACATATTGACTATATTTGCCAGCTGATTAAAGGAAGACTAAAGACAATCACCGATGTTCTAAAGCTATTCTGTTATGTGACCCTTTTTGAAACTACTTTCCTTAAAAATCATGACAAATTGTCAACAAAACTAATAAGGTTTAGATAGACTAGAGATATACCCCCTTTTTTTTGGTAACCAGATGGTTATCGGTGATGGGTCATCTTTGTTCTTTCCGCGGTAGTCATGGAAATTAACCAAAGTAAAGTTTACCATAGTAAACTGAAAAATGCCGGTCACACTTACGGTGCCGTTTACTATGGTAAAATTGAGTTTACTATAGTAAACTTTTTTCAGTGTGACCTCAACCAATGGTGTTACAGCCGCCTGCTGGCGTGACGAGAAACTGATTTGACCTTTGCTTCAAGCAGGAAAATAAAAAGCTAAAATCTATACACAAAAGAATACAGTTTGAAAAGGACGCAGTAATGTTGATTTGTAATGTTATGTGGTGATTAAAAGTGCAATAAACAACGCACGTTTACATTTACTTGGGCCCTTTTATTCCAGACTATCAATATTCTTGTCTTCATTTACAAAGTCTTTATCCTTTTTTACACAGGATCTCGTGCGCAAGGAAAATATAATTTTGAACATATCCATAAGAGATTTCCACGACTTTGTAGAAAACTCCCTGACCATGATTTTTTTGTTTGCTTTACCTTGACACTTCCCTACCTGACACTCTGTATATGTTGCTATACAAGCAATGGAAGTTAAGTTGTTAATATTATACATTTTGGTGCAATAATTTCCCAATTATTAACAAAATAATAACAAATTTTAAAATTCCCTGTTATTCTTGACATTATTTTCGCCGCTTTCACGCGACAGACGAGCGTATGATTCGGATAAATGGCGTCTGACAAAATAATTTGTGAAAACGGAATGATTACTTAAATTTGGGACTAATAATGTCTGACCTTAACTGTCTGCCGTTTAACCGTCAAGAAGGATAGTTAACCCGCCTCTTTTGTGACAACTGCTATTACTTTAAAAAAAAAAAAAAATCGAAATATAAGTGAATTATACACGGGCCTAATATGGTAGGTCGGGGCCTGATATGGCAGGTCGGGGCCTGGCTGGGGCCTGATTTGGGGGGTGTAATATGGTATGGAACGTTCCAACCCTAGTAGGGGGGAACTCTAGTCTTTTCGAAATTGCAAGGGTTTGAGTATTATTTTTCCGAAAATTTTAGATAAAATGTAACGTATTATAAAAGCGAGAAATTTTCTGATTCCTCTCTTCATCACATTTTTGAATCTGGAAATTTAAGGTTTCTTTTTTTTTTTCTACGAAAAATAGCCTAACCCTAATCGTAGGGAATTTATTAGATAAGCTTCCAATATTGTGCATGAATGGAACGGTCATCTAGAAATTTTTAGCTATTCTCAAATAATAGAAAATTCCAGGTAATGTTTGCTTCACCGAACAGATTTTAAACTGGAAAAAGTCGTTGGGTGCCCCTTTTGTCTTATGTGTATCTATATTACCCTGAGTCGCCGCTTCGAGGCTCGCTCTCTCTTTCACAAAGAAAAATTTCAAGGAAAACCTCTGGGACCAGATATTTCACGGATAGAAAGCAATCGTTTGTGCGTAATACAATTTTGTTATTGTTTTAGCGTTTATAAATACGGTTAAAATGTTGATGATTTTTTCGCTATTTTTAAGGCCCCGAAGTCACCAACTCAAGACAGAAGCGCTCATCGCCTGTTAAATCACAGAAAAAAACCACACAAACAACCTCCAATGCAAAAATACTGATTAAAGAAGAGCTGCGACTGTTACTGAACCAAATCTGTGCTAAAGATGAAACACTTTGCCGCTCAGGACCAAAAGGTAACAAAGGACGACGGGGAAGGCCTGGAACTCGAGGGAGACCAGGTCCCCCAGGGAGACCCGGGCCTGAGGGGACTCCTGGTAAACATGGACCAGTTGGACCTCAAGGACCGATGGGTGTTAAAGGGGATCTCGGAGATACAGGTGCTCCTGGCCCTGCCGGACTTAGAGGTCTGTCAGGAGAAAAAGGCGCGAAAGGTGAGCCGGGCCTGTCCATCTCGGCTCCATCTCTGCTGCAGCGTCCTGTTGAAACCACAGTCAATGAAAGTCAGACAGCCACCTTAAAATGTACCAGCGACAGTAATCCAATTCCTGTAGTCACGTGGTCTAAGATAAATTCTTCGCTTCCAGCGGGACGTCACGTGGTAGAGTCCAGTGGTGCTCTGATTGTAAAGAACGTTAGACCTGGAGACGAGGGTGTTTACAGCTGCAAAGCAGAAAACCTGTTGGGACGCGTCAACGCCTCTGCGAAACTTAGAGTTCAGTGTAAGTTGGCCTGCTATTTTTTCTACATTCTACTCTTGTAGCAGTGTATTTAGAGTCCTATGAAGACTAAGAACTTTGTTGTGATTATGCCATCGTAACAGGTGCTGGAATTCTGATCAATCAGGGAGCGAACGGAATCGATGTATAAGAGAAGGCATTATTTTCAGTCTTGATCGTCAATCACCAAGGCTCATTATCCATTAATGATCTCAGAGTTCATTCAGTTGTTGTCAAGTTCAACTTCCGTATATTCTATTTATAGTTCTCTTTGTTGTAGACGGGCCTTAAACCAAAAGAAAGTGGCAAATTTTGAAACATGTTAATTAATGGTTTATTTGGCCATACATATGTGCAAAAAAGTCACTGGGCTTTAAGTGTTCTGGCATGTCTGATAACATGTCTGACGTGTTATGATATAAAGAATACCTTTTTAACACCTTTTTGGAACGATTCCTTGCGAATTGAACAGTTTTAATGTTAAGAAAGGAAGGTTTGATGAGTTGAAATATCGTCGCTTTTCTTTGTGGGGTATTACAGGGTCGAGATAGGGCAGTTAATATTGTTTTATTTTATCAATTTTTCGACAGTTGCTCCTAAGATCCTATTGACTTCTAAAACTAAGTTAGCAGAGGAAAAACAAAACGTTACTGTCGTCTGTACTGCTACTGGTCAGCCGCAACCCGATATCACGTGGTCAAAGGCCGATGGAGCTTTGCCGCCTGGAAGAAATGGGATGACAGTGAATGGAGCACTAACAATCTATAATGTGGGAAAAAAGGACAGAGGTACATACGTTTGTAAGGCAGAGAATATCCTCGGAGCAGCCACGGACACGACTCAACTGATGGTATTTTCTCCTCTGCGCTTTAAAATGAATCTTCCTCAAGATGTGACTCCTGCTTTGTTTGGTTCAACTGTTCGTTTGCCGTGTGTGGCCGAAAGTGACCTGAAAACTACAATTATTTGGTCAAAGAATGGTAGATCCTCTCTTCCTGTTGACGCAATTGTTCTTCAAAATAACACTTTAGTTTTGGAAAACTTCAGGAAATCACACGAGGGATCCTACAGCTGTGTGGCGACTAATGCTGTGACAAAAATTGAGGCTAAAGTCAAAATCAATTCTCCAGTTACATCACCCGTCTCCTGTTCTATGATAAGAAAATACGTGAGTAGTGTGAGCGGAAATTACGTCATTGATCCAGATGGCAAGGGAGGCGTGGCACCCTTTTCTGTATTTTGTGACATGGCTGACAAGAATGGTGTTGGTGTGACAGTCATCAGTCACGATAGTGAGAGCAGAACAAAGGTGCGTGACGGCCTCGGTTGGGGAGGTCAAGGTAGCTACTCACGTGACATTCACTACACTAGAGTGAGTCTGTCTCAGCTGGCAAGTCTGACCAGAGTCTCCTCACACTGTGAGCAGTTTATCAAATACGAGTGTGATAGTTCGAGGATATTCAGGGACGGACATGCTTGGTGGGTGTCACGTGATTCTTCTAAGATGACGTACTGGGGTGGAGCATCTGTCAGTGGTAAGTGCGCATGCGGGATGACCAACTCGTGCGCAGACTCCAGTTATGGCTGTAACTGTGATAAGAATGACGGTGTATGGCGCGAAGACAGCGGTCTCCTGACTGACAAGACAAAGCTTCCAGTAAAACAGCTCAGGTTTGGTGATGCAGGGAACAGTGGCAATCAAGGTTACCATACTCTTGGAAAATTGAAATGTTACGGCTCATCATAGATGATAACCATTAACATATCGCGTACAAAAAACTTTGGAGTTTTAAAAATATTTCAAGACAATAAATACAAAAACAAACAACAAATACTTAATTAAATATAACTGTAGCTCAGGAGGGATAACAGCCTTACAAAACGGCAATACTGTCACCTTTTGACATCAGTAACAGCTGTTGTACAATAAATTTACCTTTTCGAAAATGTTTAGGGTTTAATTCACCTGTAGAGTTGCTTTGGAACTGATTCGTTTTTTTGTCCTAAGCATCTTTTGGTTAGTAAGTTCTGCTGCTTTACCTCTACGACAGTGTGAGTAAGAACTGCATGAAACCCACACGTTTTATTAGTGGACAAAAAAACGGCAAGGAAATGCAAAAGTCTTTTATCAATAATAATATTGGTGTAACTGATCCAGTTTGAATACCTGGCAATGTTGTGGCCATAGCCAACCATCTGTTTGCCTGCGAATACAACTATTTCTCCTTGCTCCTCGCCGCTAGGGACGTTTCGCCAGGAGGAAACGTTCCTGGCGGGCGAGGAACAAACAGAAAACGGCTCTATTCTCAGGCTAACCATCTGTGACTGACTGAATTTGAAGCCTTGATCCCTAGAAACAAGAACTCACGACGGAAACTTGCTTATTAAACCTGTCGTGGAAAAAAGAGGCTGGTCGAATGGATTGAGAATTGTTAGAAATAGATCTTACGAAAAGAAACAACATCGATGACCTTAGCCCAAGAATGAAAAACAGCCAGTTAAATTACTTTAATCTTCAATAAGTCAGTCTTGACTGACTGGCCGAGTGGAGCATTTTTTCAAGCAGCTTCTGAAGAACACCAGTTTAACATTTCATTTAGGCTGTTAAGTGACACTTACGAGCTGCTACGTTTTTCTTAACCTAATATTCTGTCTGTTAGATTTGTCTGCATAATTTTCTTTTTTTCAGATTATTTTGTCTGTTTCATAGTTTATTTTAGATTCATTCGCTCTAGTTTGCAGCAACATCACTTGTTCAATTCGTTTGTTATAGTACCTTTTACCGTTCTCTTTGTTCCAAGTCACACAACGTTTGTAAGTATTTCCGCTTGGTTTGTTTCCTTTCCTGTATTTCCGTCGTTTTTTAGCAACCGCAATCGTACTCGTAAAACAGTAATAAAGACGAGTTGGAACCGTGGACTATTCGCTGGCAATAGCACATGCTTATACGCACTGCGCTGATACACCTCTTCCGTATGTTTTAACAGTAGAGCTTGTGTAAGATCGTGTAAGGTTTATTTAAATTTTCTTTTCTCATCTCTCAAGGTACGCAAGTTCATTTGCGGGTTGGCACAGTCTTCGAACGGTCTAACTTTCTAGAAATCCACGGCGGACTCCCATATGGTAGGGATGGGGATCAGCTCGTCAGAAAATTACGATAATTTGGGAGTTAAAGCTAAGTATAGCGACGATTTAGAACGGCTAACATTAAACGGAAGTGAGCCTTTTTCTCTTTTAATATTCCCTGACACCTACCAAATTTGTATTGCTAAGTGTCTTTACTCTTATAGAGACGATTTGTCCAAGAATTTGTTCAGAATCACGGCCTAAGAGTTCAAAACGTTCACTTCCGGTTGACTTACGTCGCTTAAAAACGTCGTTATACTTCTAAAGAAGACCAGTATGGGCGTGGTCAAGTCTTAATGTGACCTCCAAAGGATTTTTACCATTCTAAAACAGACAGCCGAATTAGAGCTATAGTGATTTCAACAGGGCTAAACTTGGTTTTATCGACTGCATTTTCAACACAAGAATGATGGAGTTTACATCCGTTTGTTATAGACGTTTGTTTTGGAACCGCCATTATACAGGGGCACCTAACGTCAATTTTTGGAATATATCGGTTCGAAAGACGATTTGGGATCTTGAATTTTCGGAACATTTATGTAAAATTTCTTGCTTGCCTGCCTCTCCTAGGGTTTACGAACATCTAAAAAATGGTATAATTGCCAATTTTTAACGGAGTTTTACCCTAAAAAGGTCATCTAGAATTTTCGGGAACCTTTTTTCTGGCTGGAATTTTCCAAAAGGTAAGTTTTGATCCCTATAATTTTCGGATCACTAGACTTTCAGCTAGGAAATCCGAACAGGTGAAAAATTTTCAGGGGGTAAAATATGCCTATATCTACCGGTTAAATACTAAAATACGTTCAACAATGCTATAGCTTGCTATGTTTAAGTGGTTTTGAACTACATTCTCGTTGGGTGCCTCTCATTATACAACGAAGCGCCAAGGGACTCAGTGGCAAAATTTGTTGGCTATACCGAGGTTTCGTTATATCGAGGTTCTCTTTCATATATTTTACTATTACCGGGATGAGGAAAATCGTTCATTTTACCGAGGACTTCGTTATATAGAGGTTAGTTATATCGAGGTTCCACTGCATTGGCTTTCTGTTCTAAACTCCCCGATCTGCAATTTACATCCCAAATTAAGCGAGACAACTAGATTGAGTTCGATTGCGAAATCCGGATTTTGAGTTTGAAATCCGGTTTTCGGATTTTGCAATCAAACGCGAAATCCGAAAACGGATTTCAGACATTTCACCTCCTCAGGGTGGATTTCAATTAAGAAATCCAAATTTCATTTCGATTGGGAAATCCGAAAGAGGATTTGCAAAACTCAGTGACTGTTCTAGTGAACAGCGATGTTCTTTTTGCTACGATCAAATCCAACAGAATTTTGTCGACTTTAATCGGCTATCTTACACAGAATTAATAATTGCATTGATGAATTCACAGAATTTTCCCGTAAATTCACATTTGTTGAAATTTGTCTCATTATGTATTGATTTACGTACTAATTTGTTATCAAATCATGCTGATGGGTCCTGATGACACTTGATTGACTGTAGTATTCATTGCATTGCATTGTCATTGTTATAAATTGTAACTTTAGGCTGCTTTAGGTTAAAGCTTTTGCAATACTGTAACTACATGTATAATTATAGTCATGCGAATAAAGCTTATGTTATAGTGGTTGTTGTTGAGACCAAGATCTGCAATTTACACCCAAAGAGAGACGACAAGAATCCCCGTCACTTTTACAGTGGGGGTCCCCCCAGGCCCACACGCGCTATCAGTTATTAGGATCATCCATAATCCAGCATTTCTCCTGACAGGCGATATGATGGACAAATATGCTAGTACGTTTTTGATACTTACTTCCTGTTTTGCTTGAGGCCCTGAATACACAGGGACAAGTTTAAGTATTTTTTGCAAAAGCGTTAGTTCATTGTTATCACACGCGAAAAGGGAGTTATTGAGCCAGCTGAGTGGCTCCGGTTTATAAGTAAATCAAATACTTTATTTCATTCAGTTAACGTTAGTGGCTGTCACGGCAAAAAAATGAAGCCATCAAGGAAAGAAGAGAACGGGTCTTGTAGAAAACAAACAGTGGACAGCTTGAGTTGCAGGTCAGCTTTGTTGTTGTCTGTTGTATGTTGTATTGCACTGATTCACGTGGAACTCAGAATACAGGAACATCATCGACTGATATCATCTTCATTAACTTGCTGTGATCAGATGGAGAATAAAATTCTTCAAAACGTTCAGCAGAATAACGAAAAATGGCAAATGACGAAAAGCAGTTATTTATGGGGTCAAAGACAGCATACAACGGGTAGGTTTGTAACGGATATTAATGTCGATTAATGATCAGGTTTGAACCAAAAGCAGTTATGGCAAACTTTTGTTTTTCAATCAATGTGTCTTCAGGGCACTCAACGACGGTTTCCTGCTAAATTGAATGAGAACGATTTTTAGGCTGCCTGAGAGTACTTGTGGACCTCTAGAAATGCGTTCCAAGCGACGCTATTAAATTAGTTGTATCTGTTCGGTCATCCTAGAAGAACTTGAGTCTTTTCGAAATTACAAGGGCTTCAGTATTATTTTTCCGAAAATTTTAGATGAAATGTAACGTATTATAAAAGTGAGAAATTTTCTGGTTGCTCTCTTCATCACAAATTTGAATCTGAAAATTTTAGGTTTCCTTTTTATCTACGAACAATAGCCTAAACTGGAGATTGAAATGTGAAAATTAAACTTCAGAAAATCGTGGGGAATTTGTTAGAAATGTTTCCAATATTGCACGTGAATGGAACGGTCATCTAGAAATTTTTAGCCGTCCTGAAGTAATAGAAAATTCTAGGCAATATTTGCTTCTCCGAACAGATATTTTATTGAAAACAGTTCGGCGTTGGGTGCCCCTGTGTCTTATGTTTCATGTTTCGCGGCACACTCTCTCTTTCACGAAGGAAAATTTCTAGGAAAACCTCTGGGACCGAGTTAAGTTACTATAGAAGACAACCAAAAATATTTCACCGAGAGAAAGCAACCTTTCGTGGGTAATACAATTTTGTTTGAGCGTTAACTTCGGTTGAAATTTTGATTCTTTCGATATTTTTAAGGCCCTGAAGTCACCAACTCAAGACAGAAGCGCGCATCCCCTGTTAAATCAAGGGAAAAATCCACGCAAACAGTCTCCAATGTAAAAATACTGATTAAAGACGAGCTGCGACTGTTACAGAACCAAATCTGTTCTAAAGATGAAACGTTTTGCCGCTCAGGAACAAAAGGTAACACAGGACGAAGAGGAAGGCCTGGTATCCGAGGAAGACCAGGTCCCCCAGGGAGACCTGGGCCTGAGGGGCCTCCTGGTAAACATGGACCAATAGGACCTCAAGGACCAATGGGCATAAAGGGGGATATCGGACTTCCGGGTGACCCTGGTTCCGTGGGGCCTCGAGGTCCACTAGGTGAGAAAGGCACAAAAGGTGAGCCTGGCCAGTCCATCTCGGCTCCATCTCTGCTGCAGCGTCCTGTTGAAACTACAGTCAATGAAAGTCAGACAGCCATCTTAAAATGTACAGCCCAAGGTAATCCAGCTCCTCTAGTAAGGTGGTCTAAGATAAATTCTTCGCTTCCAGTGGGACGACACGTGGTAGAGTCCAGTGGCGCTCTTATCGTAAAGAACGTTAGACCTGGAGACGAGGGTGTTTACAGATGCAGAGCTGAAAACTTGTTGGGAAGCGTCAACGTTTCTACGAAACTAATAGTTCAGTGTAAGTTGACCTGTCGTGTTTTCCTGCATTCTACTCTTGATCTTGCAGCAGTCTTGTTTAGAGGTCCTATGAAGACTAAGAACTTTGTTGTGATTTTGTTGTTGCAGCAGGTGCTAGATTAATCAAACGACTCAACGGACTAGCAGTACAGGCCATTTCTTTCGTTTTCTCAGTCTTGCTTATATATCATTCACTCAGGTTAATTATCTACTAATGATCTCACAGTTCATTCAGCCACGATTAAAACCCAAATACGTTTTATGTTCTAAGAAAGCCGCAAATTTTTAAACATGAAGAGTGTATTTGGCCATACAAACACGCTCGTTTAAAATGTTCTGATTTGTTATGCTATACAGAATACATTAAAGGAATTCATTGGAACAATTCATCGGGAATTTTAATCTTAAGAGCGACTCTCTGTAGGGACCGAGTGAGATTGAAAAAATGTGGCACAAGGTTAGAAAAATGGACCTCTTGATATTTCGTCCAGAGATAACCTATGGTATGCTAAGAATCGTGATATAAGTTTTAGGTTCTAGAGTTTTTACATTTTTGAGAAAATTACGAAAAACCGTCGACAACCCGTGAAGCCGAAAAATCACTGAAATGAGGTCAAATTTCATGATCAGATAATCGAACTCGCGTAAAGGCGCATAGCAAATTATGGCTTTCCGTAGTTTATAATTTTATTTAGGAGGTATTGCTAAGCTGCCTTGATGATATTTTAGACTTACAATTGTAATTCCGAATTCATGGAGACCAAGCGAAGAGAACCGAAATTTCTAGACTTTAAAAATCAAAAATTCTATACCGTTTTCAAACATCTCAAAACATACTCGGTATTATGTAGAATTCTTTCAAAATTCAATTCTAGCAAGTACAAGAGTTGTATTTGAACGTGATATAATTTTTTTCTTGGCAAAAGTTATTTCTGAGGCGAGCGGCCCCATGCAAGTTGACCCAATTTGACCTTTCGAAGAGATTTTGTTTAACCAGGAAATGTAAACAATTCCACTAGCCTTAGCTCGCTTACTGAGCAAACCATAGAAAAACCCCGCCAATTCCCATTAAAACTACCCAGTAAACCTGAGATAATACTTCGATGACAGCTTACCTTCCAAATGGGTGCTTGAAGGCATATAATTTTGACGTTCTCAATTAATTTTTCCATTGCTTTCTTCAGTGTTGCCGCGCTTTATAATTTAGGGTCATATCTTGAGTCGAGCTTGTACGCCGGTTCCAGGCTAAGCTTGTGCAACACTTTTCCGGAAAATCAATCTATATGTTGCAATATCTACCTCTCAGTGAGCAACCTCTTGATATTCATTTAGTTCCTTGTATAATAAAAAAATTCCTAAGCTCGGTCTAGTGATTGTAACGCAATCTTTCCTTCGTCACTTCTGGACCACGTGATTAATTTTTTTCTGACGGGGGAGGGGGAAAGAACTTTTTTATGAAGACAATTCCTCTTTCTTGTTGATGTATTTAACGGTCCATTACATGGCCACTGCAACAATTTAATTAAGATTTTCCATCATGATATAAACATACACAAGATTTTTTCATGTCTTTTGTTCCAAATATTTAATATAGTAATTCACTCAATTGCTTTCGCTCAAAATACGTTTTTCTTTCAAGTTAAAATGGGACAACTTCCCGTTTTTCTCCTTAGCGCACTCAGCCTATTGCTCAGCTCAGTAGGTAGTGGAAAAGCTGAGAGTTCGTAACCACACCCTATTCACTCCCCCTAGTCCCCTACCCCACCCTTGTGCTAGCTTTGAATTGAAAGTGAGTGAAAACAAAATGTATTTGGGGTAAAGGACGGCCCATTTCTTTTTTTATTATTATTAAAGATGGGGGAGCGGGCGACTGGAAGATTTTGAAAATAAAATTGCGTGGGCGCAAGCCGGAAGACAAATTTCCTGTAGAGCGCAAACTTAAATAAATCCCCTGCAGCATCTTAGTGGCATGGATTCTAAGAAGAAAGTCTATATGACAGTGTTCCCACGATTGACGTACGCTTAGGTTAGGGCTTGGCGTGGTATTTGGGTCGTGATACTGACGAACGTATCCCTAGGATTACCCTCCTCCCACCCCCCTACCCCACCCTTGTAGTACTCTTTGGGCGTTACTCTGATCCGCTAAAGGAGACTAGCTTAATGTTTGATTTCAGAGTGTTTTTTTTTTTTTGACAAAGTGAGCGCCCAAGATTATACAATACTCTTCAAAAGACCTAAACGCATTTTCTTGCACATATCTTTGTAAAGTTGTAAACATTCGAATCCAGTGGAGTTTGTTCGAGTAATAAGGTTTGCCGTTTACACTTTCCTTTATTTTGCGGGGATTTTGTTCAAAAGTTAAACTACCAGAAAGAAAGGTGAAATTTTCCATTTATGTTAGCGCGTGCGAGATCTCCATTATGTCGTAAATAAACTCGCTGCGAGGTGAGTAAAATCGAGCGCGGAAGCCAGAACACTCGTCGCTGATCGTAATGTTTTGCTTCTCCATTCGAAAGATGTTAGCTCTTATATTGTCCCCCAGAAGCAATTTAACCAAAATGGCGGGTAAGTAAGTTCAGTTTTTGCAATAGAGCTTAAATACTTAAGGTGATTCCCTAGTAAAAGAACCTAACATAAATTGTAGATGAAACTTGGTACACTGATGTAACAAGTGAAGAAGATGGTAAAAAAAGTAATAAAAAGTGAGGATCACCGTGCTTGTTTTGACGTCACAATGCTGACAAATACGGCTGTTTAGGACCTTTGACAAAAACCGCGCGCAGCCCAAAACTAGACAAAAAGGAGAGATTTTTTCGATGATGCAAGTGGTATCGCACAGAATTTGACTTTAATGTATTTTTTATCCACTCACGTACCAGAAAAATGTCTTTTAATGCCCTTGTTTTTACTTTACGTTCCAAAGTAAAATTAAATTGGACACGCGCTATTCGAGCCGTGATAGCTCAATCCGTACAATTTAGTAAAGTGCCAAAAAACTAAACATAGATTTGTGCCAATTTTTTTTCTCATCGAAAGGAAGCACTGTCCTTATTAAAATCATGAAATAAAAAATGGGGGTCACCGTACTCGTTTTTGCGGTAGAGCTGCAGAAGATACGCACCAAATGCATTTTTGAGAGAGGACTGGGGCGAGTTTCAGAATGGAATGTATGTGAAAGTGGGAAGAAAGTATAAGAAAGCCGTTTTTACAGAATTTACATCGAGACATCACATTTAGGACACAATGTGATAAAGAAAGCGTTCAAATGAAAATCAAAATGAGTAAGGACAAGTCAAACATCCACTATCAAGGTTCTCCGCAAGGAAGTACAACTCAGCAACACGCGCACTGCTTACGTTATGCCATTTCCAATACATTGAGTCTCCCTTCGGCAAGAAACAACCACAAACAAAGATTCCAATAGCGTTTCTCTTCCGTCAACTTCATTTTAATAATGCTACTTCACATGCCCTTTTTTACGGCGGCCATCTTGTTATGCGCAGTAAGAGATGCGCAGTGCAAAACCAGGGAACATGCTGGCCATCACATCCACTTTTACTCGTTTTATAGGTTGTACTGATCAAGCGTATACGCGTGGCAGTTTGTGTTAATAAACTCTAGTGATTCTTTAATATATTTTAAAGTTCGCGGCACCAAATAATGACGAACTCCACAATTGAGTGGTTTTCAATGGCGTATTGTTATATTTGACAGCCATTGTTATTCATACCTGTGCTTAAAACAATAGCTCGCTGGCCTTAGGTACGCTGCGTTTCTACCAGACTTTTTCCAACTCGCAGGGATAGTGGATCATGTCCATAAATTTTAAAAACTATAACGTATTCTGTTTAAGGAAAGAGCAATCTTACATATTCTGTCCGTGGTTTTGAGGATTTTGTTACTGGTTTGCAGAAAGTCGCGCCCAAAGTCAGCTTCCATACAAAAAATGGCCTCTTTTTAGGAATTTTCAAGTGCAAAGGGATAGTCCTTCTGCTAGGTAAAATTTATATATTTTGTGCTTAAACCGTAGATAAATCATTCATTTTTAATATTCCGCCCGTGGTTCTGTTATTTTGGACCTAACGAAGTAGCGCCAAGGAGTTTTATCAACGTTGGTGGACCAAAAAAGGCACATTCTTCTCTTATTCGGAGCTTATTCAAGGCGCTCGCGCATTCGAAGTAGCCGCTTTGGCGGTCATGAATAATTAATGATGTCCACTCATTCTGCGCGATGGCATTTCAGAAAAAGTTAGGAGCGTCGCACGTGCTAGCTTCGCTTATCGGGCGAGCGGTCGAAAAGTTCGATTTTAAAAGATCACAGCTCGAACGCCGTGAGAATTCTATATTTAGAACCTTTTTAGAGGTAAACAAACCGTTTGCCACAGATCCATTTGCGTTTGGTAATTATCTGTTTTAAACCTCTCAAACCAGTTTTACGTGCTCTTTGCTCGTACGAAAAGAAACATGTCTTGTGCGAACCCAAAAGCAAATCATTTTCAGTTTCCAAGGGGATAGTTTTCGAGAATCATATAAAAGCGTGCGTTTACTTCTGCATCTCAAGGTATCTTGTTGAACATAATTCCTAAAAAGTTAGATGCACCACGAAGGGGACCTATTTGCGTGTTCACCTGCCATGGGCAAATTGGTAAATACAATTATACAAATTACAAAAACTCGCTTTGCGGCCAGTAACTAGCCCTTTTTCAGATATATATTACAATTCCCTTTTATCTAGCTTTAGGAAATAATTAGCAATGGACCTGCCCGGGCATTTGACTTTTGTAGCAACAACTAGATAGGATTTCTAGTGTCAGTTGCACAGTCACTAGAAAATGGGAAAAGTAAATGTGTTGCGTGTATAAACACCAATTCAAAATATTGTATACAAAGAACTATCCTTCGAAATAGGCTTGTAATTAAGAATAAAAAAGTCACAAAAAACCAAAACGAAAACATTGTACGCTAGTAGGGAAGAAAATGAAGAAATGAGCAAGAGCAAGACAAAAATATCCACGCGGATGTATTTGCGGCACGTGATCACTTAGATGTAAAGATTGCGTGACATCGATCTGGGTCTATTTTTCAGTTAACTTAGTTCCTTCACTTCTTGCCTCTTTTCATTAGAAATATTCAATACAAAACTCAGTAGATACCCAGAGGATGCTTTATATGCAAGACATGGATCCACGTCCTGCAAAAATTTTGTACAAGCCAGAGAAAGGTGACACTTAGAAAATGCCGTAGCCGCGTATGAAAAGGCCGGTGGTTGAGCACGGCAGCAAAACACAGGAAACTTAGCAAAGAACATCAAAATTATTTGCCTTCAAACACCCATTTGGAAGGTAAGCTGTCATCGAAGTATTATCTCAGGTTTACTGGGTAGTTTTAATGGGAAATGGCAGGGTCTTTCAATGGTTTACTCAGAAAGCGAGTAAAGGCTAGTCGAATTGTTTACATTCCTGGTTAAACAAAATCTCTTCGAAAGGTCAAATTGGGTCAACTTGGATGGGGCCGCTCGCCTCAGAAATAACTTTTGCCAAGAAAAAAAATATATCACGTTCAAATACAACTCTTGTACTTGCTAGAATTGAATTTTGAAAGAATTCTACGTAATACCGAGTATGTTTTGAGATGTTTGAACACGGTATGGAATTTTTGATTTTTAAAGTCTAGAAATTTCGGTTCTCTTCGCTTGGTCTCCATGAATTCGGAATTACAATTGTAAGTCTAAAATATCATCAAGGCAGCTTAGCAATACCTCCTAAATAAAATTATAAACTACGGAAAGCCATAATTTGCTATGCGCCTTCACGCGAGTTCGATTATCTGATCATGAAATTTGACCTCATTTCAGTGATTTTTCGGCTTCACGGGTTGTCGACGGTTTTTCGTAATTTTCTCAAAAATGTAAAAACTCTAGAACCTAAAACTTATATCACGATTCTTAGCATACCATAGGTTATCTCTGGACGAAATATCAAGGGGGCCATTTTTCCGACCTTGTGCCGCCCCTCACGCGGTGGTTAGGGAGAGTGGCTCTTAAGAGAGGACAGCTTATTCAGTTGAAGAAGTAGCCATAATTGGTAGGAGACGGCAAGCGCGGGGTCCAAGCGGCTTCATCGAAATAGCCAAATGTGGTATTTTTAGAACAAACTGCGCTACCCTCTAGGTCACAAACTCGCGTGGCAACCCGCGAATTTGCGCAGCTCTCGTTGGGATTTTCAGGACTGTGGGCGATCGTTTGCGACTTCATTTGAGTGCTCTCTGAGCTTTTCAAGTGCTTCATATCTCGATAGGCTATGCCTGCACAGTGGAAGAATGAGCAAATGTTATTTAAACATTATACTAGAAATACGTTTTTAAATGATGTAAAAAGCCAAATAGGAATTAATTCGGCTAATTAAGCCACATTCTCAGGGTGGATTCATTTGCAGTTGCTGCATTTCCCCCCTGGAATTTTTTTGATTGTTTGCAGCTTTAAAACAATAGCAAATTCCAACAGGCAAATGCGACGTCCATGATCGAGTGCTGTAAATGATTTCACTAGGCTTATTAGCCTAATTAATTCATATTTGGCTTTTTCGTTTTTTTTTTTCATTATTCTATGACAACGTTATTGCAATTAGGTATACACCTATATTTCAATAAAGGTTGCTTTGGGATTTGGTCATTGAAACGCAGAATACAATGCAATGATTTGCTTGAGTAACCATCAAACAATGGCTTTCAAAGACCAAAGCATGATTCCCAAAACATGCGGAAATGAAATCAATTGAAGAATTCGCCAATGGTCCTCGCAGCTGTGGACGCAATTTATGGAATTGCGTAAGGAGCCTGAACAGAAAAATCAGGACTTCAACGGGATTTGAACCCGTGACCTCGTGATGCTGGTGCGATACTCTAACCAACTAAGGTATGAAGCCACTGATACTGGGAGCTGGTCCCAACATCATTAGTGGCTTCATAGCGCGGAGCATAAATTGCGTTCACAACTGCGAGGATCATTTTTCATTTGATTAGAAATACGTTTATCGCAAAGACCTCTCGGGAAACAAGCCAAGGGGACAAATATCATGAGAGAAGAAGGAAAAAATATATACAACAAAGAAAAGAACAGTTTAGCCGAGAGTCGAACTTCAACCATCTGCAGGGAAGGTCGGCTCCTAGACTACTGCGCCAAGCTGTCAAGTATATCGTTTATCATGGAAAAAGTATGATATTTAATGTATTATTTCCGTGAAATTCTGCCGGTGGAGGCTGATTGAAGCTGGTGGGCTGCAGTGTTTTTATCATGAATTCAAAGATATATTTAAGGAAAATTAGCTATAACTATTTGCTGCTGTTATTAACCCTCCGCCCTCCCTTTTTCGCGCAGGTTTTTTTTGTCTTGTCCGAACGGGATATTCCTCGCACAACATCTCAGATAACTCTTCGTCACTGGATTTGTCAAAAACACTCTAACTACGGTGATTAACATCAGGAGAATCACATTCGCTGTCCTCACAATTAGAGTTATTGTCCAAGAGGCTCTCCTCAAGGTCTTGCCTCAAATTCAGCGGAGGCAATGATGACAGAAATTGAATTTATTCATTTCCTACGAAAGTAATTTCCGACGCCATTTTGTTTCTTTATCCTTTGCGTAGCGCCCTCGCAAAGAATGCGCCCGTGTGTCACACGTGATGACACAATTTCTGCTAAAAATAACCAATTTGGTTGAGGACAGGACAAAGAGGCCGTCATGGGGAGGTAGGGGTGTAAATTATATAACAATTTTTTTTAGGGAGTACAACATGTTTATTGCACTAAGATCATGCTTATTGTATCTCATAAAAGTAATCCAATCATATACAATAATTATGTAGAGATAAAATACACAAAAGACTTGAATAATGTTTTTTATTATATGGCTGAGTCTATTTTCGCCATGCGATTGGCCAATTTGCGGTCCGTAACTTGCTATACGGACCAAAATTTTTAAAGAAAATGCTCATTTTGGAGGTCTAAATCTTTTTACCTCGCAAAAAATGTTTAAATATAGTTATAAGACGCCCATCAACCTTGAGGACTTGGATGTTGACTTTGGCCTTCAACATTTTAAACTGTGTTTATTTGTGAACGAAGGCGATGAAGAAACTAACTTGTAATCTAATCGGAGAGGATTCTAGTCAGTATTTGAAAATTTTATTGTAGTACACAGTTACGAAGACGAAAATCGACTGGCAGAGAGAAAATGAGTAATTCCTTCAACAAATATGATAACAAACATACCTGCACCCGATCATCTTGACAAGCTTCTCTGCCATTTGCAGTGTTTTTTAATAGACCAACGAAAGAAAGATAGAAGCGAGTTCGAGCCAGAACAATAATGTGCAGTTTTCAAAAGACTCCGACGGGTAAATACTTACAGTGCTCTTAGTTTCCACCGAATAAACTTTGAAATATGTATGTAAACCCTGAGGACTGGGATGTTGACTTTGCCTTTCCAAGTTTTAACCTAGCTTCAGTTTTAATGAGAACGAAGCTGTTGTAGAAACTGAATCGTAACCTTACCGAGGAAGAGAATTCTAGTCAGTGTTTGAAAATTTTAACGCGGATCGCAATTGAAGACGAGAATGAACTGGCAGAAAGAGAGTTTTTCCCCAAAACAATTACTGCAGTTAACGAGCGAATTCTTCGACAATGACAACAAACTTACCTTGAAAAGCTTCTTTGCCTTTTGGAGTGTTTTTTCACAAGGACAAACGGAGGAAAGATGGAAACGACTTCTAGACAGACACAATGTCCGGTTTCCAAAATACTCCAGCGTTACATTAAAGAGCTAAAACTTACAGTGCTCTTAGTTTTGACCGAATAAACTTTTTTAACATGGCAAATTTGTTTTTACTTTCTCGGAAAGCCTTTGTTATGTGCTATTGTTTTCGTGCGCCAATAAAAACTTTGTTTTTGACACCTGTCAACTGACTGTCAAATCGTGCGTCCTGCACTTGTTTCCGGTTTCCCAAACAGGAAGAAGTCATATAATAAACATCTTATTAGCCTCGTTTTTTCGGTCCGTACTGTAAATTACGGATCCGCGTTTTTTTTCCATCGATTTATGGCCCGCGCGCTTCGCGCTTGGGCCATAAATCGATGGAAAAAAACTCGGTCCGTAATTTACAGTACGGACCGAAAACTCGGCTAATAAGAGGTATAAATCAAAAGGTTAACGTGACAATACGAGCAAGGTTCTCGTTATTCGCCAGAAGTATAGGGACAATTTATGCTTACTGCAGCAGTATAAATAGAACTCAATCAAAATACGATTGCCGCGATTAATCCTCAACGCGCCATCGGAATCAAATGTCATGACCGTTCTTGACCTTTTCGTCAGTCGCTTAAAAAACTGGCCGTTGTCGAGAGGTTATTTTGGCAGTTGGGGAGCCGCTTTAGTATCAGATGCCGTTATAGAGAGGTGGCCGTTATTGGAGGTTCGATTGTATTTCGATGGAACCAACCCCATACTCCGATTATGGCTCCTGGTTGAAGCATCGTTTCCTTCTCTTGCGGTGAATGACAGCGCTAATAATATTGTTTTATGTTATCAATTTTTCGACAGTTGCTCCTCAGGTCTTGCTGTCTTCAAAAACAAAGTTGGCAGAGGAAAAACAAAACGTCACTATCGCCTGCACTGCTACTGGTCAGCTGCAACCCGATATCAAGTGGTCCAAGTCCGATGGAACTATGTCAACAGATAGAAATGGGTTGATAAACGGAGCCCTGACAATCTACAACGTGACAAAGACGGACAGAGCAATATACGTTTGTAAGGCAGAGAATACCCTTGGATCAGCATCGGACACGAGTTTGCTTATGGTATTTTCTCCTCTGCGTTTCAAAATGAATCCTCCTCAAGAGGTGACTCCTTATATGTTTGGTTCAACTGTTCGTTTGCCATGTGTGGCCGAAAGTGAACTGAAAACTACAATTACCTGGTCGAAGAATGGTAAATCCTCACTTCCTGTTGACGCTATTGTTCTTCAAAATAATACTTTAGTTTTGGAAAACTTCAGGCAATCACACGAAGGATCCTACAGCTGTGTGGCGACTAATGATGTGTCAACAATTGAGGCTAAAGTCAAAATCAATTCTCCAGTTACATCACCCGACTCCTGTTCTGTTATAAGAAAATACGTGAGCAGTGTAAGCGGAAATTACGTCATTGATCCAGATGGTGAGGGAGGCCTGGCTCCATTTACTGTATATTGTGACATGGCTGACAAGAATGGTGTTGGTGTGACAGTCATCAGTCACGATAGTGAGAGCAGAACAAAAGTGCGTGACGGCCTTGGTTGGGGAGGTCCAGGTAGCTACTCACGTGACATTCATTACAGAGGAGCCAGCCTATCTCAGGTGGCCGGTCTCACCAGAGTCTCCTCAAACTGCGAGCAGTTTATCAAATACGAGTGTTATGATTCGGTCTTGCGACTTTACAGTAGCAACCCATACGGATGGTGGGTGTCACGTGATTCTTCTAAGATGACGTACTGGGGTGGAGCATCTGTCAGTGGTAAGTGCGCATGCGGGATGACCAACTCGTGCGCAAACCCCAGTTATGGCTGTAACTGTGATAAGAATGACCAAGTATGGCGTGAAGACAGCGGTCTCCTGACTGACAAGACAAAGCTTCCGGTAAAACAGCTCAGGTTTGGGGATGTAGGGAACAGCGGCAATCAAGGTTACCATTCTCTTGGGAAACTGAAGTGCTATGGCACAACATAAATGACAACCATTAACTAATTGCGTAGACATAATAGCTCAGAAAATTGACGAAACCCTTTCAAGAGGACAACACTTGCCCTTTCGTAGTGGTTTTCCGGACTTTTACGTTAGTTAAATTAGTTCAACACCAGTAATTACTAATAGCTGCTGTAAAATAGATTAACTTCATCATCATCCTTTCATGGGTTTTTAAAGAACCAATTCAACGACCTGCTCCCAGTTGACTTGTTAGCTGCACCGATATGGCAGAGATCAAGGGTTCGAATCCCGTACAAGCCTGAATGTTTTTCAGGCTTTTTTTTAAACTGCAAAAGTTTCGTCTATTGTTGGTTTTCACATGACGTCACTAAAATTCAAACTAAAAAACTATCGATCCTACTTAGATTTTCCTTTCACGATGCATTAGGGCAGCTGAAAACTAAGTTTCATACAAATTTTCGCTTCAAAAGGGTTCTTAGTTTTGTGATAGAGTACGATTGAATTTCTAAGCTTTTGCGTGACGCGACATTTACATGACGGCCAAGAGAGCTGTCATGTAGGTTAAAAAAATGACTTATTTCAAGAAATTTTGCTATCTAAACAGTTCATGTATTAGAAAAAGTATTACTTTAATGTTTATGAGTTTCTCGAAGAATAAATTCACGCTTTTGTAGAAAAACTCGGTAACAGATGTTTCTGTTGGTTTTCGTCCGCCATGTTGGAGCTCATCCAGGTGAGTACCAGCATGGAGTCTCCATACAAATCTCTATAAGTTTGGGTAAAACATTTCTTCGGATACCTCGTATGCGAAATATTCCTCTGACCTGAATCTTGACGAGGGTCTTTGTATACGTACCTCCTTTCATTTCCCAGATTCTGGACTTTATCTATTGGACGGTTTTGATTTTTATTTTGATCTATTTTGAATGGCGTGACACTGAAAACCAGTAATAACTGCGATGATCTACCTTTAGCATATAAGATTTACCTTATGTACTTCAGTTACATAAATGTTTACTCGCGTACTTGTTTATAGATAAGCAAGAAACTGCAAAATGCTTTTGCCAACCTGAATAGTCTCAAGGTTGTAGCTTCTTGTTACCTACAATCATCTGTGGCATTTACAGTGCGACTTTAATTTTGCAAACGGTCTAATAAAATACAAGGCTCAACTATGCAACCGTTGAAAACTTTAAATGCGTTCGAACTTAACCGACCTTTCAGGAAACAGCCCTCAAATTCATAAATTTCAGTGACCCGTTTGTAGAAAAAGGGGGGAATCTTCTGTTTTCAAAAACTGTTGGATTGGCTAATCTTCTTTCGAGTGCCCGGTTCAAGAAGTCGCACTGCAAAGTGACTGTGGCCTTCCTAGATACCAGAATTCAATTCGAGATCTTACTGGTTAAAACGTTAATAGAAAATGCAGTGGAACTACTCCTTGACAATTGTTCAAATAGACCTTACAAAAAACTCTGGCATTTATGACCTTAGCCCAAGAATAATTCTTCAAACAGCATCTCTAATCAAACAGCCAGTTTAATTACTTTAATTTTTAACAAATCTCAGTGTACAACAGGCATAGTTTCTGACACTTAAAGATTTCATTACTCACACATGTGTACAAGAATGAGGAGGAAGGTCTGCTTTCAAATTCGGTGGATAGAATGGTAACTATTTTCAGTGTCTTTTAAAAAATATTAGAACCAGTGATGTACAACAGATTAACTGTCTATAATTATAGTGAAATACCTCATATTCACACAGCAATCGATTTGGATTCCTTAACAATCACTCAACTAAAAACAGCTGATTATCATAGAACTTTTAAATACGTAACAGTCGAACCTCACTTCACAGACACCCACTTAATACCAACACCACGTCAGTATTACGAACAGTTTTAATTTCTTGACGGCTTAGCTCTTACATTTTCTCTAAGTTCAACTCACTTAACACAGACACTTTTTATGGCCCCCTTAATTTTCGTATTAACGGGGCGGTACAATCAAAATAAGTTTTCGTCGGCTAAAATGTCAACGTAATCGTTCCCAGTAATGCTTGTCGGTAGTCGAAAGAAAACGTACCGGCCAGTCAAGTCGTGATCGATTGAAACACATTTTGTACAATACCGTTTGTTTGTTGCAATTGCAACGCATAATAGAAACGTTTATTAGTCCTATCAGATCTGGTCCTAAATGTAAGTTTTTCTTCTAACCAATCTTGATTAGTAAGTGACCTTGACTGGTGGATTGATCAATTGCATTTTCAGCGAGTTCTCAAGAAATCTAATTTTTCATTTTCATTTAGGTCGTTATGTAAAGAGCTGACTGGATAAGTTTTACTTAACCTAAAAGTTTACCTCACTGAATTAGAAAGTTGATTCAAGAATTTTTTATTGATGTTGGAAGAAAATTTTAATGACCGACTTACTTGGTCTTCGACCGACTTGTGGGTTTAGCAAACCCCTCCCTCCCCCCCCCCCCCCCCCAGCAAACACGGTGCTAGTTTTCCTGTCTAGTAGCAAGTAAATATGGCTCATGATTTTTCTCGAAATTAAGTGAGAATAAGGTAAATAAACTACAACTCCTGTAAAATGTAGCTTACTCGAAATCAGTTACCAGTTAGCAAGGTCAATTGAAATTAATTTCATGTTCCTTTCCGAGTTAATCTGTTGTATATCCCCTCCTTATTCTAACCCACACGCCCGGGGGGTGGGGGACTCCCATATAAAAGTGACGGGGATGCTCGTCGAAAAAACTCAAATTAAAGCCCTAAGGGAGACCAATGTAGGTGTGGCTCAAACTTAAACTGACCCCTAAAGGAGATGTCTGTGGGGTGCGGTCAGTGTCAGGGTATTTTTTGTAGATACCTGAGTGGGCAAATATAGAGACTTTCCATCTCAGACACAAAATCTGCAATTCACACCCCAAAGCGAGACGAGGAGCATCCCCGTGACTTTTATATGGGATTCCCTGTTCGGGCCCACACGTTCAATCACTGTTATTAGGAGCTATCAGCTAACTCACCCATAATCGACTATTTCTCCTGACAGGCGATATGATGGACCAAATATTCTAGTTTTTTTCAATTTGAAACACGTTTGACCTCAGTAAATTTGATACTTACTTTCTGTTTGCTTGAAGCCCAGAACACGCGGAGCTTTTTGCAAAAAGACAGTTCTTTATTATTCACTCGAGAACTGAATTACTGAAATGAGCTGAATCGCTTTAGTTTACAAGTAAATCAAAAATACATACTCTGTTTCAGTTAATGTTTAAAGTTAGTGGCTGTCACAGCAAAAAAATTGTAAAACGAATCAATCGGTTAGAAAAGAAGAGAACGGGGCAAGTAAAACACAAACAGTAGACAGCTTGAGTTGCTGGTCAGCTTTGCTGTTGTCTATTGTATGTTGTATCCAATGCAACAATTCAAATCTCAATGAATTGTATTTGTATAGGTAGTGGCATGATTTGTAGTAATATTTGGCATAAATACCACGAGTGATAGTTATTGTTTTACTGAACCGGTTGCTGTTCACCCTTCCAAAGTGTCTGAGGCCACCACAACAGACGGGGGACGCCATAGAGGCATTGAAAAACTGACCTATTGCCGACGAGGATATTTTTATTGAAATCGCCCGACTCAATTCAAACAGGGCAATATACAGTTTGACTGAACATGCACGCAAGTTGATGAATCTAATCAATGAAGAATACATCAGAGAAGTAAACGCTGCAATCAGCGAAAGTTGCTCCCCACCAAGACAAAGAAAGTGGACATTATTCTTCGGATAGCAGTCTCCCTCCACATCTTAACGGATAATCTCCTTAAACGCACGGAGCCACATGAAACAATATTTTAAGAACGAGCGCAGCGAGTGAGTAAAATATTTTATTATATGGCTGAGTCTGTTTTCGCCATGCGATTGATCAATTTGCGGTCCGTAACTTGCTATACGGACCAAATTTTCAAAGAAAAAGCTCATTTCCGAGCTCTAAATCTCTTTACCTCGGAAAAAAGGTTAAAATTAAGTTACAAGACGTCTATTAACCTTGAGGACTTAGATTTTGACTTTGTCCTTCAACATTTTAAACTGTGTTTATTTGTGAACGAAAGCGATGAAGAAACTAATTCATAATCTTATCGAAGAGGATTCTAGTCAGTGTTTGAAAATTTTATCGTAGTACACAGTTAAGGAGACGAAAATCGACTGGCAGAGATTCGAAATGTTTTGCCTAGGAGAAAATGAGTAATTCCTTCGACAAATATGATAACAAACATGCCTGCACCCGATCATCTTGACGAGCTTCTTTGTCATTTGCAGCGTTTTTCCAAAGACCAACGAAGGAACCATCTTGGCGTCTCACTTCCAGCACAAACTTTATCGCGAACTGCTGTAGTTCGGCGGCAGGCATTTCTTGAAGTTCCCTCCTTACGTCCTCACTTGTACTGAACTCCTTGAATAATTTTTAAGTCATAAAAGTTTTCTTCTTCGTATTAACATTCTCCTGCTCCTCAGAGAAAGATTTTATGTCAGCTTCAGATAACTTCTCGAATCTATCGCTCGCCATTTTGCTCGTAGCATTTGGCAAACTGTACAGTTTGAGCGCGAAATGACGTCATCGATATCCTCACTGATGAGGATGTCCCAGTCCCAGATGTAGTTTCGTATGAACTTTACGAGTGATCCATTTTCTACTAAAAGGTATGTGCTTGTCATCTTTTCTGCCACAACAACGGCAGAACTACAACTCGCTGTAATGACCCTGAAACGGCCAAAAATGCTGAGAAAACACCATAAATTCAAACAAGGACACAAGGTAACAAATTCTGATGTATCTTTATTACTATTTTCGACCCCTAAATAACGATCGCTTAAATCCCCAAACAAACCCTTATAATATCTCCGTTACTAACAACGATTCTCACTCGTTAGCTCGGGGTACCCGTGGTTGACCACACGGTAGAAGTGATTAGCTAAGGAGGAAGTGAAATGCCACTGACGTAAGATACACCTAATCATGGATTTACAGATAACATACTTCCTTCGTTGCTTATTTTATTCGGTGACTGATGTTCATAAGTTAGCACAGCGTACAAATCTTTTCGTGAGTACAACAAACTCATTTACAGTAGTTTGAACGCAAAAGTGTCTGAATTCCTGTTAAAAAAGAGCGCGCACATCAGCTGGTGTAAGTTCTATAAGTTACAAGCTCTGAAAAGTGCGTGCAACCCCTGTTACAAAGCTCGATTAAGGTGGCTGAACACAGTTTTGTCAGTTTGTGATTATATGTCATTTGCCAGATCATAGCAAGAGAAAGGTTGCTGCTCACAAGCTAAAACTTGGCAAGTGAAAAATGTACTGATGAAAGATTTTGATTGACAGGTAAAAATGGACGCTTTCTTAGTTTCCATGGCAACTTGAACGATTGAATACAACCTTAAAATTTCACCTTTTCTCCGTTTACATAAAATTCGCTCATTAGATTTTCCTATAAACTTGCACACAGCTTACTATAATTAATCATTACCATTTAAAACTTATTTGACCAAATTTTAACAGACGGGTTTTTAGATAATCAATAATTTAATTGTACTGTAATAATTAAATGTGTCACAAAATTCGTCTGTTCAACTTCCATTTTAATGCTCTCATTACTTAAAATACGATAAAAGGAAAAATCCTGCCAAATATCACAATATTCTAATGAGTAGATTATGAGAAATCGTCTTCTGTGTATCATTGCTTTTTTCGCCGGCATGTTTGTTTGTCTAATTTAAAACACGCGCCGTCACGCAAGTAACCACTGACCGCCCGCAAAACTGTGTTCAGCCACCTTAAAACATGTTCCCTTCCGATTGAACTGCTGTAGATTTCCGTGCGCTCGTTTATGTTATACTAAACGTTTTGCGTTCTGTTTTTAAGATGTTCTAGGTATTAATGAAAGCATTCTATTAGCGCAGTGACCTATCATTTTGTCTTCTTTGTCTTCCGGATATGCAAGTGAACGTAAGCGTAAAAATATTCGCGTATATATTTTTTTGCAATCTGTTAGAAATGCGACCCAGATTTGTTTTTTCGGATACCTACTTCCTCTAATGCTGGAGGCTCAGTATCGTACACGTATAGTAAAATATAAATTTCGTAATTTTGTAAGCTAAGTGTTGTTTATATGCGAGTGCTACGTGGCCAACACACTTCAAACGTATACACACCTCAGCAAGACACCTCAGCAAGACAAGTAAATCTTCATATCACGCAAAAAAAGTTACTGTGTACGGCCAGTCTACAACCAATTCAGACACTCTATTTCAGCTAATTTTGAAATAAGTTGATGTCACAGCAAAAATGAAGCAATCAAGGAAAGAAGAGAACGGTACGTGTAGAAGACAAACAGTGGACAGCTTGAGTTGCAGGTCAGCTTTGCTGTTGTCTGTTGTATGTTGTATTGCACTGATTCACGTGGAACTCAGAATACAAGAGCATCATCGACTCATATCATCGTCAGTCACACACTGTGATCAGAGGGAGAAGAAAATTCTTCAGAAAGTTCAAGAAAATAACGAAAACCAGCGAATTAGGAAAGACAGCCATATAAAAGGTCAGCTGCATCAGACAAGAGGTAGGCATTGGATACTAAGATGTTATACACGAGTAGTAATGAGAAACCAGCTACACCAAGATATTTTTCCCAAAGTTTTGTTTTTCATCAAATTTGTAACGGGATGCGTGTGACATTTTTAGTCAATAGAAAAAAATTCACTATATTACACGAAGAGGAAGAAATCTATGGTACTTACTATTTTCATGGAGAAACCCGATATTGCTGTAGGAAAATAAAATATATGGTTTACTCCATTCCGTTTGGGATGCTTCAGACTGATATGAGTTGACGATGGAGGCGATGCAATTTTTCTACTCTTACTACCGACACTCTCCATTGATTTTGATATACTTTGTAGAGGGTGATTCCCCCGAAAGGTCAAATAAACGTTTGTGCACAAGATTTTCAACCAGTGTAAGTGGTAAGAACTCCTTGTCTTGAGTTTCACTATTCCTTTATAGCTTCCGCGTTTGAGCCCCGCTTTTAATTTCTTTACTATTTTTCAAGGCTCCGAAGTCCCCAGCTCAAGACAAACACGTGCTTCGCCCGATAAATCACAACAGAAATCCACCCAGACCGTTGCCGACGTAAAAATGCTGATTAAAAAAGAGCTTCGACTGTTACAGAACCAAATCTGTGCTAAAGATGAAACGCTTTGCCGCTCAGGACCAAAAGGTAACACGGGACGACGGGGAAGGCCTGGAACCCGAGGGAAACCAGGTCCCCCTAGGAGACCCGGGTCAGAAGGAGCTCCTGGTAAACATGGACCAGTCGGATCTCAAGGACCAATGGGTATAAAGGGGGATCTCGGACTTCCGGGTGACCCTGGTCCCGTGGGACCTCGAGGTCCGCCAGGCGAGAAAGGCGTAAAAGGTGAGCCGGGCCAGTCCATCTCGGCTCCATCTTTGCTGCAGCGTCCTGTTGAAACCACAGTCAATGAAAGTCAGACAGCCATCTTAAAATGTACAGCCGACGGTAATCCATCACCAAAAGTCACATAGTCTAAGCTGAACTCGTCACTTCCTGTGGGGCGCCATGTTGTGGAGTCTAGTGGCGCTTTGATTTTGAAAGACGTTAGACCTGGAGACGAGGGCGACTACGGCTGCAGAGCTGAAAATTTGCTGGGAAGCGTGAACGCTACAACGAAACTTATTGATCATCGTAAGTTTATATTTAGCAATTATCCTGACAATTTTCTTAGTCCTTACCATATAATATATAGTCCCTATTTGCTTTATAGGATCTGGCCTGCAAAGCACGCCAATCGAGTAGACGTTGTCCTTCTTATTCCCCAGCTCTCCATGCCTTGAAGCATAGTTATGACAAGTACTCAGGTGTATTAAGGAGTGGGTCAATTAAGGCATGTGTGAAAAGGAAGGGGGGTGGTCTATCTTCTACAGTATTCAAGATAATGAAATGAAACGTTGTCAAGGACTTACACTCGACAAGAGGAATCAAGTTGACAAGAAGTTGTCACCAATTAGTCACGTGACCGTAAATGATATCAAGTTTCCTTATTTTCCTTTAGGTTAAGCGCACATTAACTTAACACAAAGTGATGGGCAATATAATGGTTAAATGGTTTCATGTGCACGAAATTCTACACAAAGCCAATTGACCACTCCAGAAAATACCATAACATACCATAATGCTCTTTTTTTGTCACTCCAAAATTTTGCATAAGCATTGTTTTCAGTTTTTCTTGGGGCCATTTTAACTCCCAAGAGAAACTGAAGACAATGCTTATGCAAAAATTTGGGGTGACAAACAAAGAGCATTATGGTTTGCTATGGTATTTCTGGAGTGATCAATTGGAATGGGTGTCCAGGTCACGTGACCAATAAAATGTTTCATTGTTTTGTCACGCAATAGCCGTTAAAAGTTGATGTCGCCTAGATAGACTTCGATTCCAGTTACATTTGAGAAGAGGCCTTACATACTAAAAACAATACTGCAAAAAAATTTCAGTTAAGTTAATTTTTCCTAGTGTGCAGAAGCCCTAAAAGAACAAACCGGAAGTTAAGCCATAAGTGGTCACGTGATAGGTTACTATGGAAATACTTTTGTGAATAAAACTCCCTTGACATGTTTTAAGTCGCGGCCTAGTTTCATGTTGATCGGACGTTTACTTTCGGAGATAGACCACCCCCCGTATTTTCTTTACAGAATAATGTGTGACCCTCTCCTTAACTTACCTGAGTAGACTCATTTTTGTAATAAAGTTGACGGCACATCGCGTCAATTAAAAGGTATATCTGGCAATTAAAGGAGGTAAACACTGCAATATCACGTGACAGAAAAATCTTTTTACGTTTATTATTGTCTATGTTTTGCATTTTCATTGTAAAAAGGAATAATTCATTTGTGTCTCTACGTTTCCCACGTCTTTAATCCCCATGTTTTCAGTATTTGATGGTATTCATAAAAAACGTTCCAAACCTTCTGAACATTTACTGCTTGAAAGCAAAGGGCAGGTTATTAAAGAGTTTGCTCGACGCTTTTATCTTGACTCCGTTTATCGTGAATGGTTTCATGCAGGGTGGACTAGAGAAACATTTATCTTCTTAAAATAACTCATTTATAAAGAGATGTGGAATTCCAGTGATTTCGTAACCGCGTCAAAAGTTATACTTCTTTTAAATAACTGACCCAGGGGGTCATGTTTGTACATCAATACATAGAGGGGTAGCCTGCAGAGCAGGCGTTTTTTAACGGAAGCTCAGAAGTACATTGATAGCTGCTGTCATCTTGAAAAGCCAAGGAAAAGACTAAGGGAGGAGGAGCCGGGAGGAGAGAGGAAGCATTTTTTCCTGCTTTGCATGATAATAGCGAGGCTAAATTTGTTTTACTTGAATTTACATGGATGCTGAGGGCAAAAATGTTTTTCTTATGATTCATATTTTGGCAGTTACTCCTCAGGTCTCTTTGTCATCCAAAACATTAATGACAGAGGAACAACAAAACATTACTATCGCCTGCACTGCTACTGGTCAGCCCCAACCCAGTATCACGTGGTCTAAGTCGGTCGGTTCTTTACCGAAAGAAAGAAATAAAGTGATAAACGGAGCTCTGACGATCTACAATGTAACAAAGAAAGACAGGGGAATATACATTTGTAAGGCAGAAAATATTCTTGGATCAGCATCAGACACGGCTCATCTGATGGTTTTCTCTCCCCTGCGATTTAAAGATCTCCCTCCCCGAATGGTGACACCTGTAATTGGTTCCACGCTCCGTTTACCGTGTGTGGCCGAGAGTGACTTAAGACCCTCAATTACCTGGACGAAAGGTGGAATGTCGCAACTTTCACTTTCCTCGAACGTTCTTACGAACGGCACTCTAGTTCTTACCAACATAAAAAAACCACACCAAGGATCTCACACTTGTAGGGCCACCAATGCTCTTAAAACAATAGAAGCTAAAGTCAAAGTAAATTCTCCTGTTGCTTCTTCCTGTTCTTTAATAAGAAAACACATCAGCAGTGTAAGTGGAAATTACGTCATTGATCCAGACGGTGAGGGAGACCTGGCACCCTTTACTGTATATTGTGACATGGCTGACAAAAATGGTGTTGGTGTGACAGTCATCAGTCACGACAGTGAGAGCAGAACAAAGGTGCGTGACGGCCTCGGTTGGGGAGGTCAAGGTAGCTACTCACGTGACATTCATTACACTGGAGCGAGTCTGTCTCAGCTGGCCAGTCTCACTAGAGTCTCCTCACACTGTGAGCAGTTTATCAAATACGAGTGTTATGATTCGGTCTTGCGACTTTACAGTAGCAACCCATACGGATGGTGGGTGTCACGTGATTCTTCTAAGATGACGTACTGGGGTGGAGCATCTGTCAGTGGTAAGTGCGCATGCGGGATGACCAACTCGTGCGCAGACTCCAGTTTTGGCTGTAACTGTGATAAGAATGACCAAGTATGGCGCGAAGACAGTGGTCTCCTGACTGACAAGACAAAGCTTCCAGTAAAACAGCTCAGGTTTGGTGATGCAGGGAACAGCGACAATCAAGGTTACCATACTCTTGGAAAACTGAAATGTTACGGCTCATCATAGATGATAACCATTAACATATCGCGTAGAAAAAACTTTGGAGTTTTAAAAACATTTCAAGACTATAAATACAAAAACAAACAGCAAATACTTAATTAAATATAACTGTAGCTCAGGAGGGATAACAGCCTTACAAAAACGACAACACTGTCGCCTTTTTTTTAGTTTGGCGTCAGTGTCATCAGTTTAACATCAGTAACAGCTGCTGTACAATAGATCTACCTTTTAGCAAATGTTTAGGATTTACTTGACCTGTAGAGTTGCTTTGGAACTGATTTGTTTTTTGGACCTAAGCATTTTTTTGGTTAGTACGTTCTGCTGCTTTACCTCTACGACAGTGTGAGTAACAACTGCACGAAACCCACATTTTTTAATGAACCAAAAAACGGAAAGGAACCGCAAAAGTCTTTTATCAATAATAATCTTGAGGTAACTGATCCATTTTGAATACGTCGCAATGTTGTGGCCCTAGCCAACCATCTGTTAGCCTGCGAATGCAACTATTCTCCTTGCTCCTCGCCGCTAGGGACGTTTCGCCAGGAGGAAACGTTCCTGGCGGGCGAGGAGCAAAGAGAAACGGCTGTATTCGCAGGCTAACCATCTGTGACTCACTGAATTTGAAGCCTTAATCCCTAGAAACAAGAACTCACTACGGAAACTTGCTTATTAAACCTGTCATGAAAAAAGAGGCTGGTGGAATGGCTTGACCTTAGCCCAAGAATGAAAAACAGCCAATTTAATTACTTTAATCTTCAACAAGTCAGTCTTGACTGACTGGCCGAGTGGAGCATTTTTTTAAGCAGCTTCTAAAGAACACCAATTTAACATTCCATTTAGGCCGTTAAGTAAGACTTACGAGCTGCTACGTTTTTCTGAACCTAGTAAAATCGTAAGTTACTTTATCATTAATCTTACTGAAGCAGAAAGTTGAAACGATTTAAGAAAATTTCAATTGATGTTGGATGAAAAGCCTAATAACCAACTTACATGGTCTTACATCGACTCGGTAAGTTAAGCACACCATGCTTTTCCCAATAGAAAAATGGTGCCAGTTTTCCTTGTCTTTCAGCCCGGCCGCCGCTGAATTTCTGAGGGACCAGAAAGGTTAGATCGGACTTCAACATGTAAAGGCGCACGATGCCGTTGCTTCAGTCCATGTTTTGTCTCACTCCACCCACCCTCAGGATAATGATGACACGAATCAGATAGACCACGACACCGGGCATACGTCCCCTTGGCTATAAATGCCCACCAAATGTCACGGGATCTTTTATGCCCTCTTTTAACTGTTGTTTAAGGATGGAGGAGAAAAGGCCAATGACGTAACGTCACCACCCTATGACGTTATCATCTGAATGAGTTTCGATAGGATATTTACTTGAAGTATGAAAAATAATAACTTGAAAAAAAAAACTCTTAGCTAGTTTACTCAGAGGGTCACGTCACGCTCATCAGTGCCCGGCGAGATCTATCAAAACCATGAACCTTTACTTTTATTTTGGTTGGCATCAGGGTTGTCATGCTGTTCTAAATATCAAACATGGGGGTACTGGGACTAAGACTGCCTTTACCTTAGTACAATTGCAAGTTTGACTTAGACTGAATACTATTCCGTCTGGCATATCGAGTTATTTTACTCACCAAGTACCAAGTGTTTTTACGATCCGCTTTTGTACTCAATGCCTTCAATGCCAGTAGAAGAACGGTTTTCCGGTTTTATTTCTAGGGTAGATCCATAGAGGGGATCCATGAGCCCGGGGTGGAGGTTTATAGGGATGTGCTGCTGGTTGGGTCGCATTTTCACGACTGAATTGACTATAGAGTTACTAGGATGGGGTCGCACATTTTCGGATTTTGGGGGTAAGACAGTTCTTCATATTTACGGTTGGCAAACGTACCAGAATGTTTGTACTGCCATGAAAGGTGAAGTGTTCTTCATTCAATCTAAAAAATGGGCCAGTTCATTAAAATAGAAAGTGACTAAGTTGGGATCGCGAAAATTACATATTTGCCCAAAAGTGACTAAGATAGGGGTCTACAATTGGCCACAGAATAGACTATGATGAGGTAGGGGCTCTTAGAGGCAAGCGGCACATCATCCCGGCAAAAATTGACGCAAGTACCCCCCCTTTAGCTCTCACATTTTTCTAAATTCAACCCGCTTAATACGGACACTTTTTATGGCCCCCTTAATTTTCGTATTAACGGGGCGGTACAATCAAAATAAGTTTCGTTCCTTCAGAATTCGTCGGCTAAAATGCCAACTTAATCGTTCCCAGTAATTGGGTTGTCCCTATAACGCAATGCTTGTCGGTAGTCGAAAGAAAACGTACCGGTCAGTTAAGTCGCGATCGATTGAAACACATTTTGTACAATACCGTTTGTTTGTTGCAATTGCAACGCGTAGCAGAAACGTTATTAGTCCTATCTGAAGCATATGCTTCTGGTCCTAAATGTAAGTTTTTCTTTTAACCAATCTTGATTAGTGGGTGACCTTGACTGGCGGATTGATCAGTTGTATTTTCATAAAAGTTCATCCCACTGAATTAGAAAGCTGATTCAAGAAAGTTTTAATTGACTTACTTGGTCTTGGACCGACTTGTGGGTTTAGCAAACCCCTCCCCCCCAGCAAACACGGTGCTATAGTTTTCCCTGTCTAATAGCAAGTTGCTGAATCGCGGAGGGACCAGAGAAATGACCGGAATGTAAGGCTGAATTGTCAGCCGCTTCCGCCCATGTTTGATCTCACCTCACCCATCCAGGCCAATGACGGTATAAGTTAAATGAACTAGGATATCAGGGCCTACGTTACGTAATCTAGATCTCCATGTACATCACCCAGAAGGTTACCGAGTGCTGCACGATATAAAATGCGCAGTTACTGAATTTTAGTGGCTGTACCTTAAGGCAAAAATGATGCAATTGATCGGCATATAAAACTGGTTCAAAAACCCCACTACTTTATGCGATAAATAGAAATACACTTGTTAAAAAACTTTTATAGATGAGGACAAGAGACGATAATGAAACGACGGAGACTATGGCGTCTATGGCCCAACCAGACTTGAAACACCTCAAAACCCCCTGGTGACCCAGATTATTTGACTATCACTTGATGCTTATTAAATTTCAAAACTTAGTAAGAGTTCAGATCTATTCGCTTAAACTCCAAAGAAACTCCGACCATTTAATCCAAACCAGAACCCCAGAACCCCAGAACCCGGAGCGAGCAACTTCCATGCGCTCGTGTCACGGCGTTTTCACAGACCAGCTTATTTTTCGAACGGTTTTGGCGCGAATTTTGAATATCTTTCAAATTCCACGAACCAGTCAGCGAAACCTACAGACTTAAAATGATGTTTTGTGCCTTTTAATAGCATTTAGATTTCCTTTTTGATATCTTATAATTCGAACGCGCTCTAAGACATGGTAGAGATTTTTCGCCCGGAAAAAGTGTCCTAAAATGTGCCTAAAAATAAACTGGTCCGTAAAAACACCGTTAGAGACGAGAGAGCATCGCGGTCACTTTTGTATGGGACTGCCCCCTCCGGACCCACACGTTCTATCACATAAACTACAGGAAATGATTACTCAGTTTGCATGTAACAAACCAGCTACACGACCTCTTAATTAATGTAAGCGGAAAGCTTGCGTGGTGCGGCAAAAACAAGATTTACTCAGTCAACTGAAGTTTAGAATGATACATGCACTGTGAAGTGCTTAAGTAACCTTCGCACGAGAGAGAAAAAAAGAAAAAAACTCGTCTGTTCAAGCTAACTCTCAAGGTCACTTTTCATATTTGTCGCGAGCTTATGAGTCGTGTTTGGCCTGTCAATACTTATTCTAAGAGCTATCAGCTCCGTCACCTATAATCGACCAGTGGCGGATCCAGACCTTGAGATAAGGGGAGGCCCGGTCATCCAGACCCTTAGGTAAGGAGGGACGGTCTCCCAAAAAAGTTTTTTCGGCCCTTCAGGCCTCAGTTTGGTCTAGAGATAAGGGGGCCGGGCCCCTCCCCTGGAACTGCCACTAATAGGCAATATGATGACCAAATATCCTAGTTTTGCAATTTGAAACACGTTTGACCTTAGTAAATTTGATACTTACTTCCTGTTTTGCTTGAGGCCCAGAACACGCAGAGACAAGTTAAGGCTTTTTGCAAAAAGACAGTCCTTTATTATTCACCCGAGAAGAATTACTGAATCAGCTGAAAAGCTTCAGTTTACGAGTGAATCAAATACTCCATTTCAGTTAATGCTTAAGTTGCCACGCCGAAAAAATGAAGCAACCGACAAGGAAAGAAGAGAACGGCCGTACGTGTAGAAGACAAACACTGGACAGCTTGAGTTGCAAGTCAGCTTTGCTGTTGTCTGTGGTATGTTGTATAGCACTGATTCACGTGGAACTCAGAATACAAGATCATCATCGACTGATATCAACTTCAGTAACACACTGTGATCGGATGGAGAGTAAAATTCTTCAAAAAGTTCAACAGAATAACGAAGAATGGCAAACTACGAAAGGCAGCCATTTAGGGGGTCAAAGACAGCAGAAAACGGGTAGGTTTGTAACGGATCATGTCAAAAGTCAGATTAATTTTGAGCCAAAAGGAGCAGTTATGCCAAACTGTTGTTTTTCAACCAATCTATCTTCAGGGCACCCAAAGACGGTTTCCTCCTAAATTCATTGAAAACGCTCTTTAGGCTATCCAGAGTACTTTTAGATCTTTAGAAATGCATTCTAAGCGGCGCTATTAAATTAGTTTTATCCGTTCGGTCATCCTAGGAGAACTCGAGTCTTTTCGAAATTGCAAGAGTTTAAGTATTATTTTTCCGAAAATTTTAGATAAAATGTAACGTATTATAAATTTGAGAAATTTTCTGATTCCTCTCTTCATCACATTTGGAAATTTTAGGTTTCTTTTTTTTTTTTCCTACGAAAAATAGCCTAACCTGGACATTGAAATGTGAAAATTAAACTTCAGAAAATCGTAGGGAATTTATTAGATAAGCTTCCAATATTGTGCATGAATGGAACGGTCATCTAGAAATTTTTAGCTATTCTCAAATAATAGAAAATTCCAGGTAATATTTGCTTCACCGAACAGATTTTAAACTGGAAACAGTCGTTGGGTGCCCCTTTGTCTTGCTGTATGTGTCTCTATATTACCCTGAGTCACCGCTTCGCGGCTCGCTCTCTCTTTCACGAAGAAAAATTTCAAGAAAAACCTCTGGGACCAGATATTTCACGGATAGAAAGCAATCTTTCGTGCGTAATACAATTTTGTTATTGTTTTAGCGTTTATAAATTCGGTTAAAATGTTGATGATTCTTTCGCTATTTGTAAGGCCCCGAAGTCACCAGCTCAAGACAGAAGCGCTCATCGCCTGTTAAATCACAGAAAAAAAACACACAAACAACCTCCAATGTAAAAATACTGATTAAAGAAGAGCTGCGACTGTTACAGAACCAAATCTGTGCTAAAGATGAAACGCTTTGCCGCTCAGGAACAAAAGGTAACAAAGGACGACGGAGAAGGCCTGGAACTCGAGGGAGACCAGGTCCCCCAGGGAGGCCCGGGCCTGAGGGCCCTCCTGGTAAACATGGACCAATAGGACATCCAGGGCTAATGGGTATAAAAGGGGATCTCGGACGTCCGGGTGATCCTGGTCCCGTGGGGCCTCGAGGCCCACCAGGCGAGGAAGGAGTAAAAGGTGAGCCGGGCCAGTCCATCTCGGCTCCATCTCTGCTGCAGCGTCCTGTTGAAACCACAATCAATGAAAGTCAGACAGCCATCTTAAAATGTACAGCCGACGGTAATCCATCACCAAAAGTCACATAGTCTAAGCTGAACTCGTCACTTCCTGTGGGGCGCCATGTTGTGGAGTCCAATGGCGCTTTGACCGTGAAAGACGTTAGGCCTGGAGACGAGGGTGACTACAGCTGCAGAGCTGAAAATTTGCTGGGCAGCGTGAATGCTACCGCGAAACTTATTGTCCATTGTAAGTTTATATTTAGCTATTACCTTTTCAATCACCTTAGTCCTTACCATATATAGCCCCTATTTGCTAGGATCTGGTCTGCAAAGCACGCCACTCGAGTAGACATTGCCCTCCTATTTTTCCTAGCCCTCCTTGCCTTCAATATGACCAGCAGACCCATTTTGGTAATAATGTCAGCTCTCGCCTTGCGGACACCCCGCTATAACGGACAACCCTATAGTACCGACAGCAGCTCATAATCCCAGGCAATGAATCACAGATGTTTGACTGAAATTTACTCCCGTTATTCCGGACTCTCGAGCTCGCTAATAAGGATACCAGTTTAAGGTGCCTATAGTGTCCGCTAGCTATAAAAGGCAGTTGACTGTAAAGTTGACGGCACATCGCGTTAATTAAAAGGTATATGTGGCAAATTAAAAGCACGAGGTAAACACTGCAATAACACATGGTAGAAAAATCTTTTTGCGTTTATTATTGTCTATATTTTGCTTTTTCGTTACAAAAAGGAATAATTCATATCATACATTTCCCACGACGTCTGTTATCCCCATGTTTTACTTGATGGTTTCCATAAAAACGACGTTGGAAACCTTCTGAACATTTACTGCTTGAAAGCAAAGGCTTTTATCATGACTCCGCTTATCGTGAAAAGGTTCGTGGAGGTTGGACGAGAGGAACATTTCTATCTTCTTAAAATAACCCAGTTTGGAAGAGATGTGGAAGTCCGAAGATTTTTTGCACTGCGTTCTTAGTTAGACTTGTGTTATATATTCAACCCATGGGGTTCTTTTTGTACATAACAGGGTTAAACTTGTTTTACTGCAATTTAGATGGATGCTGAGTGCAATCCTTTTTTTTTTTTTCATGATTTATGTTTTTGGCAGTTACTCCTCAGATCTCTTTGTCATCCCAAACATTAATGACAGAGGAGAAACAAAACATCACTATCGCCTGCACTGCTACTGGTCAGCCGCAACCTAGTATCACGTGGTCTAAGTCTGTCGGTTCTTTGCCGAAAGGAAGAAATGAAGTGATAAAAGGAGCACTGATAATCTACAATGTATCAAAGAAAGACAGGGGAATATACATTTGTAAGGCAGAAAATATTCTTGGATCAGTGTCAGACACGGTTCTACTTATGATATTCTCTCCTTTGCGATTTAAAGATCCCCCTCCCCGGATGGTGACTCCTTTTACTGGTTACACTCTTCGCTTGCCATGTGTGGCCGAGAGTGATCTGAGACCGTCAATTACTTGGAAAAAAGACGGAATGTCCTCACTTCCTGAAACTTCAAATGTTCATAGGAACGGGACTCTAGTTCTTACCAACATAAAAAAATCACACCAAGGATCTTACACTTGTAGGGCCACCAATGCTCTTACAACAATAGAAGCTAAAGTCAAAGTAAATTCTCCTGTTACAATTCCTTCCTGTTCTGTGATTAGAAAACACGCCAGCAGTGTAAGCGGAAATTACGTCATTGATCCAGATGGTGAAGGAGGCGCGGCACCCTTTACTGTTTATTGTCACATGGCTGACAAAAATGGTGTTGGTGTGACAGTCATCAGTCACGACAGTGAGAGCAGAACAAAGGTGCGTGACGGCCTCGGTTGGGGAGGTCAAGGTAGCTACTCACGTGACATTCATTACACTGGAGCGAGTCTGTCTCAGCTGGCCAGTCTCACTAGAGTCTCCTCACACTGTGAGCAGTTTATCAAATACGAGTGTTATCATTCGCTCTTGCGACTTGACAGTAGCAACCCATACGGATGGTGGGTGTCACGTGATTCTTCTAAGATGAAGTACTGGGGTGGAGCATCTGTCAGTGGGAAGTGCGCATGCGGGATGACCAATTCATGCGCAAACCCCAGTTATGGCTGTAACTGTGATAAGAATGACCATGTATGGCGTGAAGACAGCGGTCTCCTGACTGACAAGACAAAGCTTCCAGTAAAACAGCTCAGGTTTGGTGATGCAGGGGGCAGCGGCGATCAAGGTTACCATACTCTTGGAAAACTGAAATGTTACGGCTCATCATAGATGATAACCATTAACATATCGTGTAGAAAAAACTTTGGAGTTTTAAAAATATTTCAAGACAATAAAAACAAAAACAAACAAAAAATACTTAATTAAATATAACTGTAGCTCAGGAGGGATCACAGCCTTACAAAACGACAACACTGTCGCCTTTTTTTTTAGTTTGGAGTCAGTGTCATCAGTTTAACATCAGTAACAGCTGCTGTACAATAGATTTACCTTTTAGCAAATGTTTAGGGTTTAATTGACCTGTAGAGTTGCTTTGGAACTGATTCGTTTTTTTTGTCTCAAGCATTTTTTTTGGTTAGTACGTTCTGCTGCGTTACCTCTACGACAGTATGAGTAACACCAGAAACTCATAAGGGGTTTGAACCCCTTATGGGTTTCTGGTAACACTGCATGAAACCCACACGTTTTAGTGAACAAAAAAACGGCAAGGAACTGCAAAAGTCTTTTATCAATAATAATCTTGAGGTAACTGATCCATTTTGAATACCTCGCAATGTTGTGGCCCTTGCCAACCATCTGTTAGCCTGCGAATACAACTATTCTCCTTGCTCCTTGCCGCTAGGGACGTTTCACCAGGAGGAAACGTTCCTGGCGGGCGAGGAGCAAAGAGAAACGGCTGTATTCGCAGGCTAACCATCTGTGACTCACTGTATTTGAAGCCTTGATTCCTAGAAACAAGAGCTCACTACGGAAACTTGCTTATTAAACCTGTCATGGAAAAAAGAGGCTGGTGGAATGGCTTGAGAAGTGTTAGAAATAGATCTTACAAAAAGAAACAACATCGATGACCTTAGCCCAAGAATAAAAAACATGAAATTTGAGAGTTAAACGGAAGTGAGCCTTTTTCTCTTTTAATATTCCCTGACACCTACCAAGTGTCTTTACTCTTATAGAGACGATTTGCCCAAGAATTTGTTCAGAATCACGGCCTAAGAGTTCAAAACGTTCACTTCCGGTTGACTTACGTCGCTTAAAAACGTCGTTATACTTCTAAAGAAGACCATTCTGGGCGTGGTCAAGTCTTAATGTGACCTCCAAAGGATTTTTACCATTCTAAAACAGACAGCCGAATTAGAGCTATAGTGATTTCAACAGGGCTAAAGTTGGTTTTATTGACTGAATTTTCAACACAGAATGATGGCGTTTACATTTGTTTGTTATAGACGTTTGTTGTGGAACCGCCATTATACAGGGGCACCTAACGTCAATTTTTGGAAAATATCTGTTCGAAAGACGATTTGAGATCTAGAATTTTCGGAACATTTGTTGTAAAATTTCTTGCTTGCCTGCCTCTCCTAGGATTTTCGAACATCTAAAAGATGGTTAATTTAACGGATTTTTACCCCAAAAAGGTCATCTAAAATTTTCGGGAACCTTTTTTCTGGTTGAAATTTTCGACTGAAACGGTAAGTTTTGATCCCAATAATTTTCGGATCACTAGACTTTCAGTTGGGAAATCCGAACAGATGAAAAATTTTTAGGGGGTAAAAATATGCCTATATCTACCGTTTAAATACTAAAATACGTTTAACAATGCTATGTTTAAGTGGTTTTGAGCTATATTCTCGTTGGGTGCCCCTGATTATACAACGAAGTGACAAAGGTCTGGCAAAATTTGTTGGCTATACCGAGGTTTCGTTATATCGAGGTTCGTTTTCGTATATTTTACTATAACTGGGGTAAAGAAAATCGTTCATTTTATCGAAGTACAAAACGTACAGCCCAAAAATAATGCAGGACTTTGTTATATAGAGGTTAGTTATATCGAGGTTCCACTGCACTGGCTTTCTGTTCTAAACTCCCAGATCTGCAATTTACATCAAATTAAGCGAGTTCGATTGCAAAATCCGGATTTAGAGTTTGAAATCTGGATTTCGGATTTTGCAATAGAACGCGAAATCCGAAAACGGATTTCACCTTCAAGAAATCCGTCCTCAAGGTGGATTTCAATTAAGAAATCCAAATTTCATGGATTTCCTTTTTACGGTTCGATTGGGAAATCCGAAAGAGGGTTTACAAAATTGTTCTAGTGAACAGCGGTGTTCTTTTTCCTAATTATGCGTGCGCGTGCAAGACCGCTGTTCTTAAGAACAGTTTTTAAAATTCTCTTTCGGCTTTTCCAGTCGAACGGTAAAAAAACGTATTTCTCAGCGTTGAAATCCGTTTTCGGATTTCACTTTCGACTGCAAAACCGAAATCCGGATTTTAGAATCTGAATCCAGATTTCCCAATGAATCGAACGCACCCCTAGTAGAGGGTGTGAATGGGGTTAACCGCCTAGCAACGGAGGGCGAAAAGTATTACTGACTACCGACAAAACGAGTAGAAAGTTACCGACTAGCGACAGCCGAAATATTAACCGACTACCGACATTGCCTGACATTATCAATATTTGTTTTCAGAAAAAAGAGCATTTTGCATTTTCTGCCCTTTTTTCTAGCCGTTAGGAAGTAACCTCTTTAAATTTATGACTCATCAGATGGTCTAACAGAAAGAACTTCCTACATTACTACAACCAATATCATAATCACAGAGGTCACAGGTTAAAGATGGTACCGGCCTTATAAATTTTATTGAAAAGACAAAGGTGAAAAAACCGAACGTGCAGGATATGGCATTTCCGAGAGTCCAATTTTCCAAAATTTTGCCGGAGGAGAATGCCCCCGAATCCCCCTATATAATTCGTGGAATTGGGCCTGATAGTCTGTTTGTTTCTCCAGTAACCTGGTGCTTAACTTTCAGTTACAAAAACAACCTCCATACCTAGACCAAACAAACGATGATACCGAATCTGGATGAAGTAGAAGTTTGAACGCCAAAGAAACTATACAAAACGAGACTAAGTTGCCACTGAGAAAATCATCAAGTCAATAAGTGATCAATAGTCTTCGTGAATAATGAATCTGGAAGAAAATTCTTGTAGGAATCATGAATCATCGAGGCAAAAACGGCAGGAATCATCAATATCAAGATTCAAATGATTCCGCTTCTACCCTCGAAAACACTGACAAAGCTTAAGAAAAACCGTCTTTAAACCAACTGTTTGAAAACGCTACATAGATGATATTTTTTCCCTATGGGACATAAGTAAACCAGACATGGTAGATTTCTTCAAATTCACGGAACAAGTAAACTTACTTCACCCTACTGCATTACTTGCTGTGAAATTCACGGCCGAAATATCTGGCACTAAGACAATCTTTTTAGACACGGTGGTATACCAAGGCACAACAGTTAACGAAAAATGAGAAAAAGCTATCATTGACGTAAAGACGCATTTTAAACGGAAACCTTCCAGTATATACATTTTCACCTCTTATCACCCACCAATTGTTAAAATGGATTTGACAAACAAGAAGCCTTGAGAATCCTACGAAGAAACTTCTCTGAGGAAGTATTTCAGATTTCGAAGAGCGGTTGATGGCCAGAAGTTGGCCACACAATTTTGAAAGAAAAATTGCTATTAGAAGTAAAACCCACAGAAGGAAAGCAGCGCTCCTGAAACAAAGCAACAAGGAAGAAAAAGAAATATTGCCTTTCGTGACACAATACAAGCCCCTAGTGTCTATTATAAAATAAGCGGTAATGAAAAAGTGTAATCCCATACAAAACCAACCACTACCTTGCCAAATTTTTAAAGAACCACTTAACCCTCGGATTAGCGAACAGCTACTGAAAACGTCAGGTGCTGATGTTTTATCCTCTTGGAAAAATCCCAGAAAAACCTAAGGGGGTGTGGCATCCACCCCCCCCCCCCCTCCCACACACACACACACCCCTTGTACGTCCGAAGGTTAAAGTTTTACCAGCAAAACATTGTCCTTCTTTAAGGCAAAGAGAATAATTAAAGTATCCAAAAGGCTAGAGTCCATTAATTAATTAATTACTTTTTACTGTGCCCTGTAGTCGACAGGGAAACCACGTTCGCATTTACAATAAAAGCTTTAATGATTTTATCAGTACTCATCATATTCATTTGGCAAACAAGAGGGTTGTCCAATACTCCGACAAATTTATGCATGGCATTGTATTGTATTGTCTTCACATTACAATACTGTACAAAAGAATAACAATAAAGAACGAAGCAAAACAATGAGAAATTTAACAAAGCCTTGCATAAATTTGTCGGAGTAAAGAGTGAATGTTGTTCTACAAATGAGGAGGAATAAAAACAAATGCTAGGAAAACGAATAAAGGGGCGTAACCGCCCGTACGCACTTGCGTAAGAGTCAGTGAAGTTTAGTGTAATCAAATGATGCATTCTTACAAATTTTACTCTTCCCTTAGGGATCAAAGACTTGACACTGGGTGAAATACATAAAAAATATTATAATTAACAAGCTTTTTTACTTATAAACTGAGATTTTCCGACAACCGACAAAAATAAAAAAGTTTAACCGACCTGACCGACAAAGCAACTGAATTTTAACCGACAACCGACAAGTGAATTCCCCCCCCGCTTCAGACCGTAATAGTATTCACTTTCCTTTGATATGCAGGGGCGGCGGAATATTTTTGAAAGTTGGGGATGGGATTGACAAGCGACTTTGAAATAGGGAGGCTGAGGAGATTTTCCTCTCTAGCTTTTAGAAAAGCAAAAATCCCTTGTTCCAACCAACCAATCTCGTCCCCATGGAAAAGCATTGGGGACGAAGTTGAGCTCCAAAGTCCCCATGATATGGGAGGCCCAGTTCCGGGCTGGAAATATAAATAAACTGGCTGAGATTAGAGTTTTCTCACCATACGTTAAGCTGGAATACAATATACGATAATTTACTCGTCCTCTGTAGGAATTTCAGTAACTTGAGTAAAAAAAGTATTATTTGACTTGTTTGACACCAGTTATGTTAAGAAGCTGCTTGGTAACGGGGTACAAAGCCGTAAAAACAAACTGCCGCAGTTCCGATCACGAGATCATAATTACATCACGAGTTGTTACTTGCTTTATTGTTGTTCGCGTTGTTAGCATAACGGGTTATTCCTGTCATGTAATATATATTTATCCTGGGTAAACAAGTTTCGATAAGAGGCCTGTTGTGGAGCTAATAATTTTCAACTTTTATCAACTTTTCCGCACAATATTCTGCTTCAAATCCGTGCATATTACTATTAAAAAATAACGAGGAATGTAAGGGAAGCAATTTTTTTTCTTTGTCTATGAATCGCGTCTCATTGGAACCTGGAGTGAACTCATGTTTGTCACGCGCGCATGAATAATGATCAGATATGACGTAAAGTCACGCGACAAGTGGAAAACGCATAAGAAAGCGGGACTGTTCACGGGACTTTCAAAATGGAGGTGTATTTTTCTTCGTACAGATCAGCCTAAAGCTTTTGCTCTGATCTTTCTGTTCTTCTAGGGAGATAATCTCAAAGTAAGCCTCAACTGCAAAGATGTCAAGTCAAGGAGAATCTCTTCATAAAGAAAAATTTAGATTTGCGATCGATCGAGGAGGAACTTTCACGGACGTTTATTCAGAATGTCCGAACGGAGAAGTAAGAGTGATGAAACTGCTTTCTGTAGATCCTGCATATCCTGATGCACCGAGAGAAGGAATAAGAAGAATTCTGGAACAGGTAAATCGTAATGTGATGCTGATGTATTAGTTTGAAATTGAAGAAAGCCCGCCCGCCCCTGTCAGGGAAATTGAATTTTGACAGAAGGCAATTAGTAAGTTAACATCCGAATAAAAGAAAGTGAAAGGAATAATAAAATGATGTTTGTGTAAAGAATTTTCAACCCAACTCATACATGTATTGATTTATTTATAAGATTTTTCTGGTTGAATGAGAGCAGATTTGGCGCGCGCGCGCACCTCAATTCTTCGCAGATCCTGGGGTGGTGGGTGGGATAGATGGGTACAACAGTACTCAACAAAATGTTTATACAGGGAGGCTGCGCCCCGAGATCCAACCCCTTACCCTTTAATATACCATTTTTCCTCAAAAAGGCACCCCTTTTGTATACTTTCTATTGACTAATGGTACCTCTTTCACATCCCTTGTTTAGAACTTTGCATCCCTAACTGCTCTAAATGCACTGTCCCAGTATATGGTTCCGGAAGTATAAAGCCTTAACCTGGTAACATATGGTGTGTGACCAGAAGTGTCACAAAACACTCAATAGCTGGTGTGACATTTTTAAAAAAATGATTGTAAATTGCACTTAACTGCTGATGAGAAGGAAGGGTGAGACTCACAAAGTCTCTGCCTCAAGGTTACCCTATTAAAGTACCACTTGACCCCAGGGGGGAGGGGGGTACTCCCTTAAGCTATGTATGTATGTGCTGCCCCAAAGGGTACGGTTGTTGGGCCTTTTGGTCTGAAAATGGGTATAGACTTTGCCCATTTGTTGTATGGAATCAGGTATGGTTTTCAAGGGAACTACGGGAGTGTTTGCATGTATTTATTGTTTCAGTTCCAAATGAATGAGAATCAAATAGAAATATGCAAATTTGAAATGCATGTGAAGAAATTTTTTGTTTCCAATTTAATCTAAGTAATCGTGACATAGTTTCTGCCTAAAGACCAGGTCTAAAAATGGGTATGGATTTTAGAGGTCTTGTCTTTAAAGAGGTGTGAAAAATTACATTTTTTGTCTGAACTAGGGTCAGGATTTGGAGAACCAGGTGGCACACCCACACCAAAATTTCCCAGGAGTGCCCCTCCCAGGCACTTGACAGAGAAGGTACCCCTTTCATATACCATCAAATGTCAAATGGTACCTCCTTCGCATACCTAAAAAAGAACACAGTATCCAAGTTATTTAGCTGACCCTATAACTTGTCTATCTCTTTAATGTGAATAAGTTGACTTTTGGGAAAAGCCTTCTTATATACGCCATTATAGAGAGTAAGCTCCCCCTCTCCCCATAGGCCCACTGACTTGCCTAAAATGTATGGTTGTGCCAGTGGCTGTTTTCTATTTCAGCGGGAAAGTTTTTGGGAAAACCCTGAGGAACTAGTGGGTAACAGAGCAACATTTTCACTACAGTCAATTTTCCAGTCAAACTTACTTGATTGTTTACCTTTTCCTCTGGCAGTTTAACTGAATCATGCTTATTTTAGATCTTTTTTCCACCGCACTAGTTACTGTGAACAAATGAAGTATCTGTGGAATGTTACATGTATTGTGTTGCAAGAAAAAGCCAATCAGGTGTGGGAAACTAAACCACAAGCAAGATAGTTATTAGTTTGTGGTTTTGTGGCAAGCTCGCATCTCTTGATCTTTTCTGTGATTGGCCACAACACAATAAACACTCCTGAAATATGGTTTGCTGGTTTGACTGTAAGGACTGTAACTTGTTTATGTCTGTCATGCATTTTGCAACATCGTTTCACGTGGGTAGTTGGAGGGTGGATGTACTGTTGAGGGAACAATTTTGCAGAAATGCAAGACCAAATGTAGCATTCTGTGATTATAATGATCACATTATTATTATTATAATTTTAATGATGCCATTTAATTTTCCAAGGTGACTGGAGTAAAGATGCCAGCAGATGAGCCAATAGATCCTAAATACATTGACTGGATCAGAATGGGTACCACTGTGGCCACTAATGCTTTGTTGGAACGGAAAGGAGAAAGAATGGCGCTTGTTATTACTGAAGGATTTCATGATCTTCTCCACATTGGAAATCAGACAAGACCAAATATATTTGACCTAGTGAGTAAGAGACTGTAATAGTTTGTTAGTCACTTAAACCTCGCTCTTAATGAACTGTCTTTATAAGAGGGATCTACATGTACACCTCACTAAAACAGACACCTTGGGATAGTTCCTAGCATTTGCCGGTTCATTAAAATAGAAATCTTTATGGACAGCTTTGTTAATGTTACATGGACACTTATTTTGCATCCTTGTGCTTTATTTCCACTGTCTGTCTGCCTGTGGGTAATACATTCTTCCTCTGTTTTTTTTTTTGTGTCATTCTTTCTATCATTGAAATGTTGATGTACTGGTCAGGTATCCATGGAAAGTTTTTTGTGTCTTTGTATATTTGGCATTACTTTAGAGTTAGTACACCCAAAATATCCCTGGTTTCCTTGAAAATTGATTTGATTGATTGATTGATTGAACGATTGTTCTATTCTGGCTTACCTTGCACAAGTGGTGGTAATGTTTATCCTGCATGTAGATTTTAGGATAACCAATCAATCATTAATCAATCAATCAATCAATCAATTATGGCTCTATAGGTAGAGTCCAGCTGCATACATTTGATGCATGCATCTTGACAATATTAAATATGTGTAGAGTAGGGACTCGACCAAACTATTTCGGGCCTGCTGGTATATATGATGGATTAAAACGCTTTTGCAAACTATTTTGTGGCAAACACTGTAGTTGATTGTGGAATGATAATTATTAAATAAAATGTTTTGCAGAAAGTAACATGTCCAGAGGTGTTACATGAAGATGTTATTGTAGTCAAAGGAAGACTGGTTTTGTTTCAAGAAGACAGTGAGATTCAGAGACCTGAAAACTGTAATTTTGTCACTGGAAGTACAGGAGAAAAGGTATGACCTGTGGTAATTAATACAAAATGTACTATTGCAATACTATATTGTTAAAGAGAGTCACTGTAAGTCGGAGTGGCAGATGCATCAGTCTTTTATGGTTACCCTAGCATTATAACTGTCACAGCAAAAACATTTTTGCTATATATAATTTAATTATTTGATTTTATGTTGATTTTGATTCAACCTACAATAATTGGTGACAAAATTAGTTGAGACACTTAACCCTAAAGGGGCTTTCTGACACTTAACTGACTTCCAGAGGGGAAAGTAAAGCTTTTCCTCCCCCATCCTCTCCATGCAACATTGTATCACTTTCAAGCTACCTATAAAAAACAACAAACACCCCAACTTTGAATGAAGGGGAGAGGGGAGGAGTGTGGATTCTTTTGTTCTTTGTAGTTACCCTATTTGTCTTTGAGTACAATGTCTCAACAGTTTTGTTGCCAATGGTAGGTCTAGGTTAATTTTCAATTTCAGAACCAACCTTAGTTTAAAAAAATTTACCTGAATCAAATTGGATCTGTAACATTTACTTATCAATAATTTTTTTTACTACAGAATAAAAAAAAATGGCACCTTTTCCATTTTTACTGGTTGCCTGTGGCATGCCCAGGCATGCTATACTTTCGGTTATATCCTCTGTTGAATAATGGCAAGATTGTGCCATAACATACATACATTGTACAGTAACTGGTCAGGCATGTAAGCTCTATACATAATCTGCGATAACCATGCTAAGCTGGTTGACCTATCTACAAATTCCCAGGGTTTTCCCTGCAGGGGTTTTCATTACTTGGTGACTCTTAAAAATAGCTTGGGAAATCTAAAAATTTAATTGTCTTAAGAACATTGAAAGAATAATTAATTAGTACAAATTGTTGCAGTTATAGTGTTTTATTTGACACAAGTTTTGATTTCCCTTCAGCTTGAAGAATGGGAACCCTTAGATAAACAACAGCTTAGAAGCGACCTCCAGGTAACTGAACATTATTATGAATAGAGTAATTAATAAGTTATAGGTTGTTGGCATCAGATTAGGTGTCATACAACCCTGAAATAACATAATTTTTGAATTATTTAATACAGCGAGTCCTTGACAAGGGGATCAAGAGTTTGGCTGTTGTATTAATGCATTCATACATGTAGGTACCGGTATCTGATTTTGTATTAAATAATTAACAAATTGTTTAGAATATAGTGAAACTTTCCTAATTTCCATATTTCGATCCATATAATTTCCACAATGTTCTTCTAGTGGTGACATTAATGTATGCAACAATTTTTAGGGTTTTCTCTCAGTGATCATGCCCTTATTTCCTGCTACATGTACCTCCTATAAAATAACGTATTAACCCTCTTTAGTTCAAAGAGAAACCAATCTCATAGTTTCTCCTAACAATTTCAATAAAGTGATCAAGAGAAAAGGTTATGAAAATTAAGGTTATTAAAATTAACTTTGATCTGTATGGAGACTTGTCTGGAGATCAATGATTTTGTATATGAAAATTCTGGACCTAAAGGGTTAAGAATTAATGATGTTGACCTCCACATTAAGGTCTTACACTTAATGGTTATGGAAATGTATATTTATAAGAACTGCTACTATTTTTTTTCAGGTATGATGTGCATGAGAAAGAAGTTGGTAAAATTGCTCTGGAAATGGGTTTTGAGCAGGTATCGCTGTCATCAACAATAATGCCCATGGTCAGGGTTGTGCCTAGAGGGTATACAGGTAAATTACAGGGGTTCTAATATTTTGCGCGGTCCTGGAGCATTGAAATTCAGGTAAATCCGCGAATTCCCACAAAATTGACAAAAACATGCAAAATACCGCAAAATTCGGTAAAAATCTTATCAAATACATGTCTGTACAACATGTTTGAAACTCATTTCAGCTATTGGGGCTATTTTCTTGCTGTAAGCGTGCAAATTTATCTTGAAACTTCGTCACTGAAATGTGCAAACAACTGGGCATGCACTAGCCATGATGTTAAAGGCTTTGCCATTGGTTCATTTCTTGAACGTATTGTTTTTGAAAGGGCAAAATGAATGATAACCTCTGTTATAAAAACATTAAAAACACTGGTCTGATCATGCAGCGCAAAGCCGATCGACTTCCAGCGAAATTTGCCTTGAAAATAACCACAAAATTGGCCATTTTTTACTGATTGCTTTTGGGTGAAGTTTGCCCTGAAATTTCTGCAAAATTCCCACGAAATCGGCCGATTTTTCCTTGAATTTGTCCTTAAAAATCCTGCGAAATTTGACTTTTTCTCTGTGACCTATCAGAAGCCTTGAAATTATAAGCATTTTGATCTGCTTGTGCACTTACATGTACAGTGACCTTTACCCAAAATGGGTACAGCTTTCTGTTTGGATTAAATTAGTTTGATCTTTGTTGTCATTTTTTCTTAGTTTGTTATTTCAGTTAGATTGTGTGTTTGATTTTCTTACCCCACTCTACATGATGATGTTTAACCCATTCGCTCCTGGAGATTTTGCCAAAAAACGTGTTTTGAAGCTAGTCGAGTGGTTTTCTGGTCACTGTCATGCTATAAAGAGCTAAAACTTACCACAAACCCATTTACCGGTTGTACTCTTCATGGCCTTCTGATCCAGGTGCAAAATATCAGCTTGCGAAGTTCGGGCATGCGCAGAAAGCAAAATTTCGACAAAAATTTATGCATCAGTCAATTCCACCTGTGCCCAGCCCCCCCCCCCCCTGGGCAACCGCGGGGCATTTGCCAGCCTTGTCAGTCCCGGGGGAGGGGCTTTAGCTAATTTAGCATGACCCGGGGGCCGGGCATTGGCCAACCCCGGGGGCACCCCCGGGCTTTTGACATGCACGTTGTTAACTTTAAAACGTGGTCGACATGGAGAATTTCCGAGATAAAGATCAGCAGTTTGTGGCGGATTGGCTTGTCCAGCAAGGGCTAGAAAAACTTGTCGACGTTTTTAAAGATATGTTTTTTTAAATTTCAATATGTACTGTAATCTAAAAAGCCATAATTTCAAAGCAAATAGCAAGAGCGTGAATGAATTGTCGCGTTTTTCGCAGCAGGCCGCATTTGATTCATTCTATATGGTAATTAATAAAATTCCGGCTTTTGGAAATATTAAAAGCTTGCAAATTTGAAATTAAGGACTACAATATGTATAATTAAAAACGTCTGTGTTAGAAAATATTTACGCGTTTCACATCAGGCCACAATTTTAGCGGTGTTTTTGTGCCTGAATGGTTTTTTATCATCGGTTTGCAACTGCTGCCAACTCATTCAACTCATTTTGCGACCTTCGAATTCCAGAAAACGGGAATTGGGCCTCAAAACACACTTCATTTCTTTGCTAGAACAACTTTGCGATCTATTGCAGCGTATGAAAATGAAAACTGGGATTAAAACGATCCCGGGGGTGGGGCATTCGCCCCCTACTTTCGTCCCCACCGCCGGGCATTTGACAGCTTAAGTGCTCCAGCCCCCGGGAATTTGCTATCCATGAGAAAAAAAAGGCTAATTCCCAGGGGTTAGCCCGGGGGGGGGGGGGCTGGGCGCAGGTGGAATTGACTGATGCATTACAAAATTTACTTTTCCCTTTCTCTCCTCCCCTCATTTTTTGCTTTTCTTGCTCATTTTTTTTTCTCTCTTGCTGGGCATTTAGTAGGCTTCATTTTGATGGGAAGAGTTTTTAGGAAAGCTTTTAGGATCTTAGGATTAGGTGAAAGGAAAGGTAGGTGGGTAATGGAACAAGATTTTCATGGAGATTTACAGATCAATCTTGCATGGTTTTTTGCCGTTTTCTCCCGTATCCTTGACTGAATTGTGCCCATTCTGGTATGGTTTGAAAGACCTCTTCACTCTGCACAAGTTAGCGGACAAAGTTAGCCTTGACCGGTAAAACTGATGACGTCACGAGGGTTAGAAAGGACGTGGATCTGCAGGGGCGGTTCAGGGGCGAATGGGTTAATTTCCATAAATATTTGTATTGTAGCCTCTGCAGATGCTTATCTGACTCCATGTATCAAGAAATACATTCGAGGATTTACTGCTGGTTTCAAAAAAGGTATCGAGGTATGTGTTATGGCAAACAGGGTGATCTTGTAAAGCGGAAAAGTTTCGGGATACCAAATCTTGAAATATCTTGCAATGATTAATACATCTATTATTGGCCCCATCCACATGCATCCGGATATTTTTGAAAACATAGATTTTTTTTTGTCAATTTAAGAAAGAAGCATCCACACATAGTGTATTCAAGTAATTATTGTTTTTGCATGTCCACATGACGATTTTAAAATGATGGAAATACAATAGAATCTGTTACAGAGCATGCATCTTGCTAGAAGTGTATGTTGTATGACATCATTTTGGTCCGTCCACATATAAACGAAAAGCCAGCGTTTTCAAAAATCTCCACTTTGGAGATTGTTTTTGAAAATATGCATTTTCCAGTACTGTTTCCAACTGGATGTACATGTGGACGGAAGGCCAAACCAGAGGAAAAAAAATCCCTTTTCAAACAAAAATGGATACATGTGGATGGGGCCTACGTGTTGCAACAGTGAATGGGCCAGTTCCCCTGCCCTGCGTATTATAACTGTAATTTGCCTTAAATGTCAGTAAATATTGTCAACTGAATGCTTACTAGAGTGGTCTTAAACTATCACATATTAAGAGGCTTACACAGCTAATCCAAAAGTTATATATTGAAACCTAGCCCGGCCCTCTGTTGGTGTTTTACATTTTCACTTTTTTCAAAAAAAACCTTAACAGCAATTAATTAGTGAAAATAAATCTGGTAGTTTAACTTTATTAGTATTGGCTGTGATATTAATTCCTGAAGTCCTTATTTAACACTGTGGATGTTAAAATAAGAAAAATGTATTTTAATCTTTTCTCTTCCCATAAGGACAAAGTTCTTTTCATGCAGTCTGATGGAGGTCTCACTCCTGTAGCCAAGTGAGTTAAAATTTGATATCAGTAATATTATTAGTCAGAGTTACTTTTGAACATACCGTAAAATCCCTCCCCGGCTTTAAGCCCCCCTGGAGATAAGCCCATCCATTTGCTAACGAAGATATTAAAAGTTTGTTCCTCTACTTGATAAGTTTGTATTTCAGTATGATTGGACTTGGTAAGCAAATCATTTCAACAAAAGTTGTGTCTTTCAATATAATTCACTATTTTCATACTTGTGCCATCTTTTGACTCGAATATTCGATCTGTGTACTTCCGCGCCAAAGGTGCGCGTGCACGAGTTTATGTTCCAGCCACATTTTTTGTATTTCATAGCCGAATTGCTCGAACTCCTTCCTTGTTTTTTTGTGAATATCACGAAAGATAAACCCCCTTAACACAAAACGTTCAGCTTTGTGAGAGCATAAGCCTGTATACTTCGATTTACTGGCTTATCTGTTGTAGAAATTGCTAAAAACTGGAAAAATCTGAATGTTGGATGGTAGAATGATTGTGGATAAATGAAGGTTTTGAAGGCAAGAAATTAAGGGGAAGACCAAAAGCCCTGAATATAGTAGCTAAAATAGTTTTGAAGAAGGCTAGATACAAAATAAGGGACTGGACAAGGAAGCTCAGTCTCACATTGTTAGAAAGCCAAATAAAAGGGTCATGAAGAGCTGTTTAAAATGTTTAAAACTAGAGGCCTCTGAGATGGCAAAAACAACTTTGCTTAGTCTGCCAATTAACACCCAGCTTGTTTCAAATTTGTAAAGAAGTACAAAAGCCTTACTGTGGAAGGGGGCCAGGATTATTATCTTTTTTTGATTAATGCCCAAAATGTATTTTTTTTCAGCTGCCTAAACTAAACAAATGTTGTTTGGGGGTTGAAGTGGATCCTGCGCACTGGGCGATAAAAAAGCTCAAAATGGATCATTTGTGGGTCTACACGCTGTATCCCACTTCATGCCGCAACGGCTACAGAATGTGATAAAAAAACAAAAGGGCATGCCAGTTACTGAAATTCTGAATACATGTACTTGATACAGAAATAAACATCTTCTAGAAATGTCATGTAAAAATAAAATTTTGATCAAAAGTTATAGTGCATGAAATTAGAGGAACGGACTTTTGGGACACCCTGTAAGCCCCCTGTTTATAGGCCCATCTAATGTATATGTTGTGGTTCAAGTTTTTCCCGTGGTTAAAATTTTATTTTCCTTTGTTTTGGGGTATGGTAATGTATGATAATGAGTTTTAAACAAAGGAAAATAAAATTTAAACCAAGGAAGAAATTGAACCACAACATATATGTGTGTTCCCTTTGTGTTTCCTTACAAACATCAAAATTTGTGTTTTATAGATGTTATTGAAATAAATTCTCCATTTATTGTGACGTACAATAAGAATTAATGTATTATAATTAGTGTAGCTCTTAATGCAATGTTATGTTTGCTTTAAGTTGTTTGAATCTCAGATACGTTTTTATCTTGTTGCTCCGAAACATCCAAAACCCCTAATGAAGTTATATAACCCCAGGGCTTTAAAGTGGGATTTTACAGCATAACGTACATGTATAGTACTTACTAATGCATTACTACCACAACTAGAGCAGGGCTGTCACCAAGATTTCAAGTTGCCAGGAAAATACAACAAGTAGCTAGGCAGGGAATCAAACAGCTAACGATTTCTTTTTGTTCTATTTTTGTTCTATTTTCCTATGAAAGTAGCTGAGGGCCACATTCATAGTAGCCGGGGGAAATCCCCGGCCCGGCCTCGTAATGACAGCTCTGCTAGAGAGCTGCAGAAATCTCTTTTAAGCGACTGGATGCAATCACAACTTGGGCAGAATTCACAGTTCTGCCAGAGACCTCTTGTTTTAACCTCCCTCTATTGGCCTCCTCTATCTGCACTACAGCAACAGCCACTCAAGAGCATTGTAACCGCCTTTTAAAAGCAAGCAACTATGTATGCAGTGGCTGGTAAATATATTTATGCAAATCGATGTCACATGTGGTTTGTACACATCTCTCTCAGGTTTTATGGATCAAGGGCCATTCTTTCTGGACCAGCTGGAGGTGTGGTAAGTTTAAGATCTATTAATTTAGCTTAAGCGCACGTCTTAGAACCTGGGCCCATTTGTTCGAAGGCTGATTAGCGCCTAACCCGGGGTTAAATTTAACCCGGGTTTCTTTTTCTTGTGTTCAAAAGCATTTTCTCGGATAATTTTCTGTTATTTTTAGAGCTTCCAATCATCAACTTGTAGACAAAAAGAATTAAAACTGAAATGCTTTTTAAGCTTTCAAATCTGAATTCAAATCTCGCAATAACCCTGGGTTATCTTAACCCAGCTTTGAACAACTCGGCCCTGGTTGGTAGACCCTGGGAGGGGAGTTTAACTCAATAAAGTTTTACATGGAAAGGCTCCACTGAAAGGTCCAACCTTTACCCTTACAAATTGTACCCCTTTCACCACCTAGTTTACAACTTTGCATACCTTAAAACTGCGTTAAATGCACTGTCTTTTAACTACTGATACAGTAAATCACAAAACCAGAATGTTTTCATGACTATTTTGAACACATGAAATACAATCATCTGTTAGAACTTTTGGGCCTTTTTATAGTCTGAAATGACAGATTTCCTTACCCTTCTGTATACTGCATGTAGTAAAATCCATACCCTTTAATATATACCTGAAGCCTGAAAAAAGGTTCCCCTTTTGGGTACAGCCTTCTTGTATTGGCCATTGTTATATGGCTGAGTCTGTTTTCGCCATGCGATTGGTCAATTTGCGGTCCGTAATTTGCTATACGGACCAAAATTTCAACAAAAATGTTCATTTTGGAGCTCTAAATCTCTTTACCTCGGAAAAAGGTTGAAATTAAGTTACAAGACGTCTATCAACCTTGAGGACTTAGATTTTGAATTTGTCCTTAAACATTTTAAACAGTGTTTATTTGTGAACGAAGGCGATGAAGAAACTAACTCGTAATCTTATCGAAGACGATTCTAGACAGTGTTTAAAAATTTTATCGTAGTGCACAGTTAAGAAGACGAAAATCGACTGGCAGAGATTCGAGATGTTTTGCCTAAGAGAAAATGAGTAATCCTTCGACAAATATGATAACAAACAGGCCTGCACCCGATCATCTTGACGAGCTTCTTTGTCATTTGCAGTGTTTTTCCAAAGACCAACGAAAGAAAGATATAAGCGACTCCGAGCCAGACACAATGTCCAGTTTTCAAAAGACTCCAGCGTCACGGTGGGGAGTGAATACTTACAATGCTCCTAGTTTTGACCGAATATACTTAAAAATATGTCTGTAAACCCAGAGGACTGGGATGTTGACCTTGCCTTTCCAGATTTTAACCTAGCTTTGTTTGAACGAGAACGAAGCTGATATAGAAACTGAATCGTAACCTTTCGTTCAAAAAAAATATGGTGCGTGTTTGAAAATTTAAGCGCAGATCACGCTTGAAGACGAGAATGAACTGGCAGAAAAATTAACGAGCGAATCCTTCGACAATGACAACAAATTTACCTTGAAAAGCTTCTTTGCCTTTTTCAGTGTTTTTTTTACAAGGACCAACGGAGGAAAGATGGAAACGACTTCGAGAAAGACACAGTGCCCGGTTTCGAAAATACTCCAGCGTTACATTAAAGAGCTAAAACTTACAGCGCTCTTAGTTTTGACCAAATAAGCTTTTTCAACATGGCGAATTTGTTTTCACTTTGTTGTGTGCTATTGTTTTCGTAAGCCAATAAAAACCTTCTTCCATGACGCCTGTCAAATGATTGTCAAATTGCTTATTAGCCTCTTTTTTTCGATCCGTACTGTAAATTACGGATCCTCGTTTTTTTCCATCGATTTATGGCCGCGCGCTTCGCGCTTGGGCCATAAATAAATCGATGGGAAAAAACTCGGTCCGTAATTTACAGTACGGACCGAAAACTCGACTAATAAGAGGTATTTATAGGGAGTACCCCCCTGCACCCCCCCCCCTTCTTAGCACTGCCACATGCTAACATTAAAAAAGTATAATAAGGTAAATTTAATGTTGCAAGCTTTTCTTGAACATCTAGAAGTAAAGATAATGTTAATGCTATTGCTGGAATTCTTTGAAAGGGTATAAGAAATTAATTTACTTATTCATGTGTGATACATGACTTCTAAAAAAGTACATAATTATACAGTTGTGTGTATGAACTGTTTGGTGCAAGTGTTGAACCTGAAATAGGTGGTTTATTTTTCTTAAATTGAAATCCAATAATATTATTATTCTTGGTGAAATGCTGCCAAAATCAACAATATTACATGTACATGTATTATGACAGTTTCGCTCATGAAATGAACTGCTGAAATTTTTTAGTACAAGTGTGTTCTTAACAAAGTCAGAAAAGCCTTCTAACTAAACCTCCTTGATGCTGTGGATTCTTTTATTATCCAGGTTGGCTATGCAATGACAACTTTTCAGAGAGAGACTGATCAGCCAGTTATTGGATTTGACATGGGAGGTAATGTGGAAGACTTATGAGTGTTGATTAAAAATAATCATTTCAATTACAAAACAAATTTAAGAAGATTTCATGACTGATTAAATCTGTCTTGCTCCTCAGTCCACAGCTAGTATTGTAGTAAATGGTGAAATCAGTCATATTCTGTGAGATTCTTGCATTCCATGTTATGCCATGCTTAAAAGGGTAACTGGAGAATATGACCCATCCTTGGAGACCCAGGGGCAGTCAGTCGGGTCGGGACAAAAGGCGGGACGAAAGTTTTCAAGTACGGGCGGAAGAGTCGGCACCTAGGGGCTCTTTTGCCCGTACTTTCGTCCCGCCTTTTCTCCCGACCTGACTGACTGCCCCTGGGTCTCCGAGGATGAATATGACCTTGCCCTTGCCTAAGAGGCCCATGTAGCCTGCACAACGTGCGTGTTTTGTTGAGACGAGTATGTAGCTGGAGAAGTAGTCTAGCATGAGACAAGACCTTATTGGTGGCCAGTTCACAGGAGTAACCTTAGCGATGGTGAAGTCTGCACCCATGTAACATTACCTCTTACTTCCGTATAGCAAAGTTGCTGAAAGATAGATGCGGCAAATACACAACTTAAACAGTGTACAGGCTTCAACTTATCAGTAATTTCTCTCATAATCTCAGGAACTTCTACCGATGTGTCTCGTTTTGCTGGTCAGTATGAACATGTGTTTGAGACAACAACAGCTGGAATCACCATACAAGCACCTCAAGTAAGTGGAATGATTATTTTCATGTCCTTATGTCCTTATTGAACTGTTTTGACCAGTTTTAACTTAGTGCAGTCTTTTATTCATGGTTACTTTTCCAAATAAACCAGTAATGATGGATTGTTCCTTTGACAGCTGGATATCAACACTGTAGCAGCAGGAGGTGGATCACGCCTGTTTTTCAGGGCCGGACTGTTTGTTGTTGGACCTGAATCAGCTAGCGCCCATCCGGGACCTGTGTGTTATAGGAAAGGTAAACAACGATTTTCTGCTTAGTATATCTACCATAAATAATCTAATGGATACTCGAGGCATTTATTTGATTTTAGGGGTCCAAAGGAGGCGTTTAATTGGGTTCGTCAGAACTAATGCATCCTAATCTTCGTGTTCCTGTGGTACAAAACCATAAACTTTCGAGGTATCAGGGGCGACTGCCGATTAGCCGCCCCCACTGATTTTATCAGGGACATCTCTACCGGGAAACTGGACTCCTTTCGACTCGATTTCGTTTCCGTAAGTGACGAACGCGGAAACGTAGTCAATGATTACCTTTAGTAGATAGAAGGTGTTTAAAAGGGAGAGTCATCTAGGGTTTTTAAATAACAAAATATCCACTCCATCCATAACCCTATCGATATTCTTTCACTGATCTCAACCTCCATGTCAGAATCCTTATTCAGGGTCTTGTGCTGTCATTATTAGTCTTTCCTTTTTTTGAACTTGACATTGAACCAAATGCAATTCGCAAACCTTTGATAATCAAGAAAGGAACTGTCTAAAATGAATAATTTTGCTTGTTTTCCTATTCTTTAATATTTTGGAGTAATTGGCATGAGCGGCGTCTGTTAGACGGGGCGCTTATTAGAGAGAGGCATCTAATACAAACTTGAAAGCGCGAGAAAGACGTTTCTTAGACAAGAGGCGTTTATTTGTGAGGGGGCGTCAATTAGATCATGTGTGGTACCAGTTGGCATTTTTTATTTCAAAAACATTTTTAAGATACTCTGCATAGTAGCTGTATTAATTTTGGTGGGCAAAAAGACACTGTATATTTTTCATGTAGTTTCTTGTGCTAATTTCCTTACTTGGTATGTAATTACAGTATGGTTTTTGTTTTTCAGGTGGCCCTCTTGCCGTGACAGATGCAAATCTGGTGCTTGGACGAATTCTTCCGGAGTAAGTTCATTCTTTTAGTTTCTTTTTGAAAAAGGTTAGCCACCAATCCAAGGTACCTTGCTCCTTTGTCAATACAAAATTGAAAATGCAAAAATGAAGAGCCACTCTTTCTTTCTGTTATCGTTTTTTTGGGCAGATTCTTCCCGAAAATCTTTGGAAAAAATGAGGACTTGCCTTTGGATTTTGAAGGATCTTGGGCTGCTTTCAAGAAGCTTACAGAGGAGGTGATTTATTTTGATTATTTTTCCATTTTTTTGCTTATTTGTTGTTGATGTTGATGTTGATGATGTTTTGTTGGCACTGTAGGTGCCTTCACTTATTCCAGTAATTAAGTTGTCAGTAGAAAGTTGTTGTTGTTGTTCAGGAGGGCGGATGGCGTTCTGGTCACCAGGATAAACTATTCTTGTCCTTTGATATTTAGAAAGGGCGCATGTTTAACAGCTGCTTATATTTCGCGGTTGCATTGAAAATGTCTGGACAAGGAATGATTAAAGCTAGACTGCAATTTGCAGAGGTGTGATCCATCTTCTGTGTATTGGAAATTGATAATTTGCGGGACCATAACTTACCATAAAAAAGTACGCAGATGTAATCGAACTTAGCCAGTAAGTTAACCAGAGGTTTATTTCCGTCAGTGGCGCAGGCTGTGCTTCATAGGAACACCCCAACGAAGGCTTAAAAGAACAAGCGAGATCTCCATCCTGGAAGACAACTGCTTATGTTTAGAAGTTTTTCTTGGATAGGTGGTTTCACAAGTAAAAATAAATTACAAGTATTCTTACCGCTGAGATTTTTATTGAATTGTCCTGCTCCATGGGAGGAGAGGTGGTGGGTGCTACATATGGGCTGAGGTGGTGGTTAATTCTCTCCCGTGCTCCGAGAGGTTTTTCTCAATTCTCAGGTTTTCTTCCTTCAAACACCAACACTTCCAATTCCAATTCTATGTCGAAAGCGCGAACACTTCAAACGAATTCTTGAGAACTTCTAAGTGCTTCTTGGCAAAACCAATAACACTTACTTTACATTTGTTACCAGGTCAACGAATTTCTGTCAACTCAAGATGAAGGTGCTAAGAAGGAACCAATGAGTGTAGAGCAGGTTGCCATGGGTTTTATTACTGTTGCCAACGAGACCATGTGTCGACCAATCAGAGCTCTAACTGAGGCGAGAGGGCACGACACCGCCCGGCACGTGCTTGCGTGTTTTGGCGGGGCGGGTGGCCAACATGCGTGTTCTATTGCCAGGTCTTTAGGAATGTCAACAGTCTTTATTCACCGGTAAGTGGAAATTTCTGTGCTAAAAGTTGCTTCATGTACCATAAGTAACGACGTGGAATGGCACATTATGCAAATTGTTGGTTTATGTGAATAGCGGTAAACATGCACCTCTTAAGCACACATTGGGAGTCTGGGTAAGTCTTATGTGGCATACCTCACACGTGAGTCCCTGTGCCCAAGTTATCACGCACAAAACAGGGTTTCTTTGTGGTCTATTGATCTTTTTCCAGACTTGTAACCTCCTTTGTTTCGTCCGGGTTCAACCCGTCTCACCGCGTTTTTTCCTTAGGCAATAAACTTTTCTCCGCTTTTGTTTCTCTTCACCCAGGTGAAAAACCGGCGACATACTGCTAGGGCTACACCCTGGAATTAACTGGCATCCCTTTCGAGGGGGTGGGTGGGTGTAATGCTCCCTAATGCTACTAAAACTGTGGTAGGCTGCGGCCATGTGGGCCTCATTGGCTCGGCGATGTGCGCAAACTGTTTCAGTCTTTCAATCTTAACCCCGTTGCTGAACGAACCTGTAGCAGTGCCCTAGGCTATGTGTACACACCATGGTACCCAGTGCTATTTCTAGGAAAATTCCTCTTTGTAGAATTTTTTTGAGGCGGAGTTTTTCGTTATGGTGTATTATTTGTCAGGTTTGCTGGTATCCTGTCAGCGTATGGACTGGCTCTAGCAGATGTGGTGCACGAGGCCCAGGAACCTTGTGCACGTGTTTATGACAAAGGTAAATTGATTATGAGAAAGGTTATTAATAAAAATTTTAGCAAGGATTTTTTTTTCATTTTTTCGTTTTCCAATATTCTTTGTTCTTGGTCCTTGAAGCTATTGTCTCAGTACAGAGCTGCACATATCTGACTTTTGAATGATCGGGTTTAACGGTTTTCAAGTAAAAACTTTGTTTTCCTTGTTTACAGGGTCGTTTAGTTATCTTGATGAGAGGATTGACCACTTAACACAAACGTGCGTCGAGGAATTGAAAAGCCAGGGATTTGAAAAGTAAGTTAGCACAGTGGTGACCGAGCTATGAGCAGCAGAATTGAGATGTGCCTGGTCCAGGCTTTCAGATAGTGGAGTGTGGTGCCAAGTCGTAGAGCAGAATAAAATAAGGAGGGAGAGGGGGCGGCCTGAGAAGGTCATTCCGCTCTCACTCCCTACCCCACCCCCTCGCTTTTTTTCCTGCTCACATCTCTTTGTGTTGTCCTCACAATCTGAAAACCTGGAAATACAGCTGAGCAATGGTAACTTCATCCGTTGTACTTAACAATTACTTCACAACTAATTACAAAGTATTAACAAAAATTAAGAAGAGTGCATGTTACCCTAGATAACTGGGAAAGTGGAGCGACCTTTCCTGGGAGGTGGGACATAATTGGGTCAGGTACACATCGCAGAAACTGTATCTCTGTGGGTCACTCTGTATATTTTTGGACGAGTATGTGTTCCTGGAACTCTGAAATCCTTACCTTTCACCAAACCTTGTTCAGCTGCTGCCTGCAGTTTTGAATCATGTTCTAGACTAGACTTCATATAGACTACATTTCTCATACTAATAGTAATTTTTTTTTCGGAAATAATGCCCTATTGTACACTTGTTCAACTGTTCATTTTATTTTTTTTAGGAGCCAAATCTCCACGGAAGCTTTTCTTCACATGCGGTACAGCGGAACAGATTGTGCTCTTATGTGTACCGCTATACCCAAGGACAATGCACAGGTAAATCTTAATCCTCAGGTCTTCATTGTTTTGCTTGATTGGTTTTTCTTGCATTCTTTTTATGTCCACGTAAAGTAAAAGAGGTTAATACATTAGACGTTACAGTTCTCAAGAAATTGAAAATAGTAAAAGTGATTAACTTCGAGAAATTTATCCTCAAGAACTGGAACCAAAGGTCCTGCATTCTGCAATGAAACTGTGGCGAGAAATGGTTATGATTTCTGTCACACTGGGCAATTGTTCTTGCAACTTAAGTCGAACCAAATTTGCAAATTCTCTTCCAAAGTTGTTGAAACCATGGTCCTGAAAATCAGTTTTTTGGAAGCATTGTTAATGTTAGTTTTTCTCTCATAACGTAACCCTTGGTTATTTTTGACTGAGTTTCTTTTCCCCAGTTTTACTTTTGTTGCAGTCTACTGCACATTTCTTAACTGTCTTTTTTTTTAGCCGGGAGAAGTCTGTCGTCATGGTGATTTTGGACAAGCTTTTAATGAAAGGTTGGAAATTGCCATGCTATTTGCTATCTTTTTAAAAAGCTAAAACTTTTCTCGCTTCCATTGAATACCAAAAATAATAACCTGAGTCCAGTTTTGTTATTGTAGATTATCTTAGATATTGAACCTGTTTCCGGTCGTCTGTTGCTTCTGATGGCAAGAAGTAGACATGGAATTAAAATAATTGTGAAAGTTGGCCCAGCTATTTTAAGTTTGATTGTTATGCCTGCGAAAATCACCAAAAAAATTATTATGGTTAGTTCTCCATGATGAAATTTGGTCTATATCTTCTTTGCAACTTCACAGGAGCATTTTGTGTAATGAGTAGAGTCACTAATTACCGTAAATGCTCGAATTAGCGCCCGGGGTGCTTATTTAGTTTTCTAAGGCAAGAGTGTGTGGGGAAGGGGGGGGGGGGGGGGGGCTAATTCGAAGGGTAGCGGGGCGCTTGTTTCGTTTATATTTTTGGCCTCAAAATGACACTATCTTTATTTCTAGTTAACTTAAACTGTAACGTATAAAACTTTTAAAAAAACGTTATAGAAGATTACTTTTGTGAAACTTGAAAGGTTCTCAAGACGAAGCACCTATGAAAGTGAAGCACCTATGTGCTCACATGGACATTTCTATCGAGGAAATGAGAAGCAAACCCGTACGACTTTGAAGACCATTAATTTTGTACTATTACGAATGTCACATTCATTAAAAGTACCGTATACGTCTCGTATAACGTACCGAGTACTGAACCTCGTTTTTTCTCGTGGAAAAAGGGGGCGCTTATTCCAAATTTTAAGCCTTAGGAGGGGCGCTAATTCGAAGCGGGGCGGTTATTTGAAGCTGGGCGCTAATTCGAGCATTTACGGTAATGACTTCATTACAGAATTGACCTGAAAAAGCAATATCCTGTTGTTATGTTGTGGCCCCTTTAATCCTTGAAGCCAGAACCACTTTGGTTTCCTTTGCCAATAGGTACATGCGGGAGTTTGGATTCACTATCCCTAGCCGCCAGATCCTCGTCGATGATATCAGAGTGAGGGGCACTGGGCACTCAAAGACATCATTAGCGCATGAAGTGCCAACAGCCACCACTCCTCCCCCTGTGAAAAAGGTATTATTTAGCTTCTGCGGAGGAATGTATTATGGGTTATGACTAGATTAGGTACTTCTTAATACGGTAGATGCCTTAAGTTTCTTACACAACGCAATACTCCTGGTGAAGAATCATTTATTGGGCGCAAGGGCGCATTTATCGAGAAAAATGTGAAAACCAGAGAGAGTTAATTTTGCAAGGTAAAGGGTTGAGTATAGGGCCTAGCAACGATGGACGGTAATAGGGGCTAACGGCACTGTTTTAAAAAGTTTAACTTTCAAATACAAAAGGGGAGGCTGGTATCCATCTCAGACTTCGGGCTTGGTGGATAAAGCCCTCCTCAAGCTGCATAATTCATGCTTACCCGGCTTCGGAGGTCTGTTCTTGAAATACGTAGGATGAAGTAAAACCGTGCTCACCGCTTCACCGCGAACTATCAGAAATAAGATGAGAACAAAATTCATAGGCACCCAGGGTATATCGTGCTCAGCCTCATTCAGTAAATGTGAAATATACTATTGTTTAGCGACCATTCAACCAAATAACGGTCTGTTTTTAAACTTCAAAAGGTTTCAAAGTGTTATTTTGAGGATGGCTTTCATGAGACCAACATCTACTTACTCGAGGAGTTATCCGCTAGCCACACAATAGAAGGACCCGCTGTCATCGTAGACAAAACCAGGTCGGTCCAGTGACTATAGGAAGTGACACCATTTTAAAGCTTGATAAATTCGTAAAGTAGTCGCCGTATGGGCATGTTAACTCGACTCAATCGGACGGTGAACTTGAAACCGTTTATAGTTGCATTTGATCGCTTCTATTCGTTCCCCGACAAGAGAAGAACCTTACCCCCTCCCGACCCCTCTTTTCTCCCCTGCCCTTTCCCCCTCTCCTCCTCTCCCCTCCCCTCTCCTGCCCCCCTCCCTTGCCCTCTCCTTTAACCCTTGTCACGTAGATTAGTAAGGATAAGTTGTTTTCGTGACTTTAATTTTACTGATACACCAATGAAATCGTTTAGACTTGTTAACATCATATTCAAGATAATTAAGTCCTGGCTTTCGATTTGACTACAAGTACGAAATCGAGTGGGTATGTTAGTACGAATTCGGAATGGCATTCTCTGATTTATAAATCTTTCCTGCTGCTTACAGTAAACGCCAGGGATCAGATTGGTGCGATAAATAAATGAGTTACACGAATTTGGTTGGAAAACTCATAATCGTACTCAATCTTGTCCTCGTAGTCCCAAATATCACGATGAGCAGAGCATAACAACTGCATAACTTCTACCAACGACAGGTGCTCCTTATTATTAAAACGTCATTTTCCCTAAGAGAAATATTAAACATAAAATAACGAAAAAATATTTGTTTCAATCTGAGCACTCTGGCACGGTTACCTTTGTAACGGCGGAATTTGATTTTGTTTTTTTTTACAGCACTATTCTTGTTGAGCCGCTGTGTAAAGCTGTTGTTACAAAATCCGGAGATATCATAATTGAGGTTTGTTTTTGTACCTGCTTCCTTGCTGTGATATATTTGTTGTAACCAAAGTATTTCAAATTGATCCCGTATCACTACATAATAACAGAAATTGTTTACATTACCATTTTTTTAACTCTGCGTAAAATAATCTCAAAGTATAGATGTTCAGCAAGAAATAGCGGAAGGCACCCTTGACCCTCTTCAGAACAATATTTGCAAAATAAGCGCAATGTTCGAGACAACGGAAACGGCCTGGGCAAACAAGAAGGGTATACCAAATAGTACTTTGGTTCAGTAATAAGTTGATAGGAGAGGCAGTGTTCAATCTAGAAATTAGTCAAAATGGGTCATATGTTTCACATGGCATTTTAAATTGGGTCATTTCAGTAATGTTCTGGGTCAAACTATGATAATTCTGAACAACTGACATCATCGAACTGACTTCTTCAGCAGCTTCACCTCCATCCCTATCCAGCCCATCTTCATGCTTTTCAGGTTCAACTGCCAATTTCTTTAGTGTAAAAAATAAACTCAGCCTTTGTTGTCGTTTCATAATGAAACAAAAACAAAAGAACAAAACAAACAAATGAAGCTTGAATCGATCAGCAAAGCAACATATGCAGAAAGTCGAAATTAAACTCCAGTCTCTCCTGGAATTGCGTGGAACGCCTGACCCAAAAACCACTCGTACGCAGGTAGTCTGAAATGACAGTCATTTCGCGCGCTCATTTTGGGCTTGTAAGCTCACCTATTTTGCAAAATTTGTTGCCTTCTACTTTGGAATTACTTCTACATTTGAGGTAACTTTTTTGGGGGGGTCAGTATGACTCCACGATAATTTCATTTTGCATCAGAATAGAATATTTCGCGGCAGAGGGATTAAAGAGAAAAGGAGCAACCCTTTCGTAGAAAATACACTGTTGCAAAATGAACCTCTCTCTCTCTCTTCCGAGAGAGGAAACTTTTTTAATGACTTGTTTCACCAGAGTCAGAGAAGAGAGAGGTGTACACTGTGGATCGATACATCCCGTGTTTCCCTTGTATAGGAGGCCCCTTGCATTGTCCCTGTACGGCCTCTTCCCAGACGTTCTCGGTCAATGCGTTTCGATGACGTATCAGAGACGAACCCCGCTTTGATCAAGTGACCCGAAACGCATCGGCCTCACGCAATAAAGAGGTCTAGGGACTAGGCAAGAAACCTGGCCCTCCTTCAGCCTCGGGAATGGCTGGCCGCAGGTCGGTTATCTTAGGACTTGGAAGGGAATTTATATATTTTTGCAGAGTTGAAAATAGCATTTTTTTTCCTTTATTTCAGATTGGTGGAAATCAGGGCAAGAAGAGCATTGGAACTGAACTAGATGCCATACAGGTAACATATGAGTGTAAACTCGCCTCGAATTCACATAAAAAAAGTTGCAAATATCGTACACCTTTACATGTAAACTTTCACCCCGAACTTTACAAAACCGAAACGGATTTTTTTCGCGAGTTAACTTTCCGTTTCAGTCTGTTCGTTTCAGTCGTTACAGTTCCTCACGAACGTAGATGAGAAGTAGTCAGCAATTTTTCCCACTATTGTGGTAATAATTATTGTGTATCGTTTCTTTCTAGCTCTCAATATTTTCACATCGTTTTATGAGCACTGCGGAGCAGATGGGTCGGTAAGTGGGAAGGACTTGTTATGTTTTGGTTTCTTAAAAAAAAGTTAGAAGGATTAATTAAGTCATAGTCAGGTTGACTGACTTCCCTTGTGCTTCCTTTGACAGAGTTTTGCAGCGCACGTCGATTTCAACTAACATCAAGGTGGGTCAAACGGATCCGCTGCAGCTTTATTTAGTTAATACTCTACCGTGAGATCAAATTTAATGCCAGTAAATCCAGGAGACCAATGTTCTCTAGCCGTTAATAGCCTATGTTCCGCGATATATTAAAATTCTAACATGACTCCGAGGCTTTAGGGTCATTTTTCTATATTGGGTTTGGTTTTCTTTTTTCTCAAGTCTCTTCTGGGAATTGCGAGACAATGGAGTCGTGAAACATTTGCAATTTTGACCCTAAAGCCTCGGAGTCATGTTAGAATTTTAATATATCAAACATGGGCTACTACATGAATGGCTCCAAGCCTTTTAAAAGAAAACCGCTGACCTCGCTTTGGAAGGAAACCCCTCATCCCCCCGACAGCTTAACGTGCCTTAATTCACCGTCATCCCTCTTCCTTCTAATACGTCGATGTATCATGTGCGACTACGTCTCTTACTCGACCAGTTGGGGTCGTCGTTTTCCTTTAGCTAAAGCGTTGGTGATACGTCCGTACATGAAAGCGTTTTTTCTTACGTGTTAACAGGAGCGACTTGACTTCTCATGCGCCATGTTTGGTCCCGATGGAGGCCTGGTTGCTAATGCTCCTCATATTCCAGTTCATCTTGGTTCAATGCAAGAAACTGTGCAATATCAGGTTTGAACAATTGTTTTTTCCGATCCAGAGCTATTGGCAATCACGCGAAAACATGTTTTCACCACCAGTTAACTATAGTTGTGTCTAAAGTTAAACCATAATGTTTTTTATTAATATTATTGTAGATTCGCACGTTAGGGGATGATTTAAAGGAAGGTGACGTAATACTTAGTAACCACCCCAGTGCAGGAGGGACTCATCTGCCTGATTTGACGGTCATCACTCCGGTAAGCATCTCATCTGTGGCCCAGATGTGCTGATTATATTTACTATAAGGGCGTTTAGCACAAGTGGGAACTGCCTGGTCAGACCACTATTATCAGGACTATCCACCCAGATCAGTCTGGTAGTAAATAGTGTGCACGGCAGTTGGGTGTTGGTGACAATTTCGTGAAAAGACTAATATTTTAATTTTAAAAAGGCAAAAGGCAAAAAGACGATTAAGTCCCTGGGTCGCGGGTTGCAAAAAACATCTTAAGATTAAGGGAACTCGAAACTGTTATTTCAAAACGATAGGTTATTGTTGCAGAACAAAAGCGAAGAGCTCTTTTATCTTAAGAAGGTTTTATGCAACCTGGCCCTGGTCCTTGTGTTTCGTCGGCAAGTCATAACAGTACTCAACTGACAAAAGGCCGAAGGTGAGCTCATTTTATCCTCCTCTCTCCATCAGTGCCGCTCCGTTTTACGCGTATTTAAAGCTGCTTTTATTAAAGCTACACTGAAAAGAAGGCAGTCGAAAGAAGGATTTGAGGTCACACCTTGGTATTGACCTCGGAGCGGCAGCCTCTGCGAAAATTATGTGAAGAGACTAATATTTCAATTTAAAAATGGGCGATCCGGTTCTGATCTTGGGTAACCTCTATGGGGATTGGTTACTGCTTATATTATATAAATGAGGGAAAGAGTCAAGTTATATTTCATAACTCTTCTTCGTATGTCCTCTGCTACCCGGCAATAATACTCGTACGTCTCTGTCATATAGAAATATGGAAGAATAAATACGATCAGTGAACTTATTTTCTCTCTCCTTACAACACTGAAGTCTTTAATAGCAATGTATATGCTTTTCTGAGCGTTTATGTGTTTTTTTATTAGGTTTTTTATCCAGGACAAGCTAAGCCTGTGTTCTTTGTTGCCAGCCGAGGCCATCATGCCGACATAGGAGGCTCAGCACCAGGTACGAACAAATCATCAACGCGTGATCATTGTCACCCAATATCGTTACTATATAACGACTTTTTGCTTCCTAGCAACTTAGAGCTAATCACTGAACACTAGCAAGTTGTATTTGACCAACATATTTGCTGTTCTACATGATGAAAGGTTTTTTTTGTGGGAGTCTCAATTCTAGCTCAGAAGAAGGTCGAACAAGTCATGAAACCTTCAAACCGAGGAAATCCTACCTACACGCGCCAGAAATGACTCCGAAAAACCGAGACATGCTGACAATAAGGCGAGGGCGCGAAAATGGTTTCTAGAAACCACTTTTAGTTGTGACAATTGCGTGACAAGTAGTTCAATTGATAGACTCTGAGTCACGCAATGCAGGAGACTATCAATTGCACTGCGTTTTCATCTGACATTTTTTGATTAGCTCTTTGATTGGCACATAAAAGGTGGAATGCCAGTTTTTTATTGACAAGTGCATTTGTACCGTAAAATTCTAAAAATGCGCTGGTGTTGGACGGAGCTTGGGATATGCGGGTGACGATACCAGTCTCCTTCGCAGCTGCTCGGGCCGGAGTCACGCAATGCTCGAGACTAATACTTTCCTTTCCCTGTCTTTTCCGTCTATGGCAGCAAGAAAAAGGTCTCTACAGAGGGAAGAGGTTGAAGAAGGGGAATGAAATTAAGTTCATCTTATGTCGTAACATTTTTTTTTTCAGGCTCGATGCCTCCTAATTCTCATTCCATTTTTGAGGAGGGCGCCGTGTTTAAGTCGTTTAAAATTGTCAGTGGGGGCGTTTTTCAAGAAGAAGGTAAGGTGGTGACTTAACATTGATTTTTTTTCTTACGATCACCATTTTTCTACTGGCGAGAAATCATTGATACTTTTTGATGTGTGCATAATACGTTCGGTTCAAGCTGTTAGTTATGCTTACTCAATTTGTTAATTGTAGGTAAATTTTTTGGAGTTTGATTCTTCAGAACGCACCCAAGGTTATCAAGAGAAAGTACAAAGAGAAAATTTTTCGTGGTGTAGTGAACTTCACCACAAAAAGAGGAAGTAGATAATTTTGCGTCGTAATCGTGCGGAAGAACGGCAAGGAAATGCACCAATAAGCGGGATACAGGTGCAGAGTGAAGTTTTGCTTTTTAGCCAAGTGCTCTAACACCGTTAGGGAAACAAACGATTTCGTAGCAGCTCGTTGTTGTTATATTGAAAAATGATTGTGATTGTTGAGACAAAGATGCTTATAGAGGGTGGCAAATGTCCTGACCTTCGATACATAAGTTCTGACGTACGCTTCAATCTCGTTTTCTGAGAATGAACTACTTTTTTTCTCTAGCACTCACCGGAAAGTTAAAGGAACCTGAAAAGTATCCCGGATGTAGTGGTACACGTAATCTCCATGACAACTTGTCTGACCTGAAAGCACAAGTGGCTGCCAATCATAAGGTAACTCGTCTTTTTCCAAGTCTCTTTAGTACATTTAAGTTATTTTTGTCGCTAATTTAATACGCGATGAACGTATATCCTTTGGAATGAAACGTAATCATCATAAAGTTGTATCGCGAAGCACGTTTTTCATGACAATGTATTTGTGATTTTATTGTCTAGATGTCTTATAATTGACAGTTGATCGTAATAGGATATAATAAATTTTTGCGAGACCAAATTTGGTCTTTGGGATAAAACGAGTTTTGATCGAGTTGCAAATGACTACTTTTTTTCAGATCCAAAATTCTTCAGCAAGTCTTTCTGAATAGTGTAGTTTAAGATTGCATATATGAAACCTTTTGTTGTCTTTTCTTCTGTAGGGTATCAAATTAATCACAGGTTTGATAGAAGAGTACAGTTTACCTGTGGTTCAGGCATATATGAAGTACATTCAGGTTAGAATTTCTACTGATTCCTTCTATTATCCTCTGCATAGGTAAACACCCCCTCTCTAAATAATTTGAATTTCCATTCCACGTGTTCTACCTATGGGAGTAGTGACTATACTCAACTGAGCTACTTGTTACTTTTTTCCACTTCAAAATTTTGCTTTGATGAAATGAATACTCCTTTCGACTTCTTAATTTTAGCACAACGCTGAAGTAGCTGTCCGTGAGATGTTAAAAGAAATCGCCGCGAAAACTAAGGTAAGAAAGCACTTAATCCTTTAAGCTCCAATATCCAAATACAAGTTATCCACACTGCTCTCCATACATTTCCTTAGAGAATAAGTTGAGAGAATTTGATAAAAGATCAGAGCATTTGCCTTTGGTGATTATTTTTGATATTGTTTTAATTTTTCCTGTTGATAATCGGTATAAATATTGGTGGAAGAAAGTTGATGTTCGCTACTGTTGGGACTTAAAGAAGTTTAAGTAAATAACTTGTGCTTCTTTGACTCGATGAATGGAACGCTTTCTGTCAGCATTTGAGAATACACTTGTTCCGGCTACATACAAAAGTTCAATTCAAGCCTGGTACGCACCAGCGTAGATTTTCCACACCTTCAAAAAGCCTGTTCTGGGTTTTATGATCAGTTGAAATTTTTCAAAATTAGCTTGATAAGATGTAGCTGCACAGTAAATAGAATTCTCATGCGATTTCTCTGAGAACGTCTGCATGGTAGCTGAGAAATCCTAGGACCTGCCAAAACTGTAGTTCTGTCGAAACCAGCAATTCAGTGATGTTGTAACAGTGCGCTTTAAGAGGATATAACGTGCTTCGCAGTTAGCCTGTTACAGGCCTTCATGTAGTAGGGACGTCGCGAAATAAATGAAGCGAAAATGAAACGCGTGATCTGGGGAAGGGGTAGTCTCCTTCGCAGCAGCTCGGGTCTGCTCCGGCTCCGCTCGGGCTGGAGTCACGAGCGGCTGCGAAGGAAACTAGGGAAGACGGCACTCTCCCCAGTCCCCCGCATTTTTCGCATTAGTTTTTGACGATCTCTGCACATTGTACATTGCTGTCTTGGAGCGTGAAATAGGTACTTTGGCACAATATGAATAAATGTTTCGACCTCGAAATTTGTTTACTTTTTCTCCCGAACTATCCCACACCCTATTTTTTTTACTGCTCTTACTCTTTTGCTTCTGTTATTTGTAGGAGCGCACAGGTAAAACTGTTTTAGCTGCAGAGGATCATATGGATGACGGCTCACGTATTAAACTGACAGTGTCCATCGATGAAAAGGAGGTATGTGTTATAGGTAAAAGCAAACAAAAAATGGTAAAAACTGGTTGGTAATGGAATTGTTCTTACACGAGTCACACCAAGCAAGATACTTGAAAAAATATAATCCAAATGGAACGTAACATGAATAAAAACATAAGTAGTTGGAATATGAGTTTAGTCCTAAATAGGACTGTTGTTGACAGGGTCTACCGCATCGGTTTTCGAAACCTCAGTCACCCTCAAAAAGTGTTTACCATGGTCCTATTCACAGAACCTCACATACCTGGACGATCATATTCCACCGCCTACATGTGCAACTATGAAATATCCCTCAGCTTCAAACCTTTCAAGCGCGGCTAAAGTTGAACTCGTGGTCAGCTCCGGGACGAATTGACCACGTGATCATTCAGTATATCGATCAGTAATTCTTGGTTGGGTCATTGGATGTAATTACAAAGTGTAAATGTATGTTGCGTCCACGGTCCTTTCTATAGGATAAGCCCACGAGAAATAACAGAATAGATCGCTCAGATGGAATTATCCAGTTGCTTTCTTCACAGTTTCCAACTAAAATTGTCTGTTAATTGTCTGCAGGGCACTGCAGTGTTTGATTTCACGGGAACTGGGCCGGAAATGTACGGCAACCGTAATGCACCGCGCGCTATCACTTTCTCTGCCATCATCTACTGTCTGCGGTGCATGGTCAAACACGATATACCGCTGAACCAGGTAAATAAATCTCAAGTGTTTTAGTTGGTACACTTCGCTTTTGCCCTCTCCCACATATGGTAATTAGCGTGCTATTTTTCGTGGAAACACATTGAAGTTTGTGTCATTCTAGGCAATTCGTTATGAGTGACAGCTTATCGAATTGCAGACCTATTAAAATTTGAGACATATTTCTATTTGTCGCTTAGCTAGCACAGTATATAAGCATATGGCAGGAGAAGCTTCAGTTTGTCATTTCATGGTATTTCAACAGACAAGCTAAAAGTACGAAAATTGTTTTGGTGATGTATATGGTGTCACGTATTTGTCTTGTTTTGAGAAAAAGAGTAAACGCTCGAGATGGCTTGTTTTTTCCTCTGAGCATCTTTGCTTATGATTTGAACTAATGATACTTCGAGAACCTGAAAAACGCGTTAGGCCCAGACGCCTAAAGAGAAAAAATAATCGTGCACTCTTCCTTTACTTTCTTGTTAGCTGCTTACTTTTCCTGCCTTTTATCGCCATCAGGGTTGCTTAGCGCCAGTGCAGGTAATTCTCCCACCTGGCAGTATTCTGGATCCAACAGAAACCGCAGCTGTTGTTGGCGGGAATGTGTTGACCAGTCAGAGAGTTGTTGACGTTGTACTGAAAGCCTTTGAAGTATGCGCTGCATCTCAGGTGAGTCACCGTTTTGTTGATTCGCACTTTTCATGAGAGATGGGAAAGGGGGATGGGTTCTTGTAACATTTAGTCAGATGACGAAAAAAAGAACTTAAGATTAACCAAAAGAAAGGCAAAAATTGAAAAGTGGGTTATTATAATTAGGCTCAAGATTTATGTTTAAATTTTTCTTTTTAAAATAAAACCAAAGCTATTACCTCTCAACAATCATCATGCAATGAATCAATCGGAATCATGAATCCATGGACAGACAATCAAAGTGTAGCCAAAGCTAAGCGCGGGAAACTCTTTGTAGAAAGTGAGTTAAAGCCTGCAGCTGCTTTCAAACACGGGAAAAAGTAAGGCAAGTGCTAAGCGCGGGAAAGCTTGAATCGGTGGCAGCCGCGCCGGGTGGGGCACGGAAAAGTCAAGTCGTCATGTGAGAAAGAAAATTCCCTCGGTGGCGTAAGGAAGTACCTACAAGGTTTATCTGACTGATTAATAGCGGCGGAGTCAGATTCGGAGTGTTATCAGAAACACAGAGCTTTATAATCTTGTGAAAATCGCTGATAACCTCTTCGCTTACGATGAAGTTGAAGAGAAAACTAGGCTGTCTGAGTGGCTAGCAAAAGAGAAAGAACTAAACCTCTTACAGTATACCCACAGTACGCGAACGAGCATTGTGACTGGCTGACTTGAGTCAAAAGAAAGTGGAAATGTTCTGATTTTTGCGAATCCGTCGAGGAGCTTATGAATCTGCTTACGACTGCGATTTTTTTCCAGATTTTCATCAGGTCATAAGCACTCTTAAAGGGGCTGTGTAACGCAATTAGCTCTTATTTTTAAAAGCTAAAACGTGTCTTTGCATAACTTTAATTCCAAAAATAGTGGTCCAGTTTTGTTATGTAAGATTATATTTAGGTGTTGAATTTTTTCCTGTCGTTTGTTGCTATAGATTGCAACGATGGATATGGATTGAAACTTGAGAGAGTTGGGCCAATTTTTTCGAGTTTTAAAGCTATGCCAAATCCAAAACAAATATTATGGTTTGTGCTGCCTGGTGAAATTTGTTCGATATCTTCTTTATAACTCTACAGGAGCATTTTTTTGGGGGGGAGGGGGAGGGAGGGAGTAAAGGTACTAAGTTATGACGTTTAGCCTGCGTCGCAGAGGTAATTTAACCTCGAATAGTGACGTCTGCGAAGCAGCGCCGAGGGAATTACCGGAAGTACGTTTCCAATTTCCCTTCAACCCGATTGGCAAACCGACAATGGGCCTTAGTCCTCGGGACAATATGGCCGCCGTATAAATTAGGCCCATGGCTTTTTTAACAGGTCTATTATTGCTCGTACTGTTAAAAAATCCTGGTACATAGGTAGAGGCCAAGAACAAGGATTTCGGCGCTGTTTCGTAGACGGACTGAACCTGAGTTTAGTTTCGTCTGTGGCGCAGGCTTAGCCCCTTTAAGACTCGGATATATACGACTCCGACTCCGACTCCGTCGCCTCAGTCTTCAGAACATGTTGCGTTTATATTGCTGACAACCGAGAAACATCGAAAACCGCTGTATTGTTGTACACCGCAGGGTTGTATGAACATCACAGCTTTTGGTGGGGATGATTACCAATATATCGAGACAATCAGCGGCGGAAGTGGAGCGGTGAGTCGTTTCACTATTCTAATAAAATTTAATTCCTTCACGTGTATGGCAGGGTTGCATGAACAACACCACGTTTGGGGACGAAGGATGCGGATATTACGAAACAATTTGTGGGGGAGCTGGTGCGGTGAGTTTGACCATGCGCAGGGCGCCCATGGCTTCTTCTTGGATGCCAGTAAACAAACAAGCAAATCGCTAGGACGGTTTGAAATGCTTCAGTAGGAAGCAGTTTGTGCAATTTGGTAAACCTTTAAGGACGTTTTAAATACCCCATTAGAGTTAAAAACAATTCGGACAGTTTGTATCAAAGATTCGAGAAGCGTGTTTTTTTTCTTTTTTTTGTTTGTTTTTGTATTATATCTAAATGTTAGCAAGATAGTTAGACTACAGTCTGACTGTAATTGTACACTGTTTTGCGGCATTTTGTAATAACAGTTGCGGCATTTTGTAGTAAATGGAAGCTACGCAAATTGTAATAAGTTACGTCAATTGTTATTACTGTGTTTATATCAATGAAGGTGGGAGAGAGAACAGGGAGAGAGCGAAAGAAGAGAAACACCTTCCAATCTCCCTCCTTACCCCACTCTCCCTTCGTCCTTTAAAATCTGCTAAGGAAAGCCTGATACTCATGCTCCCTGTTGAAATAGTGTCATTCATTCATTCATCATAGTAAATCCTGGTTTACTTAAAGTGCATATGACATGAAATTTTTTTTTTCTGTTTCTCGTAGTTTGATATGTCTAGAAAACGTCTCCGATATTTAAATGCGGTCAAAATGTCTCTGGAGTCATCTTTTCGCGTTTGAAATACGCGCTTTCGGCTCTAAAGTATGTCCCCGACATCGCGCGGCCAAAAATGTCACGTGGTGCTGTTGTGACGTAGTATTGTGTACCCAAACCAGCATACAAGTATGGCGGAGAAGAAAGTAACAACTCGGTAACAACTTCAAGTTCTTCTTCTGAGGCTTCACTTAGCTCGTGGCAGCTTTGCGATGAGTCTGACATCGAAGAATCGCTCACATCGGTCGACATTCTGATGCAGCAAAGTAATAAGACGGCCGCAAAGGTACACAATATTACGTCACATGACGTCACGATCAAGCTAAACTAGTCCCCAATCTCCGGGACTAATTTTAAGCAAAATAGAGCCATTTTTAAGTCAAAAAATATGGCTTTCATGAAATTTTAAGCGCTTTTTAAGACCAAAGTCGTTTTAAACACATATCAAACTACGAAAAACAAGGGAAAAAAATTTGGTGTCATATGCACTTTAAAAGGGACATACTAACCTGAGATCAGTCTCTATTATCGTTTCGCTTTATTAAGAACATTCCGGCGTAAGAGAGAATGTATGAGAACTGCTAAATTGGGCCTGATCTCAGGTTATTTACATACGGAATATCCTTATCCTAACCCAACCTACGCTCATTGATCAAGCCTCCAAAAACACAGCTGTAAAATGAACCCTGTGTAAGGGAATCTGGATTCCGGAATACCGGGGAAATTCTTGCGGGAGGAATTTGGAATCCTGGGTTTTGGAATCCAGAATTCAGCTCAAGGAATCTGGAATCCCACTAATGATCGGAATCCGGGATCCACTGACAAAAATTCCAGAATCCACAGCGTGGAGTCCAGGATCCAAGACTGTTTGGCAGTACCTTACATGGAGCGAAAAACGGACTTTCACAAGTTAGTCAAGAGTCCACTGCCATCTACGTAATCGTGAAAGGGTCGCTCGCGGAGCCGTACCGTAGTTATGTGTTATTTTCATCATCAGCTAGCAGTTGTTATTGAAGTGTTTGTTGTTCCTTCTCAGGGTCCAACATGGGATGGACGTAGTGGAGTCCATGTGCACATGACAAATACTAGAATAACAGACCCAGAGATCATCGAAAGGAGGTTGTTATATTAATTATTCCCTTTCGTATTTTGAAATTACGGCAGAATACAAACACCTGAGATGCATTTGTTAAGGGTTTTCTTCAGTTTGGGAAAACACTTCGACTGAAGTCAGGTTTGTGAGGCTGCGAGAATGAACAGGACACCCAACCAAACCCATTTTACTGAAACCGCTAGTCGCTAAACCTGGTTTCAGGCGATACTCAATGCCAGCAAAGTAAACTATCCACGAGGTCCATAGAGTTGTTATCATGTCGCCCTCTTGCTGGAATTCAACTCTAACCCGGTCAGAATGCGACTTCCGCGGTAAATGGCGTACTATATATTCCAGTAAAACTACAGAAAACTCTGGAGTCTAGAATAGGCTTTTGTGGAGTTTCGACTTGTTCAAAGAAAAGAGAAGCTAGGCGGCTGAAACACTTTTAATTTGCGATTACTGCTTGTGAACTTCGTCGTTGGAGAATGTTTCATGCTAGTTATAGATGCTCGGCCGAAAGACTGAATTTTCTCGGTTTTGTTGTTAGTATTTCATTTACTTTTGGAGTCTTAACTTACACATGTAATCTGTCATATCTCCTGAGCCAATAACCAAGTTCCTTTGAAAAATCTGCCGAGAAATTCTTTTTTCCGGTACAAGGTGTTTGTAGAATTTTCGTTTACGAATCATTGAAATCCTTAAGTTGAGTGTGACGATTCAGCTGAAAGTCAATGAGCAGTACTTTCCTGTGTGGTTCTGTTTATTATTTTATACAGTCATGTCTATCGTAGCGGACACGTGCCTAAAATGGACAGCTAGCGTTAGACCCTGCCATTCCTGACTCATTTTCCTTGACTCTCTCTGTAAAGCAGACAACTTTTTAAACTGGACAGTTAATGGTGGCTTCAACAGTGCGTCTTTTAAAGAGTTGACTGTTCAGAGGGTTCTGATTTTAAAAACTGCAAACAAAATCGCTTAAAAGCATGGACGTTTCGAACTGTCCACCCACCCCTTTCCCCTAGCCCCACGTTAACATTCTTACTGAGGGCAAAATTTTGGGTTATGGGAAAGATAGCTGGGCAGCTTCCCAGATTATTATACAGATCCGTGTCCTCTGTGACCGTTTGCGATTTTAACTTTGGCACCATTTTTGCAGGTTTCCAATTATCTTACGCCGTTTTCATCTCAACCCTGGAACTGGTGGAAATGGATTTCACAGGGGAGGGGACGGGGTGGTGCGTGAGCTGTTGTTCAGAAGGAGTCAGGTTCTTTCAGTTCTTGGGGAGAGAAGAGCCTTCAGGCCTTACGGACTTAAAGGTATGAGACGATCGGATGACTACGTTGTTCAGGGAAGTGCTGTTGTTTAAATATTTGTTTTTGGTTGGTCGTAATAAATGTGTTACATAATTTATGGTACATAAACTTACAAAAAAGCATCTCCAAGTAACTCACAAAATAACAAGCAATGAGGAAAGAATGTTTCCTTTTTCGTCAATTTTCTTTTCCTTATTACAATCATGACTTACTATTGAGTGACCGCACCAAAGAGGTCAATTTATGAAAATCACAGATGATTAGTCATACACCTTCCGAGATGTTGAGATAGCAATCTGCACTGCAATCAGTTCACGGTTGCCAAAAGTCCGGTTTTAGTACTTCACATGAGCAGAATCAAAATCGAATTTAGGGCGACTCAAATCAATTTTGGCCGGCTGAATTGAGACTTCAATTGATTCAGACGCCGATCTTTATTTCAGCCAAGCTAAATTCAAAAGGGAAAAATGCGCATTTCGGTAAACTTCATTATAAAAATTGGTTCGGCTCATGTGAAGTTCGGCGTCTGAATCAACGCCGGTACACAGCCGTCATTCCCGGCTGAGCCAGGTGTGAAGCACAACTTCTGAACCGATCCAAATTCATTTAGCCGTTTCGAATTGATTCAGACGCCGTTCTTTTTCATGAACTTACTTCATGTATTGGATTCGGCACATTTTAACTACGGCGACTTAACCGAACCTTTTGGAACCTTCCAGTTGTCAAAATTTTGGCAGCAGCGCAAACGATAATAGATATATTAGGTCCAGTTCAAAGGTCGAACTTTTCATGTACCGAACTTTTAAATACCTATTTGCGTGGACGCAAATTAAAAGATACAAGTCCGACGGTTGCCGGATTCAGACGTCGAACTTGCAGAACTTAATTATTCGGAGTCAGTTCATTTTTACGATGTACAATGGACTACAATGCTTATCAGTAAAGGTATATTCGGTATAGGGATTTATGCATTAGGTTTGGCACATGAGAAGATCGACGTTTGAAACGAAGTCGCTCCACAGTCGAAATTCCCATGTAGGTCACTCGATCTTTATAATTCATGAGTCGACGCAAATTCCATATGTCGGACTTAATTGGTTCAAACGTCGATCTCTGCATGTTCTTATTTGAAAGGTATTTGGTTCGGTACTTGAAAAGGTCGACGTTTGAAGTGGGCCTTATATTTCCAAATCCTCAGTCTATTTTCACCAGTGTTTCCAGAGTGGTTGAAGAAGTTTTCTCGTTGATACGAGCACAAACCAGTCACCTTATTAGCAATGCTCTCTTAATGAGTAACTTTTCGTTTAGGTGGTGAACCAGGATCTCCAGGGTTAAGCTTGCTTCTCAAAGCGGATGGAAGAGTTATTAACTTGGGAGGCAAGGCTTCTGTCCACATGAATCCCGGGGTAAGTCATAACTAATGGACAGCAGTCTTTACATCATGCTTAATTCCTCAGTACTAAGGAGGTACTTCAAATATCAGTGAGTTCGCCCCCTAGCGAATTAGGCCCCTAGAAGTTGACCCCCTTCTTTTGGCGTTCGCCCCTACTTTCCTGTTAGTAAAAAAACACTACAATGGTTGTGTATTCATGGTTAACGTTATCAATAAATCGATTTTATCCGCCTGCGCGTGAGAATTTCCGAAATGTTGGTTTTACTATGCTCACAAACACTTCAGTTTCGGAAATTATTTGTTTATTCCAAGTTCAGCTTTTCAGTGAGTCTAGATTAACTTTGTGGAAGACTAAGAGTGTCATCAAGGCGACTTCTTTTTATCAGTAATACGGGGTAAAAATTTGTCAGTAGGGAGTTTAAGCAACGATGTTTTTGAGCGACACACGTCAACCCTAAGTGAGTCCTTTCAGTGTCCTTTTTTTTACATGCCTTGATGTTACCAAATTTGTATTGCTAAGTGTGTTTACTCCAATAGACACGATCTGCTACAAAATTTGTTCAAACTCACGGCCCAAGATTGCAAAAAGTTCACTTCCGGTTGATGTGCGTCGCTCAAAAACGTTGTTGTTTAAACTCCCTAGTAACTCTGGGGCGAACGCAAAGCGAGCGTTATGAGCGACACAAGCGCGAGCTACAAAACCGCGCAACTTCGAATAGCCTGCGAACAGCAGACGCATTTCTGAAGGAGGGAGAGAAGCGACGACCGGAAATGCGTCTGCTGTTCGCAGGCTATACTTCGAAGGACAACGTGAAAGTCTACGCCCCTTGAAGAGCATTTTAATGAGCTAACTCACAGAGGATTAATTCATTATGGGGCGAACTCGATTTCTTTCGGGGCGAGCAAACAACAGGGTGAAACACTGGCTTCCGTTACTTCTAGTCGTTATACTCTTGTACGTGTTAGGCTGCACTAGACAACGGGTTTAGCCACGGTGAGGGGATACAAAAGGTGTATCACAAAATTCACTTTTACGAAAAGCTGCACTCGAGATGAGAGCTTTTAAATAGACTCTTTGCAGCTAGCCATTCACGCGGTACAAAAGAATCATTTCAAGTAATAATTTCTTTGTTTTCCTTGTCCCAATGCAACAGAATTGTAGGATACAACAGAATAGTTAACCGGAAGTGAACTTTTGCAATCTTGGTGCATGATGCCATAAGGCCTCTTGGCTCTGGTCATTGTTTTACTGTTTTATACTGTCAGAAGTGTGCTTCTGGTATAATGTTCTAAAAATCTTGGAACATTGCTAACGATAGATTTAAAAATCACCAGACTTTCTATAATTCTTTTCAATGTCTAAATATCTCACAAAAACACTTACCCGGATTTTTGTAGCAAAGCCTAAGCCAACCGGTATTGAACTGACCAGGCGTCCATATGAACGTTTCTTGTGTACCGTTTGTTCTGCGCTTTTTTTAAGAAGCCTGTATTGCTCGCCAGTATCTAAAGGCTGGTTTTCGTAGCGACGGAGTCGGATTCGGAGACGTTATAATAAGAAGCGTAGCAGTTAACTATGTAGTGAAAACAGCGTTCTGGTTTCGCTTACGATCAAGTGAAAACTAGATGGTCATACAGAGTCAGAAGCAGAAGCAGAAGAAGTAAACCAGTCATAAAGCGTGGGAATGGTATTGTGGTTGGTTTATCCTTCGCTTCTGCTTTCGACTCCGATTGTCTGGTTTTCACTAGATCGTCAGAAGAAAATGGAAAAAGTCTGATTCTTCCATCCCCAATTCCGTCGCCCTTATTACTCTGCTTACGACTACGATTTTTGATATTCACAAGGTCATAAGCGCTCTTACGATTCCGGCTCCATCACTAGTGAAAACCAGCCTTAAACCTTAGTCTTTTGTACTTTGTACCACAGGACTGTTATCGTGTTCAGACCCCAGGCGGTGGAGGTTATGGATCACGGACAGGGAGCCTGGAACCGGACAAAAATGTTGGTGACCCACCGACGAAAAGTGAGCCGGGAAATCCACAATACTTTGCGGCCTGCGGAAGTTTACACAATTATAAAATGATGCAAGACTCGGCCTAAGCTAGTGATCTTATGAAAGAATTGAAGAGGTTAGAATATTCTCAAGGACCAATCCAACGATCTCAAAATTTCCATGTGAACAAAAGTTTCAGATTTTGTATTTGATTATCCCCAAAAATGCTTCCCAATCGCGGTGAAATAATACGGGATTTTTTTAAAAGTGATACAGTATTTAGCTATTTATAAATTATAGTCTTTTTGGTACACTGAAGAATTCAAAATAAATATATAGCAGACGAGCTTTTCATTCAACGCCGGTTTTTCACTTACGGTAAAAAAAAATCCGTCCGTATGTTCACTATAAGAACTGAATAAAAAAAAATAGAAAATTCTAAAGGAACTGAAAAAGAAATCTTTAAACGACACGAGTAATATATTTTTAAGAGTAATTTCTTAATTTCTGGCGCATCGCCGTTTACCGACGTGTCTAACGCATCCAGTAATTTAAATTTTGAACAATTGTCACAAATAAAAGGACTTCTTCGTTGGCTATAATGCGTGATTGTCTGTCTTGGATGTAGCAACCTTGTCTTGGTAGCCAGTCATGTCGCCCGAAACGGATTCATCTCGTCCGAAATCATAATCATGTCACCCGAAATTTTATCAGGTGTAACATACAGATAAATATAGTGGAATAAAGCGGTGCCTATAATATATCTCGTTCTTTTAGTCATGATTCGTCGAAACAAGCGCCATAAATGTGTAATCAGATGCAATGTATCTCATTGCCAACGAGGCAACCGAGCTAAGAAGCGAGGTTGACTCGGCGGCAGAATTATAACGCCGCGCAATGTAGGCAAAAACTCTCAAATTCTGCGTAACCCCCTAAAATTGCATTTTTGACCATATTTGGGTGTAAGTAAGACCCCATATTTGGGTAGTGACGTCATGGTTTGTATTCACAACTCGTGGTCCGAAATTGGGTGATTCAGTGTGCAGCTGTTCGTTGTCTGTTCAAGAGGACCTAACAGGTGACCAAACTTTAATAGATTTCTAGTTTGAAAGGGCAGTTAGTGCTCTGGTTTGCTTTATAAATTGCGTTTACAGCAACAGCTTTAAAAAAAATAGGGTTTTACGCTCAAATTTTGTCAGAACCAGCTTGTTCTTTGCAGCTCGATTTACACTGAGGGAGCGTGTTCGCTTCTCGACTCAGAACCAGGGTTTTCAGTGTTCTCTTTTCCTTTATGAATTGAATTTTAAGCGGTAGTTGATCAAGGCATAGGGTTATATTCTCAAAACCTTTATCAGAACCAGCGTGTTCTTCGCCGGTCAATTTACATTGAGCCAGTCCTCACCTCCCGTGAGGAATGCAACGTATTTGCGGACCTTTTATTTTAGAATTTATTCGAGAGATTTTGTCAACCAGCATGTTTTTTTGCCGCTCGATTTACATTGAGATCCCGTGAGGAATGCAACGAATTTGCGGACCTTTTGTTAGCCTTTCAAGAGACTCTTTGTCCTCACGGTGACACTCGCTCATTAAATCTTTGTATTTTATTCAAGTTTATATTTTTATACCTCTGATACATTCCGCCCCATTCTTGCGCTTTTCACACATTTTACTTTGCACCAATTTTTTCTTACGCATATTACCACGCGGTGCATTTTAACATTTCTTATCCCTGATGACGCTGTTGCTTGTTTATAATATCATAATATCAGCAGTCAAAGGCCTCATTTGAACTATCTTTTTCTTTCTAACGTTTATAGTTTTGATACAATTGAATTTTCCATGAAACATAATTACCAATTAATATAACTTGCTCATGTATTTACCAACAAAGCTTCAAGCCATGTTGTTATTGCTTAATTACAAAGTGAAAGCCTACAACGTGCCAAAGTTGTTGTTTTGAAGTCGGGTGCCCTCCTTTTCTATAGTGGAATCCATTTTAAACCTCAAAAATTATGGAAAAAAATATCGCGAAGATCTGAATAGTGACATTTCACAAAAGATAAACGAATTCGCCTTGTTGGCACTTGCCGGAAGGTACCCCTAGTTCTTTAATCCTTGTTGAGGCGAATCAGTTAAGCGCGAAAAATGGGTCTTACATGTCGTTCTGTAAGCGATGGTGAGGTGAAACAAGCGCGATATTAAAATGTGTAATAGGACTCTAGGATGTTGCAGACCAAGATAAAATTTCGAGCAAAATGTAGCTCAGCATTCGGGCGAGTTAACTCTGGTTTCGGGCGACTTGATCGTAAACCGAACCCCCTATGATTCTTCGCTTCGCTTCTCTTTTCCCGCCCAACCCCAAGTTTCCTGGAAACTAGATTTACCAGTGCTCACCGGCTTCGGGCATCTGAAAACATTGCAATCAATTACGTGTGTTTTTACTTAACGTAGTGGTAGATTTAATAAAGAGATAGAGGAAGAAAACTAATTTTCTCCCATAAATGAGATTAGGCCATTTGATAGTCTTACATTAATGAAACGGAACGTGAAAGTTTTTTGACGGGTAAGGGAGAACGGGTAGTGTTAACCCGTGAAAAGAAATTCACCTCCGAGAATTTGAAAATGACGACAGCCTTCACGATTATTTGTTTTACCATTCGTATTATTATGTGGACCCAGCAAGAAAAATTTCGTCTTCCTTAACAAACTATACAATTACGTTTTTTCACACAATTTTGATGGACGTACTACCGAATTGTAGTCTGAGCTGCTAAGCGACCTAAGTGCTCTTTTTGCTTTTTTTTTGTTTCAAAACTCTCGCCCACACACGGATTGTATATATATTTCTTCAAATATCTGAAGCATGAAGTGACTCTATAAATAATTCTGAACTAATTCGTCCTCCAGATTGTTTGCCGTGTGGATTAAGTTATCCTAGCGTCCGAGGTCTTGCTTGTTGACCTGTCCTGCTAAGCGTTTCTAAAAAATTACATTTTCGGTAACCGTTTTCATCGGGTAAGTGTGGGCTGAAGGCGAATCCGGAGTTCCAAAATAGGGAAACTTGAAGACGGGGCTAGACTTACTTCAAGTCGACCAGTAGGGATGAAGCCGCGAAAACGAGCTTCGAAAGTCGCGAGAATTAGAGTGGATTGACTTCTAGAAGGTCAGTCTTCTAACCTAAATACCAAATTGGAACCCTCTTGGGATGAAATCTAAAAGGAAAAAAATTAGGCAATTATTATACAGTCAACAAAAGCAGTAGAGTTTCTATTTTGAGGTAAAAGCTACTTAGGATAAATGGAGTTCCTAATGCTAGTGAACATCACTGAGCTATTTGATTTGTTTTGGTATTATTATAGAAGTCTATCTTCTTAAAGGCAAAGCCCTGTCGTTTTAGACACTAATTGTGAGGGATTATTGAACAAAGAACTTGGACAAAAACGAACCAGAGAATAAATATCTGAAATATTGTAGAACCACTCTCTGAGAGTGATTAGATGAAAACAAAGCTAGTGAAACAATTACAATTTCGATATCCATTTCAGCTGAGTGTACGTTGTTGCTTACTTACTGCTTTTCATTAACTGAAGGAGACTTGTAGCTAAAATTACCATCCTCGAGAGCATTTTTGTTGATCCCTCAGACAAAGTGAAAATATTTGTTTGCCGATTACATGGCTAGACGACAATTTTCAGCACGCGCTAGGCCTACACGCTTGCCCAATGTTTTAACTCGGGCGAATACACGTGAAACTAGTTTTCTTGCAATAGTAACAAGTGCATATTAGAAAAAAAAGTTTTTAGACGGTAAACCTATGAATCTAGTCAGGTAGTCGATTATTCAGGTTAATTGGAATGACAAAGAAATGAAGTGAAAACCCACAAGAGAGTAATTATAATGTATGACTGAGAAGACGTTCTTATGACAAAAGAAAGGATAGATTGAACTGTAAGCTTTCATTACTTTTACATGCACTTGCTTTACTGATTACGAAAACAAAGTGATTTATTCGCAGTTTCGTCTCCTGAACCTTAATAGAAACAAGAAGAAAACCTAACCCTAATCCTAACCTAGACTCAACCTAGTTTTAAGTCACAGTGTCACGTTTTTGGGCGCTCATGATTAGGGTTATGAAATAAGGAAAATTGACACTCTCAAACTGGGTTGAAATCATTTTCCAGCCCTAGTAATCTAAACCACTAGAGCTGGAGTGGATCCTCCCTTGACTGAATGTATTTTTGAACTAAAATACGTTCAAAAGAAAAAAGCAGTCGACTAGAAGCCTCATTGATCGGGAATTTTGTCTTCTTTGCCGAGCCGCAAGCGGACTCAACTGTGACAGTTTTGAGCAAAGCAGATCGCCTTATGCAAATAAATTTTCCAGTTAGGGTCTTTGTCTTGTACCCCGCGAGCAGAGGTTTCTCTCTTGCATAGCATGTCTGTCGCGTGGCTTGTTACAACCAACTACGCGACTGACAAGCCACGCGAACGACTTCGTTAACGCTAAAAGCCATGCAAGAAAGAAACCTCTGCTCGCAAGGTATTGTCTTGCGGCAGTTTGTGTGCTTTTTGCGAACGTCATCAAAATGGGATCTGATCGGAACCGAGAGGCCTTAGTATTTTCAACACTTTGTCCATACTGCTATTTCGAGAAAGGTTGTTGAAAAAATGTGCACGCGACAATCCCGAAAGGTAACATGGGATATGTTCAATTAATTTTGTTGCTTTCCTTTAGCACTCGCAGACCCCTGATGTCCATGGCCTCTTCTGCTATTCTTTCAAATTTCTTTGAAAAACAGTGAACTCAAAACCACCCACAATACCTTTCGGGGTTGTCGCGTGCACTTTATCCGACAACCTTTCTTGAAATCGCTGTATACCGCTACCACTCAGCGTACCTGACGGCATCAGGAAAGTATCTGTTGTATCACTGACTCTGCCTTTACCTTACATTGTAACTTGTATCTCTTCCCCCACCCTACCTTACATCGTAGGTTGTATCTCCTCCCCCCTGCCTTACATCGTAGCTTGTATCTCCTCCCCCACCCTCAGATAAGAGAGGAACCGATGCGTATGTCGCTAAGGCGCGTGACTTGAGTGTGTTTCCTCGATGGTGCATGTGATTTTTTCTGAGCAGAATATTCCACCTATGATGCTTAATTTGAACTGTATTAAAGATTGTGCAAGCTTTTAGTTATAAACTTATAGTCGGTTATGATGTCCCATTCAAGTAGCAGTAGATCATTCCGGGGTCTCGTTCAAGGCAATCGTAAGTTTCAATTGAATTTTGGGAATTCCAAGAACGTTAAAGCCATCCAAGGCCTCTTAAAAAGGGGGCGTGTGCCAAGTGAAAGACGTTTGCTCGTTCTTGTTGGACTGAATCCAATTTGTTAGTTTGGCCACAGAAACCGGGCAAAGCCATAAAATGCTGTGTAGATTGGAATTCTATAATATAGCGATTTCGAACAATGTTAAGGCTTAAAGCCACTGCGGAAACGCGTAAGAGAGATTGTATAATCCGTCTCCCACAGTCCTCCGTGGTGCACGCTTGTACCATGAGAACGGTCTGCCCCGCAGAAGAGAGCAGAAATATAAAGTTTTAGTTGAAAAACCATCAAGTATGGCAACGCAAATAATTTACATTAAAATGAAACTAAAAACAAAATTAAATAAATTAAAATAAAAAATCAAGGGCCGATTAAGCATGAAAAAATACTAATCCAATTTAAGCCCGGACAAATGCCCGGCGCAGTAATAAAGCGATTGCAACACTGTGATGTATGCTCTTTTTAAAGATGCTTTCCGGCGACTAGAACAATTTCCACGATAGTGATAGAAAGTGTTTGTTCTTTTATCGAATTTCCCGAAACTTTTTTAACGTTTTTATAAGATGCGAAGCAATTAAGAACTCTGTCAACCGTGATTAATAAGTAAATGCCACGTATTTTCATTTGCGCGAGCTATTGTTTACCTTTAGGGTATAGTGATTTACATGTATAACAGGGAGTTGGTTGAAGGTTTTAGATATTTTAATATCAATTTCGACATCTGAAGTGGAAGAATCTCGCGACGTGTTAGACCTCTACAGAAGAAGAAACGAAACGCTGATTTTTGTATTGACGAACTCATCTGTGTGGTTTGAATCCACGGAGCCGAGTAGTGTCGATATTTGGTAGAATACCTTTCAAAAACTGAGCATTAAAAAAAAAACAGCTTTGTATCTATTAAGTTGTTATTTCATCCTGCCTTTTGCTGCAAACATTAAAAGATATTAAACCGGGAGAGTCGAGAACAAATATAAAATAAATATTAGATGAGCCCGACTGTCTAGAAGCCTTTCAAGTGATTCCCGGGGGTCGATTTCGCCTGCTCTGATTGGTTGTAATTATGGCGGGTAATTTGTTCAAATATCCACGTGCAAAATGTGTACATGTACCTAAATATTCGCGCAAAATCTATTCATTCATTGCGGTAAGAGACCTGATCCCGCGAAGGTCTCGTTACGTAGTCAAAGCTTCCTTCGGTTTCACTCGTTTCAGGCTTATTGTTGGCCTAAGCTGCATTGTCAGTCCACTTTTCATCAAATTAGTAAATGGCAATTGGAAGGCAAGTGTAGAAACTAACTGATTGTTTATTTTGCGAGTGCAAACTCGCTGCAAACGATCTGTAAACTTTGCTCTTTGCCATTCGATATGGATCGATTTTGATCGAGATCCTTCGCTTCCCTGTTGGCTTATTAATCTGTTTCTGCTTTGTTCTAAAATTCGGAAGAACCACCTATTTCACTTATGAATAACTGCGGCAAAACTTACCGTAGTCGCTTTCTTGTTTGTAGTGACTGTGTGGCGAAAGACCTTCGGCATTTCAGCTCGGAAGCGTTGCCCGTCGACGAATCGACCACGAGAAAGAGAAAGGCAAGTATAGAATTATCACCTTCATTCTTTTCTTGCAAGGCAATATTAAACGTATTTTATCAATTTATAGAAAGAATCGACTTCAAGAGGAGCCGTGAGCAAGCGAAGCAGAGCGGGGTTACAAGAAAAGGTAATACAATCGACCCCATTTCCCGCCATGTCCTAAACACTCCCGCCATTTTGGAAGGGGCACATTGTTTGTTGTGATTGCTTGATTCACAACGAAAATCAAATTCTTTCAAGGTGCATCGTCTCCTTTATTTAATAACAAGCCCTCTTCTTCCTTTTACGTCGTCGTGACATCGAAATTCAAAGGCTTGACGAGATTTTTCGACGTTCTTATTCTCTTGATTGTTATATAAAGACTCGTTCCTATTTCAGCAGCTTCAAAGAGAATGCAGCTTATATAATTGATTCTTCAAAGGGACCTTTGTGATTTCTTTAGAAGGATGACATTATATTTCATTTAAAGTTATTTCGAGAATTTTAAAATGTATTTTACGTTCATTTGATTCCTTTAATTTTGGCGTGGCTCGGACTTGATTAGCGCCCCTGATGATCATCAGAACGGGTGGTTTCATTGTTTGATTTCCTCAAGTAACAAGTGCCATAAATTTGATGACTGTTTTGAACTATTTTTCCATTTTGTTATCTCAGGTGGTTAGTATCTTGTGAAACAAACTCTTTAATGCTCAATCGCCTTGCATGAAGAAAGTTAGTTGTATTGAAGCAACGTGGCAGTAATTTTAATACAAAAAATACAATTGAATTTTGAAATCTCTCAAGGAGCTTGCAACAGGGTTTTTATTATGTCAGAGATTTTATCCTATATATTTAGATATTTGATTAAATATGAAAAATGCTTCAGTCTCTCTTACCTTAAAGGACCTTTTAAAATTTAATTCAGAAAACAAATAAACTATGACTGAAATATATATTTAATATAAAATTCTTCAAAATAATCCATTTCACGTTAGGCCTTGAGAAAGATATTTTCAGTTAAATGGCCCGTTTTGTGGTATTTTTGTTTTCACTTCTTGCGTTAGGGCAAAATATTGATCAACCATAAACATTTTTTTCTGGAGTTTTAAAACCATTTTTTTATTAAACATGCCAATCTTTAATAAGTCAATTAACACTGTTAAAATTGAAAATTGAGAATTGGCTAGATAACCGGCATTATTACAGGTTATGTGCTGTATGGTCCTACATGTCTTGAAATACCTCAAAAATTATAGTTATTTCTTAAAGTAGAAGTTATACAATTTTGCCAACCAAGCAATGCCAAGAATGTTCATAAATCAGGAATCAACTTTGGTATATCAATATTGCAAGATTTTTATTCATAGCATAGCTTAGACAGTTTGGTTTTTCTTTTCTTAGTGTACTATAATGTGTTATTACTTCAATAATAGATTTGTAATTTGCTTCCCCTGAATATCATACTATCTATGAATATAAACTGTTTTAAATAGCTAGGTTAAGTCCTTCTCATCAGTGGAACTTCTTTGAAACCCTGGGGACAAAGAATAAATTATATTGCCTTGGATGAATAATGATATTAACAGTGAAATGTCTAAGGGATGTTCCATGGTACAGACACATTTTATGTTAGGGACAATAGACCTTTTTCAAGGTACCTGCCATCTTTGTATGCATTTAATGTTATGATTGTCAGGATAAACGCAATGTCACATGGTTTCTCAGGGGGTAAACAGATGATAATATTTGCCAATACGAGTAATCACCGTCAAGTTTATTTGTTTATCTGCTCAAAGTGAGACCGCGATTTTAGTCTTGCAAAATGTACAGTTTGAGTTTCGAAAAGTTAATTGCCTGCTGTGAGGACATTTGCAGTCACAGCTGCATCCAAAAAAGTAACAATGATCAGTTCTACTGGTAATTTGCCTTTATTATCTTTAAGAATAAAAGTTCTTAATTAATAATTTTCTGTTGTTTAGAATAAATAAACTGAACCCTGCTTTCTTGTATTGGCAGAGTTTATCACTTGTTTGCTCCCTTAGAAACCATGGTATCATGAATAAGGTCTATTTTCATTGTCTAAAAGGCATCAAGGGTGGTTTGCATCATCCGGCCAGGACGTTGACAAGCCTCTCTATGACCACAGGAAAATGGAGCATTGTTTGATCAAAAGGAATGATGTCACTACTATACGTGTAGATATATAGAGGATATTACATGGCCGCGTGGAGATACGAAATTTCTCTTCGAGTGTTGAGAAATATTTTTTCATTGGTGTTTATATAATAAAATCCATTTTTAGGTTAAACCAGTTATAAAATGAAGTTGGCTAAGAAACCAGCTTCTCTGAGGTCTCAGCCATTTACTTTAAGGGGGAAAATGGGTAAAGCAATGAAAGTCTCAATTATTGCCTACAGTACTTTATTACCAAGCCGCCTACTTTTATATCCTATCTGTCTACTTTAAAACTTAATGAGAACCCAGGTTAGAACCTTAGCAAAAGCTAACCTCAAAAGGTTGAATACCGGGTTAACCTGAGATCAAATTTTAACTGCAACATGACTTCTTTTTATCCATTATCTTCTGACACCAAAGTGTGTATTATTTTTAACTTGAATTTTAGGAAAATGGAAAGCATGCCAACTGCACACATTTGAAAGAGTGTAACTGATGTGTGTTGTTTGTATAAGTTTTCTGATTGCAACAAAATTAATATTATATCAACTTTCTGGTTATTTCTTGTGAAGTAGAAGTTCACAAATACACCTGTGTGTTTCATTTTCTACCCAAATTTGTTTGTTTATCAAATAAAGGAAAATAAAACATTATATGCTTACATATATGTAGCTCTGAAAACCTTTTGTGTGCTCTACACTCATCTGTTATTTTAGAAAGCACTTTACAATGAAGAAAAATAAACAATTAAAATATCAAATAACAATTAAATGCTTTTGACAATAATGCCTTTCTTAATTGCTGTCAACATGTTTTCCTGGAGATAGTCATGTTCAAAATGAAAGTATGATGAGGTGGTTTCCTTGTATTGCATGTACGTGATACTTAAACACCTCTGGGTCACTTATTCCTAAAAATGATACAATTAATTATGAATATTTGCATTGGCCAGGCATCAATCTCTATAAACCAATTAATGGTAACATGTAATATGTTATTCTAAGGGAAGTGTGTTATTCTTTAACAAGGCGTATGTGTCATTGTCTACAAATGATAATAATCAGCTTTTTTCTTCCCTTTGGTTGAACTTTAATACTTTATTGAAATTAAAGTACATTTAATCCTTGTGCAATTTTTGGATTATGTAATTCTTTGTTGGCACAGTGACAGTGTTTAAATTATCTTTTTTTGTAAAACCTGTAGCAGCAGTGAAACAGGTATTAGGTTGTGGAATCCAAAGTAAATGTGCATCCAAATGAATTCTGGTCAAAATATGGGTTGCAAGAAATTTGAAGAGAGTGATGAGACTCTGTAAAAATGTTATAAAAATTTTTTTGAACTAGATAGTGATGATGAGAAATAGATTTCTAGACAAACTTAACTCTCACAGGCTGTAGGAAAAGTGAAATTTAACATTGGGTAATAAGTGAATTTTTTGGCAGATTAGAGTGTTAAGGGTGAGAAAAGTCCAGCTAAATAAACTAGATTCTTTTGTCTCAGAGACAACGAGACACAGAGTGTATGTTGTTACGGTCTAGGTAGCTTTTAAAGATTTGCATTAAATTGCCAACTGTATCTCTTTTCTGCAAACAGAAACTATTCTTGGTTGTGTTTTTTCAAGTCTGCATGCTGTGTTCATTCTTGATTGCAACATTTATTTTGTATAAGCTACATATGTACACTGCAATACATTCACACATGTAAAATTAAATTTGCAGTTTACAAGACAAAATCCATTAAAAGTATCTTAAGATAAGATAGGTTATGAAATGAAAACATTATATTATGAACTTCTTCTTTATTTTTTATAGAAAACCCAGATGTCAATGCAAGCTCCCTGCAGTGCAGAAGGGAGTATTGGTGGCCTTTCAAGGGTAGAAACAAGGAGTCAGCGACAGTTAAAGGCTTTAAAAGAGCACACTGCAAGCAACCAGATACCAGGGAGAACAAAGTCTGCAAATTTTACGTTCACCAATTTTTTTATTCCTGTTGTTAAAAATGTTATTCCTCTCCCTGAACTTGACTGGGCTGATCCAAAAGAGGTGTGGTCAATAATGCTACACAAGGATCGCAAATACTGCCGTGATCCACTGTATTTTAGAAGACATTCATTTCTCCAGCCAAGAATGCGGGCAATTCTACTGGACTGGCTAACAGAGGTGAGTTTGAAACATTTTCAGTTACATGTACCAAGGTTGGTCACCTCAATTCATAAAACTGTATGTCCATTACACTGTTATGCTCAAGTCCAAGTGATAACACTACATTTTCTGTATTCATTTTCACTTCTGCACTGTACTTTTTGCACACAATGTTTACACTTTAAGGCTGTTTTCACACTAGGCCAGATAGCTTTTGCGCTGGCATGAAAACCATTCCTGATAGCACTTCTGTTGTCACATAAGAGTGTTGATTTTTACATGATTTCTGTAGCAAAGCAAAGCTGCAGTGCTCTGGGGCCCGTTTCTGGAAAGTCCCGGCAACTTTTCGGGCCCGAAATCAAATATTCAAATCGAAATATAAAGAATAAGAGCGTGGGTCCTGGCTAGCAAACTACTCCATTTTGTTTCATTAACTGATAGTTTTATCATGTTACATGCATAACTATTGAAACCTCGATCTTTAATGAAAACGGAGACAGCTTACTGGGCCCGTTAATTATTATCAGGACTTTCGAGAAACAGGCCCCTGATCTCTTCAGTGGAGAGTTGCATGTTGGACAGGTGTTCATACATATGCATCTACTACATTTGTATAGCAGATCGTTTTTCGTACCGGCATGAAAAGTTATCCGGTTTAGTTTGAACATGGTTTAAAATACCCAGCCACTTTTTACTGTGATTGCTTTTTGTAAATAACAGCTTCCAGTGCCTTTTGTGTCATAACCTTTTCAGTAAAGACTGGGTATTCTGTGATTGTTCTAACCCCCACCCTTAATTTCCACCCTTTCGGGCTTCCTTCCAAGAAGTGAGTGTATACTTACAAACTGTATGTTCCTGTCATTAAAATTGACAACTCGTGTGTACAAAAGAGGCCTTATTGCTGACATTGTCTTACTGACATCTTTCATCTTTCAATTTTCTAGGTGTGTGAGGTCTACAAGCTTCATCGGGAGACATATTATTTAGCACTGGATTTTATTGATAGATATCTGTCTATTAAGAATGATATTGCAAAACAAAGATTGCAGCTTGTAGGAACAACAGCGTTGTTTATTGCAGCAAAAATTGAGGTAAGAGTCTATGCTTGTTTAAACTGCTCCTCTCGCTCTCACTCAGACATGATTATACCCAAGAAAAATATCTTTGAAGAAATTATCTGCTTGTGTTGCTGAGTTAATAAAGGCCTGTTCCAAATGTTTTTGTTTTGCCAAATTTAATGCTGTTGAGGAAAATCTCAGTATAATGCTATTTCTTGCATTAGATTTGGTTCATGTGTAGTCCGACATTTAACATGGGTCTAAGTGAATCTTTGTCCAAGTCTACAATAATGGGATTGAATTTAATTAAGCTGACACCAATAATTAGCAATTAATGAATTCGGCTTTCATGGGGTATGAAGAATTAAGCAGATTGAGGAGGGTGTTGTCCACTGAGGCCGAAGGCCAAGGTGGATAACACCCTCCGAGATCATCGATTGGTCATCAGTAACTGGCCGGTTATGGTGAATTATGCGTGTGCTTTTAGCCAGTCAGAATTGGATAAATTTTTGAATGAATAATAATAATAATAATAACATTATTATTATTATTGGTTTCAGCTCCATTAAATCCAATTGCACCCATTTTAGGCATCTTACTGATGAACAGTTACAACTTATAGATTTTGAAAAATTAGCAGTACAGCGGTTGGAATTGATTACATGTATGTTCACTTTAGCATTGAATGCTGAATCTGTGAATGTTATGGTTTCCAATGTTTTTTACCATTTTATTTTTTCAGGAAATTTATCCTCCAAAACTAAGTGAATTTGCATATGTGACAGATGGTGCTTGTACAGAAAATGAAATCTTAGATGAAGAACTTCTCATGTTAAAGGTGAGCCATCAGTCTTGGTGTTTGTGATAACACATACTTTTTGATCAATGAATTGACTGTTCTCTTTTTGTTTTTCTCTCACAGGCTTTAAATTGGAATTTATCACCTATTACAATCAACTCCTGGTTAAATATTTATTTACAGCTCTCTTACTTAGCAAGTAAAAATGAAAAAACACCAAACTTTCACTTGCCCAAATATCCACAGCAACAATTTATCAAAGTAACACAGGTATGTAATTTGATTTTTTACGTGATGTTCAGAGCACGTCTTATGTACCAAGTGTAAGGTCAAGATGGCTGGATATCAAGACCAATGTCCAACAATCTTGAAATTTTTGTATGTGACAACTTTGTCTTGGCCACGTGCTTTTCTAACAGCGTGCAAAGAAAGTGGTGTCCGATAGCCCCGGGCCAGTGGATTTTCGGCAGCACTAAAACACTGAATCCAGAAACGGAATTTGAATAACAGAAGAACTGTGAAATCAATTTTGCTTGTCAAAAAGCCTTTGGGGCTGGTTGAAATGACGTCTGGGCTAGTAAATGCTAGCTTTAGCTTGCCCGAATGGCAAGCTGTAAAAATGATTTTCTTTGTACCCTGTCGAATCATCATAATAAGCATATTATGTAACAACTCCAAATCAAGTGTAGTGGCAGACTAACAAATATTGAAAAGAAATGAGAAGAAGTTGTTGGAAAAAGAGGAGCAAATTTTCAGCAAAATTGTGTACAGTATAGTCAACAAGCTTTTAGCCAAGAATTGTTAAGTGGCTGTACCACCTTACATCATGTACCTGGGGAAAAAACCTTACTCTAAAATATTTGATTAACTGTGAGTGCACTTCTCTTTTCCACAGCTTTTAGATTTGTGTGTACTGGACACAGGTTCTCTTCAGTTCTCATATAGCATTCTAGCAGCATCTGCTCTTTACCACATGCTTCCTGTTAATGTTGAACAGGTCACAGGTAAGGAATCTGAGCAACTAATGAAATACTATTTATTTATAAATTTTTTTAATAACTAAATGGTTGTGTGTGAAGAACATTTGCCTTTGTGCCCATCATTGTCATCCGAAAAAATACATTTCATTGACATAATAGATTATTTGTTTTTTATTTAAAATTTTGTAATTTAATGCAGTTATGTTCCTATAATACAATTCAGGTGACGTACCACATGGTTACAAAAGGCTCTGAGTTGGTTACCTAAGCATTTGACCTTAAGTTACCCCTGTAAACATTGGAACTGTCTCTGTTGTTGTGCAAGAAACAATCATCCATTATACTTAGTTGTATGTTGCAACTTTGAGACAATACTCCATTGGATTAGCATAGATCACAGAAAAGTTTTTTTTTGCACCTAAGTGATAAATATATTCACCTTATGGACAAATTTGTTTCTTGGAAATGTTTTTATTCAGTATTTCTGTATATATGCATGATTTAAGGTAGATTTAAGCTGGTCATTCAGTGCAACGTTTTTTTTCCTTTCTGTTATTATGTTGAAGAAGAGTTTCATAAATCTTTCCTGCAGGCCATAGCTGGGAAGAGCTACACCCATGTATACAATGGATGAAATCTTTTGCCGATGTCACCATTGAGAAAGGAGCACTTACACTAAAAAGTTTTGAACATGTTTCATGTGAAGATGCTCACAATATCCAAACTCATGCTGTTGATGTAGCTTTACTGGTCAGTAACTTAGTATTGTAAGACCTTTTCTTTTTGTCTTCCTACCTCTGCTCCTGATCTTTGCTTGAATTGTACAAGCAGTGTCACAGATATTTTGGAAAAAATGAAAGAAGGAAATTAAACTCGTATGGTGTATTACACACCTGTTGTACAGATACGCCGTAAATGTACATGCATACAGTATTCTTTTGTTTGATGTTTCCAATGTCACTCTGGTGTGCAAACCATTCAAAGCAATTTCCACTTTATTGCTTTGCTTATTGTATTGATATTCTTACCAGAAATAGATTCGTAACCAATTGTCTTGTTTGTGTTGATTTTCTCACACTTTTTCACAAGTAAAATGTCTTTACTTTGAAACCTAATCATTTAATTTGAATTTCTGCACATAATAAAATTATTGTAATTATAAGAGTAACTACTTGTTTAAGATCATGTTTACACTATACTGAATAGCATGATCACCTATCGAATATCTCAATCTCCACGTTGCAGGTGAGGGGCAGGACAGTTTTGCTCCATTATAGAAACTGTTCCAAAATCACTGTTATTATGTGTGAACAGAAGCCCTATCCACTATGATTATTTTGCATACTGGCACAAAAGCTATCCGGAAAAGTTTGAAAAGAGCTTTTAGTTAGATTCACAAGATTTGTTTGTGTTGACAAGACAATTTTTCATCTGTTTTCAGGATAAAGCTCAAGAACTTCAAAACAGCAGATGTTCATTTTCATCCGAAAATAGATCAGTGTCACCCATTGTACAATCTTTCAACCCACCAACTCCGCCAAGCAGTGCAAAAAAACCAGCAGCAAACACTGTCATAGTCCTAGATTGAAAAAGTTTTATAATCAAAGAAATTACAATCTTAATCTTAGTCTTAGCTTGGTGTACAAGTGTATACACAATTTTCTGATATCCTGATTCTATAGCACTTGTCCTACACGTGTCATAAATACAGGATGTTTTTTAGGAAAGCCTGTTTTCCTACATCTTATGAGCTTGTTACAGGCAGTAAAGTGTATGTCAATTCCCCACTTAAAAACCGAGAGGGAACTGGGTAAAGTTAAACTCTCACCAAGACTCCTGGGATTGTTACTGGAGATGTGCTGCTCCGCTATTGGCCTTCCCCCCGCCTGTCCCCAGTAACAGTTTCAAAAAAAGTGGCAAATCAACAGTGAATCCATCTTTTATTGCACCACCAAATATAGAAATTTCATATAGCAATTTGTAATAAGGAACAACATCTGTGAGTGGAGTTCAGCAAGACAAGTTATTCCTAAATTGATTTTTCTGTTAGAGTGATTTTACTTGAACCATGTAACAGATACTAACAAATAATGCAAAATAGCAAGAGGTAAACAAAAGAAGACAAAAGAATTAGTGCATAATTAGTGCGTAGTATTCTACTACCTATTTCATGGTTCAAGTGAAGTCACTCTAAAGTAGCAGTCTGGTTAAAATGGGCCTGGTGTAGCAAAACAAGATACGTTATTTCCAATGGGATGACGTGTTTGATGTTTACATGTTACAATGCATAGCGTGGTCTTCAAAGAAAAAAAAAAGAAAGTAAAATGTAAGATTTAACATTTTCACTTTTTTATCCTAAACTGAGAGGTGCTAAATTGTAACATTTTGTGGACAATATTGGTCAACTTGAAACTGCAAGTAAAACAGATTGTTCAAGAAATTACTGATCAGAGTGTTTTCGATAAACCTTCTTGGCATTTTTGGAAATTTAAATGAACGTGCTGGACACTACTCTGACTTCCAGAAATGTGAAGGTAATTATACTTTTCACTTTTTAATAATTATCTATTTGTAGTATTTTAATTCACGTGTTATAGATACGCATACATATTAAACGATTTGTGCAAGAATTTATTGCATAAGAAGTAAATTGTTTGGTATCAAACTTCTGAAAACTTTGCATTTCCTTTGTCAAGAGGCTTAAAGTAGAGTAAAGATTACCTTAGCAACACATTGCAATATTATTATTCATATTCACTTTGTATCAAGTCATCATGGTCTGTACATAGCCTGCTAAGAGCAAGGAGTGTAAAGGCTTACAACTTGTAATTATGTAGTTTAGGCTACTGAATTTTTTTAAAGATAATTATTCCTTGTAAAATATTTTAAGAAAAAACATGAAAATTTGTACATTTTCTACACATACATGTTAGATTCCAGTTTGTATGAAGATACTTAATAAAGTTTGATGTAAGGTACTTTGTACAATTTGGAATTTATTTGTAAGTTTATTTCTTTTGAGGTGGATTTCGCTTTCTCTTCTTCCTGCGTTTTTTTCCTTTCTTTCCCGTTTTTTTTTCCTTGGGCATTTACAAGGCTTGACTTTGTGGGAAAAAATCTCGATGAAAACACCGAGTAGGATCGTGAAATTATTTGAAAGAAAGTACGTGTGAGTAGTGGAACAAGACTTAAATTGAAATTTTCTGTTCATTTTTAGATGGTTATGCCCCCGGGGGGACTCCCTTATAAATTAAAAATTAAACCTTTAAGGTAGACCAATGTGGGTGTGGCTGAAACTTAAACTGACCCCTTAATTAAGGATACCATACTAAGACAGACAGACATCGCATTTTTTATAAATTTCTTTCTGCACAGCCCTAAGCGATACCTGAACTGGTAAATATAATGACTTCCCGTCCCAAACACCCTGAGTGTGACCAAAACCTGCAATTTACACCCCTAAGCGAGACAAGCATCCCCGTCACTTCAAGTTTATATGGGAGTTCCCCCCCGGGGGGGCTTTGTGCATCTGAATCGAGCTCATTCAGGTGTGGTTAAAAATAGCTCATCCCTCACTGTGGTACATTCAAAAGTGGGGACGACACAAGCAGAACAAGGGACATGGATCAGGATGGCCACACGGGTGGTTATTAATGGCAGATCAGGTAGGAATGGGTTAAAGACGATTTTTTTCTGACCTTGAATTGACTCGGTCAGCAAAAATGGAGGAACGAAACGATGGAGACGTGGGAAAACTGTTGCCAACTTCCGTGATTCTACCTCATTTAGCAGACGTTCATACAAAGAACAAAACTGCGCTAGAATGTTAATAATTTAACATCATTGAGGCCGCGGGGGAAACACTTATCTATGGGTAAATTCATTAGGCAAAATTCTGCCTGGCTACATCTTTTAAAGCGCTTATGTATGGGCTTTTTTAGAGGCGATTTACATAAAATTTTACAGTGACATTGTGAAATGATGGAAGTTTAGCAGGGTTGTGTTTTATTTGGTAGGTCGCGCTTTACAGCGATGCTTTAAGCCATAATAGTTATCTCGGGTTACAAATTAAGACTGCTACATTCATTTACTTCATCTATTGGGTTGCCATATCCTCCACCACCAGGTGTCTGGACTCTAAGTCGATCCTGCAAGGAAATGAATCCACAATTGTTTTAAGATTATAATCACTGATACAAGTTGACCTCTCGTAAACAAAAATAGAGCAAATGCCGAGCCTAAAGAAGAGTCAAAGAACAAGGTAAATGACGGAAGAAATAATATTGATTCAGTTAAGCCAAAATTGGGTGCTTCCGTTAAATAACAACCATTTCCTTGAGACAACAATCGATTGAACAGGGATTTAGATCTAAAGTGCTCCAGGAGCCTATCTTCCTTCCATTACAAAGTCGAGCTCGCGATTCGATGAAAAATATTCATTGGTCATCGGATACATTAAAAAGTACAGGACCTCGATGAGCTTTGTAACTAAGCCCAAGTAATACGGGCCAGCGTATACCTCATTCAGACAGCTATAAGATTGATATGGATGGCGTATACAAATTTTTGAAAGAAAGGCAGCATAGTCTACAATTGAGATCGTGCGGATGTCCAGTTACGTGTTAACCAAATTTTTTCGCATGGATTTTGTTCGCATGACGTTATAGAGGATTTGCGGGAATTAAGTGATTCTATTAAAGTAAATTGTCTACATGTATGTCCACTTAAATAGCTTCCCCAGCATTTCCTCATGGGACTTAAAGCTATGACATCATTGACTGTAATGCACCCCTTTGGACAGGGATTCACACAGATTTTATTCCCTTACGGACACATTGTCAATTCTACGCATGTTACAGGCAATAAGGTATGAAAGTTCCCCCCGCCCCCCAGTGAAAGCTTCACGGGTTGCATAAATAAATTTAACAGAAGAAGAAAGAGTCTGGGGATGGATTTGCGGGGGACATAGGTGACACGTGACCCGCAACTAACCTTATTTAGTATTCTCAAAGGTTTTATTTTACTTTTAAAACAAAATTACCCCTGCATTCACTGTGACGGTTGACTTGGATCCAAGGTTAATGACACGCCCAGTATTGTCTATTAGAAGATTAACACCAACGGACCCCGGCTTGCCTCCTGCAAATTTCGTAAGAAGGAAATTGTTATTTGAAACTAGTCAAGTACCAATCCTTTCTAAGATTGACTTGTGTTGTTAGGGGAAATGTGCCTGTGAAAATATACTGATGAATGGTAGATGGAGAATTCAGTGACAAGTGAAAAGTTTGCTTTACTACAACCAACATCTTTATAAATGTAGCTTTGCTGGAACTGTAAATAAATGGGAAGCGTCTGGAGATAACTGCTGCTAGACTTTCGATCAAACTTATCTAGTGCCTAGGCTTCATAATATTGCACGCGGCCGATGGGTCACGTGGTCCGTCTCGGATACGTCAGTGAAATGGCAAGAAGTATAGCCGGGAAATTTAGCCTCCGTCAGTATGCAATGTGGTTGAAACATTAAGGAGCAAGGGCCTTCACTGCGGGAAATTACTAGTTTGGTTCCCTGGTGTGACTTACCTTGTACTCCATAAGGTCTAAAAGCTGATCGCCTCTCTGTTAAAACTGACAAAACCTGAGTTCTTCTAAAAACCAACTCCCGAATCACCCCATCCCCTCCCCTGTGAAAACCATCACCTCCAGTGCCGGGATTAAGGTGGAAACGAAGAAGAATAACTGGATACCTGGGGAAAAAAAAGGGAAATCTGATCACATATCTTTCTTGAAAATTTCTGACAGCTACACTAATGTAACATGATTTACAGAGTTTCTTACTTTCAAAAAAGGGACTAGCTTTTCAAAGTTCCACTTATTCCCAAGAATTTTCCAAAAGAGGGCTCGCAAACGTTGCATTTACATCTAAAACAGAATTCCCGGAATTTCTTGGTAAATCGAAAGAGCTTTTAACATACTGACTCATTCACCTTCTTTCTAAAATCTCAGGATCTGTTATTCTTGTATTTGTCATGTGACTATGAACACCACTCCGACCTTCCCATGTTGGACCCTGAAAAAGCAATACAGAAGCGACGAGTAGTCCTCCATTAAGGAGTTAATTGAGGTTACATCAACATTCCACGCAGTCTTATTGAATCTAGAAATTCGCGTGGGGATGTGCGGCATGCACTTAAAGAGCTAACTTTATTTCAGTTTAAAAAATATTTATTATATAGACACGAGTGTTTTACTGGGAAATATACCACTCGTAAAATTCATAAACGCTACATCCGGGACCCGAGTGGTTTATTTTCCATAATCTCACTAGTGAGTTCATCGATGACGTAATTTCGGTCATTTCCCTCTATTACTTTATCGATGTCTTTTTGTCTATATAATAAAAAGAACATTACACGGCGGCTTGAAGATATGAATTTTATTTTCTCATGGCAAAAACAATATTTTACTCACTCGCTGCGCTCGTTCGTAAAATATTGTTTTGCCACTCGAAAATAAAATTCATATCTTCGCGCCACCGTGTAATATCCTCTATATATTGTTTCAACCCATTTCAAACTGGAACCAAAAATTCCCCGTTTAACAGTTTCACACCAGACGTTCGCAGTTCGTACACGGTCATAAATGATGACAGCTCTCAAGGCAGAAAACACTTTGGTTTGCAACAACATTTAAGGATGTCTTCAAATTTCTAACGTTACTCAAACTGTGCTTCGCTGGAGATAGACAATAGTAGAAAAATGCGTCTTCTAAAAACTATACCTAATTCTAAACCCGATTCCAGACCAAAGGATACAAATGAGATCCCTCCAGCCTCGTACCCAGGCCAGTTCGCACCATCCGAGTGACCGGAGGAGGCTTGGAACCGAGCGCAATAGCGAATTTTCCCGACAAGAGATGACATCACATCCGAAATCGCCGAGGGCGACTGGGAAGAGGTTGCCTAATGTTCAAACAAAAAGCCCTGAAAACCATATCCCTTGGCCCGCACTTACTTATATTCTTTCATTTAAGGGGTACTCACTCTTTGCTCGTCCCAAGGAGTGAATGAAGAATAAATGAATAAATAAATGAATGAATGAATGAAAAAGTACAACACTCGACTTACTGCTCCCGCGCCTCCAGCAACTGTTTCATAATAACCACAAACTTCATCTCCAAACGTTGTGTTATTCATACAGCCCTATAAAAACAATAAACGATTGGATGAGGCTAAATATTCGCCCTTCCCGATCTGCATATTTCTTCTCATTCCCCAAGAAAGCCGACTTCAATACTTCTTTTACTATTCTTTCATAATATCTCCACACTCTTTGCATTTTTTACGCATTAACCGTAGAAGACTAGGGATATTTTTGAAACCACATACGTTCTTTTTTCACGAATCGGCCTTTCCTCCACACGAATACGTTCATCGAAACCGAAACATTTTGAAACCGCCACCCAGATTGGTTTGAGAGCCTGTCGAAACCCTCGAAACCCAGTTAAAAGAGATATACGGTTTAAAAATGTCCGGATTAGTGTGGCCCTGGCTAAACAATCAAACATTTTCGTCCGACTTTGTATTTCTCATGAACCACATTTTATTTAATTATTTATTTTATCTTTTAAACTCCATTCTATAAATAATACATCAGTTGCACAATATTAATTAATAGAAGGTTGTTTAAACTACGTGCACATAAGATTCGCAAGAAAAGTTGCAATGGAGAAGGTCACATTATAGCCGAGAAAATGAGAAATGCTAGCGGCCACCAGGGTGAAAATAAACGACAAGAACACGTACGACATTTCCTCCATAAAACGTGTAACAAGGAAGTTTCTGGAAGTTTCACGTTGTAGTCGTGCAAAACAAAGGCAAAGAAATGTAAAAAAAAAGTGTGCTGCACGTGCAAAGTTGATTTTTTGCTAATTAGACCTATTGTTGTTTTTTTCGCCTTTTCATGATTTTATATTATGTTTGAGCAAACTATAAATACTAACGAGAGCTTCGCTTTTAGCCCTGGTTAAATCTATATATTAGTAAAACTAATTATGGCCCTTTAATACAAAACTAGGCAGCTTCAGAAGACGCGGCTATCATCATCGATGACAGCTGACCCACATGTGGTGGCTAAACGATCAAACATGAGTGAGTGAGTGAGTGAAAATGTTGTTTATCAGCAGTAGTTTTATCAAATATGTTCTTCCGTCGTACAGTGGTTTATGAAGCAAAATTTTGGATGAAAATGTTTGAAAGCAGGGTTGAAAGCCACTTTTAAGTGTTTAAAAATGCAATGTTGAGAGGCGGTTGAACGGTAAAACATGCTCTTCAAACGTAGTCTGCTATACAGCCATTTTTAGTGTCGCCACGAATCGCTCCTCCCCACAAACACAATGAAATTGTATGAAAGTTTGATCAATCCAGCGTAAGTTTTAATTTGGGATAGTGTTACATGAAATACCTGAGAAGCAGCGCAGACTCCAAAAGCCTTAAGTACAACATCCACAATCCTTTGCGTGGTCAGTACGCTTCCCCCAACAACTGCAGCTGTTGGTGATGGATCTAGGAGGCTCCCAGGGGAGATTTGAACTGTAACCGGTACCATACAACCCTGTAAAAAAATGGCACTTTATTATTAATAATGTAAAGTTCTTCTGTACACCTATCGGAATCAACACTAAATTAAACGAAGACATGTTTATCGTGGTTATTATAGCAATTTAGGCAATTGCAAAACAACCCGAAAAAAAGATTCGGGGCTTCAACGGGATTCGAACCCATGGCCTCTGCAGTACTCTACCAACTGAGCTATGAACAGCCATAAATTGAGAGCAGGCCAATTGGTTGAGTTCATCTTAACACGTGAAAGGAATGAAACATTGAATAAATATGGTGTGAACTGGAGAAAATACAAATTTTATCTTATATCAGGGCTGTCAACCCCCACGTCTTTAAATATTGAGAATTGATAGGGAACTAATGGAAGGGATAATAGATGACGTCACAACGCAAGGCACATGACGTCATATGTCCAAAAAAATACTCGTTGACTCCGATCGCCATAAAACTTGCGATGACACAAGACGCGCGAAAAAGATGTTGTTGGCACAATAACATTTGACCTGATTGGTTTACTTCCCACCAATCACATCCATTATTATCAAGCTACAATGGCGTACCGGAGTTTATGATTAAAATAGCTCAAACAAGGCAAAATAGTTGAAATTTTCAATGTTGTCAGAAAGTCGGGTCTACTGACATGAGGAAATGGCACACTTCGGGAGATTTCATACTCTAATCTTGAGACCGGGAGATACGTTCCAAAATCTGGAGTCTCCCGGATTATCCGGGAGAGTTGACAGCACTGTTATATCTTCATTTAAATTAGTAATTTCTGTCGTCCACATCATCTTCATTCTATGAAATCAACACTGTTAAACATTTGGTCAGTGATAAAATTTAAGTCAAGATAAAGGACAAAACTTCCTCATTGAGAAGGACACAATTAATGGAAGTCAGCTAGAATAAAGATTTGATATTTATTTTCAATCTCGATTAGCGCCTAGCGTTTGTCTACTAAAAATCATAGCTCTTCCGACAGTTCAACGACTCTCATGATGCATTAAAAATTCTGAATTCTAAATCCTGAATTTAGGTCAATCCTGTGCTGAAGTTATTTTGACTTAGTGCCTTTAGCCATAAACAAGAAACTCCTGTAGAGCTATGAAGAAGATATCAAACAAATTTCATTCTGAAGGCTGCACTAGGTCAATACTCATCTCCATACTCCAAAATGACGTTGGCACATTATGATTCATACACAAAGTAATTCTTTACAAAGGAAGGACTATCAATACTGATTAGGGTTAAGCAAGACGGTTAGCTTCTATTTAGGGTTAAGGTTAATGCTATATACTTCCAACTCAAACCACTTCTTCCCAGCAAATCCTTTGTAATCTAGTGGTTTGGGTGGTGGAGTGCAGATCCGATGCTCCGGAATCGAATCCTGCTCTTGCCATCCTGGAATTTTTTTTCCAAAACTATTGAAGAGACGTAGATTTTCACGAACATTTAATCAAGCAGAAATTTCAAGAGACATAGAAATTTCATGTAGGAAAAGGGAAATGTCTTGTGAGAGCCACTGACAGGGATATGTCAGTTTGGAGTATGCAGATGAGTGCTAACCGGTACACTAACCATAATTGCGGGCAACAAGAGGAGCCCGCAATCCTAATCTCCCGGTTGTTATTACGCATGCTTCAAATGTATGTAGTCAGCATTCGTTTGGACTTCCACTAAGAATGAATGGAATGCACAGAACGCAATTTGATCACGCGCGTCTCGACCTTCTGCCCCTCGTAATCTGATCTGTGTTTTGACCATCTGTCACGTGAAACGTACGCAAAGCACAGCGATGGAGCAAAAGCGTTTTGACCTTCGATCGTTGTCGCCCGGACTCCCTAACCTTTGGTTATTACTAGTCGATACTTTGGTGAGTTTTGCATGTATTGCATTAAAACTTGAAAAGGTTGGCCCAACTTTTTCAAGTTTCAATCCTTATCCATCCTCACCATCCATTTCAACAGACGGCAGGAAACAGTTTCAATACCTAAATATAGTCTTCGATAACAAAACTGGACAATTATTTTTGAATTGAGAAGAAGTGTGACATCACGTTACCATGGTAGCAAATTTTCTGGATCACAACAATAGGGAGTTTAAGCAACGACGACGGCGACGGCAACGAGAACAGTTAAAAAGCAATAAGTTCATATTAGCTAAACAACAACTTTGCACGTGCACGTATTTTTGTACATTTTGTACATTTCTTAGCCGTCGTTGGACGACTGCGACATGAAACTTCCTAATTTCACGCGCTTGCTTTATGGAGTAGGTGAACACAACACAACAATTTTCTTTTTCTAAACTTAAATACGGTTCTTTCGGATTCAACCCCAGAAAAGTTCGCCAACGTTTGACAAATTACATGTAATTGAATAAGATTGATTAATTAAGTTTGGAACAGTGCGAAATTCACTTTTTAAGTGAATTTACGATTTGATGTCATCCAGAAATTTTGCTACCATGGGAACGTGACGTAACGATTTCTCCTCTCCATAGAGGCGAGAAAAGTTTTAGCTTTTTAAGAAGATAGCAAATAGAGTAACTTAGCCCCTTAAAGTGCAATCTGTACCTCATTGAGAGGAATATCATATTTAACCATACTCCGCAGACAGTAGATAAGAGCTGACAGAGCCACCGCACGAGGGGCATTACAGTTGCCATAGGATTCATATCCGCTTCCTGTAAAATCAAATACTGCATTCCCCTGTAAACATATAGAGCAGGGAACATACGTTATGACGGTACAGTACAGGCCGGTTATTTTCTTAACACACAGGAAGCCCATGAGACTAGTGTTAATCTTCTGTTTCTTTAACAAACATTCTCGTTCCCAGAGCTGCGATCATTTTGCCCAGTGCCACGGACCGAGAGTTCCGGCTGGTTACGAAACAGGAAGTCACTAATCGCGGATTTCCGGCTTTCTGCGCAGCCTCACACATTTGAAACAACATCCGTTACCAAAGCTTACAAACATGGCACGGCTACTCATCTCGGAACGGGAAACCAAAGCTCTTGATCTATGGCGCTGACTTGAACCTTCGAAGTTCTTAAGAACAAGAATGGTGGAACTTAATGGGTCTTAATGGGATTTTGTTACTCAACCCCGCTGCTATCAACATCAATCCAGCTTTGATCTTTTAGGCCCAGTCCCTAGAACGTCTAAATTGCTGCGACAAACCTTCCCTGCGCATGTGTAAACGTTCAATCTGACCACAGCGTGTAAACAAGCCTACGCTTTTACACTCTAAAACATCGGAATATAAAATTTGATGTGTATGACGAATAAACAACTTTATTCTAAATTACCTTGTCTTCATCAATAGAGACTGTGAGATTGATTGGAGTGCCATCATCCATGTGATCCAGCGCTTGTAACACCGTCCTCCCTGTTCGTTCCTATCCACATGGTGATCACAAAATATTATTTAAAATAAGCAAAGTAATAATAAGCAATTTTCTCCACACGTGTCAAATAACTGACTTTCAAAATGTGTCATCAAAACAGATAAAATAAGAAGTAAATTTCAATGTTTTCTGCTGGTCCTTGACTTGCAACAAAGGTCCTTTCCTCCGTCGTTAGGTTATCGTAAAATTCCGAAAATAAGCCCCGGGGCTTATATTTTTCAACGGCCCTTTTTGAGGGGCTTGTTCTTGGAGGGGCTTATATTCGGAGGGGCTTATCTACGGAGGGAAATTTGCGTTTGAAAATCGATTGGGCTAGCCTTTTAGTTCGAAGTAAATTTACCGTTTTGCCTTTGTTTTACTTTGTATTTGAGGGCAATTTTCCAAGTACAAGCCCCCGGGGGAGCTAATATTTGGAGGGGCGACTTAACTGAGGGTTTTTTGCGTTACCGGTTTGGGGGGCTTATATTTGAGGGGCTTATTTTCGGAATTTTACGGTATGTTCACAACATACCGGATAACTTTTGCACCGGTACTAAAACGGTACCGGACAGGGCCGCTGTTCACACATAAGAACGGTGATTCCAGCGCGATGTTTGTAACGGAGCGAGGCTGCGCCGCGCCGATCTCTAAAGTGGAGAGTCACATATCTGAAAGGTGTTCACACTATATCGGATAGCGTTTCGTGCCGGCATGAAAGGCAATCTGGTGTAATCTGAACATACAGCCTTAGTCTGGTTAACTTCCTTTGGGAAAATGCCATAGTTGCATTTGTTCTGTATGTTTTCAGCTATTTCGAAAGGGGTTGTCGAAAAAATTATGCTCTCGACAATCCCGGAAGGTAATATGGGATATGATCAATACACTGTTACTGACGCACTGTAGCTGTTGAACTTACTTTCGTTGCTTTCCTTTAGAATTCGCAAACATACGTCCATGGCCTCTCGTGCCATGCTTTCAAGTTTCTTCGAGGAACAGTGAACTCAAAATCATCCACAATACCTTTCGGGATGTAGCGTGCACTTTTTCGAAATAGCTGTATAAACTGCTTGAAAGCACTTGTGGTTGTCTTTATTTGAGCTGAGTTCCTCGAGGAGAGAATACAAAAAGTTCGAGGATATAAAACAAGAGACACCTAATCTTGTACACGTTTTATAATGAACCTCTTTAAGTTGTCACGTGACGTTCTCAAGGCAATTTGCCTTTAACTTTGTTTACACTATACCGGAAAGCTCTTGCGCCGACACAAAAAACCACACCGACAGGGGCTGTTGTTTAGACATGAGAACGGAGATTTAAGTTCGCTACATATCGGATAGATTTCTGCTACTCTTCGTCGCAATGTGAAATGATATTTGGACTAAAGCGGAAGTAAATGAGTACAGGAGCGAGGACTGGAACCTACTGAGACGGATGTATATATGCAGAATTTAGTGCACCAAGTCCTCTCGGCCAACTGCCGCGTTACGATGTCCGATGTGTGTGAACGACTTGTTCCAGTTCTGTGCCGTTAGAGCGATTTTCGTATGACCTTGAAGGGAAAACGCGCGAACAAAACAGAAACAAAATACGAACGGAAATAGAACGATTCGATTTGTTTATCGAACGGATACAAACTTGCGTGGCTTTTGGTTGGTTAAGCGAAAACGCTCGGGGTGAAAAAAATCATGCCCGAGAACTTTCTAGAAATCAACCGATACTTCGCTTTGACGTCATACTGCCTTCTCCATATTAGGGTTTTCTTTGGCGGAAAAACGAAGAGTCCATGTTTTGATCTTTTCATCCATTGGCTGATAAAACTAGTAACGAACACTAACCTAAATCACTTTTCAAGGCCATACGAAAATCGTTCTACCATATAGCTTTTCATATCAGCACGAAAAGCCATCCGGTACAGTATAATAAGACATAGCCTTAGCCCGAATGGGCTCTGAGTCAACAGCTATTGACTCAGAGGCCCAGAGGGCGAGAGGAATAATTGGTTTATTAAAATCCAACTATTTGGTCAAAAATATCAAATTTTAGCTAGTTAAAGCTAGACTTTAACCATTTTTTGCCGCCAAAAAGCCCGCGCTTTTCGCTACTAGTGGGCTACAACAAACAGCCTAGAAGTAGCTCGACCAATCAGAACGCAGCATTGATAATAGACCACTAGTTGGATTTTACTAATACAAATTATGCGAACATATGCACATGAATAAGACCAAAATTGAAAGAAACAGTTCTCTAGAGTAATATCTTACGAAAAACAAAACATACAAGCTTAAGAGGTCTTTTATCGTCCAGGTAATATGGCCAACGAACTCATAATAAGCAGATCACAACATCAATTTAATGTGATAGTATGCCACAATATATTCCAAACCTTGGTTTTGTGAGCAATCTCCGTCAACATTTCCCTCACTGCAACTTCTGCATTTTGCTGAACAAAAACAAGGAATGCGAATATGAACTAAACAATGACCAAAACACTATATAATGCAAACTAATTTGACATTTCAAGTTTGTATAGGGAAAGTATAAGCCCTTACCCTCATGTGAAGAGGTAAAGGGTACGTGCGATTAACAATATTATTCTCTTATAATGTTACAGCAGGAGCCCATCCCCGGAGGAAGCAACTCCCATACTTGGCCTTCGTCACGGAGTTTTCAGGGGCCGGTTTATATTTGGATACATTCTAGAGCACTTTTTCCCGAGAAAATGTAAGCTCCGCTCCGTCTATGAGCGAATCGAAAGAAAGAAAAAGAAGGTCAAAAATGAAGTTTTGAGGTCTGTAGGTTTTGCTGACCAGTTTGTGACACTTAAGGGATATTTTGACTTCGCGCAAACATTGTTCTAAAAATAAACTGATGGGTGAAAACGCCATGACATGAGTACATGGAAGTTGTTCGCTCCGGGCTCCTGGTTACAGACGTTCTAACACCAATAAAATCGTATTCTTATGTCAGTGTCACTAAGCTCAAAATTGGTCTTCTAGCTATTTTTCTCATGCTTTTTTCATCTCTGGTATTGTCGATTTATATCTTAAAATGTTTTGCAATATTAAGTCCAAGTGAGTGCGAGCTGCAAAGAGCCTTAAAAGCATACCTGGATATACTTCATGTAAGCTTGAACAACAGGCAGACTATATTCGTCAATTAAGGAGTTAATAAGGTGAATTCCCTAGAAGGTTAAAGGAAAATACATGGTTATTGCAAGTTCAGAATAGACAATACTGGAGACTGGAAACTGGCTGGACCATTAAAGATTACGCACAAACAAAGAACAATACAAAAATACGAATTCGACTGGTTTTGCAAATACAATAAAATGCACGTGGCTTTGGTCAGTTTAGCAAAGACACAACGTATTCCCAGTTAAAAAGTTATTTTCCATGACGTGGGGAGACAGAAGCTGCTGAATGGACATTTGAAGGATGTTTTTCCCATCTTCAGGTTTTCTTTGACGACAAAAACATGAGTCCATGGTTTGAATCTGACCTTTGCAATTACTGGCTGATAAAACAAATAACATGCAAACACTTGAGGAATTCATTTCAAATATAAACCGCTCTATCTGAAACATAGTTCATACGACCAGATTTTCACGATCATCACGTGATCGCATTAACAAAGTTGCACTTTTCTTTACTGCTCTTCGCGTAGTAGCATAGTAAACATGTTTGGGGCCCTATTTGAGGTGGAGGGGGCGAGTAAGAATAAATTAAGCCTTTACTTCTGAGGTCGATACTAGAGCTACATATACTGTAGTTTTAACGTTTGAACTTGTGGATGAAATACTATTGCGAGACCGTTTAAATGAAACCTCCCCCGCAGTACCTTCAAATGGTCCTAACTGTTTTTCACTTTTATATAAAAGGATTGTAGGATTTTTACTATTGGGAACAGCTGTTACGATAGAAGGGAAATGTGTGACGTAATGTTACCATGGTAGCAAAATTTCTGGATCTCAACAATCGTTGTTGACAGAGACGGCCATTTTCATTGCTAGATGAACGATGGAAGAAATGTATGAGCTATCGTTTTGTTTCTGAGTGCAATCAAGCACAGGAAAGTCATACATGCCAACTGTTTTGGCTACCATGGTAACACGGCCACGTGACGTGACGACTCCTTTTTGTTGAACGGGAAGTCAATGTCATTGAGGTTATAGCCTCTCTCGCTAGGTCCTTCTCAATTTTGACAGACAATATATCTTCTACCTTGTGATTAGCAGCGACTTGTGCTTTGAGATCTGAGATGTTATCCTGAATGTTGCGACTTCCACTACAACCAGGATACTCAGCAGGTTTCAGAAGCTTTTCTTTAAGAGCTAACATATAAATGAAAAACAAAGCTTCACATATCTGTAATCACAACGGTAGAAAATCTTCCAAAGGGAAAGAAAAACAATCAAAAGCTCGTTATACAAGAACCCGTCGTTTAAAAAATAATTTTTATAACTAAATATACCTTCTTCCTGAAAAATCCCACCATCTACAAGTTTAAAAGACATAAAGACAGCTCCCTCGTCGAAGATAGTATGAGAATTTGGTGGCATCGAACCTGGAAAATAAAAAAGGTCATCTGGCTTTCCACTCTCTCCTCTTTCAAAATGGCAATATATTTGTTGCCAAATTCTTTCAATTAATGTTGATAGACTTACACGGTTTTTTCAACTTTTGACTTGAAATAGCTAGCAAAAATCAGTCAACACCGCTGGAGAGAAAGCATTAAATTTACTGAGTAAAGTCGCCAAGTTTAAGAGTGATGTGTTGAAAACTAACGAGTATATAGCTCCACAAAGTTCAGAAACTTGCGATATTTTACAGAAGAAAAAAAACGTGGAAGGGTCTTTTACCAGGGGCTATTCCTCCAACATCGGCATGGTGTCCTCTGCTTGCTACAAAAAAGACAGGTTTTGGTTGACCAGGATAGAAAACCTATCACAAAGAAAAAAAACATTTTGAGATAAAGTTAACGTCAAACATCGCCACCTAGAGGGCTGAAAGGCCTACATTTAACCAAGATTCTGTTGTAGTATGCAGCAAGTGGATATGTTGCCACCCATTTATGTACGGGATGCAAGCTAGTTGCAGGGTCATTTTCCTAAAAGGTATATTTCCTAACACAAACTTACTGGGGCAAATTATCTGGAACGTTGGAATGTATATGTACTCTTTTTAAACCTTGGTGGTACAAAGTAAAGGTGGAAAAAATTACGTTCCAAAAGGAAACAACACAGTGATGATGCGCATATTATAAGCTTGGGTGGAGCGTTAGAGGTTGAGGGGCCAAGTATCTTTTCCAAGGGGGCAAAGCAATATACAGTCGACTCCCGATAACACGAACCTTACAGGGAAATCGAAAAAAGTTCGAGTTACCGGGAGTTCTGAGTTATCGGGAGTTTGAAGCAAATAACCGAAAATTGGCAAATAAGCAAATGAACGGGGAGGGAATGCAAGGATCATGCACACTTCACTTCAAGGGCAAAAAGGAGGAATGGACACCGAATTTGAACTGGAGTAGCAAATAAGCTAAAACAAAGAATTGACTCGATGAATTCTTGTTCTGATTGTTTTTTCTTGTTTTGTTTTTTCAATGTTTCGGACTTCAGTACACGGTTTTTTTGTCGACTTGTCACGCGCTTAAAACATGGTTCGAGTTATCGAGGGTAAAATTATTTAAAAGTGATCTTAAGGGAAATAAAAATTACTTCGAGTTAGCTGGAGGTTCGAGTTATCGAAGGTAAAATTACAGTAAATGTGTGAACGAAATCCAGGGGGAATCGAATTAGGTTCGAGTTAAGGCGAGGTTCGAGTTAACGAGGGTTCGAGTTATTGGGAGTTAACTGTACCCGTTTAGACCAAGATGGACTGGATAGAAAAGAAACATCCTAGAAATCCCAGCTAACACATGTATGACTAATGTTTGGCAGCTGGTTCAAACATAAATCAAAAGGCATTCGTAGATCGTAATGCTGGCTTTCACGAAGAGTATTTATAAGTATTTAATAACGAGTTGACGCAGATGCGTACATGGACAACAATGACCTTTACCGGGGTAATGACAGTAAGATCTGGCAAATGTGTTCCTCCAGCACTTGGGTGATTACTCAGTATCACATCACCTTCTTTCAGGCCGTCGCCTAACTGCTCAATCTACAAAAGCATTTTCATGTTCACGATAAGAACCTTTACTCAGTCTGTATTAAAATAGTGGGATACACTAAATCAAAGTCACAGCACAAGACAACTATGAAATTGACAGGCGACAAGCAATTCCATTATTTTGGCCAAGGCTTGATCTAATTTAAGTACGAACCAAGTCACCTATAAAATTGACCATCAAATTTATACCACTGAGCATATGCAACCTAACATTGCAACATGACATGACACCAACCCACAAGAGGCACACTAATAGCATGATTTGTATGTAATATTTGGCATAAATACCACGAGTGATATTTGAGACAATTTTGAAATATCACGAGTGGCATTTATGCCAAATATCACATACAAATCATGCTATTATTTGTTTATACTACTAGGTATTTCAAATTAAGCTGAAATACCACTGCTCTAAGCCAATCAAATTGCAGAAATTTCTCATGTAGTAGTATAAGGGTGGGAACTGTCGGAATGGCAGTTCTAATCACTCTGTCTGAGCTGAAATATGGACATCCGAACGGTTAGGCCGTTCAATACACCATACACAGCTTTCACGATAAACTGCGACGTTCTGCCTTAAATTTAGAACTAACTTAGGAATTTATCCCACCCCCATCCACTGTTCATGGACTACAAAGGTACAGGAGGAACACTGAAAACTGGAGAAAATTGACAGTTGTTATTCAGCCATTTTTGGTTTGATAAGGGATTATTGTAGCTGTGTTTTTATGGAACTGTTCGTAATTCTTCTGCAGTGGAACCTCTATTCAGGGGACGCCCTCAGGACCGAGGCAAGTGTCCCCTAAATAGAGATTGGGTTGGGGTTTGTAAATAACTAACCAACAAAGACACTATAAATAATCATCATTAACTTATCTCTGCAACATTATATGTTGAATTCACACATGTGCAGAAAATCGAATTAACTAATTAAGTGAGACAGTTCAGGTTGTGAAGCTGCTATCATTGTGATTGTGTACACTTAAGAATATGAATCCTTTTTGTGGTCAGTCACCTTTTGAGTGCTTAGATGTCTCCTAAATGGAGGTTAAACCCAGATTTCGGGATCCAGAAAATGTGTCCCTTTTCCCCTGACTAGAGGTGTCCCTTCAATAGAGGTAACAGATAAAAAGATTATGAGGGCGTTTTTCCGGGACCAAGTTTTGTGTCCCCCGAATGGAGGTGTCCCAAAGGAGAGGTTCCATTGTAACAGATCTCAATCCTGTAAATGGAAACTTTTTAAGCTTCACGCCAGAGGGATAAAGTGCCTCGATAAGTGCTAGCCGTACCTTTCCTATTTGAGACCTAGATTCAAAACATAGCAGATACAGTAGCTAAACCGTTAAAGCCATGGCGATCACTATGCATTAACGACCCACTGATGAGGTCAAAAATAAGGGTTAGTAACTTACTTGATATTTGACTGTTTCTTGCATTGATCCAAGATGCATAGGCACATGTGGACCGTTGGCAACAAGTCCACCAGTCGGGCCAAACATTGCACAGGAAAAGTCTAGTCTTTCCTTAAGAAATAAAACTAAACATAAAACTAAAAATCTTCCACATTTTGAATGATATCGATGCTCCTAATAATAATAAAGTCGTAAAAAAATAAAACTGTATTATTATTAAGTCCTGTTGTTTTATTGACTACTTAGCATGAATTATTACAAATTTAATCTTTCTTTTTGTTGTTTTTACATGGAGCACAAGGGATCTCCACCCAGCTGTTCTTTGTGAAACAGTGTAATGCCATGTGGTTGGCAGAGAGCGCCAAGGGCATTTCAGAGTCTAAATGGGCTTAATTTGAAAGTTTCTCTCAACACAGCATGAGCATTGAGCATCACAAGATCCGATTAAGATGAGCCTTTTATGGGTGCATGATTATTTTGGTACCTGAGAAAGTTAGAAGTAGGTTGAGAACGATCGTCCGGGTGAAAGTAGTCCTGTATAGAATAGGACGATCATGCTCAACCTACTTATGAAATTGCTGCTGGGTTCAAACTTTTCACAGAAAGTTACTTTGTACAGTTCAACTATATGAAAATTGGAGATAGACGGAAACTGTGATTTATGAAAAAGGTCGAGTTTGATTGTTAATAAATGTATCAACGGTTCGATTGGCTGGGTAGTTGTGTCTGACAATGTAGGTGACCTATCTGGTCAGTAAGGGAGGGAAAAGATGCGCTATGGTGCGCGATTACTCAGTAATTTACAAGTTGGCTAGAGGCTTACAACAACACTGATCTTGGTTACAAGTTGAAACTGCTAGTGTCAAATGACCACCAGCCTTACAGAATTTTGTGCGAACTTAAATCACATAATAGCATATGGTGTCAAAATGAAGCGTTATTATTATTATACATGTGTATACCTTGATGTTTGTAGAAATTGCTGTTCTTTGAAGAACCCTAAAGAAAAGTACCAAGATTAAGCAGGTGAATTTACATAACCATGAAATAAAATTTACATTGCTAACAATCAAACCGGACACTTGGAAGACGACTTGCCAATCACAAAGTTTTCTGAAAACAAAAGACTCTTTAAGCTTTTTTTTAGCAAACGGACCAATAAAATCCACGTTTTCAACTATGTAGCCATTGAAAACTTTAAAACAATTTGAACTTACCTGACCTCTGGGGAAACAGCCCTCAAATTAATGACTTGCCATTAGTCCGTTTGCAAAAAAACTTGAGAACCTTTCGTTTTCAGAAAACGTTGTGATTGGACAATCTTCTTGCAATTGTCTTGGTTGGCGTGTCCATACTGTAAACTATTAAATTTCTTAACTGAAACCAACTTCAGCCTGTTAAAAGTTACCTGCCCATTTGATCTGTTATGCTCATGAATCGATGAGAAAAAATGGAAAGCTGCAACATTAAGCAAAATAAGATTGTTATAAAAGACTAATATAAGCAAATCTCTTCCCTCAAAAGATCATATACCGTATTTACTTGAACAACGCCGCACCCAGTCAAGGAATACGGTGTTTATTAGAGGATTATATGAAAAACTCGGCAACCTGGTAATCTGCACCGTCCAAACAATAACGATTGCGGTAACTCGGCAATACACTGGTACTTACTGTCAAACCCAGAAAAATTTCAGGAATGTTGATTGTGTAGTGACCAATCACAATAAAGTTTATGACATGCGAGAAAACCTCCAAACCATAAACCAATTACCTTTGCTGTTTGTGGTTTAGTTTTCTCACGCCTTATTGGCTATTTCCTCGCTTTACAGTACCATTCCATAAATATTTTTGGTGTTTACAGTTTTGTGAGTTTTACAGTAAGATATCATTCTGTTTTACATAATATGAACAAATGATTGATCGTAATTGTTCCCAGTAATTTAAAGCCTGGTTCTCACTTGCGCATGAGCATAAGCATAAGCACAAGAAAAACGGACAAGTTCGTTGTTCTTGTGCTTGTGCTTGTGCTCATGCTTCGGTCGTAGCTTTGACTAGTGAAAATGGGGTCGACATAAGCACAAGCAAAGGCACAAGGCCGTGGGCCAGTCATAGGCTACTTGACCCAGAACTCATGTGAACATATCAAAAGCAATATGGCGAACGCCCTTCGTCCGCGCGCTAACTTGTTTATCATCGGGTTGAGGAGAGCTGGTATCGAGATTTGAGTCAAATATGCGTATGTCCTTAAGCTTATGCGCATGCGCTGGTAAAAACCAGGCTTAAGAAATGTGATTTTGAAATGAACACTGCATCGGAAACACTAATAATTTAATAAACGCCGCGGCCTTTAATTTTAATGGAATAAATACGGTAACCGTTAACTTTTAACACAATAAAGTAAATTGGGCTTCTCACTAACTTGTATAGCATCCAGATCTGTGGTAACATGTCTTTTGTTCTTGTTCTTTCCCACCTGCAAGAAATTAAATGGAGATTTCAAGGGGCTGTATCACGGCTGGCTGGTTCATTTTGTTTATAATGGCAGTTACACGTCCTTATTCGCTATGGAACTTAAAAATTTACTTGTGAATGGCAAAATCAATCGTGTCAAACAAATACGTCTCCTGAGCATATCAAACCACAAACACAAACAATAGAAATGAACTTTGAAAAACTGTTAGGCCAACAAGTTTTCCAAAGCGCAATTGCAATCCGTTTGTCCATCCGTGCCTTCTTTTTTATTTCCTGTGTTATTTATACCTTCTTTTAACGTTTTGAGTTTTTATTGTTAATAAGTTTCACTCAATTTGCCAGCGGTTCCCATTGTTTGATGTCGTGACATAACTCCTTTAGATCTGAATTAGACCTGGACACTGGGCAGACTGGGCAGGAGCAGAGAATGATGTGTCGATACACCTACCTCAATTCTGACATCTCCAGAATTCGTAATAGACGCTGAACACTGTGGTTCCACAACAATGGTACTGTTAATCGCATTGAGATAAAATAGGTTGATTACAAGAAGAGCAAGTCAAACAATCCACGAGAACCTTTCGAAATGTATGTTTTGTTTAAAAGAAAAGTCTTATTCTTCATAGCAATGCACTACGCATGTAAGTGTTCTTGTTAGTCTGGGAAACTCGAGACAGAAGTGGGATCAATTATCCCGCAGCAAAGAGGCAATAAATACCTTAAATCAGACAGAAATATTAACAACTTCTGATACAGACATTTTGATTCACACGAAACAACAACACTTGGGCTTCATAACTTGAAGTTACATTCATGCTTGCCATACCTGTGTTGGTCTATAATAATAGTAGGTCCCTCTAGCACATGTCCTACATATAAATTGTCCAGGAAGTATACATTTGTATCACGATACCCTCCTTCAAAGAAACACTTTGTTACCTGTTGAAAGAAGAGACAAAATGACTACATTTACTGTCCTTAACTGAACGCTTCTCCCGGCTAAAAACCCCCGTCTTGAAACTTAGGTTTATTTTTTTACTTCGTTGTACTTAATAACCTTCAGAATATAAATCATTTGGCTGAAAAACGAGGAAATACAGCTCATGGATAGAGAAAGGGCAGATGACAAAAAGTAATTTAGTCACGCCTGGCACGTAGACTTACTTTTTTAACTGGAGGTAGTTCACTTGACGCTGGAACACTGTGAGTTACTGACGTTTTAGAATGTCCACATCCCCGAATTCTAATATCATCGATCATAATGTTACGGTTGGGAATAGAGAAGCCAAATTCTTGAAGGTACCTTTTAAAACCAACATACTATTAGCCAGCTAAACAGAGAGGAAGGTAAATGGTTTCTGTAGAGAAGCCACGAGTATTGATGTACCGGTCTGGGTTGGATGTTTATCTATTATAGGATACTGAACTGCAATATGAAATAATGAATATGTGAATTTCATATATTTGAACAGCGGAATTAAGAAATAAATGAAAAAGAAGATCATCGTAGTTCAGGACGCAACTTATGCAGTTGAGAAAAGAAAGCCTGAAAAAAATTCTGGCTTGCGCGCCGAATGTTTGGGCAACGGCATAAGTTCAGTGCGTCGTCAACTGGGATGAACTTCTTTACATTTATTTCTGCAGTATTTTGTTAGTGTTTTCGTAAGCACGAAGAAAAACGCAAGGGAAATTCACGAGGAGCAGGGGGTTTTAGGCCCCGCAGAGATCAGAGTCAACGTGCACTCCCGTATGCCTTCTTGACAAGAAAAAGGCAAGTGTGATGTACTTCGACGACGACGTCACACAATCGGTACAAATTTAGCCGTTAGCAAATCTTGTTTTAATCCACTGTTTCCTTTCACCGCTCCTTCACGAGCAAATACAAATACATCGACGATACTCAATAGCTGAAAACTTGTTTATGCAACCGCATCAAACTGAACTATCAAGCTAAAAAAGGGAAAATAGAATCCACGCGAAAACATCGACGCTTTACAGGCTCAAAATTTGGTGACCGACTAACCACAACTTAGTCACGTGATCGAAAACAAAGAAAAACATTAACATAAATAAAATTCGCGGAAAAACACGACAGTAGGCGATTCAAGGCGGTCGTCCAAAGACGTCGACCAAAGCTTTTTGAGCACTAACTTCAATGCTTTACCCTGTGATAGAACGTTTAAAACTGAAATATAGTTGATCTTCAGTCAAACCCCGTTTATACAGACACAGAAAGTGCCCGTATTAACGGGGTGTTCGTATTAAGCAGGTTGAATTTAGAGAAAATGTAAGGGCTTTCTTTCCCCAGGAACAAAGCAAACTGTCCGTAATGATGAGGTATCCGTATTAAGCGGGTAGCCTTAAAGCGAGGTTTAACTGTATTTATTTGACATCAGTCTTACACTCTTGAATAACTGTTTAATATTTCAGTTTATACTCAGGAAGAACAAAACACGAAATTAAAACTGTTACAGTCACCTGTCCGTAAATACCTTTCCAAAATCATCACAGTTATAGGAGTTCGTCCCCGCCTGGTAAGAAAAAAAAAAAGAAACTGAATTACTTAAAGTAACAATTGTTTGAGAATGGTATTAACACATTGTGAACGCTATTTAATTGTACTCTTTTTTAGTGATTTTTTTTAGTGATTATTTTAGTAAGAATGCAATTGACCTTGAAAATAGTTTCTTCTTTTTTATTCGAAATGAATTGTTTTTAATTGAAATGAAATGTTGTATTGAATAATTTTTGTTTAATGAAATGATTTTTTTTAATCAAAACTAAGTGTTTTTTGAAACGAAAGGAATTGTAAATAGTGTTTTGACGAAATAGTCTTTTTTAAAGTGAATTAATTGTAAATAGGATTTTATTAGTTAGTATGTTATCAATAAAAATTATTATTATTATCATTAGTTCAGTTTCCTAACAAAATTGAGAAGAAAGAAAAGTAACCAGAAAGTTTTAGAAACATGGTAGATGTACTGAATGGTAAAAAAGAACCTGCTCTATAGAATACTGTCATCGAGAAACTGGACGAAACTCCTACTATTATTGTTTTATTATTGTTTCACGGCAGCATAATCACCGTCACGGGGATTCATTCAAGTGAATCAGGACCTTACGATTAGACGACGACGACGGGAACGAGAACGTCAAAAAGCAATATGTTAAATTAGCAAATAACAACTCTGCATGTGCATCACTGTGACGCTGATTGTACATTTCTTTACAGTCACTGCACAACTACGATGTGAAAAGGCCTAATTTAACGTTTTAAAGTGATGTTACACAGGACGATTCGCAATGACGATCTTCAACACAACAAACTGTTGCAATGTTGGAACAATGTTGCAACCACTGGAAACAATGTCGCAACAATGCTCCAACGTTTCGTTGCGCAGAAAACGTCATTGCGAATCGTCCCGTGTAATATCACCTTTATGGGGAACATGAGACAACGAACTCCAGGAGAGTTCGCCTACATTTGACCAAGTTAAGTTAGTTGGAATAATCGCGACGTTTTCGCCGCCGTCTTTGGTAAGGTCAAAAATAAGTAAGGTGGCAGACGATCTCCGTTTCACGGTCTATTAGCTGACTTATCGACATACTGACGTAGCGAATGCAAAATGCCACGTGCTTCACGTCTTTTGTGCATCTATCAATGAGACAAAATTGCCACCGTTCAAGAAGGCTACCAGGCACCATTGTTTTGGCGTTGAATGAAACCCTAAAAGGGGAAAAGTTACTGAACAATGCGCTGATGTGCTGTTTGTTATTCTGAAAAGAACAACAAGCTTTCTGTTTTGAGTCTGGTTAAGATGTTGAGCACCAAGCACTCCTCTGTCTGGAATCATCGCACAGGTGATGTTTGGTGCCATAAACATCTTATTGCTACTGCAACAAGCAATCATGCAATAGAATGACTGCAATGGGAATTGCTACAGAAAACAACTACCTTGTAAGACTGGCAGGAAGAGACATCGCATATCAAGGCACAGTCAGTTCTGTCATATCTCATGTGCAGGAATGTTTGGGTAGATATCTGCTTGCTTTAAAAAATTCGAAGATAACAAATATTATATAACGAATTAAATTTCAAACTATAATGTTTTTAAGAAAGAATGTGGCGGTCCTTTGCTCGTGGAATCCTTTTGTGCAAAGCTAACAGTCTGAAGACCACTTGCTGTTATTTAAAAATAGGATATGTGGGGGTATCTCGTGAGTACCTTTAAGACTTTGCAAGGTATGATTTAAAAAAACGTGCTGCAAAATCTGGTTGGAAAGTGGATGGAACACGGCTTTTAGTGTCGCCTCCAGTGGAAAATTTTCGGTAGCAACGGAACGTTAGAAAAGGTAGTCCTGTTTCACCGGAGAAAAAGGTTCCCATCGGAAATTCGTGTTTCATATTTTAAAAATCATCTTTGATACCAGTTCCAAGCTTTCGCGACCTTTTTTCGGTTGCCAGTCCTGAATTTTTCTTGCCATTTGTCCAAACCTTGAATTGACCGGTTTGCCCATATAAAAGGCAAACAAACTATGTCTTCGTTTTATTTCCATTGAACAATTTATTGCACAATGATTGACCAGGATCAGGAATTTAGGGTCCACTGCGATAATCAACTGCGAATGTTCCAAATACCAAGTGCGCAGTGATATACTCACTCATCAAATCCTTGTCTTTTAAGTTCCTCCGTACACTGCTGCGTCAAAAAAACAATTCTATCTTCGAGATACTGGTACGAATCTAGAAAAAAATAAAGATATTTTAATAATATTTAAAAAAAATGAACAATATGAATTGGCTATTTAAATGATGATTAACTTTAAACCGCAGTTGAAGACAAATAACGCCTGGAATTCAACGATTGAATTTTGATAACATTTAACGCCATTAACAGTGACTTCTGTCAAAACACCTTAACCTCCCCTGGGGCACTCCCTTCTTTGGCCTAAACGCCGGTTATGTATCGCTGAATAGGGTATGGTTTTTAGGGTCTTGAGTCGTTTAAGGAAATAAATTTTCGTGCCATGAAAACTGTTCTCTTCTAACTTGCTTAAAATCTACTTTCTGCATCCAACAATTAAACAATATTGGAATTAACCTTTTTATTTAGGACAACCACCCCCCGATAAGCGATGAACCTATAGTTAGGTTAGTTTCTACTGCGAATATAGCCACCTATTGTAGAACAATATTAAATTTTTCACGCCTCAAAGGCGGCGCTTATTCGAGTAAATACGGTAATATTCTGGACATAAGTTGAGGGAGGTGACGAAATATGGTCGTTAAAGTTTCAACTATGTTTTCACCTTTGTTATATACACAAGAGCACGGTTCTTGAGATTCATGCACAACATCGGCCAGAGCCAATCCAAAGGCTGAGAGAATTCCTGAGTAACTACAAAATAGAGGATCATATTATCAATCGCATGGTAACCTGATAACAATAAAAAATAAGGCCTAAAATGCCAGAACAGAATTGTAAAGAGCGATGTATAACAAATATATTTATTTCTTGTATGAGAAATGCTTTTAGACAACAGGCCTCAAAATAATATTTTGACTGCTGCTGGTCATGCTGACAGGCCACATAAAATTTCAGCTCGGTCAAGTTTCCTTTTTGATTGCTCATGTAAAAATAATAGAATAATGATTTAACCCAGGAGCTTTAAATCAAACAGCATAATTCCTCCTGTAGAAAAGGCGCACTTGAAAGTTAGAACTTAAAATAAATACATTCGTTTATAGCGTGCGTGTCTGGACAAAAAGAAAGCAAACTGGAAGTTTGTCCGGACAAATGGTGATCTCAGCCGGACATTTTTCCGATGACGGGCGGTTATTTTGAGTCCTGAGTTAAATAAATGTATTATAGTTTAATACTTGCTTTACTTAAAGACTCAAATTGTTGGGAGAACCCTTGAACATGTTTGTTTTATATTTATTAAAAGTGTTTCCTACACCCGAAGCCATTTAACTGCTGTTAGGTCACTAACTGGCTATTTTACAGTCATGTACCGTGTAACCTGGCCATGAGTGGAAGTGATGGTGGATGTGACCTTGTTTTGAAAGCCTGACTGCTTTTCGAATGTAAATTGTGTTGTAACCACAAGCCTTCCTTCCATTCAAAGGCTTGGTTGCGCTGCACATAACTGTAAATCGACCTATTACGTCTTATCTACGGGAATTTATCGTTTCATTTAAGGTGGCTCGACTGGATTTTTTTTGGGGGGATACCTCCCAAGTTTGAGCATTAACTACGTGGCCATGAGCAAAGATATGGAAAAAAGGTTACCACAACTGTGTTATGTAAAGATGAAAATTTCTTATGATTTGGGTTTTATCGCAATCGGAGTCTCCATGGCAACGTAACGACGCCACTTCGTTTTTTATTTATCTTTGTGTTTCTCTGTACCAGGAGTTTTTTTTGAGAAATCGCTTAAGGGAGTATGTACCTGCCATAATTGCCTCAATTATTGCAAAGTTTGAACAAATTCTATGAGAGCGTTTTCGAAATATTTTGAAACAAAGTTTTAAGCATCATAAAAACAGCGAAATAGCATGCTATCCACACAATTAGCTAATTTTTTTAAAAAATGATAAGCTTTGGAAACGCGGCTTCATCTCATAGTAGTTTGATTCCATTGAAAACCTCATACAAAAAAAGAGGGGAATTGCCCTGGGCGATCGCGAGTAAGAAGAATTTTATTAACTTGCATTCAGCTGCTTTTGTTACAGTTTTTGCACGTAATTTGGTCCACGCCTACAAATTTCGCATTTTTCAAAAACCGCTCGATAAATTTTTTTATAAATTTGATAATCCTGAGATCAATTGTCAATAAATATACCCTGCAAGTTTCCAGAACATTGAAAACAGGGAAGGCTTTAAAATAGGACCTCAAATATGACCAATTTTCCCCCCAGATTTTGTGTTTACAAGTGAGCGTCCTCATTATTCACTGGCATTGTTTTCAAGTTTCATATGCACGAGCACATTTAGCAAAAAGTAGTAAATTTGCATCAAAAAGAACTCTCGATTGCTTTCGGAAGAAATATCCGGAATATGCTAATAACTGGCTTGTGTCACAGATAACAGTGAGGGCCGAAATGGTGAACGTCACGGCTCATCTTGTAGGATGCAACACTTAATTATCTTACTCGGGTTATAACATCACAGAAACTCTTACAAAGAGTTGCTGTGATGTTATAATATATCACTAATTTCTTTACCCAGTTATTAGCATATTCCGGAGATTTAACCGAGGGTCCTTTTTGATGCAAATTCTATCTTTTTGCTAAATTTGCACGTGCATATGAAACTTGAAAACAATGCCAGTGAATAATGTGGACGCTCACTTGTAAACACAAAATCTGGGGGAAAAATTGGTCATATTTGAGGCTCTATTTAAGAGCCTTCCCTATTTTCAATGTTCTTGAAACTTGCAGGGTATATTCATTGACAGTTGGTCTCGGGAGTTTCAAATTTATAAAAAAATTTATCGAGCGGTTTTTTGAGAAATGCGAAATTTGTAGGCATAGACCAAATTACGTGCAAAAACTGTAACAAAAGCGGCTGAATGCAAGTTAATTAAGTTCTTCTTACTCACGATCGCCCTGAGCAATTCCCCTCTTTTTGTTGTAGGAGGTTTTCAATGGAATCAAACTACTATGAGATGAAGCCACGTTTCCAAAGCTTATCATTTTCTTAAAAAGTTAGCTAATTGTAAGGATAGCATGCTATTTCGCTGTTTTTATGATGCTTAAAACTTTGTTTCAAAATATTTCGAAAACGCTCTCATAGAATTTGTTCAAACTTTGCCATAAATGAGGCAATCATGGCAGGTACAAACTACCTAAAGCGATTTTTTAAAAAAACTCCTGGTACAGAAAAACACAAAGATAAATAAAAAACGTACTGGCGTCGTTACGTTGCCATGGCGACTCCGATTGCATGAAACCCAGATCATAAGAAATTTTCATCTTTATATAATACAGTTGTGGTAATCTTTTTTCCATATCTTTACTCATGGCGGCGTAATTAATGCTCAAACTTGGGAGGTACCCCCCTAAAATATCCAGTCGAGCCACCTTAAAGCATTTATTTATTACCGGTGAATAAGCACTGTTGACATTCCTAATGACTGCGCAATAGAGCAAGCATGCTGGCCACCGGCCCCTCCAAAACAAGCCAGCACGTGATTGGCTGTGTTGTGTCCTCTGGCCTGGGTCAAGGTTCTTATTGGTCGGCACATGGTCTCATTAGCAACTGTTATAAAACCCATGGCAACGTCTTCAATACTTAATGGATCATGCTTGTTGTCAATACTTTGAGAGGACAGAAATTCATTTATCTAGAAATCGAACAGAAAATAAATATTCACTAATTCATGAGTGAAGATCGATATGAACAAATTGCTAACGACGACGGTGCAATTACAGTGCGAATTCTCGAACCGGGGCACCTTGGTAAAAATTGTCAAATCACAACGATTTCTGAAAACAAAAGATTGTCAAGTTGTTTTGCAAAGGGACCAATAAAATTCAAGATTCAACTATCCAACCGTCGAAAACTTTAAAACCGTTTGAACTTGTCTGACCTCTCAGGGAACAGCCCTCGAATTTACGAATATTCTTGGTCCGTTTGCAAAAAAAAATAGAGAATCTTTTGTTTTCAGAAATCGTTGTGATTGGACAATCTCCTTCCAGTGCCCCAGTTCGAGTAGTCATACTGTAGAAGTCCAAAGAGACTATCGTGAAGCAAACGATAAACAAACTTACATGCTAAATGTGTTATTAAGAGCTGAATCAGAGGATTTAAAACCTGGATTTTACACACTGTTAATAACCTTGTAGATGGTAAATGTCTTTAAGTTAAATTTTGAAACAAATTTCAACGATAATGGTATTTCGACACGTAAGAGAAAAATCGAACTGAATAGCGTCTGTCCAATAACGCGAAAACGAAAATCACCTCTTCTGTAAGTTTTTTAAACGCATCTAATGTTCCCTGCTTGTCTAACGGAAGATCCTCGTTTTCCCCAAAGATCTTAGGAAAAAATCTGAAGATATGAAAAAGAGTTAAGTAGTCCATCAGCAAATGGCGGAATCTCTTGCACACGACTACAACATTACACAAATTGTCAAAAGAGACTTAAGTTTACGCCATAGCATCTCATCATTTTATCAGTAAAACTCATTAAAACGATCAATGCCCACTTTAAAACTCGGACAATAAATACCAAGAGCTAAATCCTGGTTTCTTTTGTCAAGAAAGATCCAGACAAGGATGTATTTCGCCTTCTCTTTGTAGCAGATTTTGACGACTGAAGGGGAAAAACTGAAATCGTGAAAGTTTGTCTGATACAGTCGGGTATAAATTGAGTAAATCGGGCGGGGTGTTTCTAGTTTTTTGACACGTCCCAGGCTTATCCAATGGCCGCCGAACGTATCTGTCGGGCAAGGTGGCGATAGTTTCTGCTTGCCTCGATCCTTCCCCCTTCGAACTCAAACGCAGTCTGGAGTTTTCCCGACATATGATCAAACATCGTTTACAGTGACCCGCCATTGTAAACGCCGATACAGATTTTATCTAGTACAGTAGCACCTCGATATAACGATCCGCTAAATAAAACTAGCTACTAACAATACTCGGCCAGGTATATCCTCTTTTACTGACCAAAGAAACACAGCAACTTACTCGGGCATTATCCGTCCAAGAACCAAGTTTGCGTCAGTAAGTGCTAAAGGTCCTCCTGTGAAGATCAGTAAGAAATAAGTTAATAGCAGAAGCTATTGCAATGTGCGATCCTTGCACCCAAAAGAAAAGCAAATAAAGTAAAGAGGACAAAAGAGCACAAATAACTGTTCAGTCCTAGCGTTATCACATGAGGTAATGAATTTGAAACTATGCTCAACAGCAGTGTAAATCTTTCATCTGAAATCCAGTTTGATCTTTTTTCCATTGCTTTAAAACTGTTACTAGTTATCAAGTGTCTTTTTGAAACAGCTACCTCTGTAAAGGTATTAATTTTGAATGATGACTTGTAAGTTACATGCTATTTGTACCTTTTGTAACAAGTTTATCAATGAATACTTCCTTACCTTTCCTATAACAAACAGGTCCTGGATGGGCACCTGCTGACTCAGGTCCAACAACAAACAGCCCCGCCCTGAAAAACAGGCGTGATCCACCTCCTGCTGCTACAGTGTTGATATCTAGCTGCCAATCAAAATAGTGCTCTTAATATACTAGCGTACTGTCTACTTGCAGTCTGCTGCAGGTCGTTCAGACGGTAGAGAGTGCGAAACGGATAGCCAGTGAAAACAGCCGATTCTCCCCGCTCCTCGCCGATTAGAACGTTTAGCCAGGAGAGACGTCCCAAGCGGCGAGTAGCAAGGAGGAGAAACGGCTGTTTTCGCAGGCTACAATCGATGGAGAGCGCGCGGAGGGAAAAAAACGCTGAAAAAAAGAGGAAGAGAGCCGGGGGGAACGTCCTTTCCTAACCCGCAACCCCCGCTGTTTTTCCCTGCTCACTTTTCTTTGCGTCGTCCCCACTATCTGAAAACATGGACAGGCTAATCTAATTGGAATAAGTAAACGACTGACAATCCCCCAATAGCCTCCCACGGAGCGTTAAGTGGCAAGTGGATGAGTATCACATTAAAAACAAAGGACCAGCTATTGACTGTCAAGTATCTTTACTGCAGTAAAGAAAGTTATTATGAATATAATAGTAACTGTTAAAATGATTATAATAATTATAACCTATTCCAGGCTCCTAGATAGTTGGGTCCGTTGAATTGAGGAAGCTCTTTCCCGCCCCGCCAACTTTTCGCGTGCCTTTCACTTTCGCATCTTTCCCACTATCTGAGAGCTGGGAACAGGCTATAATAATTATTACACCTAAGCAGATTGTTTTGGGTTAGAAATTAATGAGCATTAGACGTAATAGACCGACTATAATGGATGAGGTGCTCTGTTGCCTCTTCTGCTTTTGCATTGCTAAAATGAAACTAAACTGGCCAAAACAATACAAAACCTTAGGAATAGAGTGTAATCCCATTCCATTCTTTTTAATAATTATTACAGAAACTGCTGTAATACAGTCTGGACACAAGGGTGTGATCCGGACTTAAAAACGGAAAGGCCGATGTAACCGAAAAGTGGAACGCTTTGTTTACAATCAGGCTAATCATTTTTTCCATTTTCAACGCTCCCTGAAGCTCTTTTGCCCTCCATGTATTGTAAGCTTTGTCTGCAATGACTTCGCCTGTTTTAATCTAATCTTCATTAGCTGCCCCCCCCCCCCCCCCCCCCTAGACCTACGAGGATTTGTTACCTGTGGTGCTTGTATGGTGATTCCAGCTGTTGTTGTCTCAAACACGTGTTCGTATTGACCAGCAAAACGAGACACATCAGTAGACGTTCCTGCATTTAAATATATGATAGCTAAATTAACTGAATACACCCTCCGATGGTTTTTTTAACTCTTGACATGGACTAGTTATGGAAAATCCTTCGCGGCCACTGGAAAGAGGGCCTTAAGATTAAACATAGGCACGTTAAACGTGCATGAACTATTCTGAATGCTTCAGTGTAACTTTAATGCTTCGGTCTAACCTTACCAAAAGTGATGAATCTACCTCTTTCATCCTAAATGTACATTGGGTTTTTGTGCGAAATTGCGTATTGCGGTACATAAATGAAAACGCGAAACGCTCAGCTGAATCGATCTTCTAGCTATATATTCAATTTCTTCTGTCTTTCCCTGTTACATCTGGTGCAAGTTAAACAAATCGTTAAAGTGAAATAAATTTCTACTCACCAAACGTTGATTAGAAGGAAAACTCTAAGGTTTCCTCAGAGTTTCTTAAGCCAAAATGTGACTCATCGAATACTGAATAGTTACGAAATACCAGGATTTTTATCATTGTGGTAGATGGTTGCATCATCATAATTCACGAGGTTTTCACGTGCGATTCTACTCAGTGAAACAGTCTTTAACTCCGACAACTTATTTCTTCTTCTCAGAAGACAAGAGCCTTTTTTAAGGATTTGGTTTCAAAAGGAAACAGGTCTTCATACGTCCAAGTTACTATTTATCATTGTGAAAAGCCAATCTGCATGAGATGTACAGTCACACAGCTGGCACGTGAAAGTGTTGGACTTTGCCCCCTTTCGTCGTTCGTACGTGAGGGAATTCGAGTTATCACACAGTAAACTAGTAAACAGAATTCTAAAAATAACTCACGCACACAATTTGCACGTGAAGATGTTGGTCTTTCGCCCTTTCACAATTCGTACGTAAAAAAAAGGCAAATTGTTTTACTACAAAATTTTCTCAAACGATTTTAAGAAATCACCTCGGCTTCATTATAACATCTGCAATTAAATTATGTTTCATCCAACGTCAAGGTTGATAACCTAACATTTATTAACATTTGTGAAACAGTCTTTAACTCCGATAACTTATTTGGTCCTGTTTTAAAAGCTATTGCTTCTTAAAAGACAAGAGCCTTTTTTAAGGCATTGGTTACTAAACGAAACAGGTCTTCATACGTCCGAGTTACTATTATTATTGTGAAAAGCCAATCTGCATGAGATGTACAGTCACACAGCTGGCACGTGAAAGTGTTGGACTTTGCCCCCTTTTGTCGTTCGTACGTGAAATAACTCATGCACACAATTTGCATGTGAAGATGTTGGTCTTTGCCCCTTTCACAATTCGTACGTAAAAAAGAGGCAAATTGTTTTACTACAAAATTTTCTCAAACGATTTTAAGAAATCACCTCGGCTTTATTACAATATCTGCAATTAAATTATGTTTCATGCAACGTCAAGGTTGATAGCCTAACATTTATTAACTTCCAAGAAAATTATCAAACTGCCGAAATATATTTCTACTTATATCATGTTACTCCACTCAATATAACAGTATCTAATTATTGTGTCAACTAGCTTCTTCCAATTTTATTCCCTAACGCTACTGTTTCTACTTAAGTTACGCATATTTACTAAATAGAACGAAAAAGGTCGGTTGAACTTTGTAAGCGAGAGAATAATACTTTTAAAGCTTGTTTACGGGATTAGCAATACTCGATACAGCTTTCCAAAAAATAAGCTGCCTTTTAAACTTCTAAAACCACATTTTATAGGGCGCATACTTTCGAATTAAAGTCTATATCTAAATATCAATTATTGCTTCATTGGAAGAGATTTGAAAATATATGATCTTTTAAACTCTACCCAGTTGTAGCAGGTGAAACAGAACTCATACTGACGTGAGTTGTACCGATAGCCGAATTAGGTCAGAAATGCCCCGAAGCAGCAACCACACTTAAATATGAACCCTCAAACAACTGCATCACTGTTTACAGCGTTTGAATCGTGAAGATATTTTATGTAATGCTTCCAAACACCTCGGTACCCGTAATAAAAGACGAAAAAATTGTGAAGGATCAAGATGGCGGTCTCAAAGTGCCCTTGTTCGACCTTTAACAATGCCATGTTTAAATAGATACCAAGATCTCATTGGTTCCTAAGCATCAACTCATAGTACCTTCAACCTTATTGGCTCTTGCAACAAACATCCCAACATACAAAGCCACAAAGATACATACGCTTACACCACTGACATATGGGCTATTTTTTCAAAATAGCTCAATAAAATTGTCAAATTTGAAAGTGATTCGTCGTAAGTGAGCGAAGATTTAGCTCCGCAAAGTTGCGAAAATTTACAGACGTATGTATGGTTGGAGGCAAGTTTGGATTTTCTCTAAATTGTCCTCCATATCAAAAGTTGAAAAAAACGGTGGAAGAGTCTATTTGCAACATACGACAGAGGGCAAAGTAATCTTCATGACATAAACGTAGTGCGTTTGTATAGCAAGCATGGTGAGGGTACTTTCCCAGGCACCGCAGAGCAAATTGGGAAAAAAACATGAATGTAACGTTTCAAAATGTTACGGTGTCCCATTAAAGAAGGGACTAGTAACTTGTTTATACATACCACCCATGTCAAAACCAATCACAGGCCGATCTGTTTCTTTATGGTACGCTGTCATGGCATAACCGACCTACAATTAAAGAGCGGATAGAAAAAAGGAAGTTTGTAAGATATCTATTATTATATGGGTGGTTTAAAATAGGGCCCCCTCTCCCCCTAAAAAGAACACACACACACACACAAATGATCTAATACATCATACTAACTGAGAGCAGATAGGATGATGCGCATAAGCACGATGTAACTCGGGAATGACAAAGCTGAGGAGTTGTGTACTGTGTGCCTCTTGCTATCACTCAATGGTTCGTATTTGCAATCGGGTTAAACTATAATGCTATTTGTCATGAAAACAAAACACTATCAACAAAAGTTCAGGGCTGTTACAACGAAACGCTCACAGTTTTAGGCCCTTTTTACGAGGAGGGAGGGTAACCCTGGTGCTAGGGTCACCATAGCAACAGAGTTACTCTAGCACTCGCATATTTCTTCTCTTTTCACACGACGTGTTTACAAGTCAGGTAGGGTTACCCTAGCGCTAGGGTTACCCTACCTGCCTTGTAAACGCTCTGCCAGGGATAACTCGCCCATCCGGGACAACTTTCCGCAGTCACGCGTGACCAGTAATCTCGAAAATTTGAACGGAAGTATCCAATTTCTAAGCTAAATCATTGACATCTGAACAATATGAGGTATTTTGTGTATACGATAGCCTGCGTAGCAAGCGTTTCCGTGCGGTTTAGGAGCAAAGAACGAGGAACGAGAGTCGAAGACCGCGCGATCTCGCGCGGTCAAAACCTAGAATACCGTTCCTCGGTCTTTCTTTGCTCCGAAACCAAACGGAAACGCTTGCTACGCAGGCTATGTATACGATGATAATGTTTTCCCGTTTTTTCGTGAATTTAACGTGTATTCCATAGAGAATTTCAAGTTTTTACTCAAATCTTGGACGTTACAAAGAATGCCACGCAATACGAAACACGCCAGTAAAGATGGTAAAGTTGACCCGCGTGATAGGGTAACCCTAGCTGTGAAATTTGCTTGCAAACCAGCGCTAACTTTAACCCGCTTGCTAGGGTAACCAAAGCACAAGGGTAACCCTCTCTACTTGCAAACAGGCCCTTACTTTCAAAAAAAGCAAAACGTTTGTTTGTGCTTACCACGCCTCCTGCAGGTCCTGAAAGAATGGCATGACATCCAGAAAATCTAAAGAAGGTGAAAGAAATGAGACAAATAGATAATCACTCACGTCAGTCCTAAGTAAAGAATCTGCAGACAACCCGACTGTTACAAAGGATAGGGCCAAACGCACTTTTCTTGTCATATTCTCCGGTGACACACAGTATACATATCTGAAGATTAGAAAATCTGAGAACCCAATCAGTGCAGACAAAACTAGACCAGTCACAAACAGAGCTCATTTCAGATGCACTAGACTATTCTAACTCTAGCCAACCTCGAGTACGAGTTTTCCCACTGACTGACAGAAAAATGTTGCAAACCTTAAGGTGATGTTACACGAGACGATTTGCAACAACGATGTTTAGGGCAACACAGAGTTGCAGCATTGTTTCGACATTGTTTTGAATGGCTACAACATTGCTCCAACATTGCAACGCTGTGTAGCGCTGAAAATCGTCGTTGCGAATCGTCCCGTGTAAGATCACCTTAAATGGGACGATTTACAACGACGATTTTTAACGGAACACAGCGTTGTAATGCTGGAACAATGTTGCAACCCGAGAACTTTTTCTTGCGGGACACGCGCGGGAAATCTCAAGAGGGGCAATATGGGCCTATCGTGCCCGCTCGGGTAAACATAGGCACGTTAAACGTGCATGAGCTATTTTGAATGCTTCAGTGTAACTTTAATGCTTCGGTGTAACCTTACCAAAAGTGATGAATCTACCTCCTTCATCCTAAATGTAGATTGGGTTTTTGTGCGAAATTGCGTATTGCGGTACATAAATGAAAACGCGAAACGCTCAGCTGAATCGATCTTCAAGCTATATATTCAATTTCTTCTGTCTTTCCCTGTTACATCTGGTGCAAGTTAAACAAATCGTTAAAGTGAAATAAATTTCTACTCACCAAACGTTGATTAGAAGGAAAACTCTAAGGTTTCCTCAGAGTTTCTTAAGCCAAAATGTGACTCATCGAATACTGAATAGCTACGAAATACCAGGATTTTTATCATTGTGGTAGATGGTTGCATCATCATAATTCACGAGGTTTTCACGTGCGATTCTACTCAGTGAAACAGTCTTTAACTCCGACAACTTATTTCTTCTTCTCAGAAGACAAGGGCCTTTTTTAAGGATTTGGTTTCAAAAGGAAACAGGTCTTCATACGTCCAAGTTACTATTTATCATTGTGAAAAGCCAATCTGCATGAGATGTACAGTCACACAGCTGGCACGTGAAAGTGTTGGACTTTGCCCCCTTTCGTCGTTCGTACGTGAGGGAATTCGAGTTATCACACAGTAAACTAGTAAACAGAATTCTAAAAATAACTCACGCACACAATTTGCACGTGAAGATGTTGGTCTTTCGCCCTTTTACAATTCGTACGTAAAAAAAAGGCAAATTGTTTTACTACAAAATTTTCTCAAACGATTTTAAGAAATCACCTCGGCTTCATTATAACATCTGCAATTAAATTATGTTTCATCCAACGTCAAGGTTGATAACCTAACATTTATTAACATTTGTGAAACAGTCTTTAAATCCGATAACTTATTTCGTCCTGTTTTAAAAGCTATTGCTTCTTAAAAGACAAGAGCCTTTTTTAAGGCATTGGTTACTAAACGAAACAGGTCTTCATACGTCCGAGTTACTATTATTATTGTGAAAGGCCAATCTGCATGAGATGTACAGTCACACAGCTGGCACGTGAAAGTGTTGGACTTTGCCCCCTTTCGTGGTTCGTACGTGAGGGAATTCGAGTTATCACACAGTAATCTAGTAAACAGAATTATAAAAATAACTCATGCACACAATTTGCATGTGAAGATGTTGGTCTTTGGCCCTTTCACAATTCGTACATAAAAAGAGGCAAATTGTTTTACTACAAAATTTTCTCAAACGATTTTAAGAAATCACCTCGGCTTTATTACAACATCTGCAATTAAATTATGTTTCATGCAACGTCAAGGTTGATAGCCTATCATTTATTTACTTCCAGGAAAATTATCAAACTGCCGAAATATATTTCTACTTATATCATGTTACTCCACTGAATTTAACAGTATCTAATTATTGTGTCAACTAGCTTCTTCCAATTTTATTCCCTAACGCTACTATTTCTACATAAGTTACGCATCTTTACTAAGTAGAACGAAAAAGGTCGGTTGAACTTTGTAAGCGAGAGAATAATATTTTTAAAGCTTGTTTACGGGATTAACAATACTCGATACAGCTTTCAGAAAAAAAAACCCTGCCTTTTAAACTTCTAAAACCACATTTTATAGGGCGCATGCTTTCGAATTGAAGTCTATATCTAAATATCAATTATTGCTTCATTGGAAGAGATTTGAAAATATATGATCTTTTATACTCTACCCAGTTGTAGCAGGTGAAACAGAACTCATACTGACGTGCGTTGTACCGATAGCCGAATTAGGACAGAAATGCCCCGAAGCAGCAACCACACTTAAATATGAACCCTTAAACAGCTGCATCACTGTTCACAGCGTTTGAATCATGAAGATATTTTATGTAATGCTTCCAAACACCTGTACCCGTAATAAAAGACGAAAAAATTGTGAAGGATCAAGATGGCGGTCTCAAAGTGCCCTTGTTCGACCTTTACCAATACCATGTTTAAATAGATGCCAAGATCTCATTGGTTCCTAAGCATCAACTCATAGTACCTTCAACCTTATTGGCTCTTGCAACAAACATCCCAACATACAAAGCCACAAAGCCACAGAGCCACAGAGCCACAGAGCCACAAAGATACATACGCTTACACCACTGACATATGAGCTATTTTTTCAAAATAGCTCAACAAATCAGAACGCATAATTTGCTTCATCTTGCCTGCTCGCGGATTCAGCCATATAATACACGCAAATATAAAGAAAACAGAATGTGGCGAAAAGCAAAGAAACAAAAACCACAGTAATGTAAACCTCTAAGAACAACGAGTATATTCACAAGACATGCAGAAGTCGATTTTGCCTCTCTGAAGGGGGAATTTCTCTCTTAAATAAGAACATAGGCACGTTAAACGTGCATGAGCTATTTTGAATGCTTCAGTGTAACTTTAATGCTTCGGTGTAACCTTACCAAGAGTGATGAATCTACCTCTTTCATCCTAAATGTACATTGGGTTTTTGTGCGAAATTGCGTATTGCGGTACATAAATGAAAACGCGAAACGCTCAGCTGAATCGATCTTCTAGCTATATATTCAATTTCTTCTGTCTTTCCCTGTTACATCTGGTGCAAGTTAAACAAATCGTTAAAGTGAAATAAATTTCTACTCACCAAACGTTGATTAGAAGGAAAACTCTAAGGTTTCCTCAGAGTTTCTTAAGCCAAAATGTGACTCATCGAATACTGAATAGTTACGAAATACCAGGATTTTTATCATTGTGGTAGATGGTTGCATCATCATAATTCACGAGGTTTTCACGTGCGATTCTACTCAGTGAAACAGTCTTTAACTCCGACAACTTATTTCTTCATGTTTTAAAAGCTATTGCTTCTCAGAAGACAAGAGCCTTTTTTAAGGATTCGGTTACAAAAGGAAACAAGTCTTCATACGTCCAAGTTACTATTTATCATTGTGAAAAGCCAATCTGCATGAGATGTACAGTCACACAGCTGGCACGTGAAAGTGTTGGACATTGCCCCCTTTCATCGTTCGTACGTGAGGGAATTCGAGTTATCACACAGTAAACTAGTAAACAGAATTATAAAAATAACTCACGCACACAATTTGCACGTGAAGATGTTGGTCTTACAATTCGTACGTAAAAAAAGGCAAATTGTTTTACTACAAAATTTTCTCAAACGATTTTAAGAAATCACCTCGGCTTCATTATAACATCTGCAATTAAATTATGTTTCATGCAACGTCAAGGTTGATAACCTAACATTTATTACCATTTGTGAAACAGTCTTTAACTCCGACAACTTATTTCGTCATGTTTTAAAAGCCATTGCTTCTTAAAAGACAAGAGCCTTTTTTAAGGCATTGGTTACTAAACGAAACAGGTCTTCATACGTCCAAGTTACTATTATTATTGTGAAAAGCCAATCTGCATGAGATGTACAGTCACACAGCTGGCACGTGAAAGTGTTGGACTTTACCCCCTTTCGTGGTTCGTACGTGAGAGAATTCGAGTTATCACACAGTAATCTAGTAAACAGAATTATAAAAATAACTCATGCACACAATTTGCATGTGAAGATGTTGGTCTTTGGCACTTTCACAATTCGTACGTAAAAAAGAGGCAAATTGTTTTACTACAAAATTTTCTCAAACGATTTTAAGAAATCACCTCGGCTTTATTACAACATCTGCAATTAAATTATGTTTCATGCAACGTCAAGGTTGATAGCCTAACATTTATTAACTTCCAAGAAAATTATCAAACTGCCGAAATATATTTCTACTTATACCATGTTACTCCACGCAATATAACGGTATCTAATTATTGTGTCAACTAGCTTCTTCCAATTTTATTCCCTAACGCTACTGTTTCTACTTAAGTTACGCATCTTTACTAAATGGAACGAAAAAGGTCGGTTGAACTTTGTAAGCGAGAGAATAATATTTTTAAAGCTTGTTTATGGGATTAACAATACTCGATACAGCTTTCCAAAAAATAAGCTGCCTCTTAAACTTCTAAAACCACATTTTATAGGGCGCATACTTTCGAATTAAAGTCTATATCTAAATATCAATTATTGCTTCATTGGAAGAAATTTGAAAATATATGATCTTTTAAACTCTACCCAGTTGTAGCAGGTGAAACAGAACTCATACTGACGTGCGTTGTACCGATAGCCGAATTAGGTCAGAAATGCCCCGAAGCAGCAACCACACTTAAATATGAACCCTCAAATAGCTGCATCACTGTTCACAGCGTTTGAATCGTGAAGATATTTTATGTAATGCTTCCAAACACCTGTATCCGTAATAAAAGACGAAAAAATTGTGAAGGATCAAGATGGCGGTCTCAAAGTGCCCTTGTTCGGCCTTTACCAATGCCATGTTTAAATAGATGCCAAGATCTCATTGGTTCCTAAGCATCAACTCATAGTACCTTCAACCTTATTGGCTCTTGCAACAAACATCCCAACATACAAAGCCACAAAGCCACAAAGCCACAAAGCCACAAAGATACATACGCTTACACCACTGACATATGAGCCATTTTTTCAAAATAGCTCAATAAAACTGGGAAACAATTTCAACGAGAAGTTATCTTCAAATTTCACATCGGCCAGGGATAAACCTGCATCAAATTATATAAAATGGCCCTTTTACCTCCGTGTGAATTTTCCGCTTACCTTGATACAGGAGTTAGGCCACCGTTAGACTGCATGAACAGAACTTTGTCCTTTATAAAGAATGAAATTAAACTAAATATCATCTAAGATGGCACTAAATGTGATCTAAAATATATATACTGCATTCTTTTTTATTTGTAATGTATGCCTTAGATTTGGGTAGGTTATCCTTTTTAAGAGTTGACAATTAAGAATCGCTATCATAAACTACGAAAAAAAAAAGCATGAACCATAGAAACTTTTCTCTGCAAAGTTACTCCACTCATAATCAACGCACGCGAACCGCGATAAACGAGGGTGTAAATCCCTTAAAGTGATGTTACACGAGACAATTCGCAACAACAATTTTTAGCGCAACACAGCGTTGCAACATTGTTGCGACATTGTTTCGAATGGTTATAACATTGTTCCAGCATTGCAACGCTGTGTTGCGCTAAAACTCGTCGTTGCGAATCGTCCCGTGTAAAATCACCTTTATGTGTCCAAACCCTAATGTAACGTCGCTCTTTGCAATCGCGCTGCCTGGGATACTAATAATTGGACGAATTTTAAGAGAAAAGGCGGACGTTAAGCAGTTGTTTTGCAACATCGCTGCAAAACGGGTTGAATAGCGATGTTGCGCGTTTTGTCAGTACTAAACCTGGCTCCGGTTGTTCAAACGTTGGATAGCGCTATCCACCCGATAAATCACTATCCAGCGGATAAGTATTAGGCAAACCGATTGCGTTACTCACTGGATAGATTTTTATTCGGTGGATAGCGCTATCCAACGTTTGAACAACTGGGGCCTGTTTTCTAACAAATCAGGTTGTTGCAGGTTTCCGAAACTTGTTACAGAAAGTAGAGAGTAGTTCTACTTTTTTCAACAAAATCTGTTCATCTTGCGCGCTTAACCGGCCCAGGGCAAACTTGTTTCGCAGTAAGTGAAGTAACTTCCGTGTATGGCGTGACTTCCACGTAATTTTATAAAGAAAGAAGACAGTATTCACTCAACATTTAATAACCTGATTTGTTGTGACAAGTCTAAACGTGGATGGTAAAACAAGCAACATTTTTTTTCAACTTGTTTCGCAGCAATGTGCAAATCAAGTTCCACGATTTTGTTGGTCGTTATATCGTAGCTTTAATCTTCCATATACTCACAAAACACTACACTAATTATCGATAGGTAAAACCACTGATTACTAGTTCTTTCAATCCACGTTAAGATCACAGCCAATTCCTATCATTCTAGTTTGACTGGTTAAAATTATCGCTCGGTCTTGCTAATTGGAGCTAAGAAAAAACAACTATTTAGGTGACCTCGCAGAAAAGTATCACGTAAATACGTCTTCACGGTGATAATTTAGCCTTCTACGCTTCCGGGGTGGGGCGGGGGGGGGGGGGGGGTTCTTCCTAGTAATGCTACCCTTACCTCGATTCCTCTTTTAAAGCCAGACATGAACCCTCTGACGTACCTCTTGATGCATGGTGTTAAATAACCATCAGCGCAAGCTTAAAAAAGAAGTGAATAAGGAACATCAATTACAATATAGTTGTCTTAGGTTTGTATACAAAATCTTACATAACAAAAAAATCTCTCTATGGAGATTATTTTAAAGAGACACTTTGTTGGCCTTTGTGGAGGGTGGTCCTGGCTTCAAGCTTGGAACATTAGAGTTTGCATTAGGCGTTAGTTTTTTGCGTTTTTCAGTTGAGCAAGGAGGGTGAGACACATGCCCACTTCCTGTTTCGTTTGCCCGAAAAAGATGAAAAAAAAACGCCTTTTCTGGAGGCTAGGGTGCATTTGATGTTAAAATATCATTGAAATCACTAATCCACATCGGAATTACTCGGACTTTGCATGAGTTGAGGTTCACGTTCCTTCTATAATCCAAATAAAAACGCGTAGAATTACGAGGGATCATGCATGGTATTAGCCTGAAATTCATCCGATTGCTTCGAGTCGTGGATGAAACTCAGGCTAGCATGGTATCTAAGAACAAAATACCTGTGTATCCCCTGGGGACGATTTTGATCATAGGCATGACAGATGAGGAAAGCGACACCTGAGTAAAACCCATGGCAAGAGCTATTTCACCAACTTCTTTCTCGTGAGCATCAAACCTTGTAGTACAGCAAAGCTTATCGTTAACTCTTTTCAGAACGAGTATTTTTTTATGTATTCCATATAGATCTGGATGAACTAACAATAAATTTTGGGAACTTGTTATGTGATGTGTGTTGCTGTCTGAGGCCCCATTTGTATGGGAAAAGTTCTCCTGGGGAAAGAGAGTTACCCTCCCCGCCAAGTCAACTTACCAGTAAGTAAGCGTTTATATGAGATAAATTTGACCCCGTGTAGGAGCCAACACTGCTTTCTGATTGTCTCGGCTCGATCGAGTTGAGCCGGCTGGGCGAGCCAAAGTATTATAAGAAGAAAAGTTGGCTCGGCTAGGAGGGTTAACCTAGGATCCCAAAGGGTGACACGCCTCCAGCTAAGCCAACTTTTTGTTTCTCATGTAATTGGTTTGCAATGTTTTGCAAGTAACTGTACGACAAGCTGGATGGCCCAGAGTAGCTCAGCTGGGCAGGTGACCCTATACTACCGTGGACAAGACTAGTATTCTCGGCAAGGTTTTGGGTGACATATACTTCTAGAATAGCAGTAGTACAGATCCCTGGGAAGGGTCCTTAATAAACTGAGTTTTTACCTTGCTCCCGTTCTATCATAGTAATAGTAGCATGATGGAGAAGAAGCTGTAGATACTTACATGTAAGAATGTAAGAGCACTACCGCCAGGCTTCTAATTCCTTTATCCAATACTCTCTGCAATAAGACAAAATTAAGGTACAGCAAATGTTAACTCTCAAGACTCAACACTGTTCTCTGTACTTCATCACTTGGCATCTTTGTGACGCGTTGAATACTGCATTTTGAGTAAAGACGTTTGAAAGAACGAGACTAATAGAGGCTCATGTGGATGTCTTGATCTGCACAGACAATAACGAAGCTGGGAAAGAATATTACGATTTATTATAAATTCCTCAAATGCCATGGTATTAAGAAATTATTGGAAATTCTAGATATTTTCCAAATTAATACGCTCGATACCGCTAAATTTATGTTTCGCTACCACAATAATCTGCTGCCTCCACTCTTCCGCAATCTGTTTATGACAAACAGTCAAGTCCATAGATATCACACAAGAACAGCTAGTAATGATCGAGTGCATTCCTTTCGTACGAACATCAAGAAATTCACAATTCTTTACCAAGGACCTAGAATCTGGAACTGTCTTCCTGCATCTGTTACAAACTTGTCAAGCTTTTCTGTCTTTAAGAACAAAGTGCTACAGTTTTTGTTAAAATAGTTACTAAACTAGTTTAGCCGCACTTCTTTGCAGCCCTTATTTCTTATATTAGTAAAATCCAACTAGTGGTCTATCATCAATGCTGCATTCTGATTGGTTGAGCTACTACTAGGCTATATGTTATAGCCTACTAGTAGCGAAAAGCGCGGGTTTTTTGGCGGCAAAAAAAGGATTTAAGACTAGCTTTAACTACCTAAACTTTTTTTATTCTCGATATTTTTGACCAACTAGTTGGATTTTACTAAAACAATTATTCCTCTCGCCCTCATGGCCTCTGAGTCAATAGCCCATTCGGCCTTCGGCCTCATGGGCTATTGACTCAGAGCCCATTCGGGCTCGAGCAATAATTGTTAAATATTGTAATGTCGAGGTGGCCTCTCTTTATAAGCCTGGTGGTTTCTTGAGGTCTCCTCGCCTAACAACCTGCTGTATCCTGTTAAATTTGTTGTTAAAAAAAAGGCTAATAAATGATGATGATGATGATGAATGGTTCCGCTGCATTCTGTTACAAGTCTATTCTTTTATCCTTCAGTTCATGTAGGTTGTGTGTGCGTATGCAATTTTACTATGTGCACATGCTTTATTTTAATACTTATTCATTTAAAGGCAGAACACAATGCTAGCTAGGATATTATTAAAGAAATTAAATGCACTTTGTTCTTTACAAACTAAAAGTTTTACGTCTTACCTGAAGATCCCTTTTAAGCGAGATTTTATCCAAAAGTTGCCACACTATAAGCTAAAGAAAAGTAGGTATTGAGAAATAGTTTAATGGTATAACTGTGTATGTCTGGAATAAAAAAGTGAACATGGCCTTTTGATTGACCATATTCTTTAATATAAAGATTAAATGGGATTAACAATAGAAATCTGATGCTTGTAAATGTGTAGGAATCTCATTGAAATGTAACAACTACATCTGGCCCTCAACTGACAAACAGCTGAGTAGCTCTACAGTCACCCGGGATGGGATCTATGGCATAATTCAGTTCTCTGTGTAATTCTCGTTCGACAATGAACTCATTCCAATCAAATGCAACAAAAAACCGCAAAGGATTTTAGTAACTATAAAAACATTTGTTACCGGGCACAGGATTTCGTACACTAACGCTTTTTCGTTAAACGGGTAAAAACAAACGGTTTGTAAACGGATAGTAAACAGGTTTTTTGAGCGTTTAAACGGTTAGTCCAAAACGTTAAACGGTAGAGGAAAGTCCAAAAACGTATTCCGTAAACCGTTAAACGGCTGAGAAAAAAATAAACGGATGGCTTGAAACGTTAAACGGCTGAACAGAATCTATAAACGGATAGCTCGAAACGTTAAACGGAAGGACAGACCTTTAAACGGATCGGAAGTCGGGCTAAAAAAAAAAAATTATTGCGGGAAGGGAGTTCGGTCGTAACCACGGGAAGCCACACACGATCAGAAACCGTTGAAAGGAATTATAGGAATTGTTCTTGCAGAACATCGCTGTTCATACTAATACTTTTCGACTGACACCAATAGAATCCTGCAAGTGAAGCGAGCCGAGAGTCTCGCGCTTTGAAGGTCAATGCGTTTCTTGTCGCAGATTTGAAAATTATTTGCATAAGTAGAGGTAGCCTGCGTATCAAGCGTTTCTGTGCGGTTTAGGACCGAAAATTCCGTTCCTCGGTCTTTCTTTGCTCCGAAACCAAACGGAAACGCTTGCTACGCAGGCTATAAAAGTATGGGAAGCAACTTGTCAATCATAGGCGGCGAATTATCAAGTGAAAAAATTTCACTATCGTAATCGAAATAAATTTGCATAAGCGTGTACCCATGCAGACCTAAGGGAGGGGTCTGAGGAGGCCGAGTCCTTAGGCACCTACCTTATTTTTAGGCCAAACTGAATCCAGTAGGGTTGAGAAATTTTTTGAGCCTGCCCCCCCCCCCCCCCCCCCCTTTCATTAAGGGTCTGGACGAGATGCTTGAGTCCACCACTAATTCATACCATTATTTTTAGGGGATACAGTTAAAATGTTTGTTTATGCTGTAAAACCTTCTCTCCTGTGCTTGCAATAACTTCATAGCTGCCATCTGGGGTTTTAATTTCACTTTTTTCTTGTGCAAGAATGACTCGCTCTTTAGCTTCAATCACATCGTCATATAAAACTTCTGGACATGTTGCTGTCTGTTGAATTCCAAAAGAAGCAATTTTTTGGTTGGTAAAATGTTCTGGAAATTAACGTGCTAGCTCCTGTGCAGCTTAAGTGAGCTCATTGCTTTACTCCTAACGACCTGCAACAATTCCTGAACAGAAAAAGGATAATTATTACAACCGCAAGACAGCCTGTATTTTTGTGTAGGTCAAGAATTTAAGGTGGCTTGACTGGATTTTTTTGGGGGATACCTCCCAAGTTTGAGCATTAACTTCGTCGCCATGAGTAAAGATATGGGAAAAAGATTACCACAACTGTATTATATAAAGATGAAAATTTCTTAAGATCTGGGTTTTATTGCAATCGGAGTCGCCATGGCAACGTAACGACGCCATTACGTTTTTTTTTTTATCTTTCTGTTTCACTGTACCAAGAGTATTTTTTTAAGAAAATCACTTAAGGGAGTTTGTACCTGTCATAATTGCCTCAATTATGGCAAAGTTTGAACAAATTCTATGAGAATAGAAAAGATAGAATTTGCATCAAAAAGGACCCTCGGTTAAATCTCCTGAATATGCTAATAACCGGGTAAAGAAATTAGTGATATATCATAACATCACAGCAACTCTTTATAAGAGTTTCTGTGATGTTATAACCCGAGTAAGATAATTAAGTATTGCATCCTACACGATGTGCTGAGACGTTCACTGTCTCAGCTCTCACTGCTATCTGTGACACAAGCCAATTATTAGCATTTTCCAGATATTTCCTCCGAAAGTAATCAAGAGTTCTTTTTTATGCAAATTTATTTCTTTTTGCTAAATGTGCACGTGTATATGAAACTTGGAAACAATGTCAGAGGATAATGAGACACTCACTTGTAAACACAAAATCTGGGGGGAAAATTGGTTATATTTGAGGCCCTATTTAAAAGCCTTCTCTGTTTCAATGTTTTTGAAACTTGCAGGGTATATTCATTGGCGATTGATCTCAGGATTGTCAAATTTACAAAAAAATTTATTAAGCGGTTTTTTGAAAAATGCGAAAATTGTAGGTATGGACCAAATTACATGCAAAAACGGTAACAAATTAAAAGCAGCTGAATGCAAGTTAGTAAAATTCTTCTTACTCACAATCGCCCAGAGCAATTCCCCTCTTTTCTTGTACGCAGTTTTCAATGGAATCAAACCACTATGAGATGAAGCTGCATTTCCAAAGCTTATCATTTTCATAAAAATTAGCTAATTGTGTGGATAGCATGCTATTTCACTGTTTTTATGATGCTTTTAAAAACTTCGTTTCAAAATATTTCGAAAACGCTCACATAGAATTTGTTCAAACTTTGCCATAATTAAGGCAATTATGGCAGGTACAAACCCCTTAAGCGATTTCTTAAAAAAACTCTTGGTACAGTGAAACACAAAGATAAATAAAAAAAAGTAATGACGTTAATATGTTGCCATGGTGACTCCGATTGCAACAAAACCCAGATCACAAGAAATTTTCATCTTTATATAATACGGTTGTGGTAATCTTTTTCCCATATTTTTACTCATGGCGACATAGTTAATGCTCAAACTTGAGAGGTATGCCCCCCAAAAAATCCAGCCCAGCCACCGTTTAAAAGTGATAACGGTGAAACAAAAGTCTTGGAGCAAGGGTGAAAACAACTGCATGTGAGGCTGTGAGTTGTCCTAGAGCCAAAATTTTATTTTTAAAAGAAAGCAAGGATTTGTCAGGTAAAGCTACCAATAATAAATCATAGATTATTTCACCAGATCAAAGAGATGTGGCCTTGTTTGATTTCCAATGTGGAGAAGATCATGAAATCCTTCAGTAATAACCAGCGCCATTCTTTCTCCTTTCCGTTCCAACAAAGCATTAGTGGCCACAGTGGTACCCATTCTGATCCAGTCGATGTATTTTGGATCTATAGGCTCATCTGCTGGCATCTTTACTCTAGTCACCTGACACATAGAGGGACAAAAGTATAAGTTAATATCACAATAATGTTCTAAATACTGTGGGTATATCAACCTAAAAATGATGTAGTCCTCCCCTGGTCAGTGGACATGGATGATGCATTCTAGTTGTCTGCTCCAACGGAACAGTGCTCTTTTGTAGCTGTAGAGACCAAACTGAATGAAAAATTGCAGGAATAACATTCATTGCTGCAAAGGTCACAGATGAACATGGTCTACATCCTGATGGAGTAGCTGTGATTCTTTTTGCATGGCTGCTTGTCTGCTACTGTGTTCATCACACTTCTCTTTCCCTGACTGAGGTATGGTTCAACGTACTTCTTCACCTTGTACAGTCAGCTGACTCATGACTCACAATGGCATGACTCTTGAGTAAATGTTCAGTGCTCTTATATCCCTCTTTCAGTCATCCATGAAATTAAAGTCAAGGGACTATCTAGCCAGTTTTCCTTTTCCCAGCTGACAGGTTGTCTTTTGGGTTTATTACCACATTACCCTAAACCCCTATAATGGCCTATACGAGGAGGCTCCGCCCAAAAGGGTTACCTTTTTCAGGCTTCAGGTTTATGAAAGGGTAGGGATTTCACTAGTTGTAGAAGATGATTGAGAAAGTAATTCTGTCATTTTTGTATGTGAAAAAGCCCTAAAGGACTAGCAGATGCATTTTATGGCTGTGAAAAAGCAGAGAAACATTCTAGTTTTTTTTTCAATTAGTTAAACTTCAAAGACTGTTCATTTACAGTGGTTTAAAGGGAAGCAAAGTTCTAAACTAGGTATGTAAAAGGGGCGCCATTAGAAGGTATGCGAAAGGTAGCCTGCAGTGCAGGCGTTTTCATCGGGCGCTTGAATGGTTTTGCTCACGAAAGCACCATGTTGAAACTCCCGAAGAGGAGGAAATGCACGCGACATTCCGAGCCACTCCAATTTCAAAAGAATTTCTTCGAGAGCCGGATTGAAATTCAAATTCCGGTCCGCCATTTTCTGAATTCAGAATAACTGTTTCCCGCAGTTGCATGCAAATGACCACGGAATAAACAGTATAGACTTACAGTTGATTGACAGGCATCAATCTACTCCCCTAAGCTGCACCAATCGGGAGCTCCATTTGCCAGCGTACAGAGTTTCCCAAAAGAACAAAGTTATCGGGCAGGCGTATCTTTTTTCTCCCCTCCCCCTCCCCCCTCTCCTTCTTTTGCCGTCACACCTACCCTAAGGGTTACTATTTCTACTCTCCCCAATCTTCCTCTGTCATAAAATCAAAGATGGCAGCTTCATGGGCGAAAGCTTTTTCATTACGACCCAAAATACACCTGCACTGCAGGCTATGCCAAAGGGGAACCTTTTCCATCTGAATGGTATACAAAAGGGTAAGGGGATCTACTTCAGGGCAGAGCCTCCCCGCATAAAACTTTGTTGATCACACCCCACCCCCTTCGGGCACATTTAACATGTAATGTCCCATCAAATGTGTTTGTACCAACCCCAGGGAGAGGGGGTGGCCCTAAAGGGAAGTTTAGTGGAGGTGTGCTGTTGAAGCCTTCAGCCTCTGAAACTGTTTAATTTGAATTCATAATTAATAAGCATTTTGAAAAGGGTGTCTTTCTGACCAGAAGCCTTGAACAGGGGGTGAACGTTGGCAGTGTGCGGTCTGCGTTAAAGAACTATCTGATTCCAGGGCTGTCAACTCTCCCAGATAATCTGGGAGACTCCAGATTTTAGACCATTTCTCCTGGTCTCCAAATCAGAGTCCAGTATCTCCTGGATAATCACCAAAGTTGCTATTTCTTGTAGACTTGACTTTCTGACCATAAACTTTCAAGTATTTTGTGTTGTTTGAGCTACTGTTAATATGGAACGTTTCCCCGGAAATTTTGGCATGCCACTGTAATTTAAGTAATAATGTGGCTAAAAATAAACTGTTTATGTGCTTAGTTACGTCTGTCGCAATCAACAAGAATTTTTGGGACAAATGATGTCATTCGTTGTGCGATATGACTTCATCTATTATTTTTTCCCTTAATCAACTCTCAATATTTGATGACGTGGGGGTTTGGCAGCCCTGTGATTCTGTGATGTCAAATACTTTACTTGATTTGTATGTCAAATGAAATAAAACAGGGTTTCTTGTCTTCAGCAAGGTAGTGAAATGAAAGGTTTGTTTCATGTGAAGAGCCAGAGTTTGAAGAGTTTGAAGGCCTCGGTGAAACACTTCTATTTAGTACTCAAACTTTTTCTACTTGAACCCCCGACCCCCAGGGACCAGGGAAAACGCCCCAGGGGACTCCCATATAAAGTTGGGATGCTCATCATGTCGCTCAGGATCTCGCTTAGGGGTGTAAATTGCAGATTTTGTTCTCACTCTGTGGGTGTTGTAGGTGTTTAGGACAGAACGTCATTTAAGTATCTATTGGGGCTGTAAAAAAATGTCGTGATGTCTGTTTTGGTATGGTCTCCTTTAGCGGTCAGTTTAAGGTTGAGCAACACCCACATTCGTCTCGCTTAGGGGTTTTCCCACAAGCATCCCCCTCAATTTTATGAGGGTGGTAAAGGGGGGGGGGGGGGGGGGTCTAAATCACGATTCACGGAAAATAAAACGGTCATTTCACAATTCACGAAAAACAAAGACATAATGAAAATCACGGTTCACGGCAAATTAAACTTTTATTTCTCATTTCACGGAAAATAATTTTGCAAAATCATGATTCACGAGGAAAAAATTAGCCATTTCACATTTAACGGGGAAAAAAAAGGGCCGATCACGAGTCACGAAAATACCCTTTACCACCCTCTTTCATAGGATTCCCCCCTCCTCCGGGGAAAATGCATGATTCGTCCTACCTCTTCCAGAATTCTTCGTATACCTTCTCTCGGAGCATCAGGATAAGCAGCATCTATAGAAAGCAGCTTCATAACCCTGATTTCTCCGTTTGAACATTCTGAAAAAATGTCCGTGAACGTCCCTCCTCTATCGATTGCAAACCTAAACTTGAGGCAGGACATTTTCGTGGAGACAGAAATTCACGGTTACATGAATAGCGTACCAGCAACTGGTAAGTGCTGCTGACTTGCATTGGCCGACTCATTGGCCATTCGGTGAGATCTACATTTCTCGCAAACTATCGAAATCTGTGAGCAGATCTAGACTGTTGAGGAACACATCTAATTCCTGTTGTTTCAGTTTATAATTTTCTGAGTATCAGCTGCGAACAGCACTTGTTTTTTGCAGAAAACCGGAAGTTCAGGTTGACATACCACTTCCGGTACTCTTGGGAAGGAAAGCGAGGCTGATTCAAATGCAGGAAGATCAACAAGAAACATGGCTGCAAATGCGATGGCCAAGTTTTCTCGAATATTTGGTCGCAAATCTTCTGTCGTGATAGGAATGATTCACGTACAAGCACTACCAGGTGATATAGCTAAGACGTTTGACGTTTACTAGGGACCCAATCACTGAAAACAACGTTCGCTATACATATTTAAACTTACTTACACTGTGTAAACAACACATGGCGTTTGTTTCACCAGCTGCAAGTTTTAACATCCATTTGAATTGAAAACAGGAAGCGGCATGAAGTTTGGAAAAAGTCACATGTTGCTGATCTCCTCCCTGGCATTTCCTCGTGTTAATACATTGGTCTAAAGTTTAAGCGTGAATTCAGAACCCGGGAGGGGGGGGGGGGGGGGGGGGTACTGCCATGCATTACCTATACGGGTATGTGCCGCCCAACGGGGTCGTGATTTTGAAGCTCCTGATTTAGAACAGGGAATCCATTTCAGAGGCGTTGTCTAGAACTGGCTATAAAATTTCGAACGCACGAAAGCTCCAGTTTTGTAAGTAGGCATTTGATATTATTCAAGGACAGATTGCTTTTAAAAATACGGTTCAATGCGTTAACAAGCAAACTGTTGCACTCTTGTTGCACCCTGTGTTTTAGCGTGCAGGGCGGGCGTATTTTCTATTTCTAGAACGGGTATCAGTTTTAGGGTGAATTCTAGAACGGGGTATAAAAAATTGGACCATTTCTAAAACGGGGATTGTAGGGGAAATTTTTTTTAGAACGGGGTGCCAATTTGGAGTCCTGGGCAGCACATACCCACCCAAAAAATACCCAAGTGCCCCCCGGGATTCAGAACTGTATATTTTAAGCTTATCGTATATAAAATTGGCCTTTTCAAGACTTTTTATGCCATTCTATAGTTTGGGAAAATAGGATTAAGATCAAAGGATATTTTCTTTTTATAAATTCATTAAGGCTAACAGCAGACACTCTGACACTATTATTTTAGCAACGTTTAATGTTTGTTCTGTACTTTCCCTTTGCCTAATGTTTTGAGATGGTCTATTTAGGCACCCCAAGAAATCACCTCTCAATGAGAGAAATAATAAACATGGCTTGCAAGGATGCAACTCATTACAAAAATGCTGGTGTGGTAAGATTTTGCCTTTGTGATCTTGCATGAATTTTTTGACTTTCATGGTAGTCTGGGACCAGGCTCCGCAGTGAGAAAAATGGCAAAAAAAAAATTAGCAAGCAAAGCAAACTGAGCTGGTAGTCTGGGGAGGGGTGGGGGAAGCACCACTCTTCTCCCTCCCTAGTCCACAGCTCACCTTACTTTGCTTGTTGCTTTTGTTTTTTGTTCAGGTAAATCCACAAAATCTCGTGGAATTCACAAAAACACGAAAAATACCACAAAATTCGGTAGAAATCTTATCAAGTACATGTCTATACAATATATTTGATACTTATCTTAGCTATTGGGGCTATTTACTTGCAGTAAACTTGCAAATTTTTCTTGAAACTTTTTCACTGAAACATGCAAACAATGTCCCAAAGCTACTCAGGCGTAGATTACGTTGTGAAAAACTGGGCACTAGCCGTGATGTTAAAGGCTTTGCTATTGGTTCATTTCTGGAACCAACTGTTGTTGAAAGAGCAAATTTTGACCTCTGTCAGAAAAACGTTAAAAACATTGGTCTGATTAGTGCAAAAACAATTTATTTCTAGCGAAATTTGCTCTGAAAACTGACCACAAAATCGGCCATTTTTTACTGATTGCTACTCAGCGAAGTTTGCCCCGAAGATTTCTGTGAAATCAGCCGATTTTTCCATGAATTTGTCTGTAAAAATCCCGCGAAATTTGACTTTTTTTTCCATAAGCCGTGCTGTATTTAGGATTGACTGTATGGGCTGTTGACAAAATTTTCATCAGACTAGATCAGTTCAACCTCTGTAACCCTATACCCAAACTTTTGTCTTAAAAATGAGCCACAACAGTTGATCTGATCCAGGTCTCGTTAATGCCTGACTGTGTGTCTGTTATTTGAATAGGATGCCATAATGTTAGAGAACATGCATGACATCCCATATCTTAATCGACAAGTTGGACCAGAAATTGTGGCCTCTATGAGTGTTATATGTAACGAAGTCAAAAAAGAGGTGAAGAATTTACCTTGTGGTGTGCAGATTTTAGCAGGAGCAAATAAGGAAGCACTTGCAGTGGCAAAAGCAGCTGGCCTGGACTTTATTCGTGCTGAAGGATTTGTATTCTCTCATATTGCTGATGAAGGAACAATGAACTCTGATGCTGGTGAAATTCTCAGATACAGGAAACAAATTGAGGCAGATGATGTTTTAGTGTTCACAGATATCAAGAAAAAGCACAGGTACATTTAAGAAGAGAGTAGCTACAGGTTATTTCTTTATCAATTTTCATCATTCTCGAGTCATCTAAGCTAAGAAAAAATTTCCTGTAGCTGTAAGTATAGCAGAGAAATGCTCTTAAAAAGAGAAATGTTTCCGTGATTAGCAGAAAAACACATGTACAGTCGAACCTCCATGTGGAACCCAACTCATAAGCAACCACCTCCCATAAACGACCACTTATCCAAAACACCAAAATTTTCCCAGTGAAAACCTTATATGTAGTTGGAACCTATTATAAACAAGCACCTTTTGTAACCAGGCAGCTGCCCCTGGACATTTTGAACCAGACAAATCAAGTCGGTGGATGGATTTGTTTTCTTTAGACTCAGTTATTTTGATTGTATTGACTTGTAATTGTTTGCCATTTTCATGGCCGAGAAATTATTTGGTCCACGGTTTGTGCAAATAGTAAGCAAAAGGAAGGAAAACTCCCTATTACAATTTTCCTCACCACACCAGTTGGTAGTGTTTCTTGTGAAAGGTCCTTCCCTGCTCTGCGTTGTGTGAAGCTATGGACAGGTTCTTCAACGACAGAAGAATGCCTTAGCGGCCTATTTATGAACAAAAATCAAACTTAAGACATCTTTTATAGGTTAGTCAGCAAAAAATCACACAGTATTGTGAAATGTTTAGTGTACTAGTGCTTGGATATACAGTTTGTTGCAAATTGACAGGACCTCGGATATAATGTTCACTTGCAAGCACTGAAAACACCTACATTTTCACAATAATTATTATTCAAGATTGATTTTTTGGAGACATATCTCGTGAAGAGTGCTGAAAAGAGCATTTCAGAGCCCCCAAATTTAAAAAATTTTCTGGGGGAGTATACCCTTATATACATGTAGACTCCCTTACATTAGGCTCGTGCCTTCAGCATTCGTGATAATGCCCCCCCCCCCCCCCTCCCCATTACAAAAAACCTAGCTACGGCACTGCTTTGTCTTCTGCTGGGTCATGTTTATTCCGTAAAGTGATACTTATACTGCCGTCTTAGCAAGATATCAAGTTGCAAAATAATGCTAACAATAATAGTTAATAAAAATAATTATAATAATAGTAATAATAATATTATTATGAAATTGGTTTTTATTATAATTTTTTACAGCTCACACTATCTTACTTCCGATATTAATATTCTGGAGACAGCTCAGGCTGCTGAGTTTTTTCTTTCTGATGGAGTAGTCCTGACAGGAAAGGTAACAGGGGAAGCCACAAGCTTAAAGGAAATGCAGTATGTTAAGGAGTCAGTCAATATTCCTGTTCTGATTGGTTCAGGAGTAGACGATGGCAATATGGGACAATACCTTGGAGCAAATGCAGTGATTGTTGGATCACACTTCAAAGAGGATGGTCATTGGTCAAATCCAGTCTGCTTTGACAGGGTGCGCAGTTTTATGTCGAAGATAGAACGAATAAGAAAATAGCTAACAATAACAAAAAGACTGACTAATTTATTACATTATTCCCAAAAATTTTCCTGAGTATCATTGTAAAAGTAATGATTCTCACAAAAAGAACACTAAGTGATCAAAATTAGCATGTGTAGTCAAATGGTGATGAGTGAAATTAGGGAATAATTTCATGAACGTTGTGTCCAAATCCTAATAATTTCCCTCACCTAAAGGCTCATCAGGAAATTACTGTAATAGGATTTAGACAAAATATGAGTGAAATTATTCCTTAATTTCATGAGTATACCATTTGATTACCTATTAATATCATGGGTGACAAATTACATTAGCAATCAAGGATTTTTGGCATATTTATCCTGGATCAAATCATGCCAAAATTAAGGAGCAATTTGTCACCTATGATATTCAAATTGTGAAATTTAATACGAATAAATTATACAATTTTTTCAATAAATTATGTGAAAAGTTATTTAAATTTTAAAATAAGTCCTGAAGTCTGCCTGTTATGCTAGCCATAAAGTTCAAGATAAATGATACTTTAAAGGTCTCAGTACATTTTTCTACTCCTGTTTCACCATCTCAATTATTTGAAACCTCTTGCTTTACCATCACACTTTCAGAGATGCCAACCTCTGGAGACCTAAAATCGGGAGACTATCTTTTTTTTTTTTACCTCCCTCCCCGGATTTTCAACGATTCCCCCCCCCGAAAAATTGACCCAGCACCCAATAGGAATGACTTAGGACATTATAATTATGACGTCTTACATGATGTACATACTATCAAAATTCGTATGCTAGAAACCGTACTGCGAATAAGAAAAATTCAAGTTTTGAGCTAAAAATAGGCTAAATCTCAAACTAAGTCTGTTTTATTTTTTCCTAAGTATTCAATATTTATAGTGGACGTAAAAAGCGGGAGATTTATGTACCAAAGCGGGAGAGCGGGAGACGAGGCAAAAAAGCGTAAGTCTCCCGCCAAAAGCGGGAGAGTTGGCATCACTGCACTTTATCTGTTGGTTCCTTGTATCTTAATTGCTCTAGTCTTTACGAGATATTAATTCTTTTTTAGTATTTTGTATTTCCAACATTATGATGTTAATAGTAATATTAATACTTGCAAAATACGGCTTTAGTACATGCATGAAAATGTGAGTACTAATCAGTCTAATTTAAATTTAAACAGTCAGTTTAAAGGAGGAATACTGTAACAGAAAGACAGATTAAAGGCAGCACTATCATCTAAATAAACTATTCTTTACAAGAACAATTATTCTTTTCTGTGGATCATCTCCTTTTAATATATTTAGCAACTTACCAGAAAAAGCATGCTGTCATTAATTTTATTTAATAACACTGCAGTTATTAATAATGTATGATAAACCTTCACATTTGAATGCTTTCTGGTCTTCACCTGAACACACCAAATGATTATCAAATGGTAGAAAAGGAGAGCAGACATGAAAAAAATTTAACAATCTTGTTTTATTTTTATCTGCTTCTACAAACTAATGATATAAACTAAACACGCTTACTGTGTACTGCAGTAAAAGGAAGAAAATTTTAGATTCAGTGTCTGTTTGTATGCTGTCTTCTTCTTATAATTTGAACTCAATCATTAGTGTTTTAGTTCTAAGAAACTTTTTCACTAATGCAAGTCAAGCAGTTGTACAGTACCTAATAACAAATAAATATGATAAATGATTTAAAATGATCAGTGGTGTATATACAACCCTTGGTTGCATCTAAGTGTGGACACGAGACAAAAAAATGTGTGTTAATAGGGTTTGCCAGACATGATGTGTTTTGCCGCCAAACATTTGAAGTTTGACAGTCGTTAAAGCAAACTGTTGCACCAAGGGTAAGTTGTTTGTATGTTTTTCATCAGCGTGTTCTGCTCATATTTCATTTTTCTCAACTCTCAGGCATATTTCTTGCTCAGAAAAAGCACCCTTGCCTCCAGAAATTGTTCTTAATAGATGCAACCGGTGGTATACAGAGACCTAAAATCGGGAGACTGTCTTTTTTTACTTCCCCCCCAGAATTTCAACGACCGACCACCACCCCCCCCCCCCCCCCCGACAAAAAAAAAATTGACCCAGCACCCAATGGGAATGACTTAGGACATTATATGACGTCCTACATGATGTACATACTGTTGAAATTAATCTTTGTCAATGACAAAAATGCCCCAGAAACCGTGCTGCGAATCAGAAAAATTCAAGTTTTTAGCTAAAAATGGGCTAAATCTCAAACTAAGTCTGTTTTATTTTTTACTAAGTATTCAATATTTATAGTGGACGTAAAAAGCGGGACATTTATGTACCAAAGCGGGAGAGCGGTAGACGAGGCAAAAAAGCGTAAGTGTCCCGCCAAAAGCGGGAGAGCTGGCATCACTGGACCGTATATGGCACAGGTCAAATTTGATTCAGGCAAATTTTGCTTTAACCTACAAAAGTTGATTCTCTATTTCCTGTCTCTTCGCCCAGGAGGCAAAGAAAATTGAAAGTCAACCAAGGCCTTAAAAAATTAGTACATGCATGTGTGATCAAATGGTGACAAGTGAAGTTATAAAATAATTTCATGCGAGTTTTATCCAAATTCCAATAATTTCCCAATTCCTTTTGATGTGCTCTTTCATGTGTTTAGGTTTTGTAAAGCGTTTTTTATTAATGCCCTGACATCTTCATTCATAACATTTTAAAATTTTGCTGCCTTCTTGGCACTGACACATACAGAACTGCCAGATGGCAATTAATTTTGTAATTTCTCATGTGCAATATTTTTATCACACAAATGTAAATTATTATTCATTCAAAATATTTCCCCGATTCTGATTGGCTAAAAGCACACGTTTAATTCACCATAACCAGTTACTGATGACCAAATTTGGAAGAAATTTGGCTTTAACGAGGAAAGGTTAAGGCACCGTTAACCGAGAAGACCTGGGGTCGAGGTTGAGTACTTGAAAAAATGGCGGACATTTCACTCGTTTCAAGAGTAAGAACTAGGCGAAAAAATGACTAAAAACATGGCAAGAACAGCAAGAAGACAACTCGAAGGGCGACATCTGCTATTTGGAGAATATTTGTGGAGCTGAACAAACCTAAACGTACACTATCGAGGATGAACTCAACATCAATGGATCGATGGAGGTAAGCGTGTTTTAGCTGTGTTTTTAAACTAGGAATTATTTTGAATGAATAATAAAACAGTTATCGAATTCGGCTTTCGTATCATATGAAGAATTATGGAGATCTCGGAGGGTGTTATCCGTCGAGGCCGTAACACCCTCCTCGATCTCCATAATTCTTCATAAGATACTCAGCCTCATCATTAACTGTTAATTTTAAAACACTGATATTTTGGGCCAGAATGAAGGAGTAATTTGTCACCCATGATTTATAGTTGATGAACCAAATAATAAAGTGAGAATTGTATTGCTAATTTGTCTTCTAGAAAGAGAATAAAATTTAATTTAATGTTAGAAAGCCAGTGACAAGATTTATGCTGACTTAGTTTTAAATAGTCAGATTTTTGATGACACCTAGTACATTAATTCATTATTTTGCTAATTTGTTTGAAAATTTGCCTTGAGGAAGGTGAGATTACTTTCAAGTACATTCCATCCTTTCTTGGTTTGTACCTAAACCCAAATCTACAGAAACCATGAAGAGCTAGTGGCGATCATCCCCCTTTACTTTACTGAGTGAAAACTGAGGCCCACAGGTCTGAGATGCCGAGTACTTCCAGGGTTTGCACAGGTTTGTGGATCCAAAGTTCAGGACTTTTTCCAGACTTTTTTTCCAAAACAATAATTTCTTTTTCGAAACTCTAGGTTATCAAATGTGTTTTTTAAAGTCTCTATTGGTCACCTAGGAACAAAGCTTTTTTCATGATGCTCTGCAAACATATGGGTGAGACCTGAATAAGATTTGACCAAAGTGAAAAATTTTCAGCAGCTTAAGTTTGAGAAAGAAAAAATCTATTTCAAGACTTTTTGAACCCTGTCCTTCCATTTTAACCTCACTTTCTGGATCTGCTTCTTAAAGCAGCCCCATAAAACCTCTCAATTTTCACATGACACAAGTTTAGAACCTTCTTTTGGCTCTATAAGCCTACAAGGACCCTTCCTAGATGAAAGTAGGATCCATTGGCTATGAGATGAAGACATCAAAGTTTTATTACTATAAAAATGACAATTTTGTGGTCAACTTTCTATAATTATGACTTTTATAGTAAGTTTAACATTTTTTACACCCAGGAAGTGAAATGGTCATTTGTTTGACAACAAACGGTTAATGAGGTCCTGTTACAGTAGAATTCTGACCAGTGATTAATAGCCTTAAAACAGCAACAAAGGACAGCAGTAAGTAGTGACAAATGACAAAAGGATGGGTTGAAACTGCGACAGCAACAGAGAAAAGTGCAAATACAACTTAGTAAGATGCCGACAGCAACATCAGGTTTTGAAATTCAGACTTGGGACATACATAATCCCCGGAGGGGACTCCCATATGAAACAGACGGGGATGCTCGTCGTCTCACTTAGGGGTGTAAATTTTGGATTTTGGTCTCGCATAGGGTGTTCCGGGCAAAGCGCCAAGGTCTCGTTTAGGGTTCTGCAAACAAACACAGAATTATGCGAAGAGAAACAGAAGTCTAGTAATTTTAACTTGTTTGGTTTACTGTATTACCTCTGTGATTATAAATATAATTAAAACTCATTGCATGTCGTATTTAAGTGTTTTTAAGTGGTCTCTTTTAGGGGTCAAAATTTTCTTAAGCCACGCCCAGATTTGTGTCCTTTAAGGCTGGTTTTCACTAGCGATGTAGTCGGAGTCGGAGTCGTAAGAGCGCTTATGACCTAGTGAAAATAAAAAATCGGAGTCGTAAGCGGAGTCATAAGCTTGACGGAATCGGAGTCAGAAGAATCAGAACGTTTCCATTTTCTTCCGACTCCATTTACGACTCCGTCGCTTGCGTTCCGCTTATGATCTAGTGAAAACCAGATTGTCGGAGTCGGAAGCAGAAGCGGAAGGATAAACCAATCACAATGCACGTTCCCACGCTTTGTGATTGGTTTGGTTCTTCTGCTTCTGACTCTGACAATCTGGTTTTCACTAGATCATAAGCGGAACGTAAGCGACGGAGTCGTAAGCGGAATCGTAACGCGATTTTCACTAGATCATAAGCTCTACTCTTCTGATTACGACTCCGACTCCGACTCCGTCGCTAGTGAAAACCAGCCTTTAGGGGTCACAAAAAGCTTGAGCCATGCCCAGATGGTCTCCTTTAGGGGTTAAATCCAAAATTTCCGACGAGCATCCCCGTCTGTTTCATATGGGAGTCCCCCCGGGACATAACCCCCCTAAGAAATGGTGGTAAAGGGGGGTCTAGATCATGTTTCACAGGATGGTCATTTCACAATTCACAAAAAATAAAATTTAGACTCAATGAAAAATTACAGTGCACAAAAAACCTCTCACTTCAGGGAAAATAATTTTGCAAAATCAAGCTTCACCACAGCTACTATGAAAATCATGATTCACAAGGAAAAAATTAGCCAATTCAAAATTCACTGGGAAAAAAGGGCCGACCTTGAGTCGTGAAAATACTCTTTACCTAAGAGGGCCTCATTTTTTATTATTCCATTTGGATCCTCTTCTCCTGTAAAACATTTTAAAATAAAAAAAAAATGCATGTTTGGGAAATTCTTGGGATTGCTCAAGAAAGTGTTGGAATCAAGAGAAATTGTGGTCAAGAAAACAGGATTAGAGAACCCTTTTAGGAACTTTCTTTTTTATGGAAGCCTCTTACACAGGTTTTGGTACTTCAGCATAAGAATGCACCCTGCATGGCCTTGCAATGAATACAGTCAGGTCTCCGTTAAATTGATGGGCACGTCTTTTATTGACACCTCACTGACAGACACCTAAAAAATTGCTGCTGATTTTAGTCATTTTTCACAACTTTCTTTGAAGTTATAGTAGACTCTTGGTACTTGCAATCGACAGCTGTGCCGTCTTAGAAAGTTATAATTTTTGCAATTATTATAGTATTGTCAGATTATTTTATTCATTTGAATTTGCTATCGATTTTTTTGCTAATTACAGTTGCAGTTACCTAATATAGAGTACCAGTGTTTTCATGCAGTCATTAGTGTTATCATGATAATAGCACTCATTTTCAGGGTATTATCACTAACAATCATTTTAATATTTTTCTTTTGAGGTAAAGACACCACTCAGGGTTATAAGGATTATAAATACCAGTCTATTTAATATTTATGTCAATTAACAATATTTGACTGGATTTGAAACTTTAAAATTCTAAGCTTTTGTAGGCCACTGGTGACTTGTTGAAAAACGAATGTAGTATTAACTGGGCAAGTAGTGTTCAGTCTGTTCAAGACAAACAAAAAACATGTTAATATAATTATCATAAATGACAGTGTAATTTTGGAAATTATGCAAAGATTATACAGATGTGGTTTATGATATTCAATAATGCAAGTAGTTGGTTTACCTTTACTTAATTAACAGCAAGCATAACTGAAATTTTAACGAGGTAAGAAAATTGCTGATTCAAATTTTTTAATAACAATGTCCTTGTGTCTTAAATTATTTAATTGAGCAAGAAAACCCTCTTTGACAGTGTTTCTAGTGAGCAGGATTTATTATTTTGATAAATTAACTCTTAGATAAGTGAAACTCTACCCATTTGTTCTTACACTAGGTTTAGTCAGTATAAAGTTCATTTAGAAATAAATTTAGATAACCTTAGTATTGTTGTTTTTCATATTATAATAAATTACGTATAATATTTTCCAGTATATATTCATATGCCTACAGTCACAGAATTAAAACATGGACTGCTGTTGGTTTTGGACACTGTTTCGGTCTATTAGTATAGTGGTGTTAATGTTTATCTTTGTGGCAGTCACTTCCTCCTCAAGGAGGTATGATCAATTAAGGCTAGTCTTTGAAATATTACCATAAAAAATTGAAAGCTTCTTGTTACTTAGTTGAAATTCCAACATTATTTCCAGGAAAATGTTAAACCTGTAGGAAAATATTTTTTGGCAATTTTGTTTATAGCTAAGTCTGATGTGCACTAATAACATGGTTTCATTCGCGTTTTTGCGGGTTAACATATTATACCACCCACTAAAATTGCCAATGTTTTGAATTCAAGCCAAATCTGTGTCATATTTGGAACAATTTTGCTGTAATTCAATCGCTAATGAAACAAATTTTTATCCCCGTAACAGTTTGGTATTCACTTGACAACACTATTACCTGTTGTTCGGAAATTTAAGATAAAAAACAAACTGTTTGAAATTCCTTTATTCAAATCTCACGATATCCTAAATAAAAAGTTCTATTCATTCACAATGTATGAGTCATGTCGTGAAATTTGATTTCTTTTCCTCTTATGTTCTAAAAATTGTTTTATACTTTTTTTGTCCTTTTCTCGTATAGGAAAAATAAAATCAACAATTTACAATAGTCTTCTAAGAATATATATATAGTACATAAATTAAGTTTCATAGCTGGAAGATGTTCTCTCCTCATGCTATCTAAGAAATTGAACCCTGTATTTTGCTGCAAGGATCACGTTAAGTTAAAATCCTCCTTTAACAAGGAGAAAGTACTACTTTGGAAAAAAAGAAAGACACACACGGCAAAACTAGTTCTAACCTTTGCAATAATATAAATAAGAAAGGTTTAAAAATTTACATATTGGACTTAGACCTCACTGTATAATCCCGTAGCGTCGCCCTGGCCCTAGAATTTTAATTATTTTACAGCGAAGATCAGCAACCTCTTTTGCCGTGAACTCCTATATGTTTCCCTAACATTCTATTACGCTTCTTATTTCGCTTACTTCTAGAATTGTTTTGAAAGTGAACCATGTTCTGTTTTTTTAAGTTCTTTCTGTTCGGTCGAATGCTTCCCTGTTTCGGCGGTTCGGTTTGCCTCCTCTTCTCAATCATTTCGAGCTGCGCTTGAAATTGGACGGTTCGCCGCGGCTCTCGTCTTTCTACCTCGGCTCGTTCCTCGGTCCTCGGGGCGCTTGTGCTCCTGGAAGACGAGGAAACAGAAGGAGACGGCTGTCTAACACCTGCCCCGTACACAGACATGCTTGGATGCTCGATCAACAAGTCTTCCATCGGGCTCGACTCCAAAGCTTCGGGGGAAAGCCCGCTCGCTTCAAAACACGGCGGTGGGGTAACATACCAGCTTTCTTCCAACTCAAGTTGGCACTTAAGCTTCGAAGCCTCCTTTCCATCCCCTGCTAAAAGAAATATATTAACTCAGCGATTCTGTAAGATAAGAAAAGTCTTCGGCGCAAATTACAAAATATTATGTAACTGTGGCGCAACCCAGATAGTACTAGGATGTAGTACTTAGTTCATCGATCGATTTCCCGAATCAATTTTTATGTACCAAAGGAAAAATTGCTCCAGTTGCGGCCTTGTACTACCTGCTGGAGAAATTCGATTACATATTTGCAAAATTTGGCACTGAAAACAGGAAGCTTTTTTACCGCTAATTTTATTTTCCAGAAGGTCCACCAAAATCCAGTCGTCATCGCTTTGGGTGTCGTCTACAGAACAACCTGGGACAATTTGTTCATCTGCTTCGCCCCAAATGTAGCTCGAAATTGTCGTCCACATTTTGAAAAATTCTTTTTAGACCAGTAATACTCAACGGACTTGAAGTAATGCTGCTTTTGCTGTAAGAAAAATAGAAAACAATAAATAAATAAATTAGATATCCGAAAGAAACGAACCATTTGGCAGCATAGAAAATAAACCACAACTTTTGCTGCCTCTGTTCTCGTTCATATATGAGAACTCACATTTTTATATTAACTTACCTTTGCTGTTAAACTTAGAATGAAATTTTAGCCCGCCCAAATTCGTTAGTATTGCTAGCTCTGGAAAATTCCGGTTGCCGCCAAGAAATTTTAAGACAGGTTCGCTTATCCTTTTCTGAAGAATATTTTTACACCTTTGGGAAAAATAAAAGCTTGATACACTCTACTGTGCACTGATTGAAAAAAAGACTTGCTAGGGACAGCCTTTCAGTTCCTTTGGAGGATAAAACAGCAAAACAGCGTTGGCAAACACAAAGCTTAGCCGAAGCGGAGAAAATTATCGTTTGGGAAAACTCAATGTTTTTGTTGACATTCTGTCAGGGTGGTGACGTTACCAATCAAATTCAGGTCTGTCCGCCATATATGGAAAACGACGCAATAACTGGGCACGTGATGTTCGCGTGTACTGTGGCCTTACCCGGTTTCTTGGAGCGCCAAAAATGCGATCAAGGAGTTGTCATTCTTCTTCAAGAGTGATTAATCGATCTGTTTCAATTTTTTCTATTGTATTTTGTTTTGTTATGTTACATATCTTATTTTATGTCTGTTAAGTGAAAGGACCGAAATGTCTACGGGATTCTAAACAAGCGGAAACATGCGATTTCCTTCGTTGTCCATAGACCTCAAGGCAGTCAAGGGTAAGACATCTTTCATTTCTTTCACTATAAAGTTTAAACTCAAGGGTAATATTTAAGCTTATGACTTGAAAGTCCATTAATTTTTTTTTGAAAAGAGCAAAATCTAGGTGGGATCAATTATTTTCTAGTCCAAAGGTCATCATTTTTTTTGCATGATCATTTATGCATATTAGTTCGCGTACACGTGGCAGGCCGGCGGTGAAACATAATCAGTCTCCAATTTCAAAATAAAGTAAACCCAACATACTTCCCTAACTAACGGGCAAACTGTTTTTGACAAGTTTACGGCTCGTGATAAACTCGTGAAAAGTCATCAACACAATGTAGTCTTCATTTAAGACCAAACTTTTAATAATCTTTGCAAATGACAACCTTTGAAGCACTTTTTGTACGAGGTTTGGGGTAAGTCGTCTGGAGATGGAGGCTAATTGCCAAATATTTTAATTGGGGGTGAGTAGTCTGTAGAGAGAGTATGTTAGTTTAATATCATAATCTTGTGTGGATTGGTCTTGAAAACATAGTAAAATCAACAGCAAAAATAATTGGAAAGTGTTTGTTGAATTGCAACAATTGGATCTGCCTTGAAACATAGTAAAAATCAGTGAATATCTGGATTTAGCATTCGCACGATTCTGGATTCGCAAGGTAATCAAAAGTTTCCACTCTGGAGAGTGGAATCAAAAATTTGTAGATTTGTCTGCCGGATTCATCAGATACATGTGGCTGGAAGTCAAATCTGCAAAGAAAAAGTTGAGGATTAAAAATATCTGGAAACGTGAGGATAGGGTCTAAGATTTTTGCCTTCAAGTGGAATCTTTACATACACTCCTTTTGCTTTCAACTGTCAGTTGAAAGCAAAAGGCTGTTCAAGCTCTAGTTCTTTTCAAATAATTGCTACAAAGCTAGGGGCGTGCAGTCTGGGGCCAATTTTCCAGGGGGTGAGTTGAAAGTCCATCTGGTTCTTATTAAAAGATCTGTTACTGTAATAGACCTCTTTCATAATGGCAGCCTATTAATATATTCTCTTATATGTATGATAATTAGCCTTTCTGACCTCGTTAGCATGTGCAAAATACAAAAGAATTCTTACTTTCAAACGAGGTCAGAAAGGCTAATTATCATACAGCTAAAAGAATATATTAATAGGCCGCCATTATGAAAGAGGTCTATTGACCTCATAGACACCCACTCCCAAATAAAGGTCTCTTATCAGGTAAATGCCCCCTCTATGCTGTTAAAATAATATTAGATGCCTCCCTCAAATTAACACCCTCTGTTTATTATAGCTGCTCTCGATGAGAATTTAAATCCAAATCATTCAATTTATTGTATGTTAAACTATTTATGCTGTTTTTAATTGCTTGCCTCAAAATTTAAAACCGCAGAACTTCATGGATGCCACAATTCTCTTGTTTCTATTATTTTTTGACAGTTTTAGTTGAAAAGGACACTTCAACAGTACTCATCCTTATTGGGAAATGCAGAATTAAGGTGAAGATCTTGAGCAGCACATCAATGCTTTCACATGGATAGGTTGGTGAGTGCCTGTTAAGATTGTCAGTTATTTAATTATGCATGATCTTTACAATGTAAACTGAAATAATTATATAAAGAAAACTTAGCTTTTAGTATTGACAGTCAAGTTTTGTTTTTGTATTTGTAACCGTCTTTGTCACAACCACATACAAATACATCAACTCTCTCATAAGCAACCACCCTTGGTGCACGACAAAGTACAGGGGCACCCAACAACGGTTTCCTCCTGCATACACTGAAAACACTTTTCAAGCTATCTTGAGTACTTTTTAGATCTCTAGAAATGCATTCTAAGCAGTGCTATGAAATTAACATCTGTTCAGTCATCCTAGGGGAACTTGATTCTTTCTGAAGTTACAAGGGCTTCAAAATTATTTTCCTGAAAATTTTAGATGCATTTTAATGTATTACAAAAGTGAGAATTTTTGTGATTCCTCTCTCCATCACACTTTTGAATAAAAAAATTTTAGGTTTCTTTTTTTCTGCAGGGTGAAATGAGAAAAATTAAACTCTAGAAAATCATAGGTAATTTATTAGATGAGCTTTGAAAATTGTACATGAATAGACGGTCATCTAGAAATTTTTAGCGGTCCTCAAGTAATACTATAGAAAATCCTAGGCAAGATTTGCTTCTCTGAACAGATATTTTACAGAAAACAGTCGTTGGGTGCCCCTGAAAGTGGTCGCTTATGGGAGGTGATCATGTACAGGAAAAATCAAGAAAATAAGCTCAAACTAAACTGATTAACATAATTACATAAAGTTATTACCTTATAAGCTAAAATTAGGCAAATTGACAACTGACAATAATATTTCACACCAAATAGTGCTTGGAACTGTTGAAACTTTGTACATTTTGCATCAATTTAATAATCCACTTTTTTCCCTACAGACAGCTATTGTAAAATTGTTTTGAATGGTATTTGAAGGAAAATTTTGTAGACGAAAGTGTGGAAAGGGTTGATATTCTGTCTTAGAATAGTTAGTATTTACTGGAATTGTATGATATGAGGAAAAATTCAGATCAAGAAGGTTGTTATTTGATGAGACCAAGCTGAGCTGTGGTAACATGATAGTTATTTTGATAGTGTGACCCTTCCCAGTATCTGGAATGGATTTTTACCTACAACATTTCTACCTCCTCTTTTGCCAAAGGAAAGGAAGTAAAAGATCAATAAATTATGCAATGCACAGTGTATCTATTGCACTTTTATGGTGAGATATCGGCAAATTGATGACAGAAAAGGTGACTATTGCCACTAAATACAGGTCAGGGAAATGATTCACCGGACGTAAGAAAGACATATTAAGTGATCACTAATAGGGTTCACCCATTTAATACAGGTTTCCTCAATATTGGTTTGACCGATGGTATACTGCTAGAAGTAATGTTTTGGTACACAGGCTACCCAAGCTCCCAACTCATGGAGACATTGTGTTATGTCTGCTATTTTTCTATGTTACAATCTTATCCCTACATTGACATACTGAGTTAGCATGTACACGCAAACTGAATGTTGTAGTTTTTTCCTTTCTCCTAGATTCCAAATGACTTGGTGCCCTCGACAGCCATCAGTGATTTCCCCTGTGGCACAGTCAGGAATCTAGGGCTCCTAAGTCCTGTTAAGCTAGGTGACACTGCCATTACATGTTCAAGCCCATTCCAGCCGTAAAATGCACCAAGGCGTATCAAGGATTGGGTGACTTTTCCTCCATCAGTTTTTTGGTTGAGTAAAGAGATTGACAGATCAGGCTTATCTACCCACCTAGCTTGCTTACAGAGATTAAACACTTTTTGCTCTGAGTTTACAATCTTCTATGTAATTTTAAATTGCTACCCCTCCCCCTCCCCCTCCCCAAGAAAAGTGCACCTCTGGCGCATATTTTTGCCTTACTGGCCATGAATGGTCCCTTACCTGCTGACCTAAAACTCAGGGAGAACACTTTGATATCATGGCCTTGAAAAGTTCCGATAAAACACGAGTGCACTTGTATCAGTATCTATAATTGACTGAGGTAATGAATTTTTTAAACATCTTGTCTCCTCACAGAAAAGTCTGACTGGTTTTTGCTTGCCCTTTTCAGATTTCATTGATCTGCTAAGAGGCCAATAAATTAAAGTTACAAAATTTGTTTAAATAATAGAAGTAGTCACTAAATATATCTACCAATTGTGTTATTTTAAAGACGTCTTTAAAGCTTGCATGTAATATTTGGGAAGTAGGAAAATTTTAAATGAGTTAGGTTACTAAGTATTTTGTAATGTTGGTAAAAATCTCCAATAATTTTGGTAGACGTAATAAATCTTCATTACCATCAACTTCATCCTTCGGCCCTTTCGGTTGGGATGCTCTGAAATATGAACATTCCACGCATTCCTGTCCGATATCGTGTTCGCGAGATCCTCCCTGTCAATTCCCAAATCCCTCGAGTGTCATTTCCCTTGAATGAACAGGACCACGTGGTTTCCATAGAAAAAGAGACTGAATGATCTCACCCTTTGCTCGTTAGCAATGACCGATAAAGAATAAAAATAGAGCAATACGAAAAACTGTTTTAAGTAAATTCAACTGCTAGGTTGCCAATTTACTACCGTTTTTATCAGTTCTTTTTGTGTCATTTTGAGCTAATTTTATTTAATATAAGTTAATCTGTTTTCCATATTGTAAATTTAAGGATCTTTTCAATAAATTTGTCCTTTTTTGCCAATACACATATTTTGAATTTCTTGAAGTGTTTAAATAAATGAGTTGTTTTTGCCTAAACCTACTTGTTTTGTCGTTTCTTTAACTGCATAGCTCACTGTAGCGTCGGACAAAACCCTTGAAAAGCCAACGGGTGTAATCCTGGACTGGTTTTGCTCAATGTTACCCAAAACAACATAGAGAGGTGAAACGAAAAGGGTCATTTATTTAGCGACGGTCTGCATTGTTGCCGGGATACAGGAAAAAGGATAAAATTGTTATTTTTGTCATACAGTCGAACCGCCCATAATCGTCCACTCAAAATGCAAAGACTGAGTGGTCGCTTACGGGAGGTAGTCGTTTACAAGAATCGAACCACAGGGGGTCCCTTCCTAAAAGAGGTCCAGGCACATCTACTTTATGAAAGGTAATTTATTGCATGCAATTTATGAAAATGTAATTCAATGTTTACTTCAGGTTCTGGTTCTACACTTTTTCACAAGAGACTTAACAATTCCGAAAGAAAAACTCTAAAAAAAAAACTACACTTACACTCTTCTTTAGTTCTAGATCAAAAACTTGGCGGTAAGGGTATTTTAAGACTCTATTGTCTTTCACACGCGTGACACTAAAAAATGTAATTTTTCAGGTGCTTGAGCGACTTATCAAATCACGACCCTAAATAGGCCCTAGTTTCACTTCAGAGTTCAAGGTCCTACAAAACTAGTTCAAATTCAAAAGGTTCCGCACGCACGAATTCTGTCACATGCAATGTGTAAGTTGGGATAGGCCATGTTGTCACTATAGTGCACACAACGAAAATAGAGATCAGAGAATACGTCAAGTGGTCGCTTACAAGAGGTTAAAAACAATGGAAAATCATTAACCTGCTTAAGCATGGGGGTTTTGGTTGGGCGTGCAAAGATATGCAGGCTACGGGCGAGGGCAGAGAAACCGCGAGGAGATTGGGGCGTTCGCGCGCGCTTTGCGCCAGTTTTTGCGGCTTCGCTGCTCAGTAATGCTCCCGACAAAACAGCCATGCTACACAGGCTAGAAAGTCATTAAAATCGTCTGGCCCAAAAAGTGGTCGCGGTTGCTTACACTCAGGAGATGGTCGTTTACTAGAGGTTCCAACTGTAAGGCTTTGACTGGGAAAATTTTGGTGTTTTGGATTGGTGGTCGCTTATGGGAGGTGGTCGCACATGGAGGTTCGACTGTATGTTTAAAACTCCTCCATTTTACGCGGGTAGATAAAATAGAGGCGATGTATTAAAGGCCACGCGTAAACGTTTTAAGTCGAGCGAGGTTATAGGCGTGACTAATCATGTATTACCTCTGTTTTGGTTACCCACGTAAAATTACGCGACAGTGGAAATCCACTCTAATGATTATGAAGAGCCGCGCTCGACCCTCCATACATTGGCTTTTTTTTATTTACGCGCGTAAAATTAACTTGCGTACGCACGTAAACATTACACGAAGATAGTCAAATTGGTGTAGTAAAGCTCCGCCGTGCAAACGGACGAAACATTGTTGGATGTTACATGATTCGTCCGTTTGTACATCCTGTTTCATGTTGTTGGCAGTTGTTGCGCAAAGTTTGAAACCGTCAAGCTTTTAGCTACGTGCAATCATGGATCCATGGTGCAATGCAAAAGGACGCACGGTATTGTTGGCCAGCAACTCCCAACATTGTTGGGATTTGTTGCGTCCGTTTGCGCTAGCTTAAAGAAAAACAGGGGCCAACTCTATGTGTCCGTTATATTCATGTCAAGAGACTGAAAGCTCACCGACCGCAGGGGCACAACAGGAGATAACGGGGATTTAACGTGGCCAATGGGAAAAATCAGCGATTTTTACGACGATAAATAAGCGAAAGTCGCACTCGATTGCAGTGGAGTGTGGAGCAAAACGGGCTGTGGTCTCAAAAATTCAGTTTACGACCATTTTGTATAGCAGATAGAACTTGTGTCAAAGTGGAAAAGCTATGTTCAAAGCGATATTTATAAACAGAAAGAAGTGAACCGATAACCCATATTTTTCGCGAGTTTGAAGAAAAGCAGTTACAAGAACTAACGTTAGGTAGGTTTATTTAAATTAAAAGATATAAAGAATTAATTAAATATTGTTAAGTCCGTCACGTTTTTTGAGACGTCTGACGTACGTACAGACCATAATGGAAATGTAGTTCGTGGTGTTATCCATAAGAGCTAAATTTCGCTGGAATCCGTGAGTATAGTTGACCTATGCATGGTTGAAGTTAGGAACGAGTCCTCTTGGTAGCAGCAAATAAATCCGAACTGGCATGAGTTGTGTTTATTCCTGGGGGAACTCTATGATACAAAAGTGACGGGGATGCTCGTCTCGCTTTAGGGTGTAAATTACAGATTTTGGTCTCACTTAGGGTGTTTGGGACGGAAAGACCGCACTCAGGTCTCAGGTATCGCTTAGGGCTGTGCATAAAGAAATTTACAAAAAAAAAATGCCCTGACACTGACCACTCAGAAATCTCTTAGGGGTCGTCAGTTTAAGCTCGAGCCACAACCACACTGGTCTCCCTTAGGGGTTTTTAAAACTCAAATTCAAAATTTGAATTTTCCGACGAGCATCCCCTTCATTTTCATATGGGAGTTCCCCCGGGGTCTTATTTTGTTCTGTTCTACAAAAGCACAGCTTTACGGGGCTTTTAACAAAGTACTTTGCCCGGAGGGCGGGAAAAATTAGCAGTGTTTTAACACCAAGCCTATGTTAAATTCCCGACTTTTCAGGGGGCCGGAGTTTCAGTTGACTGATGCATTACTGGATGCATTACCGCGGTGTTTTTCTCGTAGAGCTGACCATTGCTATTTTTCTTTGTCTTGTTCTTCCTTTTCTTTCCTCGCCGAAATGAAATGGCAAACAACAGGGCGGGTCAAAATTTATCCACCCCGAAAAGCCTTGGGAATGATTTGCCCCCGGTTTAATCCGGAAGTCCCATCATGCCTTGTTCGAGCCAGTTCGAGCGTCTGTGGTAGCGTTGTTTGACATTCATGTTGTCCCAGCCGTATTTACTCCCGTTTATTGGAAAATTGGTTGCTAGTCACTATGGAGAGTAGTGGTAATTTTGATCGTTTCAGCATTGACGATGATGATGATGATTTAGAGGACGATTTCTCTTCTGGAAGCATGTCTTTCAACGGGCGACTTGTCATTTCTGGCGATCCCGTAATGTATCCTTCGCTTGGAAGCCCTGGTAAGATAAACAGTATTGATTTATAACATTGAAGTAGAGCTTTCCCTTTCCTTTGTTACGCTGTACATTATTTTTATTGGCAGCTATCGTGACAGCAAGAAAATTAGACAATCGAGTCCGGTAGAAAAAGTCTACCCGACTTGTTGACACTTGATCGATATCCGCATGATTCACTGGAAAGAACTTTAATATCCTAAATCCTAGCGGAACATGCCGCATTCAAGGAAAAATCAGGGGCACCCAACGAGGATATAGTTCAAAACCACTTAACATAGCATTGTTGAACGTATTTTAGTATTTAAATGGTAGATATAGGCATATTTTCATCCCCTAAAAACTTTTCATCTGTTCGGATTTCCCAGCTGAAAGTCTAGTGTTCCGAAAATTACAGGGATCAAAACTTACCTTTTCGAAAATTTTAGCCATAAAAAGGCTCCCGAAAATTCTAGGTGGCCTTTTTTAGGGTAAAAATCCGTTTAAAATGGGTAATTATACCATTTTTTAGATGTTCGAAAACCCTAGGAGAGGCAGGCAAGCAAGAAATTTTACAACAAATGTTCCGAAAATTGTAGGTCTCAAATCGTCTTCCGAACAGATATTTTCCGAAAATTGCCGTTGGGTGCCCCTGAAAAATGTGAACTTTTAAAATCTGTTTGAAACACGAGTTACCTTGATTGTGTGTGGGTGGTGGGTGGTGGATAAACTTTCCTTCTAGTGTCAAAGTATTCACTAATTAGTAATTATCGAATGGCTGCATGAAGTTGAGTATGCCTTCAGTATGAAGAATTAGATCGAGGAGAACTGTTGTGGATAACAGCCTGGGAGGTGTTTGCTTATAAGAATTGAACTACAAGGGTCACTTCACGCAGTGGCTTTTAAGAGATACTTATGAGGCATTCATTCTCATAACTCTAACAAGCTTAACAGAACTGATATGATTTCGGCGAAACTATCAAGTAAGAGTCCGTTATAGATAGCAGAATATCCACTTCATCAATTTGTCTAGGCTGTCTAGGAATCCATATGGCTCTTTTAAATCCCTAAATCGATGTCAGAATAGAAATCCCATATCGAGTTTTTCTGGAACAGGTTGGTCCATGAATTCTATCGCTTGAAAGCAAGGATTAGTTCAGAACAAGTGATTACTTCAGTTGTGGAAAAAAAGAACAATCTTAATGAGCAAAACTTTGTGGTTTACAAAAGCTTAAAAAGCAAATTCAGTTTAATTACTTTGGTCTGCAATTTGGTGATTGGATGCTCTAAAACGAATAGGGAAAATTATCCGAGAAAATGCTTTTAAACAAAAGAAAAAGAATCCCAGATTAAAATTTAACCCTGGGTTAGCGCTAATCAGCCTTGGAACAACTGGGCCCTGTAGTAAATGCAGAAGCAATACAAAGAGATCAGAAAATGCATCAAGTGGTTGCTTACAAGAGGTCTAAAAACAATAGAAAATTATGAGCCCAAACTGCGGTCATAGTTGCTTACAAGGGTGGTCATTTGTCAGAGATTTTAATGATAGGGGTTGGAGTGGGATTGGTGATTTGTGCCTGCCTATAAGAGGTGGTTACGAGAGGTGATTGCAAATGGGGTACAAGTGTAATCTCATCGTCTTTGGTCTAAAAGTCATGGTGCTCAGCAGAGTAAGAGAAAACTTTTCTTATCTAATTGTCCCTTGGACAAGCACTACTATAAAATTTGGTTGTCTGAACCCAAGAGTTCTTGTCCAAAAGGTTTTGCCAGGTTCCTAAGCCAAACAGAGCTCATAAAAACAAATGAAATATCTGCAGTATGGCAAAGTTAAAAGGAATGTTTAACATTAATTTTTGTCAAGTATGAGGTTTGCTTTTATGACTATAAAACAAATTTTAATTTTACAGTAATTTGAAGTCAATTTTCAACTGTTTTTGTATTTTTTCTATTTAAAACGGTGCTTGTCCCATGGACAAGTCATGTCAAAGGTTTTATGTCTGAACTAAATTTCTACCTGTCCTGGACAATCGGACATAGGTTTTGGTGCACCCTGCCCAGGCCAATCCGTTACATTTAGATCCATCAGTAAGTTCATGCTTCTCATGATTTACAGTACAAGTTATATTTTGTTCAATTTAAGGGCGAGGGATTGTATTTGTACCAGAAGATATCAGCAGTGATCATGAAAGTGAAGATGAGACAAATGATAGCATTTGTAAAGGCCATGGGATATCAGTCACAACTGATCCTCAGAGTATAAAGTTTGAGATCTTTTCAACCAGGATTCATGAATATCAGCGCAAGCAATGTGTGGTATGTACAACATACAGTATTCTGGAATCTTCTTAAGTCACAGTCATGCCTTCTGAGACGGTAGGGGAGGGTAATCTTAGGAATTCTTGGTGGGAGTGTGCTGCTCGGTTCTCTAAATTCTCACCCTATTATTTTTAGACCAAGGTAATGCTTTTTTCCACACCCATTTTTTACAGACCTGCCTTCTAAAACCCAAACCCATTTTGAGACCTTGGCTAGACCAACCACCCAAAAAATTGCTAAAGGCCAGTCTGAATCATATATTATTCTAAAGACAAGTACAATCATACACTCTCATGACTCTGTCAAAAGCCATACCAGATTTTAACTAAAAGTGCTCAAAAACTATGGCTCATGTAGTGGAGTAATCGTGACCCCCCCCCCCCCCCCCACCCATCCCCTACAGAATTTATTGGTTTGTCATTCCCCAAAGATTCAGTGAGAAATATCTAAATGGGACACAGGATACATTAATTTTGGGGACAGAATCTGAAAATGTTAATTTTTATGGCCAATCAGAAGCAGGGCATTCAAATGCTGCTGAAAGGAGTTGGGTAGAAAAATATAATTTCCCCATTCTTCTTGTAAACTCTGTATACAGTAATTTCAGTTGTGAGTATTCCATCATATCCTGATTAGATGCTTCTGTAGGGGAGTAATCATCCCCCCCCCCCCCCCTGCAATATATAAGTGAGAAATGCTACTGAAGGAGCTTTGATTGAATAATATTATCCCCATTCTTCTTGTAAACTTGTTGTGGTTGTGGTCTTATCCTTGGTTTAAAATAATTTTATTTTCCTTTGTTTTTGGGTATGGTAGTGTATGTTAAGGACTCTGAAACAATTAGGAAATATAATTTAAACCAAAGATAAAATTGAACCACAACATATACACTAATTTCACCAGTGAGAATTTCGTCATATTTCAGCTCATAACAGAGAGAGAAGGTATGAAAGCTGCTAAAATAGGGCCTGATCTCAGGTTATGTCCTGATTAGATGCTTCTGTAGTGGAGTACGGTAATCATCAACCATCAACACCCCCCCCCCCCCCCCTCTACCAGATTTAGTTTAAAAGAATAATTTGCCCATTCTTCATGTAAAGTTTGTATACACCAGTTTCACTTGTGAGTACCGTAAAGACTCGCAGATAAGCCGCACTCGCAGATAAGCTGCACCCCGAGTTTAGAAACTCAAATTTTGGAAAAAAAAGTTTTTCATGAAAAAAACTCGAAAGAAATTCCAAGTCCAGACTATGAAGTGTTCTGTCTTCATCCACGGCAAACTCGCCAACAATTGATCGAAAATTAGTCTTACCCGTAATTTTAGCTCTTTAGTAGAATAAACATAATGTCCACCAATTATGACATATGATTGATATTATTCTGGTATTTGTTCACAGGTATTTCTCCACTCAAGGCAGTTTTTCCATAGAATTTTGCGCGTAAATTTGTTGTTTTCTTGCATGCATGTGCGAAGCTGTGTAACCAGGCATAATATTGGACGATGGAAGACTGGACCACGCTATTCACGAATACTCGAGAATAGCGTGGTATTTTCTCGCTCGTGGAGGATCAATTACCCTTGAAGTATTAAACAGGCCGTCGTCGACACTGTAAACAACTTTGTGGGGGAATGGAAATTCCATGCTGTGTAAGGTTCTCCTGTTCGAGAAAAGCGACCATAAACCATTTAAAAGACCTGTTAACGAAGAAGGTTTAACGGCAAGAAATGTAAGCTTGAAATAAGCTTATACTCATCACCAACGGCTCTTTTAGGAGCCACCAAACTCGCAAAAGCAATGACCAATACTCTCTTGTTGTTGTAATGTAGCATTTATTCCAGTATTATGCCATAAAAGTGTCCATTCACGGAAATTCACAGCACCTTTCCCAAATGGTCTCGCAGATAAGCCGCACCTACGATTTTGATCGCAAATTTTTGGAAAAAAGGTGCGGCTTATCTGCGAGTCTTTACGGTATTCTATCATATCCTGATTAGATGCTCCTGGGACTCCAGCAGTGATGTGTTTTCTGTATGTTGGCTGAACCCAACTAAAATAATTTCCTCTACTTATTTTTTAACATTTGTATTGTAGTTTTACTCCCTTATGGTCCTGAGAACTGAAGGGATTGACACTGATAGAGCCTTGATAGAGAGACGATATTCTGACTTTGCTGCCCTGTACAAAGCACTCAAGAAGGACCATTCAAGCATTGTGGAAAATGTCTCATTTCCTGGAAAACTGTTTGGACAGAAAAGCAACTTAAATCCTGAAAATATTGAACTTAGACGTACGTCCTTTGAGACATTCCTGCAAAAGATTTGTTACAGTAATGAAGCACGTCTTCATCCAGCTTTTAGAGAATTTTTCTATCTTCCAGAATTACGAGAGGCAACAGAAAAACTCAAAGGAGGTCAACTGAAAAGTGGTTTAAAATTATTATTAAACAGCCTTCATCTTCAAGTTAAGTTGGGTGATGAAGTGAGAGAGATTATTGCTACTCTTTGTGGAATTGTTGTCATACATGAAGCTCAAAGTAAATTGGAAGAGGCAAATCGTTATGCGACAGCTGCAGTAGAGTTAGCACAAGATGACTTTTATTGTCCCCATTTGATTCCTTTGCTGGATACAGCAGCTAATTTAAGGTGGAAACTTCAAATGGAAAAGAGGACTATCGAGAGACACTTAAATCGTGTTCAGCGAATGAGTGGAATAGAAGCTGATAATGCCTTTACACTGCGAGAACTTGCTGTTACAAGGTTTGACAAGTAATGTAGCTAAAGATTACATGTACAAAGTAGCTAGTACAAGAAACATGCATTTTTAGTATGTTTTGCTTAGAAAGTTAACTATGATCAACCTTCATTTTTACTCTTTTAGATCACAAAAGATTTGACAGATGAATGTAAAGATTAGAGTCGTGTGTTTTTAATCATTAGTATAGTTTTAAGGATTAAGTAGATTCTATTATTAATTTTACTTGACAATTGCATCACAAGGGACAGTACAGGTTTTCAAAATCTTACAACTGAATAGATTTTGCTGTATCATAGATCTTTGCACATTCTTCACACCCTTAGTCAGGGGATTCATTAAGGGCCGGGCACCGGGCAAATTGACCGGCTGTGAACACGACTTTGCCCGGCTGCTTTACCTCTCAAAGAACTTCTTTTTAATACAAGGAGCGATCAAAAACAGTTTTAAGTTACAATGGTGCCCTTTTCTTGATGAGTCTCAAGTGTAAAACATAGTTTGCTGTGCAACTTCCACTGTATTACTCGCGGCATGAAATCCCCTCGTTCGTTATGTGTTAAAAACAAGAATCGCCCCATAACACATTGCGAAAAGAACTGTGCTTCATAAACGACCACCTGAAATGTATCAGTGTTGCGAGCACGTGAGCATGGCCGCCCAGAAAAGAACGCGTTGAATAGCAGATTATTTTTCGGCTTCAACCAAATGGCCTCCAGTAGAGAAAAGGCCAAGAGGTAGTAGACTTCTTTGTGATTTAACCTTTTGCGTGCCTGTATATAGTGAATGGCTTAATCATCATGTTCAACGAAGCGAAGAGTGATTTTTTATTCATCTTATGGTTTACGCCAATGAATTAATTTTCGGTGCATCGTTAAAACAGTGGTGGGTATTGGTATCAAATCATGATTAAATTGTTTAAATCTTTTTTTGGTTATTGAAAGTCATTGTGTGCAGCTTCAAAATGCAGGAAAACACATCCCTGCGACTATAGAATTTCAAAATTTTCCGGGGGAACATGCCCCCGGACCCCACTAGGGGGCAAGGCCCTCCAGGCCTTGCCAATTCTTTGCCCGGGTGTCAAACTCAGTTGCCCTCCTGTTCAAAACCTTAATGAACCCCCTGCTTAGTGCTTTTATCCATCTCTTATCCCAAGCTTGAAATGAGAGAGAAATATTTAAGGGAGCATTCATAAGTTATGGGTGTTGCTGGGTAGCCATTTGGACTGGTAAAAAATTGTTAGGAGGTAGTGGCTGTTGAACTTTTTAAAGCAGGAGACTTGTATTGAAAGAGGATTCATCAAGAAAGATCAGATTACAATGATCAGAAAAGAAACTGTGCTTAATATTTTACAACTTTTTAGTACAGGAATACATATTATACATACCGTATTACATATTCTAGCAATGCCCGGTGACCCCTGACATATTACTTTTTTGCTCTTGGGTGGTTAAGAAATCTTTTTTTTTTCGTAGAAATCATAATAAATTATGCTGGGCACCCTGGATTTTTCAGGTTCAGAGCATTAGCCTCCCTGTAACTTTTATTAGAACACAGCCTTGTTATACCTCCTTGAAAATTGTCCCGTGGGCTGGGAAAGTGGCAGATGATCTCTTATTTCATACTTTGTTTGCTTGCATTACAGTAAATTTGATTTTAGAAAATAAAAAATAATACTAGATAACATTTGACTTTAACAACTTTTGTTAAAAGAAAATTTATAAGCTAGGGAATATTTTAGTGGCTTTTGGTTTATGTAAGAATCAAGCATTGCGATAATAATATTTATTTATCAGTGTCTCTCCCTTCAGTGTTTATCATTCTTTGGTAGTTGAATGTAACATGAAACAAGTAAATATTAGCCGTTATAGCTGGCAGAAGAATCACATCAGGGCACATTGAGGGAGAGGAGTTGTGAAGCAGTGTTAAGAATGGGGAAGAAACCCACCAAAATTCTCACAAACTCGGACAAACAATATTCTTCCAGCTATGCAGTCTAGAAACAAATAGAAGAGGTTTAACTGTATAAAAGTTTTGTCAGGGGCCCTACAACATGCTGTATTCACTAAAAAATCTGTAGTTTTTAAGGGTCACTGAAAAGCATCTCATGTTTGATTGAGGGGTCTCCTATAAGAAATTCTTTCAAATCACAAATCCTCATTAGCCCTCACCCACACCATAAGATATGAATGCTCCCAAAGTTGATTCTACATCATGCATGAATTTATTTTGTAAGTCGCAGTGTGTTAAGATAATTTTTCTCAGTCTGTTATCTTTCCCTTTTTTGTTTTAGCAGTAGTGAGGAGAAAGTACTCTAATATCATAAATGACTTGTCAGATTTACTAATCCTGATGTGACATAAAAATTCACTGCTGAACACTATGGGGGCAAGTTGATGTACTAAGGGAAATGACCATTTTAATGGTAGTGACTAGTTGCAGTGGATAAAAGAGAGACTACCGTACACTGGGTGATATGTGTAATAACTTTAACTATATAAAAATTGTAAGTTATTATATATTTTGCATATCCTGGCAATAGGGATGTATTTTATCAAGATTGATGGTCCTATCCATTTTTAAAGTTTAATGTTGTTGTTTGTACAGGTTTTTTTTTTCCAAATAAAAAACTGTTGTATAAAATTTTGAAGGCAATATTTTGTTACATTATCAAGCCTTTTTTACCTTTTTCCCCCTGGCACAGAGGCATTTATTTCAAACTTTGCCTTGGACCAGGTGTTTGTTTGAATGGGTCCCTTTTGTTCAGTTGTCAGAACTGCCCGGCAAGACCAGTCCGGTCTTGAAAAGAATTCCACTTTAAATCAGGACTGTCCAGCTGCTGCCAGATCAATCTGTTCCTTAATTGTGTGCCCAGCAGTGATGTGAAAATTTTGATAGAATTATTGATAACTACTATCACCGATGTGTATGACACACATGGTCACCGAGATCGATAGTGTAGTAAAAATTCTATTCCTTATTTATTTCAGAGATAAATGGCAAGGAGGATAACATGCATAATCATGACACCTGGAAACTCTTGTAATTCTCCCTGATACGTGAATTTGGGGGTGGGGGGGGGGGGGGGGGGTAGGCTATATCTATTACAATCGTCTTTTCTGTTGTTTTGTATTGCTTGCTTGATTTCCTTTTGCATTTAGGTAACGGCAGTAATTGTTAAAACCCGCGTGTACGAACCCACTTTTTAATTGTTTAATATTGAAAAATAAGGCCCCTAAAATTCAAAAAACACCCTTCTTATTGTAAATTTTTCTTAAGATTTACCGACTTGCCTCCAGGTCGCGTTGTCAGAAAGCGACTAAAGCGATGTGGGAAACTACGATGGCTTAAATTAATAAATTGGGACGGTTCAGGGAAAAAAAAAGATTTTAGAAAAGACGGCGAGAGGGCGAGAATTCTTTCTGTCCCGGTCCGTCCCACTCCTCACTTCACACCACTCACTCGCGCCTTTATGACCCCGGGGGGGTACTCATGGGAATTCTTCGTGGGGTGTGCCGCTCGGTTCTTCAAATCCTGACCCGATTTCAGACCAAAAAAATGTAATTTTCCAGACCCGTTTTCAGACTAGATCTCTTAAGTCCATACCCGTTTTCAGACCTTGCCTTTAGGGAGAAATTATGTTATCATTACTTAGACTAGAGCCTAAACAAAAAATATTCCAGTCCATTTGGAACTCGCATATTTCTCTTTCTTTCTTACTCATTTGGAATTGAAACGATAAATACGTTCATATACTCTGTAGTTCCTTCGAAAACCATACCCGATTCCAGACCAAAATGGGCAAAGAAGTGGGCAAAGTGTATACCCGTTTTCAGGCCAAAACGGCGCAAACTGGCCCTACCCGATGGGGCGGCAAATACCTATACGGCTTATTTAAGGGAGTACGCCCCCCTCCCCCAGGAATATCGAATATGACCTTGAAAGACAAAACCCGGTCAAAGGAAACTACGGGCACGATCCATTCAACCAAAATTTTCGGAAATTTCGGTCCAAAACCCAATGGATCGGTTCGGTCCAACCGGAAAAGTTTCGAAAAAACGGGTCCACCTTTTGAGGTGGACCACTTTTCCCGGTCGGACCGGTTGGAACTTTGGTTGAATGGATCGCGCCCTACAAATTGATGTGTTGTTGCCAGTTCGGTGATACCTGTGATACCCATCTTCGCTGCGTACGTAGGCAGAATATCCGTTCCGTTTCATTCCCGCCTTTTCGCAGGAAACCGCAAACTTCCCACAATGCCGTTTGGCGTGCCATAAAGGTTTACCTTCGATCACGCAACGAACAAATGTATTGATGGAGTCGAGGTGCAGGTGGTACGTGGATGATTGCACAGAAGTAAACCCTGATGACCGTTCAGAAAGTTCGTCTGACAGCATTTGCTTCAATGGACAACGGGTTAATCCCATAAGAACTATTATTCATCCCGGAGGTCAGTAATGACAACCTCTGAATTAAACTGTGTACATTGTAGATTCGAAGTACAAAAGATTCAAGGTCAGATAAGCTTCGATGCACTCGCAAAATCACACTAATCTCTTGGAAACTTTACTTTAGCTCCTCTCGTATACAGAAAATCTAGTTGTCTTTAATTTTCAAATTTATCAAGATTAGAAGCAAAATAGATTTATCGGTTGATGCTCTATACATCGGTAGGAAAAAATGTTCCTTTTGTGCAAAGTTAAAGATTCGATTCGCTTCAGGAAGCCTGATCATTGTTTATTTTATGGAGATTCCATCGAATTCGTTGTAAAGTACTTAAGCTTAAGTGGGAAGATTTTGTGGTTTCAAGCCAAGGAATTAGATTTCGCTTTTTTCTACATGTAAACGTTTCGTATGAAAATGATACAATTTTTTTGTTTTTGTCTGAAAATGAAAGGTTGCTTTCCGTTGGATATACTCCATTGTCTTCCTGAAGTATTTTCTGTCTGAAGGGATTTTGAAAGAGCTGTACGGGAGTTTTTGGAAGGACCCTGTCAAAATGTGAAATTTTTGGAGCGTGATGGGGAAATTATTTCTACTTTTATCCATTCTCGAGTTATTCGAGGCAGTTAACCTTTTTCAGGCTATTGACAAATTATTTTTTTGTTCCCCACTCTATGAATTTCATGATTTCAAAGGCAGGGCTCATTTGATTTGGCAGAACGGAAGAACCATGCTAGATTTTTTAAAGAGGACAGACATGAAAATTTGTTTTTTTGTAATCAACCATTATTTGATTAGCTTATGATTAAAGTCATCTGCACAATTTTTGTGAAAATTTTTCAGTTTGAAGGTAAAAGGTGGCAGGAGTTGGTGGGGGGTGGGTGCTGAAAGAGAGAGTGGACGAGGAATCCTTGTTAGAGAGGGAGCTTAGTATGACTGTATTAACTTGGACCACAAATGTTAATATATTGTTATTTGCCCAGTGTGTATTATTTCTCCAGAAGTTTTTTTCAGCGGGCGAATCGTTTGTTTGGGGCAAGGTTTTTTACTTCAGAAGTCATGATCAGACTGGCTTGCTTAACACATTACTGTTTGTAGGGTAGGGGATTTGTGTTCTTTGAAGACCAGAATTCAGGATTTCTAGCAAAGTGGGGGCAAGGTTTGGGATTGAAAGTGTGCATGAGATGAGGATGCCAAAAATAACTATTAGGATTATGGGATTGAGCGAATATTTGGGTTGGGAAGACTGGATTGAAGAACGCTGTAGGGTACCCTCTGATTTCTGAGTGCAAACCCAAAATGTAATGCTAGTCAGCCCCTCAGTTTGATTGTACACGTGAGTTTTTTAATAAAGCAGCCCAGCACTGACTTTTCTTTACTTTTAGAAAAGGGCATTGTCTATATTGGTGACATTGATTCTGATGATGAGGAAAAAGATGTTGATTCTTTAGAGAGCATTTGTAAAGGCCATGGCATATCTATCTACACCGACCCTTGCAATGTAAGATTTGATGTGTTTTTACCTAGGATAGATGAACAAAGCAAGCGAGTGGTAAGTACGTCAATTTACTGTTTAAAGCACAGGCGGCCCAAACTCACGTTGCAAGGGAATTAGGGTGTTATGTAATTTACATTAAAATTTTGTGAGGCGCCGGTGTCACGTTACAGGTGACCGTTGAAAATATGAGACTTTGTACAAGAAATATATTACTAAGATCTGCGAACGCTAAAATATAAGGCTAAACCTTACTTTTTCTTAAATGAAGTGAATAAAAAAGACTTACCTGCCGAATATTCCACTCCGTTTTGGTGTCTGTTTGTCATTTTACTAGTTTTTTGGCGTTATTGCATAACCACTGTTACTCCTTTCATAGAATGAAGTGAAGGCTGGTCACTTCGATCTGGCAGGGTCCTGGACCAGTTGCAACAAGAATGCCGTTTTTTTCGCCGAAATTCAAATTTGCTGCAAATTTTTCAGCTCCAGCCCAAGAGGGAAACCTCTTCTTCCTCTCTGGGAGATCGGCTCGAAAAAAGATCCATAATTTCCTGTTTTTGTTAAGACTACAATATTAAAAAATAATAATGATAAAATAATAATAAGAATAAAAAGATTCTATTATAACCTTTAAGCCCCCCAGGGGTGACCATAATGAATTTTCTTCCAATGATATCAAATATATATGCATAAAAAAAAGTTAAGAGAATTAATAGTGGAGCTATTGCACACGTGAAACGTGTGAGGTGGAGCACCATGGGTAAGAAAATTTTGTTATCTATGCATCCAAGAAATTTTGCTCCTGACAAAATCATCTGTACATACATCCATCCCTTCATGTAAGCTGGGGTGAATTTTTGCATTTTAAGCAGCCATGTTTTTCGGCCACAAATTGCATGGCCACCTGGACTTTTAGATAAAAAAAATACAACAACAACAAAGCTGATTCTTTCTTTGGACTAAATTTTTAACATTTACATTAACACGGATAACAGAGAAAGAGCTAGAGTGAGGGATGAAAAGCAAAGGAGACCAATGTTGTTGGAAGAAAAACATGAAAATTTTATAGCAGCAGGGAGAAAATGAGAAATGCTAGCTGAGCCACCAAGATGAAAATGAGCAGCAGTGAAAAAAGAAAGTTAACAAGAAAACATACAACATCAGTCCTCCATAAAACATCTAACTAGGAAGTTTCTGGAAGTTCCATGTTGTAGTCATGCAAAGCAATGGCAAAGAAATGTACAAGAAAAGTGTGCTGCATGTGCGAAGTTGGTTTTTTTGGCTAATTAGACCTACATTTTCATTTCTGTTGCCACTTAGCATTGCATGATTTCATGTTTGAGTAAACTATAAATATTAATGAGAGCTTCACTTTTAGCCCTGGCTAAATCTATTATTAAAATCATCACTGAAGGGAAAATGGAAAATGTTTTTACCTTTTATTAAATTCCAGCTCTCAAAAACCTAATTCTTTATGGAAATGAAATATATCGAGATCAGCCTGGAGAATTTATATGTGGATATTGGGGCTTAAGTGAACAGGTTAATGTTAGGCCTTTTTGGCAATTGAGTCAGTAAGTTGCTGCGCTACGCTATGCTATTCAGGTATCAAAATAATTCAAATCTCTTAATTCCTGCATGCATAATAAGCAGTGAAATTAAGACTACAGCTACTCTGTATTTGGTCAGATTAATTGCATGAAAAATCGTTCAACCATTGAATGGATAAAATTCCTATGAAGACATTTATGGCATACTGAGATTAAAAAGAAAGCTGAGCTTCAGACAGAAATTTTAACTGCCTTAAGTGTGAATTCACTGCTCATTACATATGCAAGAATGAGGAAATGAATATTGAATATTAGTATAGTTACTAACATTTTCATTTTTAAATGGTAAATTCGTTCATAGAATCTATTAGGATTCACTTGACTTGTCTTGACTGTAAACTGAAAGCTGGATGTTTTGATAATGATAGTTTTAATGATTTTTAAAAGGAGCCGAGTGATGCTTATAAAGTTGCAAAAAAATTGACGGCAACTGCACATATGCAGCTTTTATGTAAATTCTAACCACATTGTTATCAGATATTTTAAACAAAAGCTGTCCTAATATGAAATGTTTCTTTTTTATTATATCTGGAATAATTTATCCTGTTAATGATCTTCATCTAAAACCAACATGTAGCTGATTTTACTGTAGGCCATGATAACATTTTTTTTGAGGTTCACTTTCTTTAATAAATTTCTTCTTTCAGTTTTATTGTGTTATGGTCTTGAGAACAGAAATGGGTATCGATAAAGACAAGGTCTCAGTGGAACGACGATACTCAGACTTCAGAGCTCTGTACAAGTCACTCAAAAAAGAGTTTCCCACCATCTTGAAGGACATTAATTTTCCAAGGAGAGTTCTTGGCCAGAAGAGTAATTTGGATCCTGAATTAATTGAATCCAGACGAGTAGAATTTCAGGCATTCTTACAAACAGTATACCAACACTATGAAGTACGCCAACATCCAGCTTTCCAAGAATTTTTTTATCTGCCAGGTTTACGAGAGGCAACTGACTTTCTAATAGGTGGGGAATTAAAAAATTCCTTAGAACTGTTATTAAACAGCCTGCATCTTCAAGTGAAGTTGTGTGACAAAGTAAGAGAGATTATAGCTACTCTTGCAGCGGTTGTGGTTGTATTTGAGGCTCAAGACAATCTGGAAGATGCTGAGCATTATGCAATGGCAGCTCTAGATTTAGCGCAAGATGATTATTTATGTTCTTATGTGATCCCTCTGTTGGACACGGCAGTAAAACTGAGGCAAAAACTGCAAATGGACAAGAAAGGTATCGAGAATCATTTAATCCGAGTTCAAAGAATGACTGGTCTAGATGTTGATCACATGTTTAGCCTGAGAGCCCTTGCTGTTATGAGATTTCACAAAGAAACAACTAGCTCATGATTCATGATCAACAAAATTTGTGAAAGGCTTGTTTTTATTCATACATTGAATAGAATTGAAGGTAGTACACCTGTTGGTTTCTATCTAATAAGACAACTGTAGTCTACTTGTTCATATGCTGCACGTTCTAGGAACCTCTTTCTAAATCTTTTTGCTTAGTACACCTGACTATGAGTTCAGTAATGAAATGAGTACAAATGACCAGCGTACTTAGAATTTAGGGAGTTCTTTGTAGTTTATTTTGTGTATACTGGATTCTGAGTTAAGCGTGAAAAGGGCCTGTTTGTTTCCCCTTAAGTCATTGCATGTTTTTATTTACGTTTGTCAGCCTAAAAATGCGTTCATCTCACAGTTGTAATCGAATACAAGCTAAAAAGCTTAGCAAGTTGTTCAGGCGTACTAAGAGAAAAATAGAGAAAATTCATTCCAGGCCTAAACTTGGCATGGTATATATTTGTTCTTATTTTGTTAAGAGTCAATTGGTCAATTGAAACTGGAAGTCTAGTTGTTAAATACGCAAACAAAAGAAAATTTAATGTAAAATTTTGTACAAAACAGTATATTTAAGGCTGTAATATATCGGAAGATTATGAATACTTATGTTGAATCAGTGTAAATGAAGGGCCATATTTCCAGCTTTTGCAAAATTGTCATTATTTATAAAAATCACTCGAGTTATTAATCAGTTGGTTTTACAGGTAATTATCATTCTAATTTATGAAAAAAAATGAAGTGGTAGTGTTGTTAATAATATTATATAATATATAAATAATATATTCAATTTGATAGTTGTAAATTCAGATACAAATTTAACCACAGAGCTTGAAATTTCCCGATAATTAAAGTACAATTATTTATTATCTTTGTTCTGTGTGGCAATATATGAAATTAATGACATTGAGAAAGTTTTGAAAAAAGAGTTCTAAGGCCATGTCCACATGAATCCAGACAGTTTTGAAACCACAGATTCTTGTGGACAGAGCCTTGAAAAGCTCTAGAGGGCGTTTTCAAAACAATGCAGTTTGGGTGTCTGGATTCACTGGTTTCTTGTAGGAGAAGCGGGTCAATTCATGTAAAAAAGTATGCGGTTAAAAAAATATCCAGATTTGCGTGGATGTAGCTTAGCCTTTTCATAAAATGAGGGTCAAGATTGACCATGGTGAAGTCAAATTTCAAGACAACATTTCAGTGCTAAAAAAATTGTCAGTTGATAAATAATATGAAAAACATTACTACATAGTATTTACACCATATTGGGTAAGATTCTCAATAAGGTGGAAAAAAAAGGTTAATAGTGATGTGTTTGAAAGTGTCAAGTAAATAGTTCAGGCACCAACAGTGTCAGATTGAGTGTTTGAAGATTCCGTAATGAAAACAAAATATATATAATCTCATTAGTCTCGCCAGTTCTCCACTTTAGCCTGATTATCACATTCCCGGTTCCTTTCAACAAGACACTCTGTGTCTCCCAATCCACAGCCAGGAACGGGGATTTCTCCAAAGTATTCTAGTGTGATCGACTTGTGAAAAATTCTACCACCACCCTACCTTGCTAAGGCCCCTTTCAGTCTAAACCGTTCTTAAAACTATTAATTTCTGATAAATACAACCGCTTTCTTTCTGCACTGAAACCATTGAAAAGTGGATTAAATATGAAGTGGATAGTGGAGTCGGTAAATCATTGTGGATTGATGAATACAGGCAATTGTTTGTTGGGGCTGGCCGATGATCCTACCCTCAATTTATATCCAGTACTTTGTCTTTCCCCTCTCTTCTAAAAAATCGCCTGATCACAGACAGTCCATACATGAATTCACTCTTGTCTCACATTTGGAAGTAGCCTTTATTCCTTTTAATTCACAATTTAATTTTTCGAGCTAAACTACATGTTCAATGGACCTGGATCAGAGATGCTGTTTTGCGAGTGTTCTCAGTAGCTTGGCTTTTCTGATTTGTTCAGTGTGCTGGAGAAGCTCCGAAGAATTAAAAACGTTCAGTTCAGGTTGACTAATTGTTTGTATCTGCAACAAATATAGAATAGAATGGTACCTCAATCTCATGTCTTTAAAAAAATTGCTGAAAGTTCTAGTATCTGCCCTAGGTGCCAGAAACGTTTCATGTGCGGCTTCCGTTTTCAGAAAGCTCTTTTGACGGCTAAGCCACTCTTACCCTCCTACGCACACGTTCTTAAGGTGTGGTCACGCTTTCCTTTGTGAGTAAGAAAATGAAAGCCTATTTTTAAAAAGGAACGTCTGCGAATGAGACTAAGCTGCTCTTGGCACGAGAAACCTCTGGTACTCAGGATAATTATTATGAGTCGCGCATCTTAAGATTATGGCATTTTAGGGTGACTGATTTCACATCGCTGGTGAAAATTACAGGTAATTCATTACGTCCCCTAATTACTTATGACAGAGATGAAGGTAACGAGATAAAAGTAAAACGCGCAGAGTTCTAACGAGAGGTAAGATAACAAACTTACTGTAAGCAGCTTCTTGTCGAGTTGTCCACGCTTAGCGTGAGTGTCTATATCAAAGTGAGTCAAAGTTAACGACAGATGAGATATCAGATGGCGGGAATTTGCGCGAATTCCTCTATTTAGGTGGCGTCAACAAAGACAAAACACGAAAAAAGAATGTAAAAAAACCACACGTAAATGCTTGAAACAAAGCAACTGAAAACAATAAAAAAATAGTCTGACTTTCATACAAAATACACCACATCTACAAGGCATTCTGTGTGGTCTATTCAAAGATATTAAAAGCACACTACTTTAAGAGGAACGATGCAGTGCATGTCATGCGAACTGTACACGGAAGTTTGATCATACTTCTGTGCCCAGTTGTTCAGAAGGTGCATAACGCTGTTTACTGGATAAATCTCTATCCACTGGACATCACAATTGGTTTCCCACTGATGCTTATCTGCTGGACAGTGATTTATCCGGTGGATAGGGCTATCCAACGTTTGAACAACCCGGGCCTGGAGTTTAATCAGACCTACAGATTCTGCGACTGTAATGGAATTCCGAAAGTGGCGTTACTTCTTGCCCTTTCCACTAAAACGCCGGCAGTACAGGTGCTCTAGGAAAAATAAGGTTTCTTTAGCCATCACCTACTCAGTTGGCAATTTATTTCCACAAACATTGCATAAATCCACCTGAACACTAAAACGCGAGCAAAAATGTGTCTCTGTTCTTTAATCATCTGTCCTAATTTGGATTAAACCACAGTGAAAGTCGAGAATGAAGTAATTATGCATAAATGTGACTTAAACTGGCAAAATGTCTCTTATGGCCTAGTTTACCTAGAAACGATCCAGTGCTGAATTACGAACCTTTTTTTTAATCAGAAAGTAACGGCCACGCAAAGGTGTCGACCCCTTTGGTCTGCTAAAACTAAACGTAATGAGAGACACTTTTGACAAGAACCGAAAGAGTGGCCAGATAATCTCTGGGAACGAAATATCGTCTATATACTAGAGACGCATAACCAGATGAACGACAAAACGTTTGCCGAAGTTTGTCCAGACGGATAATGCGCCCTTAGTATAAAAACGACCAGTGGTATGTGTCTATACGTAGCACCCAAAGGATACAAGTTAAATATTCTAACATCGTAACATCCCAGAAGAAGCCATAATAAAAATCCATCGCGTCGGAACTGTTGAGACGAAAAAAAATTATTAACCATTTAAGGACCACTTAACTTTCACTTCTGTATTTTTATTCAAAATTGAATTCAAAGTCTGATCGTCAATCGAACATTATATGTCTCAGGTTTCTAACCAATGTTTACCGATCTGCCAGATTGCCAAGGGGGTGCAAAAATTAGATAACAACACGCGAGTAAGAACCTGTTAGGCTAAAATTTGCCAGTTACGCCCACTCTATACATGTCAAGAACCTGTTTAGCCTAAAATTTGAAACAGGAACCTTCTCATTTTCTAAAACCATTAAAAAAAGTACACTTGGGCAAGTAAGATAAGTCAACATTCAGGATACATTTTGAAGGCATAGGTGTTTTATCACTCCAACTGCAATGCAATGGTATGCAGTTTTTATATAGGGAATATGCTGAATACCACTAAATACTCTTAGCTACAATGCATTTTTATGTTAAGAAAATATGAACCTCTTTAAGAACCTAAAGAGCCTAAATTTATGCTAATTAGTCTGGCTTGCGTAAGCAACGAGACTTATTTTTTCTTCGCATTTAGGACACAAAAGGGGGATCATTGTGCCACGCGTTCCTAGCGGAGACCGTGGAACTGGAACTAAGAATCGTGGCGTGATCGTAGCAACTCATGTTTTGCGAAGAAAGCTTAGGAAAGATTAAATTTGCAGCTTTTCCGAAACGTGTCGGTCCACCAATTCTATCGCCTGGTGGCGTTGATTACTTTGGAACAAGCGAAAACTACTGAGTGGTCGGAAAAAAAAGAGAAGAATCTTAATTAGCAAAACTGCGTAGGTCGGGTGTTGTAAATTTCATTGTATGCAAATGGTCTTGTGATGAGCATGCGGTTTATTTTCGGCGATGATTAAAATGACCTGCCATGTAAATCACTTCTTTGATCCCTGGCAATGATGTAATCTCTCTGGAATCGAGGCCCTTGAATATTTGTGTACTTATACACGCGTTTAGCCTGCGACCGCAGACGTATTTCCCGTGGTCGCTAACACGTGTACTAAATCAATTCCGAAGCAAATAAAAAGTATCGACGACGATAAAGTAGGAAGTAAAAAACCTTTAGCGAGTACATCCTGTTTCGGGTAGAATTAATCGCCTCTTCATTTCTCGATCTAATCTCCAAGCAAGCGAGACTGAGCACCGCTGTAAGAGCGTTCTTGTTACCATTTATATGAGAACCTGTTTAGGCTACAATGAGGGACAAAAGTGTTGAGACACTTCTGTAAAATGGCCCCTTTTTACATAGTGCACATACCTATCCCCTTCCCCTGTCTACCCCAACCCCTTCCGCCAAAAATCAATGTTGTATTTTGGACCCTCAAGTCTTTCTTTTACTTCAGACAACATTGACTCGGGGGGTGAGGGGATTTACGGCGTTTAAAAGGAATGAAATTATAAATGAATTAAATGAGTGATAAAAGCACGCATTTTAAACAAGTGTGTCAACCACTTTTGTCCCTGATTGTAGCTTGGGAAAATGCAGGTTCTTACTCGCGAGTCTTAACTATATCTATCCCAACTGCATGAGTTAAACACTTCCAAGCAACTGTTTAAATCAACATTCAACTTTTTATGGAAAATCCCTATTAGCTAATCTCCCAATACCTTGAATTTGCTGCTTGTTGAAGAGCTTTAAATGCTGTTGTATAATCTTTAACTTCCATACATTGACAGAGTAAAGCTGCCTATAGAGAACAAAGATAATTGCAATCACCCCAAGTCAAGAAAAAAACAAAGTCACTATGTTATATCCTAGTTTTCATACAATTGCTGTGAATTGCAATGAACATAACATCGGCTTTTTTTGCCCAAGAGACCAGCGCGTATATTTGCAAGTAATATTACACTATGGCTAGTTCAGCAATGTGATTTGAACGCAACAGTAAATTTACTGTAACTGCAACCTGAATATGAGCTTTCATGGCAGAGCAGCATGTAACCATCTTTCTGTAAACCTATGAAAACATAAGAGAAAAAAAGATTAAATAAACCGCTGATCATCTCCTGACGTGTGGTTCGCTATTTGTTAAACAGGTTTTCTATACTTAAATATTTAGTAATTATTGGATGGGATTGAGTGAGATATGAAGAATTATGCAATACAATTGACGACAAACGTATTTATATCGGCCATCATATTCAAGTCCAAATTTGGCCATCAGTAGCTGGTTATGAAGAATTAGCCAGAGGATTTAAGCCAATAAAAAACGGAGAAATATTTTGAATGAATAACAATGTTTCTTAAGGGCAAGACACTCTGAAAAAGACTTTGTTTTACTCAGGCTCAAAAAGTTTTGGACTCACTGACTGTTGTATACTCGCGTAATACACCATGTCCTCATAAACAAGATTCTGGTATAACAGGAGATGATTTAGAAAAAAAGACGGAACATTTTATCAGCGCGTGCGAGTCAAAATGGTGTCTTGCCATCGAAACTTGCACCAAGTCAGGGGCTGAGAAATTGACAGCACAAATAAGAACTGACACCAAATAACAAGCCGAAGCGAGAAACACTAAAAACCATGACTAAAGCAATCTCGTTCCCAGAGTCCGCCGAACTTTTACAGACCTTTAGCGCGAATTTCAGATGAGATAGATTCTAGGACAAGATTTTGACAATACCAGGGACTTTAAGATCCAACGACCCGACGGCAACGAGAACGTTGGGTTCTTTCAGTCTTTATCGCGATTATTCCTACCCAATTACTTTGTAAACTGTTGGCGAACCTTTCTGAAGTTGAATTCTAAGGACCATATCCACTTTCACGTCGTAGTCGTGCCAAAACGGCAAAGAAATATACAAAAAAGTGTGCTGCACGTGCAAAGTTTTTGTTTTGCTGATTAAACCTTTTTTTTTTACGTTCTCGTTGCCGTCGCGTGGTTGGATCTTAAAGTCCCTAAATAGTGCGCGTCCGTGAGCCAGCGTCATTTTGGCGGGAAAACGTGATAGCAGTCACAGACTGACTGACTAACAAAGGATAACTTAGGCTAAGGGGGCGAGATTTTAACTAAACAATCATCAGAATTGACATGCATTCGTAATACCAACGACCTGCGTTAGCAGTTAGTTAGCCATGCTTTTATATTTAACATAGCTCTCAGAAGTCTTACCTGATCATCCCAGACATTGGCTGGAACTGGCAAGTTAAAAAATGAAGATGAAACAGCGCCAGCCTCAAGATAACATTGCAGAGCAGAGGAATAGTTACCGGAATCTACAACATGTCATCGAAGAAAATTTCAATAATATAACACATTTATAAACAAAACACTTGACGTTTTATTTATTTTTTCAGTTCCAACAATTTTTATTCCTGTTGCCACAAAGGATGAGGGTTAAAAGCCTTCGCAGCACACAGCTGTCCTAAACTTGCCTGAGTAGCCCCCCCCCCCCGGTCCCGCCTCCGTCCAGGCCTGGTGATGGTGACACCATAAGGTGATGTTACACGAGATGATTCGCAACGACGATTTTTAGCGCAACACAGCTTTGAAACATTGTTGCGACATTGTTTCGAATGGTTACAACATTGCTCCAACGTTGCAGCGCTTTGTTGTGCTAAAAATCGTCGTTGCGAATCGTCCCGTGTAACATCACCTATAAGGTTCACATCTCTCCGAAGTTAACAATAAAGGCCGGAGATACTAACGTCTCAAACAGTTAATTTCTCTTATAAACATGTATGTGTACAATTTTGTCCTCGGTTTAAATTTTCTTTTCTTTGCTTTTGCCGGGTATGTGTATGATGATGGGTTTGAAACAAAAGAAACTAAAATTTAAACCGTAGAAAAAATGGAACCACAACATATATTCATGGAGAAGAGCAACATGCGTATTTATCAAATAAAGTAACCAAATATTAACGTGGTATAAATCGTACCTAAATAAATGTCACCCAGTGTTTGAAGCCAGGAAATATTGTGATACTGAACGGACAGTGCATGATGAACAACCGCCGACAACGCCAAGCCAATGTGATCAAAATTCACATTACCGGAACTGTCAGGATTAAACAAAGTTGACGAACATTAGGAAAGAAAAAGTGTACAGTTGATTCTCTCTTAACGGGCACCTCTAAAAGACGGAAACCTCCGTAAAACGGACTAGAATTGGTCCATGCCTTCTTTACTTCGTTTATTTGACTCTCTATAAGACGTACATCTCTCTACTGAAGACGGACACTTAGAGCCGGTCCCAGAGGTGTCCTTCTTAGAGAAAGTTGACTGTAATACATAAATTTGGAAAAAAAATATTATTACCTCATCTGTTTCTAGTGATATAAGCAAAGGTACACCTGATTTATGCGAACTTTTCGCTATAACACATTTCTCAATACAATGGAACGTCTCCTTTGGGACACCTCTCTTCAAGGGACACTAAATTTGGTCCCAGAAAAACGCTAACATAATCTTTGTATCCATTACCTCTATTGAGGGGACATCTCTATTCAGGGCAAAGGGACACGTTTTCTGGATCCCAAAACCTGGATTTAACCTCCATAGGAGACACCTTAGCACTCCAAAAGTGGCTGACCACAAAGAGGGTGTACACAAATCACAAACTGAACTTTCTCACTTACCTGATGTACTGCACTTGTGTGGATTCAACATAGAATGTCGCTGAGATAAGTTATTGATGATCTTTTTTATGTTGTCTTTGTTGGTTAATTATAGACAGCTTTAGATTTGAGCACGAGAACGAGTACGAAATTTAACTTAAAGTTTTTGCGAGTGGTCTCAAAAAAGACACCGCGGAAAGCTTCATTTTACTTTTTTCACCAAAAAGGTTATTACGGTTATTTATACATTACTGAAGGACGTTAAGCCCTTTTCTGAAAGCAGAATGATAAAACTTCTTACATTTGATAACTTGGTTCCACCACTTCGACATTCTCGCTAAAACTCGTAGTAGAATGACGACGGCGATCACGTTTTCCCGCCAAAATAGTCGTAGTCGTTCTTGTCTCAGAATCTAAAGCTCTCTATTAACAAACCCCAGCCCGACCTCTATTCAGGGGGCACCTCTATGCAAGGGACTCTTTCGTCGGTCCCGAGAGTGTCCCCTGAATAGAAGTTCCATTGTACTTGAAAACTATAAAGTAATTTCGGGTGCTAAGCAAAAGGTGAAAACTACATCTTGTATTCATTTAATTCACCATTTTTTTCCTAGCTCTAGAGTCTTGAGAAAAGGGGAAGAGGTTGGAGAGCAGTTAAGTTAATAAAGTAACTTACTTTGTAATTGCTGTGGGCCACAGATGGCTGTGCGAGCTGGATATTTCTCTTTGATTGTTTGCCTCGTCATCCTTTAACATGAAAATCAGGATTAACTGACTGACTCCAATCCACTTTTAGGCAGACGAAGGTTAGTATAGCAACAACTAGTTGCAAAACAACAATCGAATTGAAAAATCATTATCATTTTACTGCGATATACAAACCTTCCTAGAAGCATTTCGTAGCCTCACTAAGCATGAAATCAACACAGTAAGAACTGTCTCCTCCTGGGAATAAAAAGATATTTATTGCATGCTCAGAAATCCATTAGCAATATCAGATTTACAAAGAACAATAACACATCGTTCTGCAGAGTGCTTGTTGCAGTTCGGTTTTGTTACCTTAAGTTTTCGAACAAAATGAATAAGGTTTGTCCTGAAAGTATAATAAGAGGCATATTCTACATTAATTCATTAAAATGTCATTTGCTTCAGAAATACGGTAAGAATTTATTAAACACTGAGGTAGTTCTTACAGTTTTACTCCTCTAGCTCCTTGGGTTCCATCAGCAGGCCTTTTTTGTTGTACCGTGTTGTTGCTACTAAATATCTTCAGAACTGCACAATAACAAGAAAATTCAGAAATCAAGGAAGGACAGAGAGATTATTCATCACCATTTTATGTACAGTTTTCACTCCCCACCATCCCCTGCACAGATTTCATTCCCATCAACGCATAGACAATTTTTGTTCTCAACCGTCCTATGCACAGTTTTCATTCCTCACCATCCCATGCACAGTTGTTTGCATTTCCCACCGTCCCATGTACAATTTTTGTTCTCCACCGGCTTATGCACATTGTTTATTCCCCACAATCCCCTACAGAGTTTTCATTCCCCGCTATCCCATACACAAAATGCACCTACCACCATCCCAAAGACTTCTTGCAGGTTTCCTCCATCCCTGCGGTTTAGACAGGAAGCAACACGTGGATGCCAACAGACTACTAAGCTAGATAAGAAAGAAAAAAACAACAGACTTACGATGATGGACTTTACCCTTCACCCTCAGTAGGTTTGCATTTGATAGGGTGCATTGTAGACTTTCTAAAAGTCCTTTCTTTTTTTTTCCTTTGTTGGTTATGCCATCTTAAAGGCCTTTTCATACCTGTTTGGAGCGAAATTCACCAGTCGAAAATTCAACCGGTAACGTAATGACAATTGACCAATAGGAAAGTGAGTGACATTTCCCCGCGTAAATTTATAATATGATTCAAATCAATTCAGGCGAAACAAGTCGACCTTCAGACTTCATCGCGACCTCATGAATTGAAGCTCGCTTCGCTCACTTTTCAAGAACGTACGAGAAGTCGACTTGTAGCAAGTCTACGGTACATGGAAAAAGGAGCTAAGTGACAAGTGACCAGTTAAAGTTTATTGTTTTGCCATAATACGATACTTAGCAAAACGTCCTTCAAGCTGATGGCAAGGAAGCCCAGGGGAAACTACTGGGCTCAAAATATTAACAAATAAGTAGAAGGAGAAGTATACACCACATATCAATGGTAGAGCTATAGTAACAGACGGGGTTTTAGATAATCAATAATATAATTGTACTGTAATTATTAAATGTGTCACAAAATTCGTCTGTTCAACTTCCATTTTAAAGTTCTCATTATTTAAAATACGACAAAGGGAAAAATTCTGCCAAATATCACAAAATTTTAAGAAGTAGATTTTGAGAAATCGTCTTCTGTGTACCATTGCTTTTCTCGCCGCCATGTTTGTTTGTCTAATTTAAAACACGTGCTACCACTGACCGCCCGCAAAACTGTGTTCAGCCACCTTAACCGGGTTTGACTGTAACTGTATGACGTACAACACGTTACCAATCTCCATAAAGCAAAGGCTGTACCAGTTACCGGGATCTATCCCTACGATCTCTTCCATATAGTATTCTTACATGAGCGAGGTCTCTGAAATAGAAAGAAGTTTGACTGGGATTTCCAATGTGTCAGAAATACCCAGTTAACGCGTCAAATAATGACATTCCCTTACATTTGTGTGTAAAAATGTCAAAAACTGCTGCTGATAGTATCTTTGCCAGTTCCAGGCTCTCAGATAGTGGCGTTCGCCCTTTCTCAATTCTGCGGGCCCAACTATCTCAGAGCCTGGAACAGGCTAATAGTACCTGTAAATACTTACAGATCTATAATCCAATGTTTGTGCGTTTTCATCTACTCTTATTTCTGACAGCAATTCCCATTCCTTGGCATTTAAAAGAAAGGCATTCACTTGCTCCTCAATATGATTTTCTGCCGCCCCTTCAGGAAACAACAACAATTCAGTAAGAGACCAGTTACCAGTCGCTCCTGGGATTGTATTCGATGATAAGCGTTACATCACGGGAAGCGAGACGAAAGTTGGGGGGAGTCCCTTCTTTTCCTTCTTCCTTCCAGGAATCCCTCGAAATCTTCATCTTGTTCTCCAGACCCAGGTTACTAAAGAGCTTTAGATTTGAGGCCAAGAACTAGTACGAGTAAGAGATTTAACTTAAAGTTTTTGCGTGTTCCTAAAAACAAAAAAGACACCACGGAAAGCTTCATTGTACTTTTTTTCACCAAAAGAGTTAGTACCCTTATTTATACTGAAGGAAACTGAGCCCTCTCCCGAAAGCAAAATAATAAAATTTCTTACATTTGATGACTTGTATCCGTCACTACGACATTCTTGCTAAAGCACGTAGTAGAACGACGACGACTTTCATGTTTTGCCGCCAAAATGACGCTGTTTCAAGCGTTAGCAATACTCAGTATTGCAAATCCAAATGCTCGAATACTTTAGAATCTAAAGCTCTCTATTATTAAAAAAATTGGACAGTGTTCAACATCAGATAAATTGCTATCCATTGGTTGAGAATTAGGGAAACAAATTTCATTCTTGGCTGATGAATAGAGGATTTATCACCTGGATATCACCGTTAATTTTTTAAACAACTGGGACCCGGAAAATAACATTTATCACTTTGAATAACAAATACACAGGGGACTGGAAATGAGTGTACAGCAGTAGTGAAATGGAACGAGCATCAACTTGAGGGGTATTTTATGGAAACCAAGAAGTCACAATTATTAATAACTTTGACAGTTGACTGAACACTGCGCTAATGGATAATTGTTTAAGTTTAAGTCACCTGGAGCAGTTTGCCACATGTAAGACTTGACCCTGTTACTTATTTCATCTGATCTAAAAAAGAAAAAAATTGTCATCCTTCTCAAAAACAATTCTAATGGACCCTGATCATCCCATGTTTTCAACAAACTTGACTGAACCTTCCCTCTTTGAAATGTCTTATGCAATGTTTTTCTCAGCTTATTAGAATAATCAACAAAAATTGTAAGAATAACCAAGCACGCCAAGTCTTGATTTAAAAACAATTTTGCAATTTCTCGGAGGGAAAGTAGTATTTAGAAGAAAATTTGGGAAAAGCCATACTTTAGAGAGAACTAAATGGTTGTTTGGTGTACAGTGTTTCGTCTTCTCGAAAAGTAACGTTGGTAAAGAGGTTACTCTGTTTATAAAATCTGAGTGCAATGAGCTTCTTTGTTTCTTTGTTATTTTTTTCAACCGACTCCACACTTATCCGGTGAATCCGGCATACGAATTCGCAACTTTTTCAATCCGCTCCCCAAAACACACTATGAATCCGGAATCGTGTGGACGCTAAATTCGGCTACTTTTTATCCGGTGACGTAACAAGATCGAGCCCATTTCTTTACCGTGAAAGGCAGAGCAAGATGCAAATTGACCACTCCAGAAACAACATGATCTCTACAGCAGAATTACGATTATCGTAAAATCTTATTTGCCACCATATTTACGATAATCGTAATTCTTGTTGCTGTGCCAGCTTACATGATAGACTTAGAAAGAAAGAAAAATAAAAGCGTAGAAATTTGGGCAGGATTCGATCCTGGAGCTCCGGATCTATGGTAACCTGCCCTAACCACAAGACCACCGAGGATTCGCTACAGGGTTTGGGTTTGATTTAAGTACTAGCGCGAAATTCCTAACCCTAAATAGGAGCTAACCGAAATACTGATTAGGGTTAAGTACTTAGAATACTGATCAGGGTTAAGCACTTAGATTACTGATTAGGGTTAAGCACTTAGATTACTGATTAGGGTTAATGGTTAGCTCCTATTTAGGGTTAGGGATTTCGCGTTAGTACTTAAATCAAACCAACATCCTGCAGCGAATCCTCGGTGGTCTTGTGGTTAGGGCAGGTTACTATAGATCCGGAGCTCCAGGATCGAATCTTGCCCAAATTTCTATGCTTTTATTTTTCTTTCTTTCTAAGTCTGTCATGTAAGCTGGCACAGCAACAAGAATTACGATTATCGTAAACATGGTGGCAAATAAGATTTTAGGATAATCGTAATTCTGGTCTCGAGATCATAGTGCCAGAAAACACCATAACATACCCTAATGCTCCTTTTTTGACACCCCAAATTTTGCATAAACATTGTCTTCAGTTTCTCTTGGGAGTTAAAATGGCCCCAAGAGAAACTGAAAACAATGCTTATGCAAAATTTTGGGGTGTCAAACAAGGAGGTCAATTTCGCGCACTTTATGACGAATGCTGTGTTGCCAATATTTCAAGAGAAGTCCTGGGTACTAGATAGAATCCAGATACGTGTGGATGGGCAAATTCGGTTGGAATCCGAACACGTGTGGACGTGGAAATTTAAGAATCCGCAAAGAAAACGTTGCGGATTCAAAAATATCCGGATACATGTGGACCGCGCCTGAGAGCGACTACATAGCTATTAAATAACGCCAATTAGTTTATGCTGGCGACTGTTTTGACAAAGGTCTTTTTTATTTAGCATTCTTTTGTCTTTGACTACAGACCTCTTTAGCTTGTATGTTTTGTTTTCCCAATACAGGTCATGTGATAATACTCTAGGGAACTGTTTCTTTCAAATTTCGTTTTATTCACTTGCATATGTACGTATAATTTATGAAAAGACGAACGGTCAAGTTCCCCTGGGACCTCTATTGGGAAAACAAAACATACAAGCTAAAGAGGTCTATAAAAGGACATTCTAAGGTTGTCAACACTGTAGACTAGACTATGGAATACTTCTCACTTGGATTATAGAGACATTTATCACCAGCGATTTGCAAATTGTTTGTCGCATGCCTGAGTGTTCCTTAACCAATATTTGTTAGGATTATAAAGATACCTTTTGCTGTTTGACTCATTACAAATATCAAGAACAAGAAGTTCTTGATGAATTGCAGCCTTGACTCTCTCCAGTGTAGGGTTCACTGCACCCCTTCCAGCTATAGTATTTACCATTCCAAGAGCATAGGACAGAAGCCCGGAGGCCTTGCTATATTCCTGAGGAAAAGTAACGTAAAGAGCTACGATGAAACGGGCAACAAACGTGCAACTTGTTTTCTGCAACACGAGTTGAAATGCTATGCTGTGTGTTTTACAAACCACGTCCAAACCTGTCTTTTAACAAATGAGGTTGTTGCAAGTTGCTTTAATACGAGTCGTTTTGCAGTAATGTCGCAAAACAAGTTGTACGTTTTCGTTGCCCATTTTACCATACCTCAAGATAACGTGGATAAAAGCCCTGCTTTACTTATCATAGACTGTGAAAGGTCTGAACCCAGGAGTCATTTCAAGCAATATTGAACTGTTCACAGTACCACAATACAGAGTTTACAAGTAAACAAAAAAGAATTTGCGTTTGTTCTTTTAGTTTATAAAACTTTAAAACATTTGTTTAGCCTCATTCAATGAGCCAAATGTAGGCGAATTTTCCTGGAGATGAATTCTGAAGGATGCCACCCAAGTTCAAAAAGAAAAAAGAAATTTCATTGTCGTATGTTCACGTCCTCCATAGTAAGTCGCATGAGGAAGTTTCAGGTCGTAGTCGTGCAGTGGACGTTAAAGGAAATGAAACGCCAAAGTGTGATGTACGTGCAGAGCTGTTGTTTTGCTCTTAAAACAAGTTATTTCTTCACGTTGTCGACATTGTCGTTGTCATCACTGTCGTCAGTAGGAACCTTACGATCCGACAACGGCGACGTCCATGAAAACACCGCTGAAAAATTGACTTCGCCTCTGTTCACTTTTTTTCGCGATTATTTCAAGGGGCCAGTTACTTAAAGAAGGGAATTTGGGTTGGAGCTGAAGAGAAGGGACAGCGCCCGAGTTCAGACAGAGATGGTCGAATTTATCGCCTTGCCGTTCCCGTTCCCAAGTAAACTTAAAATTTGGTCATTTCACGTTGTAGTTATGCAGGGACTACAAATAAATGCACAAAAATGCGTGATGCACGTGCAGAGTTGTTGTTTTGCTCATTAAACCTCTTGCCTTTTGACGTTCCCGTTGCTGTCGCCGTCGTAGTTTCGTAAGGTCCTTATTAACTTTGCACGTGCCTCACGACTTTTGTACGTTTCTTTGCCGTCGCTGCACGACTACAACGTGAAAGTGCCTAAATTCACGTTTTGTCGAGGACGTAAACAGAAGACAACGACAACGATACAGTCTTTCAGAATTCAACTCCAGAAAAATTTATCTACATTTGACGAACTGAGCCAGTTGGAATCATAAAAAAGCGAGACAAAGTTTGAAGTAGTCCGAATTCACATTTTAAGTGACGTTTTCGTAGCCGTCGCCATTTTTGTTGCTTAAGCTCCCTAATTTTTAAGCCTCCTAAGAGTATTGACAGAGTGCTGAGAAGTTTTCTCTGGATTTTAAGGATGGCAATGGTACGTAGCGGTTATCAAAACCAATTGAAACCAATACCTTCTAGAGTTACAAGAAACCACGAAAGATGCCTTGATAAGTTTTCAGCCAACATTGTATTCGAGAAAGTTATCTTATTGTATCAATTGCTACCATTTTGAAGTTTGTTACGTAAAACTGATAAGAATTGTTTTCCGGAAATTCAGTGATGTTCTTTTATTAAGCCAGCTCTACCAAAAACACCTTCAAAATAACCAAATATCAACTCAACAAAAAGATTTTAAACGGCTTATAATTCAAGAAAGACCTTTCCACCCATACAGCGTTGCACTCGAGCATTTTCTACTTTATGCTTTGATATTCTTTCTCGCAAAAACTAAACGTATCTCACTCAAAATAATGCATAGAAGTGTGCTGAATTTTTAGTCCTTTACCAGCCTGCGCAACTGGTACGAACAAAAGTGGTAAAAATATTACTTTAAAATCATGCACCTAAAGCTGTGGGGCGTGAATTACCTTAATGGTTGAACAATGCAAAGCTTTGGAGAAGATAATATGGAGTACGTCTTGCTGTTGAAGATTTTTAATCTCCTCTAAATGGCTCTTGTAGAGTAAACACACAAATTCCTTCACAGAAAAACGAATAACAAAATTAATTATCATTAAAGCTGGGACCAGAAGTCAGATTCACCAAGCTCTCTAAAGTTAAGACATATCTAATTGTTATAACACATAGCAATAAGCCATTGTTAAGAAACAGTGCTCAAGGAGTATCTTAGGATACTTAGTGTTAGATTAGAATCCTTAAATTCGGCGCCCCAAACAAAGATCAACTGTCTTTGGACAATGACACCCTAAAGGAAGTGTTTGTAAGAAGTGATGTGGTTTATAAAAGTGATCTGAAATGGAAAAGCTCAATGGCAAGGATGAAGCATCTAAAGTTGTGCTGTGGCAGCCAGCAAGAAGGACTGCAAACCACGCACTTCACCTTCAATGACAACCTTAAGGACAACAGACTGGAAACAGTTTCAGAAATCGAAACTGATGAAGGCAAAGAGGAGGGGACCTTCTCAGCTCGGGTTGGGAGAACTTCCGGCCAAATTTAGTGGATAGAAAGACAGACGCTAAATTAAAATTAGCTGACGAATATTATGTAAAGTCTATACGCATCATTTTTTGGTCAAAAAGCAAGGTTTGCCCCAGGTTTCAAACAGCGAAAGAGATAAAATAGACTACCTCTGAGAGCCGTTTTCCTTTCTCAAGTTGGTGAAGCTGTTCGACCAGGGTGCTGATCTCATCAGGATCAATTGTGTGTCGGAGCTTATCACAAAGAAAGCCTCTCTTTAGCTCAACGCTCTCTTGTCCTGTTGCAGCTGCTAGAACATACAGCGAAATCACTATGACTAACTCAAAATCATACCTAAAATTGTAGCAGCAAAGCTCATATATTTAACAAATTATTGAATGAGTTGAATAAGGCTGGTTATGACGTGAAGAATTACGCAGATGAAGGAGGATGTCATCCACAGAGGCCAAAGGCAAGTGCTTCTTTCTTTTTTCTTGTAGACCTTCTTCAAAAGGTAGCTGTCATTCACCAAGCGAGAATTTTTTAGGGGTTCTTACATTGTTCCATTCAATTTTGTCGGTAATTCTGCTATTTCGCCATCGGGTAGCTATTGTCTTGTTGCATTTTCTTGAGTAGAAACAAGGTTGTGATTGCATACAGTACTGAGGTAATATACCATCCCATCGATGGTACATTGCTCGCATCTATTAAACATGGTAAGTGCTGGATGGTTATGAAGAATTAGTCGAGGAATTAAGCCTAACAGAAACGGTGAAATATTTTGAAGGAATAATAATCAGCAGTACCTAACTTTATTGAAGATAACTATTCCTATTAGGCCAAACAGTCATCTACACTACACTGAATCAAATTACTTTTCCTAGAAGAAAGCATTTTACCTTCAGTACTGCACTGTGCATTTACTGGAATCCAAGATAGATCATCCTGTTCATTTTGATTTAATGTGTTCTCAGCCACGTCCATAGCTTCATCCTAAAAATAAAACCATAAAAATAACGAGTATTGAAATTTACGGGTATATCTTATTTTTGAGAATTCAGCAACTTTGCAGAACTTGCATTAGTTTTGTATTAACAGGCCCAGCTAAGTCTTAAGGTAAAACAAGTAAGCAAAATACAGGCAAACAAATGATCATTTTAAGGAGATTTAAAAACTTTGTTTGCTAACAGTTCTACTAAAACTGTGTAAAGGAAAAGAATGTTCCTTAGACACATTGACAGGTGTCCATTTGCTGGGTGAATACAACTCTATAATAGTGAAATTTCATGCTTTTAAAAGATCCATTCAAATCTTGAGACATGTGGGCCAGTCACTGAGTACGAACCTCTAAACTTCTCTCAATACACAACGCAACAGATTTACAGATTGTTTATTTAAGCCCAATTCTAAACATCTACTGAATGTCCGTCCACAAAAAGGTAGTAGGGACGTCTTTAAGACCCAACGACGCAGACGGGGACGAAAACGTCAAAAAAAAACCAATAGGTTTATAACCAAAACAACTTTGCACGTGTAACACGCTCGTTTGTACATATCTTTACCCGTTTTTGCACGACTACGACGTGAAAATGCCTAATTTCGCGTTTTATGGAGCACCTAAACAAGCAACGACGAAATGCTATTTCTCTTTCTGAACTTGGATATGGTCCCTAGGAATTCAACTCCAAGCTACTCCAGGAGGGTTCGCCTATATTTGATAAAGTAAGTGGGTAAGAATAATTGCGATAAAGACTGAAAGAACGCAAATTCACATTTAAGCGACGTTCTCTCTGCCGTCGTGTCGTTGAATCTTAAAGTCCCTCGTGATTGTGGTAGAAAAACATGTAAACAAAAATCTGTCTCATGATGTTAGTCACTTACAGAGATGTACAGAGGGAGTAGATCTCTACATTTAAAGTGGCAGAATTGATCTGGGGCCAGTCCTCTAAGTCGTTTTACAGTTGCCCGTTAATCCAGACTAGAAATCACCCAAATGAATCAACTCTCCTTAAACAACAGAAATCAAAGAAATTGTACCTCCTCATCTAAAAAAATTCTTGCCGCAGAGTTCCTAGCAATTTCCCATCCATTCACCACTTCACAGTTACAACAAATCAGCCTGAAGAAAAGAAAGTAAATAGATAATAGAATAACCTGTTCATCAGCTGATATTTTGAGTGTACACTGTACTTGAGCTGGTATATCGGCGTGTGCGCCTTTCTCAGGGAATAATGAATGATGTTAACGCCTTTTATTAATTTAGGCACACACTATCGTGACATATCACTGGTCCAAGACAATGGTTTCAGTACTCACTGGACAAATGACTTGAGAACTTTGAATCTGCTGCTTTCTTTTACACTTGGAGTAGCTGACTTTTCCTCAACTGGTACTGATCGCAAACAAAGCTTGGAGAAAGTTACATAGTTATAGTTAGCTCTAATGATTTGACTTCAAGATGGGATTATCCTAAAGACTAGCATTATAACCATACAAAACTAATAGCTCTTGCATTACACTGTTATATGGCTTTAACAATCAATTTGGGCAAAAAGGTTGTTGATGTGAGAATAGTTCCTGCAGAGTTGCGTTCTCTGGTTCCAGAAAATATCCATACCCGCTAGAAGGGTTTCAAGGTCAATGTTAAGACCCAGGGTGGGGGGGGGGGGGGGGGCTACCCACGGGAAATTGACTGAGCGTGCCTTCCCCTGGGTAGGGATTTTGACATTTAAGCGTTAGCCCAGGGTCGGGAATTTGACATGGCTGCCATCTTGGAAGACCGAGAGAAACTGGAAATGAGTGACCTGACATCTTGGTAATACCCAGAAGTCACCAGAGGTAAATGACCTCTCCTTTTCTTGAAAGTAACAAGACAACATGAGCGAAAGAATGGTGAGAAAATCTGTTTTATTTTTCGGTATATAAGAACCATCACTTCTTTCATTGTATGATCGAATGTTTATAAATAGAAGAGTCTTCGTTCCTTCTGTTTCTGTTTCTATGTGAGGTTGTACAAGACATATCCTTTCCAACCTGTCAATTATTAAGTCCTGACTCTGTTAGAAAAAGTTATCCCAGAGGCGGGAAATTGACATTTAGTAGGTGTCTGGGGGTGGGGAATTTGACTCTGACTTCTATTAAAATGTCAAATTCCCCTGGGTCTGCCCCCCCCCCCCCCCCACCCTGGGGCTTAACATTGATAGGTTTAAAACCTAAGACTAGATTTACATTAAAGGAGATTTTTCCAGATTCATAAATGTTTCTGGATTTATAACCTTTTAGGGTATCTGAATTCAAAGACATTTAGAATACTGATGTATTAGTAAATTTGAGAATGATCATCTGGCTAAAAGTGTTCACTGTCAGACTGGACTCAGGATTCAAAATCTCTGGACATCCACTATTTTAGATCACCTGCAAGTAAGCGACAAAAGAAATCTTGAACCAAAATGTTCCAAATCTAATGTCACAAATCTGAAAAATCTCCTCTGGCCTACGTCTTGAGTCTGCTTAATAAAAGGTGTCTGCTCATTAAAGGGATGGCTTGTGTTTCAAAATGGAAAAAAAAAACTTACAGAGAAAACAAGATCCAGATGTTTCTCAGTACAGTTTTCAAGCGACAACCAAAATGCAGTGTTTGCTGGTCTTCCTTCAAGCACTTCTCTGATTATATTGCAGACTATGGCCTGCCTCTCTAATGTTATGCTGTCAGTAGCTTCATCTTCTTCATCCATTCTTTGGCTTTGTGTTTTAAGTTCTGTGACTAGACTTTCTCTGTATGCTAATGGCAGTTCAAATGCGACATTGTCTTCCAAAAGCAAAGGTATGATATCCTGTGACAGAGGAATAACAATATAAAACATGTCTCACCAAACACTACCTTGTTTAAATATTCCAATGCACACAAGGGACTTTTCTGATCAGAATTAGTCTATGAGCTTTAATAATAATAATAATTATTATTATTATAATTATAATTTAATATTTGAGCTGAAGTTGAAACCCACCCACCCAAGTTACAAAATTTATTCTATTTCTCTCTTCCCTTCCATCCCTAACATCTTTTTTTCAATATGGGCCAGTACTCTCCCACGAGCTTTACGATGTTCTGCGATACCCACACATATTTCTAGTAATGATTATTATGTCAAAATGCCATGGGGCATATTTTAGGGTGACAGCTTATCTTCGGTGCAGTCTGTTAACTGTATAATATAATATTGCTATCATAAATCTTGCAGACATCAAAAGGAAAATACAATTTAAGAGTAAACAGGGGGTCCCTTCATCATATCTTAAAAATAAACAGTGACTACCTAGTGAACACAGTCTCGGGTTTTGGTTTTGAAGAGGGGGAAGGTTACTGAATTTGAAGGAAGAGTGGATCTGTCTGATGGAGGTAGAATTAAGACTATAGAATGAGAAGGTGAGAAAATAATACTTGAGGATTCTTGAGTATGATGATTTGCTTCAAGAGAAAATGAAGAAAATGTTGTCAGACTGTAGATCATTGGCCACTTAAGTTTTGTTTTCTTCAATCTTACATGTACCAAATTTTCATATCACTAAAAAGCAAAAATATTATTCCATTTAATGGAATCTATTTAAGCATGTGACCACTAAGATATGTCACCTTATACCCTGTGTGTCTACACTGCTCCAGTTGTACAGTCAAGGATGGTTTGGTACTTTGAAGAGGTGCACTTAGTGTGGATGGTACAGTGCCAGTTAGACCACAACATGCCATGTAGTATCCACACAACTTATCTTCATTCACAGTGTAAAATGATGACTGAGAGCACTAAAACATAATAAAACAAAATGATCAGTTAAGTTAAATGAACATTGTCAAAAAACAGGGAGGCATGAATGGTTTGAAACTGATGATTTGCAAACTCCAGGCCAATAGTCAGTACAGAGGCAACTAAGACCACTGCTTTATTGTGAAGTTATAAATAAATTTAAAAATAAATAACTAAAGAAATAAATTATTAAACAAATATCCTCTTCCGTAAGGGGCTTTTCGAGGATAATAAAACAAAATAATCTTTAATATTTCAAATGGAACATAATGAGGTTAAGAATCCCAGCTGGTAGGAGGCAAAGCAGTTGGCTATTTTACCAGCACGGCGGAGAATTTAAACTCCCAACTAACATGAACAAATCCAGTTGAATCATTAAATGCAACCTCAAAAATCATGTGGAGCGACACTCAGGGTCTTAAATAAGGTAAGTCATCTAGTCCTGAACTCTCTGACCTCTCAGGTTTGAGTTTGTATCCTGTTGTTTGTGTATGTGTTACTGTGCAAAATTGTTTTGTTAAGTCATCACAAGTTATTGGTTTATTAGTTTAAAATTAGTTAGATTGAATGTGAACATTCTGTGTTGCCATTTTTATGCCAATGTTTCTTGTCTTGCAAATTTCACAAATGAGGTATAATGAACTAGAAAGCAATAATTTGTTTGCATTTCTCCCAAGACAAAGGAGTTACTACGCAAGGTTTTTCGACATACCGGTACACCGAATATTGACATGTAGTTGTGGATAAGCTTTTGAAAATGATAACCCACAATGCTTTAAAGAAACTACACATACACCTCAGTCTGCAGTTGGAAAATGATGCTCACTTGAAATGCATATTATTTTGAAGTAAAAGACTGAATACCTGTGCATTCTTACAGCTCTCAAACAACTTCATTGCTTGCTGAAACTTTTCTTGGTAGAAGTAGAGGGTTGCCAAATCAAACGAAACCTGCAACCAAAAAATATATGTTAACTGTAAATTTTCTGATAACAGAAGCATTGCCAACTACAGTCGAACCTGTATATAACAACCACCCTCGGGACTTGAGAAACTGGCTGCTTAATACAGGATCACTAAAAATAATCACTGGGCATGGTCTAATGTCAATTTAATGGCATATCACACAAATACACTCCATGCAAGGAAACAATAGAACAATCAACACTCTTTCAAGCGATGTACTGGCTTTAAACAAAGTTCAGCACCAACTTGTAACTTAACGGTATAATAAAGGTAACATTGTCTAATCTTCTACAGTATACAGTACTGTATTTCTATGACAGTTCACAACAAAACATTTGATTCTGTCATTTCATAGTTGTTCAATGTGTATAAATAACGGGAATGTTTCTAATTAAAAGTAGCACAATAGACAACAAAACTGTTCAAGATAAAGTAGCAATAGGGTGAGAATAACGAGGTCTTAAAAAAGTCAGACATGTACGTCTGGCACTTTGGCACTTTAGTCAATCTGGAACGCACGGACACATTTCAACGAAATGTTAAGAAATCCTAGGTACTCTGTGGTAAACAAATTTCAAATACAGTGGAAAATGATGGAATAAGATCTTGCTGTCCCATTCCTCTAAAATCCCAATCCCAGTCCTCAATAGGCCAAATCATGCTTCTGAAAAAACCGACTGGGGACCTTCTACAAAAGCTAACAAAATAATGACAGTTATCAAAATGTATTTCATATTAAGTAGGTGGAAGGTGATCGTCGGAGTGAGTGTATTTTCCTCAATAGGACTACTGTTGATGCCAGTCACTATTTTGTGTCTTCTCCTCATTGTTAAACTACAGTGAATGGTTTGAACCCAGGAGTCACTTTATAAGTAGGTGGAAATATGATTGTTCGGGTGAGTGTAATCCTCAACAGGACTGTTGTTGACAGTGACTGACATTTCACAAACCTGCGCAGTAGTTTTTTTTTCAGAGTCAAAGTTTGTTATTTATAATAATTACTCTGATCAAAATAAGCTTTGATAAGGGACCGGTCATTATTTATCGAGAGGGGGGGGGGGGGGGGGGGGGGGCTGGTGCAATATGAAATATGGCTTGCTTGATTTTTGCTGACCCACCCTTCTCCTTAAGCATGACTTTCCAGACCCCCCCCCCCCCCCCCAAGAAAAAATAAAAAATCGGACATGCATTAACTAAGAAATAAGTCTCATAGACATTCTCTAGGTAGCTACACATTTGATTAGTGATTACATAGAAAACTTCCCAAGAAAAGAAAGTTATCTCTCAGAAACAGATACTGATGCTAAAGATGACAGTGATGACATTGATATCTCACTGAAACATGGAAAAAGGCAATTGATACTGACCACAAAGTCGGAGTACTATTTATTGATTTCAAAAAAGCTTTTGACACCGTCGACCACAACATCCTTCAACACAAATTATCAGCTGCAGGAATAATTTTATCAGGTTGTTTCCACGAGTGGATCGTAAGTTACCTCTCAAATAGATGCCAATTTGCCACTGTAAATGGAGTAAGATCTGGGCTGCGACCAGTCAATATTGGGGTCCCTCAAGGTTCCCTCCTAGATCCTAGACTTTTTGCAATTTATGCAAATGATTTACCCAACTTGTCCGCAACTGGATTCATTCATATGTTTGCCGACGACACCACCGTGTATTACATTGGGAAGGAGGTTGAAGAAATAGTAGATGCGTTAAACCGAATATTAATTGATTTTAAAAGCTGGTGCGACCAAAATCGCTTAACTGTTCACACTGGTAAGATGGAAGCAATGCTAATCTGCAAACATGCATGTCGGCCCTATGAGACCACTGATATTTGGCAATTACATATATTTCACCTCCAAATCTACCTGCTTGGGTGTAGTAATCAACCACAACTTGAACTGGAAACCTCAAATTAAAATGCTCCACTCCAAATTTGGAGGAAAACTTAAATTCCTTAAGTCTATGAAAGGACTGCCTACCAGTGTTCTTGAAGAAATCTATTACAAAGGCATTGTTCCAAGCATAACTTACTGCATTGCCGTATGGGGATCCTGTTCATTGTCTTTATTCAATGACCTAGAGCATTTACACATAAAAGCTGCAAAGCTAATCCATAAACTCCCCAGTGGGACTCCTGATTGTGACGCCCTTAAAAGGGCTAAATGGAAGCCACTGAGTTACATCTACAAGCAGAGGCTCGCATCGATAATGTATCAGGTGCATAATGATATTCTACCGGTTCAGCTTATGGCCCTACTTGGAACTCGCTCAAATGAGACTAGTTACAAATTAAGGCGCTCGAACGACTTTTCGCTAGTACGTTATCATAGTGAACTAAGAAGAAATAGCATAAGGTATAGAGGCCCTATAGTGTGGAATTCCATCCCAAAATTCATAAGAAACGTTACTTCTCTTCAGCTTTTTAAAGAAAAACTTAAACTAGCCTAAAAAACATTGGACCAAATACAGTTTGAGAAAGAGGCGTGCCTTATTAAATCTAAGGATAGTGCATTTTTATATTTTTAAAACACTCTTTTTTATACTTAATTTTAATAGAAATGTAAATTTTAAGTCATCTTAGATTATCTTTTAGTAGTTCTTGAATCCTAAGGATGCATTTCTGATAATTTTAGATTTAAGTTTTAGGTATATATTTTATGGCAGGTCCACACCAGCCCTTTGGGTTGCCAGACTCTGACCTGCCTCATCAAAAATATATGTATGTATGTATGTATGTATGTATGTATGTATGTATGTAATGATATAAATGATGACAGTGATGACACTGATAATGATGATATTGATATTGATGACAATGATGATGTTGACAACAACCATTAAGCTAAAATGATGTTGATGATGATAACAGTGGTTGTGTCGGTTTTAGAGGGGTATGCCCTTTTTAGTGTGCAATTTCTGAGGGGTTAAAAGCATAAAAACTACTCTTTCATAGGTATTTCCAAGGGTGTTCTGTAGGGTGGTTTGGATAATGGAATGGCCCTGTGTTTTGAGAGACAATCAGTTGATTTGTAAAGCAAAGTTAGTGGAAATAAATGTTGATTTTTAGAAGTTATTTTAATAGTAGTCCTCTCCTCTCTTGCTGTATTTAATTATAAGGATGCAGCTCAACATTTTATTGGCTTATACATTTGCATGTTTTCTTGTGGCCCCCCCTTAAACTTCTGCATAAAAAGTGGTGACCCACCCCTTATTTGCACCAGCCCACCCCCTCTCGATAAATAATGACCGGTCCCTAATACTACATATTTGACTGTTATGCACCCCAACGCACTTTCGACTGGTGATGGTCTCACTATGACTCTAGCTAGTTACGTACTACTGGTAAACGAGAAGACCTCAATCGATTACAGGGGAACCCACCTAACCACCACCTTGGCAATATAGTCACCTTGTTATTATGGCCACTTTTTTCAGCCTGGCCGAGCAGAACAGCCATACACTTTCTTATTAAAAAAAAACAATGGTTAATGCAGTCACCCATTAATATGGCCAAATTTTTTTGACCCATTGGTGACCGTATTAACAGGGTTCCACTGTATTATTATGAGAAGGGAGATGATAAAACAGGAAATACAGATTCAAACGTTACCTGAGCAATAACATCATCCTTTTTCACTTCATAAATCTTGTTAGAGAAAGTATCAGTGCCTTCACCAGCGTTGGAAGTATTATTACATTCATTAGAACCATTCTCAGCTTCAGTCTTACTCTTGGTGTCATCAACTTCCATGTTCTGTGCAGGGTCGTCACTTGTTGATGCACCCTCATTTACAGTTCTTTCCTGCCCTGATTGCTCCTTTCTGTTTTGATCAGTCACCAAGGAGGGAGGTGTGGGGAGAATCATGTCTTCTGTTAGCTCTAGTGCTTGGTTGAGAATGTGGATGGCAATGGGAAGTTGTTCTTGAAGCTGTGTTATTTAAAAGAACATCATAACATAATAGTAGATCTAACAAACATATTCTACATAGAAAACTCCAAGAAGGTTGGCTGGTTAATAAGATTCTGCTCACCAGAACAGTGACTGAGGCCTACAGATGAAAGTACTAGGCAAAAGGTTGAACTTTCCACGAGACGAACCAAACTCTAATTTGGGATGACCTAAATTAAGTTAAGATCGTCTGTTGGGCCAGACATCGAACTTACGACACGTCAAACCAATCAACCAAAAAGTAATTTTACTAAATTTTCCCAGAACGAGGCTAAATATACATCATCATACAAATTCTTAATTCATAGTTTAGTTCATCATGTGTTAAGATCGACCTTTCTCTCCATCTGAAGCAGATGGATACATACATACATACATACATACTTTTATTGACGCTCCCTAAAAAGGGCTTTTCAGCTCAATACAATACAATTAAAAATACAGATTTAAATTTAGATTACCGGTAATTAAGAATATAAGTACAATTATAATTACAATAAATATGTCAGAAATATTCTAAATGTAAAAAATAAATAAATAAATAAATAAAACGTGTTAGACAATCCTCCGCACTCATTCAGACAAACTTAACTTAGCCAGACATCAAACTTTTCACGAACTTAACTCACTAAGTTTGATTTGTCTCATGAAAAGTTGGATGTTTGGCCGAGGCCTAAGATTTCAATATTATTTTTGGTTCTAGTTTCCTTATTTTTTCTTTGAAGGTAGCTGGAGGGCCATGCTTATAGTAGCCAAGGGAAATCCCTGACCCCTGGCCCTTAGTAACAGCCCTGGTTTTCATTGATGACTGGAAATGATATTTTTGCCTGCCATGACTTGTATCTACTGTTCACTGGATGTTCAACTGCAACAAGCTACATATTTTAGTCAGTAGGTGAAATCATTGCAGGGCAGATGCTATTGTCAAAATGTTTGCCTGATTAGCTAAAACACTTCACAGGAAAGTCAAACTGTTAGATTTTCATGATAACAAATTGACTTCAAAACTGAGAGAAAGCCTGTTAAACAACATCAGCTTTATCAGCTTTAACAAGATGCAAAATTTCTGGGCACAAAAGGTGTTAGTGACTCAGTCTACACATTCTTTCCAAAATGTAAATATTTTAAAGAATAAAATATATTTTTTGGTATATCAGATGGCAATTTTTAGAGAGTGAATTTTGCTAATAGATATCCTACCAATATTCAGAATCAAGATATTTGTAACTTGATTAGACAAATGATAAACATAATATTATCATGCTAACAATGAAAAATTGAAAACAAAGATTTGCCTACTAAGAGTTACATTGTTTCATCCTGTAGAATAGCCAATCATAAAATTTCTTTCAGCAATAATTTCACATGGGTCTGTTTGCTTTTTATACTTAATAACAAAATAAATTTGAGATTCTTATACGAATTTGGTGGCTAAAAGAGTTTTTAGCCAAAACAATAGAAAAAATGCTACTGAAGATATTAATTAACAATTGTATAAATTAATTAGTAAAATTTATTATATAAAATGAATTAAATGAATCACAAATCTTTTATCTGACTTTGCTTCACAGCGCCACTGGGAAAACTGTGAGCACTTGAAATATTTCAGGAATGTTTATTGTAAAACTGTGAAAGGTTTGAACCCAGGAGTCATTTCAAGAGTAGGTTGAGTTTGATCATCCGGGTGAACGTAGTCCTGAATAGGACTGTTGTTGTTGACAGTGACTGACGTTTCGACAACCTGTGCGGTAGTCATCTTCAGAGTCAAAGTGAGTTGTATCATGTCAGTTGATGGTATTATATATGAAGACTCATAATCAGTAATTGGTGCATTTCGATCTGTCTATTGTCACAGGTAAACAGTCGTCTATTGTTAGTCAAATTGTCAGTTCTCCAGTTGTTATCTCGTAGTTAGTTTTGCTTGATCTCGTCAATAAGTCGTTTGTGCGGTGCTGGTAACTGTTCGCTATGATTCAGTGGCATTTGTTCATGTGGGCAGTATGACTATGTAAACCAGCTTTCTAAAGTAAGCATTGATAGTAGTCTGTAGAATATTACGTTATACATGTCACAGAGTCCCAGTCAATTTGATGTTTTGTCTGTAAATGGTGCTCAGCAATGTAATTGTTGACGTCACCATTCCTCGTCACTCGTTTGTGTTCAATCAGTCACGTGCTAAGGTTTCTGCTGGTTTCACCAATGTAACAAGCCTGGCAGTTGCAGCATTTGATCTTGTATACTGCTCCCTGTCTGTCCTCCGGTTTGTCTTTGTCCTTGACATTAGGGACCTTAAACAACCTAGATGACGAGCCCAGTGGACACCGAACCGAAGTGTTTTCACGAAGCCGGCAACTTCTGCGCATGTCAGTGATGTCGTCCACATGGCGTTCAGGACGTGACATCTGTTGATTTGCCGTCCTCAGGTGAACGTGAGCATTCAAAGCAAACTTTGACGTTTCTGTGCCCATTTTACCTTGTTTAATACCAATGTTTGAAAAAAGGAAACCTTTTTTGTAATTTTGCCGAAGGTTTGGCCGTTGGAGGAAAGATTTCGAGAGATTTTCGGTAAACCGTGAGCCGTGCTTTTCAATGGCTTCGGCGGGAAAGAACCTGTGAGTAAAAGTAAAATGTTTATGTTCTCCTTAAATGCTTCTGAACTGTAATCCATTTCCAGAAGCACTATTTAACTCGAAAAGGAAAAGGCGTTGATATTCGGGACCCTTGCATGAAAGAGACCGGTTAAAAATTCCAAGGAAAATCTCTCGAAGCATTTTCATCCACACTTTTTTTTTTTTGTTTATGTGTTTTGAGATGTACATGTACATGTCTGCCTCTCGAAAGCAAGATTTTCACTATATTTCATATATACTGTTACCGGTAAACTTGATCAACGTGAACAGAGTCGTATATCCGTAGTAGATAAATGAATGGGACTGTACGGAAATCTTGCCTCCGGCAATTAAGTCCCATAAAATGTATAGGACAACAAAACCAGTTCTGTACTGTTTGATTCTCGATTGATTCGATTCAAACCTTTTCATTTGATAAACGGTTTACTGATTTAAATCCTTCGGAGAGTAGGAAAAGTTCTTCCTCGTTAATTGTGTTGTTCTCATTGCTAAACTGAAGAAGTAACTCTCATATTCTTTAAACAAAGCCATTCAGTGCAGTCTACCTACTTCAGCAACGAGCCGAGATGGGAGCTTGCTTAAACATTTGTTTTTCCCGCTTTGGACGACGTTCTCGACCCAGACCTCACTCGTCTTCTCTCGTCGTCGTCCACAGACTCGTCCTGGCTGCTTAAGGTCCCTATTAGTAAGCAGTCATCATAAAGTGGTTATCGGTTTGTGTGCAACAAGTATAATTATTGTAAGGTTGCAATATACGTGCGATGGTTTCAGAGGTGCCTCTGATGTATGGTATAGTCGCTGTCATAACAGGGCCAGAGTTGAGGTTGGTCTGAGTGTTGGAATCAGTCTTACTGTGAGTGTTTTGTCTAACAAAGTCTGCGTTGTATTTGTTCTTTCTAAAAATGTTGTTAAGATAAGCAGTCTCGTCTTGTAGGCTGTCAGGTGAGTCGCAAACTAGTTGCGCTTGTCTCATCAAAGTGCGGATAGTAGTAGCCTTGTGAGAGGTTGGGTTGTACGAAGACTGGTCTGTTTTCAGTCATTTAAGTGCTTTCTGTTCATCAGGAGTCAAGTTACTGTTCGACAGAATGGCCTCAACTCTAGATACAATAGCCTCAGTAGGTATTTGTTTATTGTGTTATGACCAATCACAGCAAAGATGAGAACACAAAAACTAGCCACAAAACCACAAACTAATTGAATGTTCTTGCTTGCGGTTTAGTTTTCTCACACCTGTTGGGCTTTTTTCTTGGAAAACAATAACATTCCAGCAATATTTCTGGTGTTCACAGTTTTTCCAGTTTGACTGTAAATCAGTTATAGTACTTATTATTTAATGTAATGTCTTTCAAATGCTCTTATTTACCTTTCTTAAGATATTCTCATTTGCCAAGTTCTCAGCTAAGGCACTAAAAATGTTCCAAAAAATATAACATATTAGCTCAGCCTGAGAAAACAGCAAACATCTTACGACACCACCAAATGTTTTCCTGCAAAATAACATCTGGGATGCAAGGACAGAAATTCCATACTGATGACACATCACAACCCAGATGTGGGAAGAGCTCCTGATTGGTTGCGTGTTGCATGAAAAATGCTTCAACTAATCAGACCCACTATCAAGATCTGGGTAGTGACGAGTCATCAGTATGGAATTTCTATACTCGTTTCTCAGATGTCATTTCGTGGGAAAACCAGTGGTGATGTCACAAAATGTTGGCTGTTTTCTAATGATCAGGCTTCATATAAGCATGAAAATAAAAGTCACGATTAGTATCAAGTACAGCTACATTATATGTAATATAATTCATTTTATTGCAACAGTTGACTTGAAAACAGGTGGGTTAAGCTCACGCTCTCTGCCATTATGTTATTTCCTCAAACAGGAATAAAATTCATCACTTCACTCTTGTTTGCAATTTGTTCAAAAGACAGATAATGCTATCCTCTGAATTAACCAGTGGACTTACTGTACAATGGACCATCAACCCAAATAATGATGATAATACAACTATGTTTATCAGCTAACTAGAGTTTCGCAAACTGGGAAATAGTGGTCAACTTAAATATTTTGACACCATGTGTAGAAGTGTTAAACTTTCACAATACATTAAAATTTTTAATTTTTTAACCGATGCAGTTACGTGTATCTTCTCAGTGACGACTGGTTCATATAATTCAAAGTGTAAAGAAAATAATAAAATTTGCCAGGCCAAAAGAATATTTTTTGGTAACGTGGACCTTTGAATTCCTCCTTTAAATTCTTTTGGATTGGTTGTTTCTATTTTGAAAATATTGCCCTCTATTATTATTTTTCTATAACACTCTACCTACCCATTGCTGTTGGATTTCACATCATTTGGAAGGAAATGTTGAGACAGGGTTCTTATCACCCTAACAAAAATAATACAGACATATTTCTTTGAAAAAAAGAAAATTATTGTCTCAAAATAGTTTAAACAAATTTACACCTTAACTGCCCATAACCATACATGTGGAAGCGCGCACAAGGTTCTTTTGAGTGCCAAAATTCTTTGTCGATTGTCAAACAGTCTGCTTAGAAAACTTGTATATATATGTTGTAGTTCAATTTTATCCTTGGTTTAAATTTTATTTCCATTTGTTTTGGGGCAGGGTAATGTATGATAATGAATAATAATAATAATAATAAATACTTAATTTTCCTTATGGGGCCTTTCAGGAATAATGATACAATAATTCAAAAAGAACATAATATGTTTAAGAATCCCAACTGGTAGGAGGCATACTAGTTGGCTATTTTACAAGCGTGGCCAAGGATTTGAACTTGGGACTACAAAGAACAAATCCAGCTAGTGTTCAGGGCGGGACTTGAACTCGGGACTTCCACATTATAATTCCGGCACTCTAACCACTTGGCCATACTGCCTCCAATTTAAAACAGAGAAATTAAATTCAACCCAAGGATAAAATTGAACCACAACTTACATATTAAAACAGTCATGTACAACCAAGCAAAAATGTGATTCACTCACTGTGGACACAGCAAATGACTGTAAACAAAATTATTAATGTTATTCAGCAGTCCTTTGAATGTTTGTTATCCTTACAAATTAAACAACAATAACCACAGAAATGATGCAAATAAATTCCTACCATCTGTAGTAAATGATGAGCATCATTGCAGACTTTTTATCCAAGCTACTTATGTCTATTTCACTTTGCATTGCCTGAAGTTAAAACCAAATCATAACCACAATTATTTTTTTTCTAAAAGGATAGTCATTTGAAAAAAGTGTTTAACAATGTGGGAAGATCTAGAGTTGAAAATAGAGGATGTCCCAAACAGATAAAATAATAATTTATCATAATATAACTGGATGGCTATAGCTATCAGTATAAAGATTATTTTCCTAGGGAAAGCTCTATAGGCCTAGGACATAACTGGTAGAGGGTTTAATATGCAGGTATGCAGTTCACTAAAGGTTAAAGTTATTGCTCAATTTAACTTACTCCCTGTATCGATGTGTCTGATTTTATAAGTTCACCTAACAGACTGTTTTGCCAATGAAGAGAGAGGCTGCAAGCAAAAATAACAATAGTAAAACTGGGGTCATTCTTGCGTGTTACCTTAAGTAAAAACTACACATTGTATGCCTGATTTTTTTACTAATCTGCTGTCTTAAATCGCATATTAGGGACAATTTATATTGGGGAAAAAGACATGCCTTTTAATAATATTTATAAGCCAAGAGCTTGACCATGCACACATACAATAATTACATACATGTATTAGGGATAGTATGAGAGAGCATTTTGTATGTAGGTCCTTTTACCCACAATCAGGTACACTACCTTAATGCACTCGCAAAAAGGTTACCGGGGTAATACTAATTTAAGGACAAAACATATGGAACTCACTTGTCCTCTAAGATTTCCAAATTCCATTTTAAGAATGCAGCAACCCTCAATGCTAACTGGCAAAGACAACGGGATCTTTTGTTTTCACTTGCTGGAACTTCAGATGGTCCAGTATTCTAAAGTATATAAAAAGGTGAGCATCCAGGAGAGTGAATATGTCAAATATTTGGTAAATTTACTTATTTTATCAATAAACATTCTAGTTCAAGGATTAAAATTAAAGTAAGAACACAAGGTGAAGTTTGTTACATACATTTTAGAACAAGAAAACTTTAGTGCTCATAGCTGGGACTTTTTGGCTGCCGAGGCAAGTATATACATTGTAGATAAAAATATTAACATGTTAAACTTGCACAGCTTTGTAAAAAACTATCTCTGTCATATCTCATAATAAAAACTCTACCAAATTAATACTCCCCAGTCCAGACTTCTCCAGAAATTGGACAATAAGTTGAGTTGCAGATGGTTCTACAAAGAAAAATATCATTCAGTCACAGTTTAATAGTAGACTTATTAAACTCATTCTCTGTTTGAGGTAAAAGTTATATGTCACGATAGCTGATGACCTTTTCCATTTTCCTATTTACAAAATTTTCCACAGCAGCTACGTTCTGTCATACATGTGTCTATACCAGCTCCATTTTAATATAATAAAAAAGTAGTATGTAAGGCAGGGTCATATTCTTCTATTAGGCCTTTTAAGTTGTGATGCAATCAAAAGTGTTAACATAATTTTTAGGGGTCCAAGAGGCGCTTTTAGTCGAGATGAAGGTGTTTAAAAGAGAGAAGTGTTTATTCTCATAACTGTAACAAATTCAACAAAACTAATAGGCTTTTGGCAAAAAAATAATTATAGAGAGAGTTTATGAATAGCAGAATATCCAGTCCATTCATTGATACAACTAGATATTTAATATTTTATGGTCTGCCATGTCAATCACTTAGCATTTTCTTGCACTTTTTCTTCCCTTTATCCCATAAATAATATTCGATGTGTTTTAGATGTCCCTTTTACCCATCAAAGGGAGGTGCTGCTATTTATGGGGCATACAAGGGGCCATCGATGAAATATTCACTTTTTCCCCACTTAATGTCTACTGGATGTTTAGCAGGGAGGGGGTAAGGCAGTGGATGTTAGCGTGGGGCATTTTTGGACAAAAGCAAACTGATGCATTTTCATAAAGTTTGCGTCATGTGTAGCGTGGAATGGTGCCTGTGATCTTATTTAAGAGAAAGCAGGACCAATTGTTCATTTTACATTGTGATCTTTTATAAACTCTTTCCTAAATCACCAATAAAATTAATTTATACAATGCTAAAAATTATAGACAGTTTGCTGATTTTGGAAACACATTTGTGAACCCAACTGGAATCTTTTTTCAATACTGTATACACCATCAAAACATGGCAGCCATGTGCCTATGATTCTCACTTTGACCTCTAAATATGTAATGTGTGGTAGAAAATCAGAAGTATCAACGGGAAAAAGCTGTTATCCATTGACATCTCAATTGGTAAGTGCATATCACTACCTAATTTGGAATGCAGTGACTTTTGGGGCAGCAAAATTGCAAGTGTTTGTTAAGGAGCGGGGGGACCGGGGGGGTAGGGGTTCTGACCTTAACATCCATTTGACGTTATGTGCGTTATGTGGGGCAAAAGTGAATATTTTGACATCCCTAAGGATGTGCCGCTGTGAAGAGTGCGGTGTTTTGGTAGTTAAGTCTGGGAAAGGTTTAAGAAATCAGGACATCTTGTTCTAGGAAAAGGTATCTTTTTATGGAAAATTGATCAGTGGTATGAAGAGCAAAGTTTCTAGTTCACATTTAGTCTAGAGCAATCAGTAGGGAGTGCTGTCACCTGTGTCACACATTCTAATTTATCATTGTGCCATAGGAAATGCGACTTTACTCGAATTAAGCATAACGGGTTAAAAGAAGGCGAAATAATTGGATTGCTTAAAAAAATTGCCTTAAACGCGGGACGATCAAGAAACAAATCCAGCTTGTGGCCGGCAGAGCGAGGATTTCAACCAGGGAAACCGCATACTAAACCACTCAGCCATCTTACGGCGCGAATAAAAAATAAACAACAAACCTGCAGATATACTCTCTAAATGTTTCTTTAAAGCATTTCCAGTAGTATCAAACAAGAATTCGAACCAAGAAACAGTGGTCTTCTGCAGTTGTTTCACGCTGGAAAGCGCCATTTTGTTACGAGCTTGCATTAACTATAACCAGCTGTTTTACCTTTTTTTAAGACCACGTTCATATATGCTAACACCAATTTTGTCCCGCAGGTGACGTCATTTCCCACACTTCCGAGAGAAGGAAAACAGTCTCCAAGGCCCGCCATATTTTTGTCAAGGCTGTTTGCATCGTAATCTTCGTCATCCTGCACCATCCTGGTATTTTTTCGTGTCCCTGAAGATGACTTCGGGAACTCCGTACATTGGCACTAAGATAAGCTTAATTTCTAAGTCAGAAATTAGATATGAGGGAATCTTGTACGCCATCGATACAAAGGAAGCTACTGTGACGTTAGCGAGTGGTTAGTTTCTCTTTCTCTTTTTTTTCTATACTACTGTTAATTTTTTTTTTCACCTGTTTTCTCGAGCGGGTTATATTTAATTTCAGCGTTCTGTCCTCTTTTGCAGTTCGTTCACTTGGGACAGAAGACAGGGAAGTAGAAAAATACATAGCTCCAAGGAACGAAAAATATGAGTTTATTGTCTTTAGAGGACAGGATATTAAAGACTTGACTGTTGGCGAACCCAAGAGGGAAGAGCAAATTAACGCGCAGCCACCTCAGGACCCAGCCATTGTTCAGGTACAAACTTGTTCATGTTGCACATTGAATAGTTAACAAAAACGGAAATAGTATCGATTGTTTAGAAGTGACATTTAAGAACGTCTAGTTCCGGTTTTCTACAAATACAAACAACAGCGCTTTAGTGTTCTTGCGTTCGTTCTACTTAATTGCTTTTTAGTTCAGTCTTTGTTATTTGTAATATTTTTCATCCTTCAAAGAGACGTTCATGGTCGTCAAATGGAGTATTAATCACATGACTCTGGCCATTTGTCACTTTGAACTTTTGAAGAGTCACTCAAAAGAATATTATTCTAAGAAAGGTTGCCCTGTACTCTGTAGTTATAACATGAGCAGTACTGTATATTTACCCCAAAGTCCTCTTTAACCCTTAAAATAGTTTTCATAAAAATTTCCCAACATTGTTTACCATGTTTACCTGCCAGTTTGCATTTGTCACACTCCAAAAATTGAGACAATTGTTCCTACCTGTACCCCTCCACCACTGTGGTGGTAAATTCCCCACCCTGTTGACATCCACTGTTGTGAAATTTCATCTAGCCTAGGCAGAAACCAGTCATTTTGATACAAGTTGTTTTGATACAAACTCAAACAGTGAAATTGCACAAGAATTTTGTTACTTCAAGTGTAGTTAAAAACATTTTGGGATGAATATTCTTTGTTCTTTAAGCCAAGTACGTGGAACTTCTTACACATTAACTGAATAATACATCAGTCAATTCCAGCTGCATCCAGTCTCCTGGGGGCATGGACTCTTGAACTGTCAAATCCCCCAGGGTGTGGATGAAAATAGAGGGTGAATGTGCTGTCCTCCATCAACACTGCAACATTTTTTATTGATCACACAGTTGAGTAGTGCAATTTTAAGCATTTTAATGTGCAATTTTTTGTGTCAATTAACATCTGCCTTTGTAATAGCGCTATGCTCATTAATGCCAACAGCTTATGGTTTTAGCATTTTAGCATTAAAATTAAGGTGGCTGAATACAGTTTTGGCAGTTTGTGAGTATGTTTCATTTGCCAAATCATGGCACGAGAAAGGTTGCTGCTCTCAAGCTGAAACTTGTCAAGTGAAAAATATACTGATGAAAGATTTTGCTTGACAGGTAGAATTTGACATTTTTGTAGTTTCTATGGCAGCATGAACAATTGAATACAACCTTAAAATTTATCTTTTGCTCAGTTTGCATAAAATTCACTCGTTGGATTTGCCTATAAACTTGCACACAGCTTACCATAGTAATTATCAATATTATTACCATTAATTTTGAAACTTATTCGACAAAATTTTAACATTCGGGTTTTTAGACAATCGTTAAAATAATTGTACTGTAATTATTAAATGTGTTACAAAATTAATCTGCTCAACTTCCACTTTAAAGTTCTCATTACTTAAAATACAATAAAAGGAGAAATTCTGCCAAATATCCCAAATTTTCAATGAGTTGATTTTTTGAAAAATTGTCTTCTGTGTACCATTGCTCTTTCGCCACCATGTTGGTCTGTCTTATTTAAAACATGCGTGGTCACGTGAGTTACTGCTGACTGAGGATGGCTAAATCACGTGGGCAGGTGGGTCGTGGGTAGTGTGTCGTTAGTAGTAGTGTGGGAACACTCTCATATGTGACCCTCCAAGCGAAAAGGGGGCTTAACTCAAAGCATTTCAAAGGCATTTATGTTTGAAACGGGTTTCAAATGCTAGGCGTTTAAAATGCAACGAAACGCGTTTGCATGTGTTTCAAACGCCAGACCTTTTGTAAATCTGTCAACAGCTAAAATTATTTCAGGTACAAACATAATTATTCCACACAAGTCAGGAATGGTTATCCGATTATGTTGTTTGAAAACAAAAATAGTAGCTTTAAAATCATGAAACAGTGAAGTTGAGACTGAAATCAAAATTAAAATAAAACAAATCAACTTAATGATACAATTCTGCAATAAAGCAAAAATATTCCTGTTGTTTGATGTGAAATCGGGATACATCTGCTGTACATAGTGCAAACAGTATAAGAACCGTAAGAAACACGTTTCCCACATTAGTCATGAGATTACTTCTATGTGTTGATGCAGACTTAGAACAACATATGCACAACCTGAAAAACATTTGTGACCTTATATCGTATCGTTATCTCACCTTTTTGTTCCAAAAGAGCTCAAGAAATTCTGTTTCTGTGAAGGTTGAATCCAACCGTAAATGATCCATGTTGGCGTGTGAGTCGCAATTGTTAACTTTATTCTTACATTGTGTTTTTGTTTTTAGTTTGGTGTGGGTTTTCTATATAAAAAACAAATGGGTTTACTGGCTTCAGTACACTCACACAATCAAACTTTGCAATCTGCTCTGAGCGATTTTTATCAAACTACCAAAACAACGGTCACCATTGTAACACAACACCTCTCTCTTCCTCACCCGAGTTATCAGTTCTCTTAAAAGCAAAGTTGAACCTCTAGTTTCTTGTCGTCACGCGAACTATAAGAGCTTATTCACATCAATGTCTGTGAACGATAAAGTCACAATTCGCTGGTTGACTACCCTGCTAGCAGAGGCTTTTCCCTTGTGTTTCTCAGCGTTGTACTGCCATTCTCTTCGCGGTTTTGGCTGCTCGCGTTTTGTTTTGGTTGTTTCTGTGCCGAGGAAAAGACCTCTGCAGACAGCAGTTCGGGATTCCTGTTGAGCGTGCGCATTAGATACCTCCAAGATCTAGGAGGTAATCACATGACTAAACCGGTTGTGGAACCGGTTTTATCAACTCGCGCATCTTTATGTACTAGTTTGCTGTGCAAAAGTGAGCCCGCTATATCAACATGGCGAGTGCGAGTCATTCCCGTGGGAAAATTGACTCATGAATACATGAGCAAACTCCGGCGGCGGCATCGTATTACCGACACGTGACACAGAAATTCCATGGTAACCGCATTTTCATCTTGCGCATGCTTAACAGGAATCCCAAACGGCTGTCTGCAGAGGTCTTTTCCTCGGCACAGAAACAACCAAAACAAAACGCGAGCAGCCAAAACAGCGAAGAGAATGGCAGTACAACGCTGAGAAACACAAGGGAAAAGCCTCTGCTAGCAGGGTACTGGTTGACAGAAGATGGTTGGAAAGGCATCGAACAGTCGTTTAAACGACGATGTTTGTTGCACGCTTTTCCGTATTAGTCTGCAATTCTTCATGCCCATATATGGACGTAAAATGTAAAACCACAAATTACATAACTAACTTAACCAGGGTACGCGTGACTAAAGACACAGTCGCGACAGCAGCGCAAAAATTCATCACAAATACTTGGTGGAGATTCATTTTCAAAGGCGTTATCTTTTTAAATGTGTAAAACTATCAACCGATAGCAAAGGCAAGAACAAGCTCGTGGGGAAGCCAGCGACGATCCCTGTTTGGTTATGAGGCTTTGAGAAACATATCTATTCATCTGCAAAGAGAATTGCTCGTGTAAAGTAATAATAATGGAACACTGTACTCTTCGATCATGCAAAATGTGAAGCTAGTGATATTCGTGGCTTTTGGTTTTGCTGTTCGGTTTTGGTGGCCGTGGCGGCCTTTCATAGTTTCTCGCACGTGTCTTTGTTGAAAGCACCCTTCCGACAAAAGAGCACCGCCATGTTAAGAAGGTAACAATTTTGCGAATACATAAGGTTTCACACTGTACGTTAGCACTACCGAGACTTTTAGCGACGTTCACTGTGTAAAATAGAGCAATACTAAGTAAAACAAATGCACTTAGACTCATCAAAGTAGTTTCTGTTTGATATCACGGAGATATTGGCATTTATTTTCAATATTAAATTCGAGTTGAAATAAAGTTTAATTTATTGCATTGCATCACCAGCATTCTGCAAACACACTGAATGAATTCCGTGTGGACCTCGAATTCAGTAATTATATGCATGTTAATCCAGCGTTTCAAACACCATAAACGCCGTTTGCCCCGTTTGAAACCCTAAGCGTTTCAAAATGTTTGAAACAGGTTTTAAACTGTTTGAAACCCATTTATTTTTGTTTTAAACGCTGCGTTTAAAGCGTTTATTCAAAATTACGTTAAGCCCCCTTTTCGCTTGGAGGGTCACATATGATTGGCCAAAAGCTAATTTTGCCCGCTAGAGTACAAGCAGAAATCGATGAAGTAGCATTGCTGTACGGGCCAGTCCTGCTACTGATATTAACACACTTTCGTTATTTGTTAGTTGGCGCGGCCTGCATTTTTTATCACAACTTTTATTACCTGAGAAAATTTGCTAGCAGAGGTTGTGAAAATTTGCACAAATTATTAACATTAAAGGTGAATAACCGGGTACGCGTGTTGGGTATCCAAAAAAAAAAAACAAAAAAGCATATGTTCATGAATTCAATTTCATAATGAGATTATTTAATATCATCTCAGAATAACTTACAGAAAAAGCCCAGAAATTTGAGGGCACAAACGTTTTCACACCCTATGATTTTCCCGCCTACGAACAACTGTGATCAGCTCAAGTTAAAACTTCTTTATGCAGACTGCCACTAGGTCTGTCGTTAGGCTCAAAGGTAGAATTAAATTGTTTAAATGGCGATGATTGGGTGTAATGTGTTTTATTTGTCTTCCCTAAACTTAGTGCCTAATTTGGTCTAAAAACATACTGGGAGGTTTTTTTTCAACGACATAGAATGTGAAATAAAAGCCTCGATTTTCTTAGAATTTTCTTTTAACCGGAAGTGGTTTTCTTGGATGCATGTGCATTTCATTAAGAACTCGGAGTGTGTGAGGAGCATGCAGGAAAATGGGAGAGGATCAGGAGGACATATTTCGCTGATAAATTTGCTTTACTGAATTTTATCAGAGAAACTTTTTCATGAATGCGAAGGGTCATGTTAAGGAAGACGGGGCCTTTAAATTCTATGAGCAAGAGGCATAAGCTATCACACACTACCCGTGACGCACGACCCACAACCCATGATCCACGATGCACCCACCCACGCCAATTAGTCAATCTTCCGTTGACCGCCCACAAAACTGTGTTCAGCCACCTTAATAGTGTGCTGTAAAGTTGTCTGTTCTGAATAGTTTTATAAATATGAGATTCATGTTGATAGCTCCCAATTTTCACTTTGTAATTCTGGCTTGATAAGCAATGAAGAAATACATGCATTTTTGGGAAGATGCCTTTACAACCCTCTACAACCCTTGACAGATGAGCCAATCTGCTTGTTTTTCCAGTGAAATCCTCTGTGTAGTTATTTTCAGATAGGAAACCACGTCCGGGTCAAAAGCTCAAGGGTGGCCTCAGGGTTGGTAAATGCCCATCCCCTGGGTAGCGCAAAATTTGCTAATGCCCCACCCACCAGGACTGACAAAATGCAGCTGGAATTAACTGATGTTTAAACCTATAATCGCCCAGGCATGTCAACTAGTTATTTGCATGGGTTAGAAGGAGGGCCTGTCGATGTCTATATAAGTGTTGTGCAAATTTAAAGGACCATTTCATTCACCCACATTTTTATATATTAACTATTCTTACATGACTCTGAGGCTTGAGGGTCAAGATTGCAAATTTTTCTCAACTCTGTTGTCTCGCAATTCCGAGACGAGACTTGAGCACAAAGAGAACCAAATATAGAAAAATGAAACAAAAGCCTTGGAGTCATGTTAGAATTTTAATATTTCAAACGTGGGCTATTATTGCAACGTTTTTAATTCCCCATTGACATGAGCCTTGAAATGAGTTTTTTAAGACTTGATTGTGGCAGTTACTGTTTTCACATTACATGTATGTTATTATGTTTGTTTTTTTTTTTTACCAGACTGGACTCCCAAGTGGTTATTCTCATTTTCACACCCCTGTATCATATCCTCATGTACCCAGTTATGGTCCATTTGGAGGTGTGCCATCATATGGGGGCTATCCTCCTGGTATCCCACAGAGACCTTTACCAGGTCACATACAACCACCCATGGGTATGATGCCACCGCCAGCAGTGATGCCTCAACGGATAGGAACACCACCTACAATGCCCCCTATGCCCTTGTCCAGAGGTCATTCACCATCTCTCGATTCTGTGTTACCTGGGTCATCAAGCACAAAATCTGCAGAAGGCCAGGGAAATGAATCTCACAACAGAACCACATCACAGCAAGGGACTCAAACTGTTCAGACAAAAAAGAAACCATCTTCAAGACCTTCATCAAGAAGAAATTCCGAGGACAAGACTGAGCAACCACAAGAGTCAAAAAAGAAACCAGAGATTAAAAAAGAAGAGAAAGAGACCACAAGGAAAGAAGCCACTGGAGGAAACCAAACTCCAGCTGAGCCACAGAAACAGAGACAAGGTATCAAAAAGTTGGTGGTGATGCTGTATTCTTACATCCTCGCATAGGTTGTCGGCCATATTATTTCTTTTGACAATCATTTTCCATAATCAGTTATCACATTGCTGAAGTTATTTTGTTGTTGGTTTATTATTAATCAGTGATTTGCACAAAAGTAGTAGCGAGGCAGTTTCTTGGCTTATCATAACTGTCACAAAATTCTCAGATTTGATTGGCTATCAGCAGCCCAGGTTTCAGCATCAATAGAGTAGTTTAAAAGGATGGTATGCCTTGTGTGGAATTAATAATTGGACAGTGTGCACCATTGCGCACACTTGAATGGTTAGTTTTTTCATTTTTAGCAAAAAGCTTTTGGAAGATCTTGTGTTTCAATTTTTTTAAAAAAAAAAGTTTAGATAATGACAAATTTTGTCATAAATTGTAGTTATGATTAATTGGTAACAGGACTTTGTGTTTTCCAATTCAGTCTGTAATCATACTTCTGATTAAACAAATCAGACTCCCGCTGCGTGGTCACCCAGTGTTATTTATTGCTGATACATGATTATAGACTGAATTGAACTCCACTCAGTCCTATTAGCTGAAACTTTGTGATGTGTAGTGATTCTTGCATGCTTGTTTTTAATTGCTTTTTAAGGTGGAAATCGCCGCACTCAAGGCAGAAGAGGAAATTCAAGTACAAGAGGTTCTAAACCAAAACTTGGAGGTGGGCCTGTTAAATTTGAGGGTGAATTTGACTTTGAGAGTTCAAATGCCAAGTTTAATAAAGAGGAGATTGAGGAAGAGCTACAACAAAAACTTCATGAAAATCTCCGGATTACAGATGAGGTAAGCAAGTGTCGGTAGGGATTTGAGAGGAATATAGTTCTTACCTTATTGCTTATTTCAAAACATCACTGATATCTGTCATAAGGTGAGGTCAATATTTTACCAACTGTAAAGCAGCTATTGATGATACAAGCCCCCAAGAACAGTTCCAAAGAAACCTCCCAGTGCTTATACTTGACATTAACTCTTGCTGATGAAGCTCATCTGAAGTGCAGTGGCACTTGACTACCATCTTGAATCACAAAACAACTTTCATAGAGTCATTCATGGAGTACTTACCACAGATCATTTGGAGTGTGGGTCTTGTTATTCTTTCCGTGTAGCATTTGGTGACATGTATGGTTGCTCCAGAACCCCTATTCTTCTGGGGAATGGGGCCTTTAAGCTCCCTAAGTAAGAATATTGATGCATTGCCCCTAAAACATCCATATGTGACCCTCCATGCGAAAAGGGGGCTTAACGAAATTTTGAATAAACGATATAAACGCAGCGTTTAAAACAAAAATAAACGGGTTTCAAACAGTTTAAAACCCGTTTAAAACATTTTGAAAGGCCTTGGGTTTCAAACGGGGCAAACGCGTTTATGGCGTTTGAAATGCTGGATTAACATGTGTATAATTACTGAATTTGAGGTCCACACAGGTTCTCGTTTTATGATTCAGTCAATGTGTTTGCGGAATGCGGTTGATGCAATGCAATAAATTAAACTTTATTTCAACTCGAATTTAATATAGCAAATACATGCAAATATCTCCGTAATATCAAACAGGTACTAGAACTACTTTGATGAATCTAAGTGCATCTGTTTTACTTGGTGTTGTTCTATTTTACACAGTAAACGTCGTTAAAAGTCTCGGTAGTGTTTTTTAAAACGTACAGCGTGAAACCTTTGTATTCGCAAAATTGTTACCTTCTTAACATGGCGGCGCTCTTTTGTCGGAAGGGTGCTTTCAACAAAGACACGTGCGAGAAACTATGAAAGGCCGCCACGGCCACCAAAACCGAACAGCAAAACCAAAAGCCACGAATATCACTAGCTTCACATTTTGCATGATCGAAGAGTACAGTGTTCCATTATTATTACTTACACGAGCAATTCTCTTTGCAGATGAATAGATATGTTTCCCAAAGCCTCATAACCAAACACGGATCGTTCCTGGCTTCCCCGCGAGCTTGTTCTTGCCTTTGCTATCGGTTGATATTTTTACACATTTAAAAAGATAACGCCTTTGAAAATGAATCTCCACCAAGTTTTGTCATGAATTTTTGCGCTGCTGTTGCGACTTTGTGTCTTTAGTCACGCGTACCCTGGTTTATAAGTTAGTTATGTAATTTGTGGTTTTACATTTTACGTCCATATATGGGCATGAAGAATTGCAAATATGGAAAAGCGGGCAACAAACATCATCGTAAACAACTGTTCGATGCCTCTCCAACCATCTTCTGTCAACCAGCGAATGGAGACGTTATCGTTTACAGACATTGATGTAGTTCGCGCAACAACAAGAAACTAGAGGTCCAACTTTGTTTTTTGAGAGAACTGATAACTCGGGTGAGGGAGACTGGGAAAGTAGACTGGGTCAGAGAGGTGTTGTTTTACAATGGTGACCATTGTTTTTAGTTTGGGTAGTTCGATAAAAATCGCACAGAGCAGATTGCCAAGTTTGATTGACACCAAACTAAAAACGAAAAAACGAAAACACAATGAAAGAATAAAGTTAACAATTGCGACTCACACGCCAACATGGATCATTTTACGGTTGGACTCAACCTTCACAGAAACATAATTTCTTGAGCTCTTTTGGAACAAAAAGGTGAGATAAGTATATGATATAAGGTCACAAATGTTTTTCAGGTTGAATTGTCAGATGTTGTTTTAAGTCTGCATCAACACATAGAAGTAATCTCATGACTAATGTGGGAAACGTGTTTCTTACGGTTCTTACACTGTTTGCGCTATGTACAGCTGATGTATCCCGATTTCACATCAAACAACAGGAATATTTTTTGCTTTATTGCAGAGTTGTATTATTAAGTTGATTTGTTTTATTTTGATTTTGATTTTGGTCTCAACTTCACTGTTTCACGATTTTAAAGCTACGATTTTTGTTTTCAAAAACCATAATCGGATAACCATTCCTGACTTTTGTGGAATAATTATGTTTGTAACTGAAATAATTTTAACTGTTGACAGATCTACAAAAGGTCTGGCGTTTGAAACACATGCAAACGCGTTTCGTTGCATTTTAAACGCGTTTCAAACATAAACGCCTTTGAAACGCTTTGAGTTAAGCCCCCTTTTTGCATGGAGGGTCACATATGCATTGGGCTTTAATTCTACTAATAAAACGCTGCCAAGTAAATTATTTGGTTTCTTGGATGGTTATGAGAAAATGCATGCCGTGTACGTAAGTTCTGTTGGTCTTTTCCTACTTGTAATTTTAATAGAAATGACATTTCTAACAGAAGCGAAAATTTTTTTCAGGTTGAAAATAAAGGTAACAGCTCATCAAATAATAGTGAGGACCTCCAAGACAAACCTCAAACACCAACCTCTTATTATGACAGCTCCAAGTCCTTTTTTGATAGTATCTCTTGTGAGGCAAATGATAGAGACAGAAATAGAAGGTGATAATAAAATGTGACATATTTTTAAGAGCCATTTAGATAAAAGGTTAATGGAGTGCTTCAATCCAGATGAAAACTGTGCTTAAATCAAATACTACTGTTGTTCCATTTTTTCTTGGTAAGTTGCACTGGTTTCTGACCTGTCTGTTTGGTAAAATGGAAATCACCCAGTCTCTTAAACTTTATAAGTTGCAAGCTTCACTGGGGCAGGTAATGTGAACAACCAATTTTTTGTCTTGCCTTTATTTAGGGCACATCCATCATGGCAACAAGAGCGCAAGGTGAATATGGAAACATTTGGAGCAGCAGGTGGTATGCGACGAGGGGGACGTGGTAGAGGCAGAGGTCGTGGAGGATACAGAGGTGGCCGTGGTGGATACAGATATCAAGGACGTGACAACAGCAGTCGAGGTGGACGTGGAGGATATAGAGGGGGTAGTAGAGGTGGTCGCACAAGAGCATGGGTTGATTACCCCATCAATGGTGATGAGAAATTACTACCAAAGAATCTTGCTAATGGACCCTCCATGGTATGATGTGTTGAAATGATAACTGGTAGAGATTTAAAGTGTTAAGTTTGGGCAGTTACTAAGGGCAGTGGGCTGTGAGCTGGACCCTTGGCTGATTTTGTAGACAACAAAATAAAAATGGAACCAAAAGAACCTGCCAGCTTTTCAGTTCTCTCCCAACTATTATCTACTGTATTCAGAGGTGTATAGACTGTATGCACCTGTTTCATATTTGATGACATGAACGGTTGATAATCATATACCTGACTTTTTTAATGTACTCGGCTATAAACCATCTACCTTCACACATTGTCAGGATTAAAAGCCATAGCTTGCACAAGAGAGCAAAAACTATTAACTTTTCTGGTAGTAGCAAGGCTCGGAAAATATCCTGTGCAGTAGTCTGGGACAAGCAGACTTTCTTGGTGGGCTAGTAACTTTTAAAGCTTACTCGTAATCCAGACGAAATCATTGACAAGCAAGAAGTGGCCAGCCCTGGGCAAGCAAAATATGATGGGTACTTGCCCAAAGAACAAGTTGGAATTCAAGTTTTTTTCAAGCCCTGAGTGGAAGTGAAAATAATGATGCCAATGTTATCCAAATGGCCCATTATGTGAGGGTACAACTAATAGTCCTTTGAATAGGAAAACTGGCAAGACTGTGCTCTAAGAGAAATTAAAGGGAGCCCAGTACTTTGAACCTGTGAAATCCACCTGGTGCCCAGGATATGATTTGTGTGAAAAAAAACTAAGATTTTCTAGTCACCTGAGAACAAAAGTTAGGCACCGGGGGCCACCAGGCTCTGCTAGAGCACAGCATTGACTGATGTTGGATAGGTGGTTGCTTTTGAGAGGTGACTGCCTATGATGAGTTTTTAAACACAAAGGTTTGACTGTATTGCATGTATTATTGTTACCTTTTGTGGATTTGGATGTACATGAAGCTGTTTGGTAGTTTCTTTTGTCTCTTTTTTTTTTGGCGGGGGCAGGGGCCGAGGGTTTGGGGGGTGTTAATTTGATCATGTTAAAGTTGAAAAGCTGTAGACTGAGTTTGCATTTTGTTTCCTTGAAGGTTGGAGATGCAGAAGCAGCAGCCAAGGCATAGTGTGACCAAAGTCACTCCTAATAACATGCTAGTTTTTTTTGTGGGTTTATAATATTATTTAGAATTAGAGAATGTGAAAAAGAATTTGTGGTCTGACCACTCACATTATTGTTTCTTCTTTCTATTGCTTGTGATCAATTTTGTAAAGAAAAATGAGGCTGCTTACATGACGATGCTGCTGTACATGTCCCAATAAAATTTTGGTTTAGTTCTTTCTCATGCGAAAGAAAATCTCATCACCCATTCATTAGCTCTCTAGTGTACAAAATAATAATTATGGGGTAAAGAGGCTACAGAATTATTTACTGGTTTGTTTGGATAATATTTGACTTTGTCCCCAGACAACTGTCTAAGCTGTCATTGCTTTACAATTTTCTTCATCCCTGGAACTGTACCAGTCTGTTCTCATCTCCATCACCATTAGTACATCTCTGGTTTGAGTTTTGTACGTAATATTTCCAGTCAAAGAGAAATGGAAACTGGTGGCTTGTCACGTTATTAAAGTTGTTAAAACGAACAGTACTGTTATTTGTCTGAAATTTTTGGTTTTGGCAGTCCCTCTACCTTCTTGAATTTTAATACTCCTTATGGTGGGTAAAAATCTTGCTCCTGTTAAAATCACTTGTGAGTCAGTAAAGTCAAAGATTGGGAAGGCTAAATGCATAAAATTAATATCCCCCACAGACAAATTATTTTCACTCTCGCCAGATCACACTTTGTGGTGGACGTGTGGTTAATAACCTATACTTTTGGATCAAACCTTGCCATTGTAGTTTTTTTTCGTCAAGAAACTTCGCTTAACTTTTTTCCCATTACCCACATGCGAAATGGGTACTTGTGGCATACTTCTTGGTGGGGGAGCAGGAAGGGGGCTGGTGGGGTAACCCTTCAATTGGCTAGCATCCCATCCAGGGGGGAGTAGAATTCTCTTAGCTGCTTTGTGTTATGGAAAGAGCATGAGTGCCAGCCTATCGGCTATATGGCCATGTACATTTTTACCTTGGCTATGGTAACTCGTCCTTTCCAGATCACTTTCACCACATGAAATGCAAGGTAGTAGCCCCTATGGAAAACTAGAGGACAGTAAACAGTTTTCTTTGGGTTTTCAAACTCCTGTTCATGTCAATTTCTCAACCTAACTTAGTTATGGAACTTTTCCCAGTTGCTCAAAAGCTCAATGATGCTATCCGCCAGATAAATCACTATCCAGAGGAAAAGCATTCAGGGAAACCAATTACGTCATCCAGTGGATAGAGATTTATCTGGTGGATAGCGGTATCCACCTATTGAAGAATCTGAACCTGATGCATGGAGCAGCACATTCTACATACATCGTGTTTTCACCAAAGAGGTTTTAGTTACTTTTGCAAAAGGCTCGAGTTAATAGAGTCATGTTTACGCAAACATGACTTTTTTACCCTGTGACCCAGTTCCCTAATAGTTATCGTTTACTGTTCATTGTAACTACACTGAAATCAGTAGTTTCACTCCAGTTCCATTCATAAGAATTGTTTTGAGCTGTTTTTATCAGCTCATTCGCAATTTTAAGAATTTAACAACTTGAATCTGACGTTTGGCGTTTACTGTTGATGTGATTCTAAATCTTCTCTAATGTTTGAACCCAGGGAAGATGGAGATTGGGTCATATAAGCTCCCCCACTTTCAGGGCTGTCAATCCCCTACGTCTTTAAATATTGAGAATTGATAGGAAAGGGATGATAAATGACGTCATATGTAACGTCACGTGATATCGTTTGTGCAAAAAATACCCGTTGACTCCCTTTGTCTCCAAATTTGCAATAACACAAAATGCACAAAAACCAATCAGATTAACCATGGCATACCGGAGTTGGCATGAAGAAATGTTCAATGTTAACATTAAAATAGCTCAAACAACTCAAAATAGTTGAAATTTTGTCAGAAAGTCAAGTCTACTGAAGGAATGGCTTACTTCAATGATAATCCAGGAGATTTCATTCTCTAATATTATTTGGAGAGTGGGAGGTAATGGTCCAAAATCTGGAGTCTCCCGGATTATCCTGCATGAGAGTTGACAGCACTGGCTATGTTCGTGCAAACTAAGTAACATTGTTTAGAAGGTAGGGGAGGATTGAAGTGACCCTCCATGTGCACTTTAATTAACAAATAAATGGGATCATGCTTTAGCTGTACATTATTGAGATATGAAGCATGCACAGCCAGGAAATTTGGATAGCGAGGAAGAGGTGTGAGCAACTAAAGCCTTTGAATGCTCTCCAATTTGTTCATCTCAATATACACACAACCAAAGCATGAACCATTCTATAAAATTATCAAAGGGGTATTTAGTTAGCTCAAGAGCTTGGCATTATTGAATTTGATTAGGTAAATATTCTAACTTTTGAGAAAACTGTTGTGCCATACGCAGAACCTTTGTGCTCCATACAATTATTTATAAGAAAGAAGCCCTTCTCTTCATAATGCATAAACTTCTCTACATATTATCACGGACTCCAGAGGTCTGAAACAGTTTAATAACAACTAAGCAAGATTTTAGTTATTCTTACTCCCAATTTACAAGAAGTGAATAAATAATGTTGATGAAATAGAGGCAATTACACCTTCTGTAAACAAGTGAATAATTATTTTAAACTTAACTAAACGATGATTCTTACTTGGATAATTATATGATTTTTTTGCACTTAAGGTCCTTAAGTCATACATTTTTACAGGTTACTGCATAGTGATGTCCGATTAAATAAGGCATACTATTAGCTTATCCTTGCTTAGTCTATCTTAGCTTGTATAAAACAAATTAATGTTAACAGTTTTCATATCTTAATAGGTAAAGTAGCCGTTGACCAAATCTATTTGTGGTATACTTTTATCCTTGGTTTAAATTCATTTTGCATTGTTATGGGTATGGTGACTGTTAATGAGTTTAAAGCAAGGAAAAGTAAAATTAATTTTAAATCAGGGATAAAATTGAACCACAACTTTATCATACAATTCGCTACATCTTTAGTCTTTCTACATCTTAAAGGCCCATGTTCAGCCAAGTGGCTTTGCATGCCCTGTACTCCAGAAAAATTGATTTGATTGCATAGTCTAAAATTGTCTTCAGTGTGTGGAGAGTCACACTTTGGCCAAGCATGAAAAAAGCAAACACTTTGCCCAATAAAAACACTCAATTTGACAAAAGAAGCAATTCAAAATAAATACACAAGTGCGCAAAGCTGCTTGGGTGAACATGGGCCTTTAAATCCTGACACATCAACAACCCCTAACCAGCAGATCACAAAATGATAACTTAAAAACATTTGTTACTGTCTTTTTAACTTTTTTATTGCTCTCATCTAGGAAATACTGAATAAACCCATAATGTACATGAATATATTTCTGTTTTACCCATGATAAAAGTGCAGCCACTCATGATGTTAGCCTTAAAACTGTCGCGCAACAATGTCATGGACAATAAAGGCACACAGTCTTATCAAAATACTATGTAACAAAATTGTGTTACATTTAAAAATGAGTGTTGTAAAATAACATCCCTATCTGTGCCCATGACACCACATTAAATATAACAACTAATGTCAAATGGCACAATTGGTAATCTTTCTATAAAGACAGTTAAAATTCTGCTGCAACTACTCTTGTATCACATAATGTGACCACCTCTTGCGTCACAACATTTTTGTGTTGTGCATTACTTGTATGTAGCATGCAAAAAAACAATCTGAACATTTGGCCATGCCATCAATGGTTTCCACACAAAGTGATGACTGAGAGATGAGTGAAGAAACAAATTATTTTACTCCATACTGATGGGTAATGAATCAAAAGCAATCCCCAGATCAGGTACCTTGTGACACATCATCAGTACGGACTTTCTACACTTATTTTTAAGACATCATTTCCCAGGGAAACTGTCTGCTGACATCACAAAATATGTTGGCTGTTTTCTCAACCTTTGCATTACTTAATACAGTCATCCAACACCATGTTGAATGACACAATTCATGTCATGTGTTCTTGTCACAACATTGAACTCCCCTTCCAACTTGCATGATGCAATAACACTACACAAGATCTGAAGAATAATTTTGTAGGTTATGCATCTTGTGTCACAATCTTCAAAGCTTTGTATCGCATCATACAAGAGGTGGTTGTTGCATTGGTGACTGTCCTACAGGTGCTTGTCCCATAGGTGACGGTTGACCCATGACTGATTGTCCCTGCATGGGCGATGGCTGTTGCTGTGTAGGGTACGGCATGTGTGACAAGCCTTGCTGTTGGGGAGGAGGTCTGTAGGGATTGTATCTTTGTGTTTGCTGTGGTTGTTGAGGGTAACCTGGCATCATGTTGCCTGATGGCATTCCCACTGTTGTTGGAGGGCCATATCCAGGGTGACTGTGTGATAGAGACTGCTGCTGCTGTTGAGGCATCTAGGACACAAGATCAAGTAAATTAAACTTTTTTGAACATTTGAGTGGTGTATGTTTTTTTTCTGACATAAAGAAATTTTACAGTTATCTTGTATGGCTTAATTTCATCTGGAATACTAATCTCCCATTTTGTTGAACTATTTACTAGACAGTCATGTACATGTATTTTCACATTTATATTTTTTATTATTATAATATTATTATAACAACTGTCACCTACTGTATAATGTTTTCCACCAAAAACATTATTACTGACAGTCATACAAACTGTGAGAACTACAATATCACAAAGCAAACAATATGGCTGCTAGTTGAGGATTTTCAATACATGCTGGCCTAAAAAACCTGTAGGTCTTCATAAAATGTTCCTTCTAAGTTTAGTATCACACAGCAACCTGTAGGCCTCAGCTTCGAGCAATGGAAAGGAGGCAGGAACCCATGAAATCATCCTCTCCTTGGAATGTCCAGGAGCAAAACCTGATTAGAGTGTAAATATGATAGCAGATTAAAAGAAATATACAACTTAACAGACCTGTTGGGGTGCGCCTTGTCTATATGAGAGCTGCCGCTGCTGCATCATATACTGTTGTGATTGCTGCTGGTTCTGGGACAACATATGTTGACCCATGGGTGGGGCATGGGATTGAATTGACACCTGAGGAGGTAAATTACCCAAAGATGCCGACATTTGGGGTGGGGCAATAGGTCGGCCTGGCTGGGTCTGAGAAGGGTTAGGATAGCCCATGTGACTCTGCACTGTCATAGGTGGATGTTGCAACTGCGGGGGAGATGAAGTGGACTGTCCCATCCCACTGACAGAGCTGGCGCCATAACCTGCCGGGGTGGGACCAGTCATTCCTCCAAGCTGTGACGGCATGTTAGACTTCATAGGATCGTTCATGCCTGATGGCATTCCACTGTTCATTACCGGTGCATTTGACATCATGTCTGTAGATGAGCTGGAGTTGGGTGTCATGTCTGGTACACCTGGTTGTAACATACCAGAGCCTGTAGGCGGGGTCACGGAAACTGGAGGTGTCTTCATTGTGGAACTTCCTTGTGTACCTGGAGCCTGTTATAATAATAAGTTTTTATTTAAGATGTCAACACTTTCCATTTAGGATTACAGAGGTAAACAAAATTCATTGCAACACTGTTCTACAGCCATTTAAAAATTAACAATACATCTACTAATACATCTACGTCTTAAATTATCCCCTGACAGGAAACAAAGTAGGTGATCAAGTCCTACTTACCCTCCCCCCCCCCCCCCGCCCCCTTAATAAGCACATTATCTGTAACTGCACTAGTAATGAGTACATACAGGAATGGTGTTCTGCATGCTTTGAGTGGAGTCAGCTAACGTAGCAAGGTACACTAGATTGCGGTGCAAGAGTTGCTGGTATCTGAGGACAAAAAATAGATCCACAATGATTAGTGAAGCTATAAAATAACATCACAGTGGAGTGAAACCTGGTTACATCAAGGGGACATGCCATACTGTCCTTATTATCCAGGTGTCAGTATTAAGTGGGCTCACAGAAAAAAATAATGTCACAAATGCGCGTTTTAATATCGATATAAAGACTAAAGCAGACAGAAAACCTTGCTAAATTACTTATCTGTGACTGTATCAAGTTCATTCTAACGATACCTCATGATTGTTTTGTCATAGTCTCAGTCATTTATCATAGTCTTGGTCTAAAATTACCTCTAGTTTTAAGTACTGTTTATGAATCATGTCAGTGGAATCTGTGAATTTGTGCTGATGCTTTTAGTTTGTGACTCAGCCAGGTAGACTGAATATTAGACATCCTTTTTCAAAAAGTAATTTGCTATTATATTTTCTGTTAGGTTCTCACTTGATAGATATTCAGTCATAAACTGCAGTGTGCAGCTAAACATTGTCCATAAAGCAGGGTTGACAATAATTAGAAAGTTTGTGACCCAGGACACACGCAATTGTTCACTGTCCATTTTAGCCGATGTCCATATTAAGCAGGTCAATTTTAGAGAAAATGAATGAGCTTTTCGTTGGACACATGAAACTGTTTATTATATAAGGTTGTCCCCAAGGCTATTGCACAGACATCCATAGTGTGGGTACTGACGGTTCATCATCCACCGGTTTTTGTCGTGACACCTTGGTCAGCCACAACTAATCTGTTTGGGCAGCATTTTATTTTTCTTTGGATGAGTGGATTTTGTGCGCGGACAACCAAAATCTGCAAAGTACTTGTCCGATGGACAAATGAAGTGAAAAAAAAAGTTTTTGCCCCGTTTATTACAATTTTCTGCCATACTTACTGTGTGCATTCATATGCCTTCCCTTTGTTTTGGTAATCTACAATAGCCTGGAGGTAAAACCAAAATTAAGGTCAACACATTTCGACCCATAGTTTATCTTGAGAGATCAAGACATTTTAGTCAACTAAGAAGTTGAACATTTTAATGTTTTTTTCCTGTATAGTTCTCTATTCTGTTATTGGTTTGCATTTATTGTCAGCTGATTTTGGATCAATAAAGAATAGCATTTCAAATAATTATGTTTCCCCTGTCCTTGAGACTGGTTATTTCCCTTGAAAGACTGATTAACATGTTAGACTATCAGAGGCGACAGTCGGTGATAAATAATTACTTTCGTTTTAGTTTTAAGATACTCAACAAAAACAAAAAGGAAGTAAAAAACAAAACAACAACTACCAAGTAAAAACAAGACGACATATAAACTCACGGTAGTTTGTATGATGCTGACTTAAAACCTTCTAACAAATTTCAAATTGAATTGAAATCTATAGGTTAGTTTAACTTAACGTTATACCTGAATAAGCTGTGAATTCTCATCTAGTAGCTGAAAAATTAAAAAAACGTTTTTAGATAAACCAGCCATATGTAAAAACAATATAAATGTTCCAAACAATGCACAAACTCTTTACTTTTATGATAAGATTGAATTGAACGGATCATATCATCTTGTTGTTTGTCAATGAGCAATGCGTGCTTCTAGTTCACTATTTATAAGCTTACTGTTTAAAATATTAAAGGTAACATGACTTCGTACCGACTGAACTGTCTGTTGAGTTGGCTCTGTTCGCTGTCGTCCAGATACAAATGTCATCGACATTATGCACGCGAGTTTGTTTTCCTTTCTTCAGTGCAGAATGTCTCTGAAGTATGCCAAATGGATCTCGATCCTTCGTGTAAGTTACACCATAATGCCCCAAAGGATGATGCGTCTTCATATAACTTAAAATGAAAAATCCTCTCGTGCGATTGGGATTTAACCTTGTCAAAATATCTAGCGCACGGCACAAATTTCTGCCGACGAACAAGGGACTGAAAGCTACAGTAGGTTAGAAAATTCATCAAGGAATTTTTAACGTCCCATCCATCACAAGCGTATTACGCGTAGGGTTATGCTCACCGTGTTTTTAATTTACAAAGTAAAAATTTGCATAAGCATGTGATGAACACGTCATATCAGCCAATCAGATTTTTTTTTCCTAGTTTTTTTTTCCCCGAGTCGCACGGATCCTTGATGCTGAACAAAAGGATCGCAGTCGCGAGAAGGTGAAAACTCATTAAAAAATGGAATCAATTTAGGTTTCTGGCAAACTGCCCACCCACCCCTCTCCTAAGCCAACATTTTGCCCTAAGTGAGAAATAAGCGTTACGGGAGGGGTAAGTAGGCAACTAGGAAAAAACAGGGTGAAAACAACTCGCACAGTGACCCCATCTTTTTATTCCAGTTTTTGAATGTCCTGTGCATGGCTGACAATTGTGCCAAGATTGAAAAAAATCAGGATAGTACACATCCTTCTCAACCCACAGAAAAGGTACATAAGTGATTTAAGGAAAGATTGCATTGGCTTTGGATTCGTCAAGAGAGTTTAATGTCAGATTGAGCGACAATCAGAGGAGCAAAGGATTTGTTCAGTAGAGCTCGCTGGCGTCAAGGAGCTAAACAAACACTGAACAAAACCTTCGTAATGAAAAAAAAACTACGTTTTACTCTTGAGGACAATTTTGACACTAAGAATGAACATACACGTAGAAGTATATATTTGTTTCACAAAGTACTTACTAATATAGCTACATTAAAACCGCCACATATGCATCGTAAGATTGAAAAGTGGAACCTTTTCCCGTTTAGTTCCCGCCTTTTGATGTGCAAAATTCTACGGAATAGGACTTTCTAGTTCTCTCAGTTTAGTCATGCAAAAATATGTGACCGCACGTGCAAACTCTCGATATACATGTATCAAAAATAAAGAAGTGAACCCGAAGAAGTAAAACAAAAAACATCGATCGCATTGTTTCTTTTTGCTAAGTTTTATTTTGCGCTCAGGATCAAAAGAGGAAGTAAGAGACACAATAGTAAAGAAGTTGACCTGAATTTCTTGTTGCAACAAGAGGTTACAAATGCGTCTTTTTCGGTACCACTTATTCGCTCTCATCTCATAGTTAGTCAAAGGAAACAAAGCTTACAGAAGTTCAAAGGACTTGAAAGTTAACAAGAGTTTTTATCCCCGCCATTAGCTTCCCATTCTCTCCAAGATTCAAATTGCTTAGTAAATAATTTGAATCGGCAAGAATCCCACATTACAACACTACTTGCATGACTTCAATGAGTCTCAAACACTCCTGAAGTGTTGAATTTGGTTAACTCCTGTTGCTGCCTAGTAACTCAAGCCTAAGGCTGTCAATGAAAAATACAAAAAACTGTCCCAGTTATTGTTTTGTTTATTATTTAGCTGATCCTGAAGCCTTTTCTTTCTTTTTCTTTTCTGCTTCTGCTTCTTTTTCTTTTTCGATGACTTCCACAAACTTGTCCACTTCTTCCGGCTGTAAAATCTGCAAGAGAGAAAAACTGAAAAGTCTTGAATCCAGAACTTTCACTGTACCATAGAAGGTTTCACTGAAGAGATGGAATGAAAGAAGTAAACTTTCACTACACTTATTTGCAACGAAATTCGGTCTTAACTGAATTGATATCAGTTAATAAAATTAAGAAAGAAAAGACTCAAAAAGGACATTTCGAGCGGTTAGGCGTACATGTAGTCTGTCAGGGAAATATGCTAAACAGACTAGCGGTTAGCGCTTGTGCTGTCATTTCCCCGCCGACCCACCTCTCTGGAAACTAACCTATGATTATACTGAGGATAATGTCGACTATGCTCAGCTATTGTTGATGCAATTATGCTAACTAATTAGTTTTTACGGACAAAGATGGGTTGCAATGAATCCCCACTATCCCCACCCACACGTTCTTAGGGCTTCGTCAGAGAGGACGCATGATGACGACACCCTTAGAACTTCTGAGTGTGAGGCTAAAACCCAGCGACGGGCCATGAAACCTTGGTCTTGTTCACGGTAAGCGTCGCATGTGTTGGCAAGTGTAATTACAGTCGACCTTGCATGTGCGACCGCCTCTGGTAAGCGACCACCTCCCATAAAAGCGAGTAACGATCCAAAATACCAAAATTTTCCCAGTTAAATTACTACAGTTTGAATCGCTCGTAAAAACGACCACCTCTCGAAAGGGATCGCGGAACAACTCGCGATCTCCTTAAGGCTTTCCGGGTGACGGTTTAAACAGCAAATTGTTGCTTGAAATATCTGACTTTCTTTCCCATTGGTTTTCTGAACCTTTTGTAAGCGATTACTTGATGCATTGTTCCCTCTATGTACTACACACTACTCAGAGTAAACGAAGAACTTTTAGTGACAACACAGAAATACACCTCTTTCAAGTAGCAGATATGTTCAGACCTCTTCACGTGGGAGAGAGATCTTCTGATGTTCGATTCTCATAAATCTGAACGCATTTTGATAACGGTATGTTATTCACTTTTTTTTTTTTTTTTTCATGTGCGTTGGGTTTTCTTTTAAACTAGTCGAGAAAATTAACCTAGATTTAAAGTTTTACTCATTGATTATGTAAAGACAAAACAACAAATTTTACGTTAACTTATACCATTCACTTTACTTCGTTGTACTGTTTTCATTTTGTTTGCACTGTAGTTCACAGAGGACATTACATGGCCGCCCGGAGATGCCAAAAATATTTTTCAACACGAGAAGAGAAGTTTCGTACTGAAAAAGGCCATGTAATGTTCTATTTATTATACAAACACCAATGAAATTCCCAACCATTTCACTTAAACATTTTTTGGCTGCAAAAAATTATGTAGCCCCAGCGACGGTGATCTTTTCACATGTGAAAATAACAAGTTATTTTCATGCGTGAAGATATCATGTTTTTGCGCGAAAGCTCACTTGGTATTTCATTGGTGCTTATATAATAAAAGGTTTAATCAATAGAGGATATTACATGGCCGCGCGGAGATACAAAATTTCTCTTCGAGTGTTGAAAAATACTTTAAGAGTGAGTACAGCAAACGAGTGAAATTTTTTTTCAACACGAGAAGAGAAATTTCGTATCTCCAAGCGACCATGTAATGTTCTATTTATTATATAAACAACAACATGGCGTACAAATGGACACAACATGTAACATCCAACAATGTTGCATCCATTTGCAAGGGGCTTTACTGATTACCTTAAGCGTTTCCCCTTTTCTCATGACTGCAAGTTCAATATTCTTTCCTCCCGATTGTACAACCTGGAAATAACACACACCTTTAGGCATTTCATTATGACACCGTCATATGTTTGAAAGATTAGTAAAAAAAAAAAGATTAACAGGTGAGGAATTGGCTGTTTGTTCAAGAATAAGAGTCTGCGAGACCAGTAACATGACCAGCCAGTGGAGCATTTGACCGGTCTAAATGCTATTCTGGCCGGACATTGTCCATTGACTGGCCGTTATTTTGAGCCCTGTAAAGTGACGCCTATTCAAGTAAATACGCTCAGAAGTGTAACAGCCTGGAAGGGTGGAAATGATTACACCTTCAAAGGTGTACAATCAGGAAACCTCCAACAAAAAATCCCCTGATCTTGTCAGTTATGCTTGTTAGATTCAGTTGTAAGCTACCAAAGACATCATAATCATAGATTCATACCTCAAGCAGAGCTTTAATGGCTAGTTTAATGGTCTCATCATCTGAGTCAGCTACTTCATCTGTGTAGTGTTTCTCTAAAAATTCACGAACAGTTTTTGCACTGCGGCCAATGGCATTTGCCTACCGAGTCAAAACATGAACAAAACTAAGATCACTAGGAGTACTAACAGAGAGCGGGAGGGGTGAGTGGGGGAGGTATGCTCATCCACTTAAAAGTAAGTTACCACAGCCACTTGATTGACATTTAACGGAGGTTACATTTACTAATCTTTTGAACAATTACTATTTTCGGAGAACTGACGAAAACTGGCCACTTAATAAGCCATCTATATCTATCTATCTAAATAGGTGGCCACTGAATCGAAATTTAAATGTATTATATATTTTACTCAATATTCTTTACTTTTTTTTAAAAAAATTTCAGAGATAAAGTTACTGCCGCAGATGCCTTGGCCCACCCCCAAATCTGCTAATGGACTCTACCATTAAGTGTCTTGTGAGAGTAAGTAGATGAGAAATATCAATGAAAGAAACAACAGCTGTAAATCTTCAAACTCTAACATATTTTTTACATATAAAGAATATGTTAGGTTTGGGAATCAGCCGAGATTTCATAATTGAGGATTAGAAATAATCAGATTGAGCCACCTGTCCAATTATATGAGGTTAAATATACTTATTTACCGTATTTTCTCGGTTATAAAGTGCAGCATTTTTTCAATGAATGTTTGTTAACTTAGTTAATGATGAGGGGCTAGCTGCTCAGTAGTTCAATGGCTTGGTGTTTTTCGAAGGCAAAATCATATAACTTTCATTTTCATAGAAACGATGTCACATGACCTCTTGTTGCAAATGGCCTATTGGCGTTCTTTGGCGAGCTGGTACTTATCCTATGCTCTGGCGTTTTTTGCCAGGGTTTGCATTACTGTACTAGGCCTGTCCCGGGCAATTTCCAGTACCCCCTGGGTCAGCAGTTTACTGTTGCAATTTATGCGTGCGTGTTTACATGTGCTTTTAGTTTTACAGTGTGTAGTGTTCAGGGATTCAGTGTTTTTTCTCCCCTCCCTTCTCATCCCTTATTACTATTAGTAGTAGTGTTATTGTCCTTATTTCTCCACTAAACTTTTGGTTCAGTGTGATGGGTGCTTGGGCTGGAGCTGGGTGTGGCAGGTGGGACTTGTGGTTTGGTTGCAGGTAGGGCAGGCTTTTGGGCTGCTCTTGCTACCTGGGTTAGGGGTGGGCAGTTTCAGCACCCAGTTTCCAAGGCACCCAGCCTCCATGTGCGACTCAGACGTTAAATAACAAGACTTAAAATTTGCATCTGTAAACAAAAAACTTTCTCACTGGTTTCATCGATATATTCAAGTTAAATAGACAGAGCTTTTCCCTATAAAAACTGCCAAACCAAATTCCATCGCCTTCTTCACGTTATCAGGAACAGCTTCATTGTTTATTTGTAAAATTTCTTTATTTGTTACAGCAACAAACCGAACAGCCATTTTGCTCAAAACCTACGCGAGTTTGGCGTTGCTCGGTTAGGAATGCTCAGAGGTGAATGGCACTTTGTACTGGAAATCCCGAGATTGAGGAGCCAATCAGAGCACTTGAAAAACACTATCCACCATTTTAATTTGTATATACTTGCAATATCTGGAATAACCAAGTTATCAGCCGAGCAAAAGGCCAAGGCTGATAACGCTTACCTCAACCTTGATTATTTCGGATGCACAAAAACGTGAATCTAGTAATAATTGTTTTATTGTTCATTGTTTTGAAGAAACTATGGATGAACACAGCATCACATGGAACACAGTTTGACATTGTTCTTGGAAGTCATGCATTGCATGCCCAACCTACAGATTACAGTGGAACCCCGTTACTAAGATCAGTAATGGGCCAAAAAAAAAATTGGCCGTATTAATGGGGGACCATATTACCAGGCCAGGCTCAAATTTCATGACTTGAGGGCCATAATGACAAATACACTGTACATCGCATTCACCGTACTGCTCTCATTAAGAAACAACCGGAATGTAGATATTGCGTATGAAGTAATTGAAAAAACTACTCAAAATTTTCCTCCAGTACTTGAAACTCTTTTAAATGTAGTCTAAAAACAGTACAAGAATAAGCTCAGATTACTAGGTCAATAAAATTGACATGTCACAGGCATTTTAATTTTCGAACAAGTGGCCATATTAACGGGGTGAAATTATAAAAGGTTCTTGTGTTGGGGATTTTAAAATGTGACCATTGGCAGTATTAACGTAAAATAATGAGGTGACTGTATTAACGAGGTGGCCGTAAGGCAGGGTTCCACTGTAGTCACTAATCAGCTACATGAAACAGCTAACTAACTAATCTGTAGGTTGTGCTAATTTCCAAAATTAACTGTAGGCTCTTAGTCAATGAGAGGAAAGGTAGTGAGTATAATGTATAATAATAATAATTAATGAAAACGGCACAGAGTACAAAGCTATCTTAAAATAGTCAAGGAGATAGTCACCTTCCAAGCATGATATGTTCCAGATGGATCCGTCTGGTAAAGGCGTGGAGTACCATCATAGTCAAATCCAACAATAAGTGTAGAAATACCAAATGGACGGCGACCATTGCTCTGGGTGTAGCGCTTTAAAAAAAAACATTTATTCAACTTGTTACATGTTAAAATAACAATTTGGGATCCCTGCTCACAAATACGTACGTTGTTTATCAACGATTAAATGCATGCATATTTTTGCATTGTTATTCAAATTTCAAATCATAAAACTGTTACGGCAGTGTCCTTCTAATAAATATTGCACTAAGATTTGCAGATTGTGGCACACACAAAGAGTTTCAAATTATTTTCATGTGACTGTAATTGGCCATTTACATGTAAGAACCAAATCACAAAGAACTCATGATTGCAGTCCTTTATCCCACAATCATTCATTGACCCTAATTTATGTGCAATCTAGTTTGTCTGGTGTTTGTCTAATGTGATTTGTTTATGTGATGTTCTACTCTCCAAAATCTGCTTTTGGCAACATACTTACAATAAAATAAAAATGTTGTAACCTCTAGTTCATACATGTATTCAGTACAACACAAAAGTAGAAAAAAGAATAGCAGTAGTAAGGCTGTGAAGGGGTATATTGAAGGGATATATAGGCCAACTATAACATTACACAACAGCTTTAAGAAAAAAAAGAAGAAAACAAAAACAAAATCCTTATTAAAAAATGGAATTTTCAAGTGACATCACTGGCTGGAAACCGAGTTTGCTAGAAGCACTTTGAAACTAAATGGTTAATGCCAATATGTTGTGTTTACTAAAAAAAGGTAATTATTGATTGTATTGTACTATTTATCATGTATTTATAGTTCCTTCTCCAAATCAACCTGAATTTTTTTTTCTTAAAAACAGTATGGGTTTAACATCAAAACCAGTACCAAAAAAATGAAGGGGGAAAAAAATGAAGTAGAAAAGAGAAAAAGAAGAAAAAATTTCCATGTCGTTCCCACACCGGGAATCGAACCCGGGCCACGGCGGTGAGAGCGCCGGATCCTAACCACTAGACCATATGGGATTGACATCTACGAATCTGGAAATTTTACTATATTAACAACTCTACCACGTGACTAGACCGCGAGTGTACTTAAAGTTTTGAAAAAACAGACCTTTCATTGGGTAGAAACCTAAACAAAACGTAAACTTATTTAATACCTGTTTTAAGGTTGCAATATATCTTGTAATGTACTCTAGAGTAACAGGATCTTCAACGGTAAGTTTGTGGCTTTGACATTCTACACGGGCTCTATTCACTAAAATTCTAGCGTCCGCTGTCAAACCTACAACACAAATTAACAAGGAACCAAAACAATTAACTGAGAATTTTTTAACTCACTTTTTCTTAAGAAATCCTAAATTTTATTACCTGCAAAGGCCATGACAACGTGGTCATCCAGAGTACAAATTTTTCTAACAGTGCGTGGTTCTTGGAGTTTAGCGACCGCTTTTCTCTCCACTCCAAGGACGACAATATTTTTGCCGCGGACTCCAACCTTTAAGACAAGGGTTTGTCAATGATTTTTCAATGAAATCTTTATAAAATGCAGACATCAAATGCGAGAGTCACTAAAAAAAGACTAAATGATTTCAAAAAATAAGCTTACCGCGGTTGAACCTTTCTTCACCGCCTCTTGGGCGTACTCTACTTGAAAAAGATGCCCATCAGGTGAAAATATGGTTATTGCTCTATCATACGAACCTCCTGACATGTCTGCTTGGTTTTTAAGATTCTTTTTTATGAGCGAAAGAAACAGAGCCGAGAAGAAATAAAAGTTGTGAACATAGAATGACTTTGCATGAGGCTTAGTAACCAAGCCATTAGTTGATATCCCGTGAGTCTTCGTGAGTCTTCGATGTACAGGCGCGAACTACAAATATGGCGGGTCCAGAAAAATACCTTTTCAAACCATTTTAAGTGGTTTTATGGCAATGTAACTGTCTATACCCTTTACTTTTTCATTGTTTGAGATAAAAGAAAACTTTCTTTCTCATATATAAACTATTTTAAGCGCCCAAACTAGAGATCTAAAGCATTTGTGTTTAATACAAAATGGACGTCAATGAAGCTCCGGCTACCCCTCGAGAATTTATCCGTGGAGTTTTGACAACAACAAGCGTTAGTAAAAGCACCAAAAGTCTGCGACCCAGAACAACCCCAAGAGCAGTTAGGGTGAGGGAAACTCCAGTTAATCCTCCGTCCCAGGCGGAGGTAGCAAGCCGTATGTTAACTCGGTCAAGATCTGCGAACAAAAGGAAAGCTCCTTTGGCTAGTTCTACAACACCTTCTGATTCCACGACACCGAGAACTCTGGTAAGATATGACTTTAATACGACAATGGATAAGATTTCCGCTCAGCCCCATACATTCATTATGCATATGTTGTGGTTCATTTTTATCCGTTGTTTAAATTTCATTTTCTTTTGTTTTTGGGTATGGTAATGTATGATAATGAGTTCGAAACATATGAAAATAAAATTTAAACCAACGATAAAATTGAACTACAACACATACATGTTTGGACTCTATTCATACAAACTATTTGTGGGAATTAAATAGTATGAGATTTCTGCGTAACACATGTATGAGGCTGTACAGAAATGTTACCTGATTAGTTAATTAATTAATTCATTACAATTTTATTTTAGATCTGGAATACCATCATATTCATGGAAATTTATTTTGTACATCTTTGAAACCCATCCATATACATGTCATCAGTAACTTATTGTTTTGAAACAGTATGCAATGGTTCTCATAATTTCAAGATTCTTTATGCAACAACCCTGCCCTCAAATTTTTTGCAACAAGAACAGTACTTACCAGACCACAGCATTGCGGCATTGCCACACTTTTCCAGGAAATGCTGCACTATAATTAGCCCAAGGGGTCTCAAGGGCATGAAGGGAAAAAACCTGTTGCAAAACGTACATAAGCATACGTACACATATGTACATTTCCTTATTTCTATTTATGTATTATCTAAGAAAGTGTGAGGTATTTACTCTAACTCAGACCTGCGATTAAAATGTTGAGTTAACTTTATCTAATGATAATATTGTGACCCACTTTTCTCCCTCATGACTCCTTTTTAGCTTCTCTTTGGGTCCTCTGGACCTCAGTGTAGAAAATCCGGGTAAGAATACTGTCAATACTGCAGTTTACCACTTGAATCATAGCAGCAGGATAATGGACCCTTCCACAGTTATTTTTCAAAGGTGTTGATAAGGATCATTTGGCAAAAATCTGTCAACACGGCTGAAAAAGGAGCACCTAAAAATGAGTAAACTTGCTAAGTTTGAAAAATGATAGATCTCAAGCTAGAGAAGATTATAGCTGAACAAAGTCACAAAATTTTACAGACATTTGCATGGTAGGGGCAAGTTGGTGCCCTAATTCCAGTCTTTATTCTCTTCAAAGATTTGGGCTGAAAAGTGGACTTTTAACAAGTTGACCTCACAAGTTTCTAAGTGAGCGGAGCAAGTTTTTAGGAGTTTCTAGATTAGTGGAGCAGTGTTTTAGAATGCAAAGCAGCTGAGTGGTATAACCATCCTGAGCCACATTAAATTGGATGCAGGACGTTTTGAAAGTCTAGCAGATAAGCTGAAGCAACCTCTTGCCATTTTTAAAAGCAAGCTGTATTCTTATTATTTTTTGACATCTCTTCTTGATCTGTCTAGATTTCAGGATTTCTGCAATTAGCACCAGTGGCTAAAAGTGCTGTGAAAGTAAAGAAACCAAAAACAGTTCCATCAGAAACAATTGAAGGAAAAAGAGGAACAACAAGAACAAGTTTTCAGGATGACAATACTCCAAGGAGCACCATTCAGAATGTGTTACGGGAAGGTACAGGAAGTTTGTTTCCTACGTGGATTACTAGGTCACTAGACTGCGCAGAAGAAATTAAACTCTGGTTAACTCCGACTGAGAAACAGCGCCAAAATCCTTGTTCTGGACTTCCAGCTGTGTACCCAGATTTGAGTATGCACCATGATTGGCCAGTTAAAAAAGGCCTTTGTTTTGTTTGTTGTGATTGCCAATCAGGTTGAAGGGAAATTCGAAACCCACTTCCGGTAATTTGTTGAGACCATTGGGGGTCCAGAACAAGGATCTCTGCGCTGCTTCACAGACGGTACTAATCAGAGTTTAGTTATCTGCACGCAGGTTACTAGGTCAGTTTTTCAGATTTTTTTTGCACTATTACAAGAGTTTTCTACAAAACTTACAGTACATTGCAAAAGCAAGAAAAAATAGAACAACAAATTACATAAATCATGAAAGGGGAAATGTGCAAAGTGACCAAAGGAGCTTTGGCTTTCAAGTCCATTTACATCATGTGTTTATTAATATATATGTTGATAAACATGATTCTTTACAACTAGAGTTTAGATGGCAGTTGTTGTCACAACTATTTTACATTTCTTGATCGCTCTAAATAGAAGCCCTTTGCAAAAAAAGATTTTAAGGACAAATCTATTTGGAATATAATTATACTCTTAAATGTACTTTTAAAAACGTAAAAACAGTTATTATTCCAACTATTTTACATTAATTGATCCCTCTAAATAGAAGCCCTTTACAAAAAAATTTTGAGGACAAATCTGTTTGGAATATATTATTCTTAAATGTACTTTTAAAAGCTTAAAAACATTTAAAATATGTGTCTGTTTTCAAGAGAATATTGTGATGCTTTATCTTATCTACAATCATGGACAAAAGTCCTTGGGACAGTACTGCAATATGCATATTTTCCCGTCATTTCTCGGCTCCCTCTTAAAACTGCATCATTTTTGAAATTTCCTTGCAGTTCTCCCTCCCCCCACCCTATACAAAGTTGAATCTCTGAAAAAATTTTGGATACACACGTCCAACATTGTTTGTGGGGTGAGGGGAGGGGTTGGACCTGTGTGACTTGAAAAACACCCCAGAAACGCAAAAGTGTCCCAAGACTTTTGTCCATGATTGTCTGAAAAAGAGGTGAGGAGAAAAAAGGCAGTTTTGAGGGTTTTTCAAGCCTGTAAGAGTGTTTTTTCGGGATTCTGATGAAAGATCGTAATTGAACAAACCTTTTCCCAGCTTCTGGGAGTTTTCTGAACGTGTTTTAAGGATTCGCTAGAAACGAATGATTTTCACCGGAAATGGCGCGTGCTTTATTTGAAAGGATAAGATAACTTTAAACAAGACTCACATCCGACAACGGTTCAGGGAGGCAACGAGTTACTAACATTATGGTGTACACAGTAAAAATTTCGGCAGGGCAAAGAGCTAGAGTCGTGCATATACGACAAAGCAGGAGGTCATTTACTGGTAATAACTTGCTCGGAGATGTCAACATTACAGTCGCCGCCAGTACTCAATATGAGTACGAATATCCAAAAATCCAGTAGGCTTGGTAGAGAAAATAACGTTTTCCAAAAGATAGAACGACCGTGAAAAAATATTAAGCTATGTGAATAGCCGTCCCTGTTATTTGTACAACACAAAATTACGAAAGGAGCTATAAATGCAATTGTGATGTAAGAAAAAAGCGGTTGTTTCATAATACGCCTGGTTCGTGGCAAAACAGCTTTTCGCTGACTTCTAGAGACTTTTACCGGATCGTTTGTGGTTTGAAAGTGTTGCTAATATTTCTATGTGTTTATTTGCTAACAAAAATGACGTTGTGTGATATTTGTCACGAACTAAGTAAACAACAAAGTGAGTTTACTTTGAACTGATTTGCATAGCTGGACAGTACTCACCAACAGTACTCACTCTAAAACCTTAATAATGTGTGCTTTTCCTATAGAATCTTAACATCTTAGGGATGGTGACAGAAACATAGTCTGTAAATACATCCTTTGATGCTTTTATTTACAGCAAAAATGCAATTTTTAGCTCTTTAGTCACAGTACTCACTTGGAAATGGAGAGAAAGAAGAACAAGATAATTTTTCCTTACTGAATCAAGTGAGTACTGTTGTATTCACTTTACGGGATGGCCTTTTTGACGCATATTATGTCAAATGCAATAGGCCATTTCCAAGTTCCAAAAAATCTCACTTTCAAAACGAGGCTAAGTGCGAAGCCATTGATATGAAAATGATTTTCAATATATTATTATTATGCAAATAAAACTCATTTTCACAACAAAGGTTTCGCACTTAGCCTCGTTTTGAAAGTGAGATTTTTTGGAACTCGGAAATGGTCTATTACTTTTTGGTTGAAATATATCTTAGCCGTGTTTCCTTAATGAATTTGTAGCGAATATTGATAATACACTGTGTTTTTGCGACCGAGTACTGTGCGTGATGCTCGAAACATCGTGCCTCACGAACTTCCGCTGCACTCGGCTCCAGTTTAGGGGAGTGGGCCCGATATGGCTAATCAGCGAATTGCCTTGTAAAAACTTGCTATGTTGAGAAAATAGTTTCAAAGGTCATTATTGTTGCATGTGATCACCTACTTGTCTCCAAAATGCCTAAAAAGCGTAGGAAAAACGAAGAAAACAGACTTTTTCCCCCAAAACCAGTATTCAGACAATCATGGACAAAAGTCCTTGGGACAGTACTGCAATATGCATATTTTCCCGTCATTTCTCGGCTCCCTCTTAAAACTGCATCATTTTTGAAATTTTCTTGCAGTTCTCCCTCCCCCCACCCTAAACAAAGTTGAATCTCTGAAAGAATTTTGGATACACACGTCCAACATTGTTTGTGGGGTGAGGGGAGGGGTTGGACCTGTGTGACTTGAAAAACACCCCAGAAACGCAAAAGTGTCCCAAGACTTTTGTCCATGATTGTAGATTACTGAACATTATTTAAATTGTTATTATATTATTATTATTGTTCATATCTCACACCACTAGTCGTATCAGTGGTCACATATTCCTAGGTCATCAAGCTATTTCCTGTAGCCTTAGGTGTCTAGGGTCCTTCTTAAGATCTTTGGTGCTGTTCCCAACAAGCTGGCTTCCTGGAGTGAGTTCAAGATCCCAAGTGTTCCTATCTTACTAACCACATCATCAAGTTTTGGTCACTGCCCCGCCCCAATTACAACAACAGATACACTTTTGCAGTTCCACATCTTTTGTATTTCCACTTTTGAGTCCCAGTAGTGGTTGATCTTCTCTCACTTGTTCTTTTTTTGCAATTCGGGTATGAAAAGGACGTGCCACATCGATGATTTGCCACACTCTGCTCGCCTTTTCCAGTATGACTATATGGAGTCTGTTATGATTTAAATGATGGTCTTTTTGAATTCTGAAATCCCACAGTAACTTCACTCGGTCATTTTCCATCACTTCCTCTGGAGAATAATCATACCAAGTTTTGTTGCACTGCTCATTATAATTTTGGCGGAGTTTCCAATGAACAGCTTTAGCAACCTGATCATGCCTCCAGTTCTTATATTGTTCTCATATCTTACTAGTATATAGTGTTATATTCTTATTATTGTTGCATTCTGTTGTTATATGGCTGACAGGTTCCTGAATCCTCCCTTTCACCATTAGATGACACATCAGTGAAACATCTTGCTTGTCAGTCATGTTCCTTATGTAAGTCTAAAGGGCCTGATCTTGTGCAGCAGTTAGAAGGCCTTCAGTCTCTTTCTTCAAAGTACCTCTTTTCAGCCAATCCCATGTCTGTGTAGTCTCCTTCGCAGCCGTTTTTAGGCTCGTCACGTCACGCAACCCTCCTCCTCTCCGTGACGAGCCTAAAAACGGCTGCGAAGGAGACTAATGTCTGCGGGTCTCTTACTTCTTCAGTGTACCTTACATACAGTGTACTGCCTGTGTACAGTGTCTTTTCTCTAAAACTGCTTCACCTTCTCAGACTTACAGTTTCCTTCTCTACTCCTTCATCCAAGACATTTTCATCCTTTAATTGTTGCCATAAGCAGTTTTTCTGGGCTGTTTACCACAAACTGATACAAACTACCAACCTCAATGTTCACGCAATCTTTAACACTGATTAAGCCGCTGCCTCCCTGTAATCTCTTGACTTAAAGTCCGTCTACATCTGCTTGAAAATGAAGTGTTCTATGAATCGTTAATAGCTCCTTGTTTTTCTGTCCGATGCCTTTTACTCTTACTTACTTCATCTGATGATACCTGTCCCATATCATTCTAATGAAACTGCTCTTGAATTAATTGTACTCAATATTTCCACTGTTCAACTTTGACTTAAGAATCTTTCTGATCCTCCTCAAATACTCTTTCGATATTGACTGTTTTATGTCATTATGCTTCACATCATCTGCCTCCAGTGTTCCCAGATACAAGTATTTATATCCATCACCTTCCTCAAGCCCTCTGATGACTTGGGCATGTGGTAAAACAATAACTCTGCATATGCATGTTTTTTCCCATTTCATAATTAGCACAGCACATTTGCTAATTCCAAATTCCATTCCAATGTCTTTGCTGAAAATATGGACAGTATTTACCAGGGTGTCTACTTGCTTCTTGTTCTTTCCATATAATTTTAAATCATCCATAACTAGGCCCTTCCTGTTTCCCAGACCATACCCAACCTTTATTATTATTATATAAGATATACTAGTGTAATAAACTGCGAGTGAATTTTCTGTCTCAACATCTGACTTTGCGAGGCAAAGAGGGTTTGTACTTGATGGAGAGAACCCACCTGAGAAGGTGGACTGTAGAAAGGAGAGTTATTTTCTGGAGTTCATGTAACTATGTTTATGTTGCCAGGGATTTTGTTGGTGTAGTTTCCATGTCCTTCTTGATGGTGCCAATGGCTCCCATAACCACCGGGACTGTTGTGCCCCCACATTCACTCAACCTCGATTTCCGTCTATGCTCCGTGGTTTTGACCGAGGTGTTGGTGTCGAGGGGTATAGTCATCTCAATGAGAAGGAAGGTTTTTTTTCCTTCTCATTCTTTAGGTAAGCACGATGTCTGGCCTTTTAGCGGCGATGGTCCTTTCAGTGTGGATGGGCATGTCCCACAGAATGGTGACACTGTCCTTCTCAGTGACAGTCTTGGATTCCTGCTTATTACATGTACCATCGTTTCTTTACCTCAATCCCAAACTCTTTGCAGATCTTTCAGTGCATGTGTGCAGCTGCCTTGTTGCGGTGGTGCATGTATTCAGTTTTAGCCAGTTCAGGGCAGCCAGAGACCAGGTGGTCAATGGTCTCCTTGAAACGACCACACAGTCTGCATTCTGGGTCCATGTCAGGCCTCTTGAGAATGTTGTGTTGGTATCAGTGTATTGGGAGGCTTTGATCTTGGGCTGCGATGATAAAGCCTTCGGTTTCTGCCTTGAGGCCAGCTGCTTTTAGCCAGCTGTGGGTCTTTCCTTGGTCCACGTCAGCCTGTTTCAGCAGCTGTGGGTATTGGCTTGGAGCATTTTTGATTCCCACTTGGACCTGAGCTGTTTGTGACCCTGATGTTTGGCCTTGGCCTTTGTTTTGCAGACATAGGTGGTGTTCACCTCCTCCTCTGCAGCTGGTATTGCAGCCACTCTCAGTTCCTGACTGAACCTCATTCAGTCTGCTGATTGAGTACAAGGATTTTGTTGTGGTCTTTGACAAAGTGGAGGAGAATGTCTTGCAACTCCTGGAGGTATTTATCAAGACTGATAGTGGTCATCTTGTAGGAAAGCTCCAGTTGTATGAGCCCTCTGCTTGTACCTCCTTCCATTCTGGGCAGGTACAGTCTGTTCACGTCAGATTTGAGGTGGTGCATCTTGTACATAGTCAGGAACTTCCTAGTGTTTGTATCAAGTTTGGCCAGCTCTTGTAATGTCCAGTTTATGATGTTTAAACTTTTAAGTTACCACTGTTACTACCAAGGTGTTGATGGCTTCCAGTTTGTTTGCGGAGTTCAGCTCAGACTTGAGTACCATCCGGACCCTGGGCTAGTGCTCTTTCCAGATCTTGTCTTTCATCTGAGATTGCTGGATTCTGTCTCCCTCGCTGACTCCCTAGTTCCTGGATGACAGTGTTGATGTTGAGCTCAATGTTAACTGGAGTCAGCTCTTGAAGGTGGCCTTGGTGCACTTGTCCAATCCAAACTCCATGCCTGTGTTGTCACTGAAAGATTTGATGGTGCTCAGCCAGCCCGTTAGTTCGTCATCATTTTCCGCATAGGTCTCCAGGTCATCCATGTAGAAGAGGTGGCTGATCTTTACATGGGGAGCTAAGAGGAGCAAGAGCAAGACAAAACACTAGAGGTGACAGAGAGTCTCCCTGATAGATGTCACTTAATTTGATTTCGATAGGTCTGGATGTCATCATGGCCTTATTGTGTTTTAGGTGCAGGATTGTCTTCCACTACTTCATGTTTTCCTGCATGAATTAGGTAATAGTGGGGCAGATCTTGTAGAATTCGAGGCTCTTGATGATCCAGGTGTGGGGCACACTATCGAAGGCCTTCTTGTAGTTGATCCAGGTTGTGGAGAGGTTACATACGGTGTTTTGATGTCACCTCCTCAAGGATGGCTTTGTTGATGAGGAGCTGGTCTTTGCAGCCATAGCTCCTGCAGCACCCATCCTTTTTGCACGTTGGGGAGCAGGTTGTTGCTTTGGAGGAACATGTAGGCCATTTCTGTAATAATGGAGGTCAGGACCTTGTACATAGTTGGTAGGCATGTGATAGACCTGCAGTTTTTAGGGTTCTCTGTGTCTTCAGGCTTGACTATCAGGAAAGTCACACCCTCGGTCAGCTACTCTGGGGACTCTTCTGGGTTTTTGAGGATTTTGTTGTAGGCATTGGCTAATTTGGGGTGTAAGCTGGTCAGTTGTTTGAGTCAGAAGTTAGCCTCTCCGTTGCACCCTCTGGCTTTCCAGTTGCTGTGGTCTTGTGGATAGCTTTGATGGTCTCCTCTGTGGTGACTTCTGACCATTTCTGAGTTGGGACATGCTGGTTTTCCTTGGCTTAGTCTTGGATCCAATGGGCATGATCGTTATTGGTCTTGTTGTTCTCCCATATTTTCCTCCAGAATGTCTTGACCTCTTCGAGTGAGAGAGGGTTCTGGATATTGATGGCTTTCTTTCCCAGCTCTCTGTAGAGCTTTTTGTCTTTGTCACTGAAGGTCTTGTTTTGCCGAAAAAGTTCCTACTCTTGGTGTATCACCTGAGTTTAGAGACTCTTTTGTTTTGGCTATGTCGTATTGGTTTTTTATGCCAAATGTCTTCTTGATTTGGTGAGCTTTGACATTTTTTACATTAGATCCCTTTTGTAGTTCTTCAATAATGGAGATGTTTGTTGTGACCTTTTTATTTCAAGTTCAATTTTGTCCCTCCATGTTTACTTTACCTTTTTAGGCGTTCGGTAGACCTTGCATGTCAGTGATGGCCCATGCTGTTGCATATAGTAGGTTGTTGATCTTGGTGATGTTGAGATCTTGCCCTTGTTTGATTTTGGTTAGAACTAGGTTTGCCCTTTTCAGGGTTTCTGCCACATATAAATTATAAGCTGTTAATTTTTACTTTTGAGACTGGTTTTCTGTTCTTCATGGCCATCTCTTTAGTAATTTCCCATTTTTGCCTACTGAGGTTTTCCAATGTTTTTTTTCATTTTCTTGTCCTCTGGGGTCTGTTGGGCTGCCCCATTTTCCTGCTCATTTTCATCCTCCAGTATAATTTCCGGGTTTAGTGGAGGTTGTGTTGGTTAATTCTTGTGGGGAATCCAGCTGAGCATGGACGTTGTTTGCCCACCTAACCCTGTCATGGATTTCTTGGAGCTTTGTTGGAGTGAGCTTTAGCTGTCTTTCTATATAATAACCAATGTTGGTTGGCCAAGTTTTTTAGCATTAATATCAGGTTTGGAATCTTTGGTTGTTATTGCACCAAATTTGAGCGGTGTTGTTTTTTCCTGGTAATACCTTTGCGGTGTAGTAAGCTTCCATGATTCCAGTATACTCTTCCCAAGTCCATTTTGTATTTTTCCCTTGTGGGTCTTGTCTCTGAACTGGTGTCAGATCGTTGAGAGCCACTGTGAGGAGTATCCTTGGCATGGAGTTCCTGACTAGTACTTGCTGGGGAGAGTTTGTTCCAGTAGTATACTTTTGATCGATGCCTTTGTTTAACTGTGTGATGACCGATGTGGCATGAAGATCTATTATTTCTTCTTGTCATGCCATGATAATAATAATAATTTTATTCAATACTCATAAAAAAGACCTATGTACAGTGATTCACTGAAAAAAAAGAATGAAAACAAAATTTGTACCTTAACATCATAAAGTCTCGATATGTCTTGAAATAATAATCCACAAAAATGTTTCTCTACTAATTATTATTACTATTACTATTAGCAATCACTACCAATATTTAACATCCTTTCACTATTTCCTCTTTAAAATCTGCCATGATTTCAACATGAACCAACAACGATAAGAATATTAAACAGTAGTAATAATTGAATATGCAATATTCAATATCTTGTCTCTAAATCAATTAAATCTGGCATCCTAAAAGTCCTCTTTCAGTGTCAAAGTCCATCTTGTTTAGGTTGAGATTAATTTTACTCTCCTCATTGAACGCAATCCCCTTAAGCATAGGAAGGATGTTCTCAGAATGGCAAATGAGATTCTGGTTCTTATCCAAGACATTGTAGTCAAGTAGTCCTCACCTTTCTTGGTTGACAGGAGTTCTGCTAGTCACTTGTGAGAGACTTGCCATTCAGGTGCCATGCCACCTGTAGTGGTGAACACCAGCAGCATGAACATGGCTTGTCCCACCTCCATAACTCGGCTTGCGTACATATGTTTCTTCTCGTTTTCATGCTGGCGATATATTTGCTTAGGGGTGAGGTCCTTGTAAGATTCTGCATTTGGGTGGCACACCCATACATCAAAGAATGTGGAACCTTGTCTAGACCAAAAACCCTGAGCATGCATGTCAAGCTGGACATCGGGGGCTGTATTAGCCCCACTAGCTAACGACTCACCAGTAATCTCCTGCAGAACAGGTTCAATTTCAACATCATGACAGACCAGATTAACCACTGCGCCTCAAGATCCCACAGCTCGTCATGATGTTGTATAATGAAGCCCCCCCATTTACAGATCATTGCATGATTGACGTTAAAGGGTTCTCTACAGACACATGCATTTGGTATGTCATGTCATGATACTTAGTTGTAACCCTGATGGAGGTAACTTCGGGGTTTCAAAAACTTGCCAGCGGTGTCACCCCAGACTCTGGTGGGAGGGGTTGTCCATGTCCCCATAGTAGGCTGAGGTCCAACCTGTCCTACTCCAGTGCCCTTTATTTTTATTATCATTATTACTATAGTTATTATTATTATTGTTATTATTATTATTACACTGAAAGACATTCTTCATTGTGTCCAGCCATAGCAGAAACTCCAGTAGTGCCAACTTTTTCACCATCCACTGAGACTGAAGATGAAATGACACCTCAGCAAACAAATGACAGCAAAAACCAGTCATCTCACGTGATAAGCACTGCACCTAATGAGGACCAAAATGACACAGTTGAAAAGTATGATGAGAGGACAACAACTGGCCAATCAGATTCACTTGAGGAAAGAGGAGATACCATGCCAAAGTAAGAGACAGTGGAATTTCTCCTTTGAGGCAAATTTCTCATGCAGCACATTAATGAATCAGAAGCTCTACCCATATCTGGATAGTGAAACATCATCAGTATGGGATTTCTGCAGTCATTGTTCAAACATCATTTTGCAGGGAAACCAGTGGCGTCATGAAATGTTGACTGTTTTCTCAGGCTAAAAAGGACCTGGGTTCAAAACCCAGGATCAGGGTGCAAAGAAAGTCAGGTTTACAACTTGCTATTCAGGCAAGTTGTAGATAACATATACTAGCCCAAGAGTCATTTTAACTAGCCCGAAAAATATTCTTTTCACGAGCAGGATTGAGAACAGTTTTTCTGTGATTTTTATTCCTCAAAAACTTCACTTGCCCATCCAATAAGTTAAGAACAGAATTCACTAGTCTGATAGCAAAATCTACTAGCCCGGGCTATTTTGGACACGACCTTCTTTGTATGCTGACGATTAACCTCCATTCTGTTCAGGGAACACCTTAGCACTCAAAACTTGACTGGAATCAAAGAGGAATTGATAAGTTTAAAGTTGGTGCTAAAACCTGGGCAGCTTAAGCCTGCTTTGAACAATGTAGCCTAGGTGCTTTAATGATTTATTGTTACCACTGATCACTTATTCGCTGTTATTCCACTGAAAGACAAAAAATATTACCATTAATTGTTGCTTAGGTAAATTTTTTATGTTATGTGATTTTTTCTATTTTAACTTTTTTTTCCTGAGATGCTTAACACAGAATCCATCAGGAAATTTTCTCGGGTTCTCATTAGAATTTTTCTTTTGTGTTATTACAGATAACTAATTACATCTATAGCCCTTGAAAAATGTAAAAAAGAATGTGATTTTTTAAAAATTATTTTGGTACAAGGTTTCTGTCCACTGAAAATTAAAATTACTCAATTTCCTATTGGATTCCTTCTTAAAATCATTTTCTCTGTATGTTTTATTAAAGTTTCAGTTCAAGTGTTAATGACATATCAGGGCTCGATAGTGTCTCATCAATTATGGTAACTGCAGATCAAGCTTTGCAAAGAGATACAGTGATTAGTGATGATACTGCGCAACACCAATCTGGGAAGTGGCAAGATCTGGTTACTCCTAAACTGCCTCTTAACATTCCAGCAGCAGGTGGAAAACAGTCGTCTGCATCAAAAAATGATGAAGTAAAAAGGTAACAAATCATTCTGATATCAAAATGTCTTTTGTGAAGATTATGTTACCAATAATTTTTAGTAATTTGTTACAGAATGAAGGGTTTCCCCAGTAAGAGAAACATAGGCACGTTAAAACGTGCATGAGCTATTTTGAATGCTTCAGTGTAACTTTAATGCGTCGGTGTAACCTTATCAAGAGCGATGAATCTACCTCTTTTATCCTAAATGTAGATTAGGTTTATGTGCGTATTGCGGTACATCAATGGAAACGCGAAACGCTCAGCTGAATCGATCCTCAAGCTATATATTCACTTTCTTCTGTCTTTCCCTGTTACATCTGGTGCAAGTTAAACAAATCGTTAAAGTGAAATAAATATCTACTCACCAAACGTTGATTAGAAGGAAAACTCTAAGGTTTCCTCGGAGTTTCTTAAGCCAAAATGTGACTCATCGAATACTGAATAGTTACGAAATACCAGGATTTTTATCATTGTGGTAGATGGTTGCATCATCATAATTCACGAGGTTTTCACGTGCGATTCTACTCAGTGAAACAGTCTTTAACTCCGACAACTCATTTCTTCATGTTTTGAAAGCTATTGTTTCTCAGAAGACAAGAGCCTATTTTAAGGATTTGGTTACAAAAGGAAACAGGTCTTCATACGTCCAAGTTACTATTTATCATTGTGAAAAGCCAATCTGCATGAGATGTACAGTCACACAGCTGGCACGTGAAAGTGTTGGACTTTGCCCCCTTTCGTCGTTCGTACGTGAGGGAATTCGAGTTATCACACAGTTAACTAGTAAACAGAATTATAAAAATAACTCATGCACACAAATTGCACGTGAAGATGTTGGTCTTTCGCCCTTTTACAATTCGTACGTAAAAAAAAGGCAAAATAATTGTTTCACTACAAAATTTTCTCAAACGATTTTAAGAAATCACCTCGGCTTCATTATAACATCTGCAATTAAATTATGTTTCATGCAACGTCAAGGTTGATAACCTAACATTTATTAACATTTGTGAAACAGTCTTTAACTCCGACAACTTATTTCGTCATGTTTTAAAAGCCATCGCTTCTTAAAAGAAAAGAGCCTTTTTTAAGGCATTGGTTACTAAACGAAACAGGTCTTCATACGTCCGAGTTACTATTATTATTGTGAAAAGCCAATCTGCATGAGATGTACAGTCACACAGCTGGCACGTGAAAGTATTGGACTTTGCCCCCTTTCGTCGTTCGTACGTGAGGGAATTCGAGTTATCACACAGGAATCTAGTAAACAGAATTATAAAAATAACTCATGCACACAATTTGCATGTGAAGATGTTAGTCTTTGGCCCTTTCACAATTCGTACGTAAAAAGAGGCAAATTGTCTTACTACAAAATTTTCTCAAACGATTTTAAGAAATCACCTCGGCTTTATTACAACATATGCAATTAAATTATGTTTCATGCAACGTCAAGGTTCATAGCCTAACATTTATTAACTTCCAAGAAAATTATCAAACTGCCGAAATATATTTCTACTTATATCATGTTACTCCACTGGATATAACAGTATCTAATAATTGTGTCAACTAGCTTCTTCCAATTTTATTCCCTAACGCTACTATTTCTACATAAGTTACGCATCTTTACTAAATAGAACGGAAAAGGTCGGTTGAACTTTGTAAGCGAGAGAATAATATTTTTAAAGCTTGTTTACGGGATTAACAATACTCGATACAGCTTTCAGAAAAAAAAAAGCTGCCTTTTAAACTTCTAAAACCACATTTTATAGGGCGCATACTTTCGAATTAAAGTCTATATCTAAATATCAATTATTGCTTCATTGGAAGAGATTGAAAATATATGATCTTTTATACTCTACCCAGTTGTAGCAGGTGAAACAGAACTCATACTGACGTGCGTTGTACCGATAGCCGAATTAGGTCAGAAATGCCCCGAAGCAGCAACCACACTTAAATATGAACCCTTAAACAGCTGCATCACTGTCCACAGCGTTTGAAACATGAAGATATTTTATGTAATGCTTCCAAACACCTGTACCCGTAATAAAAGACGAAAAAATTGTCAAGGATCAAGATGGAGGTCTCAAAGTGCCCTTGTTCGACCTTTAACAATGCCATGTTTAAATAGATGCCAAGATCTCATTGGTTCCTAAGCATCAACTCATAGTACCTTCAACCTTATTGGCTCTTGCAACAAACATCCCAACATACAAAGCCACAGAGCCACAAAGATACATACGCTTGCACCACTGACATATGAGCTATTTTTTCAAAATAGCTCAAAAAAAGGAAAAAGTTTTGAATCATTATAAGATTCTGAAAAAGCTGCCAACTCGCCCCTCCCTTATCCAACATTTTGCTTTTGGGGAAAAGTTAGTGTTGAAGCTGGGTTAGCGACGGACCATTAAGAAAGTTATGGAAGGGGCTGGCGAAGTACAGACAAACATTTTATTGCAAGGGAAAAATTAAAATGGAAAAATTCACTTGCTCTGAGTAGCCCCAAAATAATTATCCTGCACTGGCCTAAAAAAATAAATGCAGGGAAAAATTAAATGACTGTTAATGAAAAAAATTCATGAAGCTTGAAAATTTCTTATACCCCACCTCCATAACTTTTTCAATGGACTGGTGGGCAGTTTCCCAAGATCTTACTTATCCAAATTTTTTCCCCCTAGGCAAGGGAAATGTACTGTAATTTACCTGTGAAGAAGGGTGTTTCTCATTGCTTGAGCTTAGAATGCATCTGATCTAAGTCAGGTTAAAAAACTTTACTTTGATTTGTGATGTTTAGAGCTGCCGGTGCAAAGAGGTTTTTTGGAGGGAAACCACCGACAGGAAAAGTTAGTGCTGCAAAGAGTTCTAAGTATGTGTAATCCTTTTTATTCCCTACTACAGTCACCTCTAGAATGAAAAAATGGTGGATAACTCCATATAAAAATACAGTGAACTCCAAAGAAGAAGGAGCAAACACAGAAAGACTTTCGAATAAAATTACTCATGTTGTGGAAGAACTAAAAAAGACATAGACCCAAGGCACTTTTTTGCACTGAAGGGAGTCCCTGAAAAATGGAAATGTGTCCTTGAAAGTCCTTGAAAAGTACTTGAATTTTTTGTTCGAAAAAGGGTACAAACCCTGAAAATAGACACCGAGAATGGCATTGACAAAACCTTGCCAGCATGTGTTTTCTTGATCAACTCTTTGGTATATATAACCTGTATTAAACAGTCCACCTTTATTGAGCAGTCAGTCGGTCATTCCCAAGGGTCACCGCTTAATTCAGGTTTGACTTTAAAACACTTTACTCAAATTCAGGATAACAGGTTAAAAATTCCAACTAGTAGGATGCAGGTCTACCAATAGTTTGCTATTTACAAGCATGACAGAAACTATAAAAGAACTACAGAAAAAAAAAAACAAATTGACTTATTATCAGATCAGATCTTGAGCCTGGGCCCTTCAGTTAATAAATGCAGCGTGCTATCTACCAACCATTGCCGCTCTTATCCCTTAAAGCTTCACCACCCTCTCATCTTCTTCTTCATCCCTTAATTTTCAACAGGAAGCCGACGGGACCTAAAATGCCAACGAATCTTGTGAGGGATATTTTCCAGCATTTCTCTCAAGCAAAGCTTTCAAGGGAAGCTCTTCTAGCCGTTGAAAATGGGTAAATGACCAAACAACATTTTGTTCTCGCTCAACCCCTCTAGCAACATAATAAGCTACAATTACCAATAACTTTTAATGGAGAAATTATGAATATATTAAAAGCATATACGTGAACTGCGGAGTGAAGAATTATTTGGAAGAAGATCATCGCAGTTATATACGCATGCGAAAAGAAAGCCTGAAAAAAAAAATTCAGGCTTGTACGGGATTCGAATCCTTGGCCTCTGCAAAACCGGTGCAGCGCTCTACCAAGCGATAATCTTCTTTCAAATAATTCTTCACTCCGCAGTTCATTCATCATCATCCTTTCACGGGCTTATAACGAACCAATTCGATGACCTGCTCCCAGTTGGCTTGTTAGCTTAATTGGTAGAGCGCTGCACCAGTATCGCAGAGGTCAAGGGTTCGAATCCTGAATTTTTTTCAGGCTTTCTTTTCGCAACTGCATAAGTTGCGTACATAACTGCGATGATCTTCTTTCAAATACCTTTTAATGGAGTCATCCTGGGCTGAGTTGCTCGAAGCATGGTTAGCGTTAACCATTGGTTAAGGAGTATCAAAACCAATACGTTGTCATGGTATTAAACGCTGGTTAACGCTAACCATGCTTCGAGCAACTGGGCCCTGGACTACTTAGTCTGAAACTAGACCTCTACCTTTTCCTTAGACATTTAGTTCCCAGTTCCTCGGTCCAGGGGGATACTCAATACTCAGATACTCAGAGATACTCAGTCAGGGGAGACTCCACCCAAGATGCAACCCCTTACCCTTTGGTAGACCATTTTTGACAGAAAAGGTACCCCTTTTGTACACCTTTCTATTGACAAATAGTGCCCTTTTCACATATCCAGTTTAAAACTTCGCATCCCTTCTGATTACTGTAAATGCACTCTATTCTTAATTTTAATCACAGTTAGAGTGAAACCTCTATTACAGTCCGTAAGCTGACACTAAGCTGGGTCCCGAAATTAACGTCTTATATTTCCCTTTATAACGAACTCCTTTCAGCGGACACTGAAATACATGTAAATTGTATTTGGCTAATTTCTATTGTTAAAAATCTCTTCAGCGGACGCCAGACTGCATTGACAATAGTAGTACTGGATTACGTCCTTGAAATAAAGATTAAAGATAAGTCAATACATTTAGATGTCAATAAACTGTAGTTTAGACCGATATCCGGTCGTAATTGTCATCCACGATCAAAATTCACCTAAAAGTCTTGCGCAAAGTACAGCACTTCATGGAACTTTATCACAGTACAGAGTAACCTTTGAATGTTCAACAAACGTTGCGCAATTTTTAAGCTATTAGGTGGACACTTGGGAAATAAGGCCCCGAAGGTGTCCGCTTCATAGAGGTTTCACCGTATTACAAAACCAGAACATTTTTTGATGTTTTCACTTCTATAAAATGCATCCGTTGGCCCTTTTTGGCCTTTTTATAGACCGAAATGAAAAATCTCCCTAGCCTTTCATATACCGGTACCTCAACTAGTGAAATCCCTGTCCTTTCTTAGTATAATCCAACTAGAGGTCTTTTATCAATGCTGCGTTCCGATTGGTTGAGCTACTATTGGGTTATGTGTTATAGCCCACTAGTAGCGAAAAGAGTTGCCATTGAAAACCAAAACAATAGCGTCTAAATCGCGTTTTGCTAGTTAAAGTTGTTTTGTCTCGATATTTTTTATCAACTAGTTGGATTTTACTAAAACAATTATTCCTCTTGCCCTCATGGCCTCTGAGTCAATAGAGTCAATTCGGCCTTCAGCCTCATGGGCCCATTCGGAGTCGAGGAATAATTGTTAAATATGTCTGAGGCCTGAAAAAGTTACCCTTTTGGATGGAGCCTTCCTATATAGGCCATTATAGGGAGTACCCCACCCCCACCCCCCCCCCCCCCCCTCATGTAGTAGTCAGTTTGCTTGTAATTGTCTGTTAGATACAAGTTTCTATTTTATGTGAAAAAATAATCCTTGCCAAAGAATGTTTGGTATTTATTCAATTTTTCAAGTGAAGAAATGTTTTTGTAGGACTAATTTTCAATTCCCAAGAAGGTAGACTTGCGACAGTTTTAACTAACATTTGCATGATTGTTTGACAGGTCACAGCTATTTTTCAAGCGAATTTCATCTGATCTTATGGCTTACTGCCAACATGCACACAGAACGACCATTGAGCTTTCTGATGTGGAACTCCTCATGAAAAGGTCTGCATCAGAATTCCTGTCTTCTTCATTGAATTACAGAACATGGTTCATGAACTGTGTATGAAACTTTTCTTTGAAATAGGGTGTGTAATTACATCACATTACACAGTGATTTTGTTTTTGGGACTCCTCTTGTAAAAAATCATGAGTGCCAGTTGAAAAAAAAAAGATTCCGAAATTGAAAATGCTTGGGCCTTTATGTAACCAGACAGTGAAGACAGACTCCAACACTCTGTATTACAGTATATTGAAACTAAAATAAAGTCCTTCTATTTGATGCACAACAAATTAAAGGCTAATTAAACGAAATATGCATCCATAAACAACAGCCGTAATAACTGCCACAGACTTTATACAAAAGGGATACTTTTACAAATACACTTGTTCAGATCGATCGATTGATGATGCGTCCTACGGGACGCATGCCATGAATTATTTTACGTCTTTAGGGATTTTTATGAATCATTACGTGCAGAAATTTACGTGAACCAATCAGATTCTTAAGCAAAATTGTCATTATTATCCTCATTATTATCATTATCATACACCATTTTATAAGTATTTTATTTATTATTTATTTGTCTCTTTATTTTTTAAAACTTACTCGTTAGTCCTGGTTGTTTTGCCGAAAAAGCGCTTTTTGAAATTAGTCGAACTGTTTTATGGTTGCCCTTTTGGTCATAAAGAAGCCGAACTGATACCCTAAGAGTTAGTGCCGTTTACACCAAAAGAATAATTAAAAAAGAGCTGCGTCTTACACAAGACCTGAACTGCACCAGCACCTAACTAGACTAACTGAGTAGTTGTCCAATCCAGGGTGAAAACGTTGATTTTATTTTATTTTATTAACTTCGCCAAACAATGAGACAAGTGACACTACAAAAAAAAGTGTACATATATTCACAGGAGTACAGGCAGGGACGCCGTAACAGCGAGCGCCAATTATTGAGGGCCCCATTTCTAAGTTACCAAACATTAAATTTGAATCCCAATTCATGTAATTTTTCAAAGATCAGACACTGACTTTTATAGGGAAGTGCCCCAACCTGGAATTGGGGATCAAAGGGCAGGTGCGCTAAAACCTATGTCCGATTGTCCGGGACAGGGAGAAATTTAGTTCGGACATGTAAACCTTTGACATGACTTGTCCGTGGGACAAGCACATTTTTAATTAGAAAAAAAATAAAGAAACAGGCGACAATTGTCTGTAAATTACATTAGAATTAAAATTGATCTTAAAAGTAATAAAAGCAAACCCTTGACAAAATAAGGTTAAGTATTCCATTTAGCTTCGCCACTCCACGGTCATTTCATTTGTTTTTACGAGCTCTGTTTTAGGTTAAAGTCAAAAACAATTTACAAGGGTGATAATGTGATTAAAAACATCGAATGCCCGATTGTTTTTGAGTGTCGGGTTTCGAGCTAAACTTTTTGGACAGAAATCTTGGGTCTCAGACAACCAAATTTAATAGTGCTTGTCCGAAAGACAAGTGGATAGAAGAATTTTTCTCTTACTCTGGAAGGGTATGACCATTTCTTAGAATGATTTTTGTTTCCTCCTTTATTTTAGACAAGGCTTCATCACTGAAAATCAGTCACTGTATTCACTGGTTGAGAAGTATCTTCCTCTGGAATATCGACAAGAAATCATCCCCACAGTACACGCAGGGAACAAGATCGTCCTGAAATAATTCCCCAGCCGTATATACATACTGTACAGAGAACAGACTGCTTAAAAGCCACTGAAAGAAGAGACTGTAAAATTCCGAAAACAAGCCGCGGGGCTTATATTTTTCAAAGGCCCTTTTTGAGGGGCTTATATTCAGAGGGGCTTATTTACTGAAGGAAATTTGCGTTTCAAAATCGATTGAGCTTGGGTTATAGTTGGAAGTAAATTTACCGTTTTTGCTTTGTTTTACTTTGTATTTGAGGGCAATTTTCCAAGTACAAGCCCCCCGGGGGGCTTATATTTGGAGGGGCGATTTAACGGAGGGTTTTTTGCGTTACCGGATTGGGGGGCTTATACTTGGAGGAGCTTATAAATGGAGGGGCTTATTTTCGGAATTTTCCGGTAGTTAATGAACTGAAGCATGGCGTACCTCAACAGCATTTTTAGCCTCTGAAAATTTCTGGCTTGCAATTTTTTATTATTATTTTGCCATATTTCTGAGGCATTAGCTTGTCTTGGCATAACGAGTACAGTCTTCCCCATTTTTCCATCTCTGCATTCCCAAAAACGCTGAGGCACCGCGACGCTTCTTTCCTTGACATCTGTGCGCGTGTCCCTTTTTCTGTTGATAACAATGTTGTTGACGTCAGTAGTAGTCGTAGCTGGTTGTGAAGAATGAGCAGTGGGATTTAAGTCAATTAGGAATATTTTGGGTCAAGATAGGTGAGCCTTTCGTTTTGGGATATCAGAGTGATACCACGAGCTGTTCAAGTCTTCAATAAGTTAAACCATGTTTTAATAAACGGGCGTTGCGACGCCTTGTTTATAGATGTAACATATTTTAAAATTACAAAGAATTGGTATAGTTTAATATTAAAAGAGTAGGTTTTTAACATTGATATTTATTCTCTTAACCTACCCTAGGTTAGCCTTGTTAGCCTGGGACCGGGCTAACAAGGGACCATTGGGAGAAAAACGAGAAAAAAATCGGCGCGTGAAACGAGCCAGGAGGTAGTCTGGGTGGCGCCGCCCTTCCCCCTCCCCAGGCTACCGCTTGGCTCGCTTCACTCGCCGATATTTTTCCCTATCTGACCCCGTTTTTTGCTCTTTTTCCCCCACTACGGAGCCTTGTCCCTGGCTAACCCAGGTCAAAATGTTAAAAAATAAACGATACTTGCCTGAACGTACTAGCAAAAACATAAGGTGAAAAAATAATGCTTGTCCTCGATCTGAAACTTATTTACGAGTCCGTTGCTATTAAATGTCAGGTAAACCGAACGTTTGTCAGGGCAAATGGATAGAGATGTACAGAGATTTAGTATCGCATTTTTGGTGTCATTTGTCAACAACCACAATACAATTGTGAGTAAGGAGCCCTGTGAGACTTCATTACATTTGTGACCTGTTATTTCTGACACTTACAGGGCTTACAATGCCTTTGACAGAGGGCAATTACAGTGAAACAATTTCCAAAAATTTACAGTTGTTGAAACGACACCTGTAAGAAAACCTAGACAGTAAGATGGTGCGGTCTTTACACACCCTCCCTATCCAATCCCAAGCTTATCCCCCAAGAAAAATATAAAACGGTAAAAAGGATCCTTGCGGCAAGGCGATGAAGAAGTAAACAAAAGAATAAAACAAAAAAATATATATATATTAAAGAAATTGCCCCCAAGCCCTTGATCGAGAAGCCAATGGTCACTTCAGTGTCTGTTACATGACACTCTCCGCTGGAGGGGAGGCCAGAACGTAGAAGTTTGTGACTGTCTTATATGAAGGCAATTGCAAGTTCTTCCATTGGCGTCAAGATGGTGGAGTAAGTAACGTGTCGATCTTTTTTGTGTTTATTATTGGTGTTTGCGAGGTTATAAATTCAATTTTTGCTTTTTAGGAGAATAAAAGATAGTCAACTTTCTGCTTCGATAAACCAGAAGCTTGTAGAGTCGGGCGAGCGAGAAAGGTAAAGCCTAGAAAACTACGTCGTCTCATAAATCGAGATTTCTTGTTTTTCTTATCATAAAAAAATTAAAACATATCATAAAATAAGATTTTTTTTCCTCGTAAATTGAGACTGGTTCTTTGAATTACAGGAAATAGAGTTCTTATTCTATTATTCGTTTGAAATTTTTTTCTCTTAAAATAGCAAAAGTTTTTCTTAAATTGAGAGATAATTCGCAGCAATCTCGAATTTAGAGTGAAATATGCAACTTCAACTTGTTGTTGGTAGAGTTTTCACTTTGGTTTTTTTCCTGTAAACCGCCCTTAGGCTGGTATCGCTGTATAGCTAACCTTCAGAAAAGTTTCTGAATTAAGCTTTATTTAATTGGATCCAACCCCTGATAAAGGAAAATCTGGAGACTCGTGAAAAAAAGACATCGGATCGGAGATTCTAATTTTCCTGATCAAGATTAAACGAACCCTTTTTCCATTTCAGTGGGGGAGTTAACTGTTTTTTTAGATACTGTGTTACCCTGTTTCAGTTGGGTCACTCCTGTAACAAATTAGATGCCACGTTTTCGTTGATGACTTTATTTAAGAGGCTAGAGAATACGTTATCATTGGGACAAAAGTTTATAGCAAAGAGCCATTTCTTTTGGATAACCAAACTTCATGGCTAAAATGTTACAAAGCCCCATCAAGGCTTAATTAAACAGGCACTAGCATTCACCATTTTCCGTTTTTATTCAACAAGGCAACATTCCATTTCAAAGTGATATTTCCCAAAAAACCGTGAGATTAGAAGTCTTGTAAGGCTGTGAGAAAAGTTAAAAAATTGTGAGACTCACATCAGAATTGGGAGAGTCTGAAGATATGCACAGGTAGTCCAACAGATCCAATGAGAGAACGAATCTCATTCACCCCTGAAAGCCATGCAAGAACATTTTGTCGGTTAGTGCCATTGGTATAAATAGATTTAAGAAGCTACTTCTACCCACACCAAGAGTCTCTACAACAACCCTTGTTTCTAACATCGTTCAACATTGTTGGATCCAACAATGTTTGATGTAGCTGGATCCATTTAAGTGGGCTTCAAGGTCTTTTTAAAGGATTTGTGTCCAATGAAGTAACACATTCGGAACTTTCACTTTAGTTAAACGAACACAGTGGTAGATATTAGGGAGCTAAATGATGAGGGCAATGATGACAACAGGAACAGCATACAAGCAACAGACATCTTGAATGACATAAAATAAGGGCGATGAATTTTGAAACAGCGTGAGTTCAGTTTTTAAGAGCCTTTTTTTGCCACTGTCATCATCATCATTGCTTAAGCTCCCTTATCAAGTGACTGGACACCTTTGTGCTAAATAACATGTTTATAATGTGATCCCTCTTTTGGTTTATTAAAGGTTAAAGGAACTTTTAAGAACCAAACTCATTGAATGTGGCTGGCGTGACAAATTAAGGAGTCACTGTAAAGGTAATATTATATGTTGTTATATTCCTAAGCTTTCATTCAACTAAACAGGGACAGCCATTGGCTGATTCTTGGTTGCATTGCCTTGACTAAAATCAAATGTATCCCGATCGTTTAAAAATAAAGCAATGTACCCTGCTCGGGATACATTACAGCACGTGATCAAAGCATGGTGGAAAGTGGTGTGACAGAAGGCGGGAAAATCACTGCCAGTTTTCCTTTTTGTGAATGAACACAACAACACAAACCTGAAGCCTCAAGCTAAAAAGCAACGATTTTCAAAGTTATCCCAGAGGAGAAACAGCTAGTGGAAAAAACGATTCAGATGATATTATTCAGTGGGTTTGAGAATTAAATTTGTCTTGGGAAACATCAGGACTCTCGGGAAAACAAAACTACCGGTAACTGTTTCCCTCGGGATCTGACATTAATAATTAATGACATGTATAATATACAATAATTATTGTATATTATACATGTCTTGTTTAGTGCATTTAGCGGTGTAGTAAGCTTCCATGATTCCAGTATACTCTTCCCGAGTCCATTTTGTATTTTTCCCTTGTGGGTCTTGTCTCTGAACTGGTGTCAGATCGTTGAGAGCCACTGTGAGGAGTATCCTTGGCATGGAGTTCCTGACTAGTACTTGCTGGGGAGAGTTTGTTCCAGTAGTATACTTTTGATCGATGCCTTTGTTTAACTGTGTGATGACCGATGTGGCATGAAGATCTATTATTTCTTCTTGTCATGCCATGATAATAATAATAATTTTATTCAATACTCATAAAAAAGACCTATGTACAGTGATTCACTGAAAAAAAAGAATGAAAACAAAATTTGTACCTTAACATCATAAAGTCTCGATATGTCTTGAAATAATAATCCACAAAAATGTTTCTCTACTAATTATTATTACTATTACTATTAGCAATCACTACCAATATTTAACATCCTTTCACTATTTCCTCTTTAAAATCTGCCATGATTTCAACATGAACCAACAACGATAAGAATATTAAACAGTAGTAATAATTGAATATGCAATATTCAATATCTTGTCTCTAAATCAATTAAATCTGGCATCCTAAAAGTCCTCTTTCAGTGTCAAAGTCCATCTTGTTTAGGTTGAGATTAATTTTACTCTCCTCATTGAACGCAATCCCCTTAAGCATAGGAAGGATGTTCTCAGAATGGCAAATGAGATTCTGGTTCTTATCCAAGACATTGTAGTCAAGTAGTCCTCACCTTTCTTAGTTGACAGGAGTTCTGCTAGTCACTTGTGAGAGACTTGCCATTCAGGTGCCATGCCACCTGTAGTGGTGAACACCAGCAGCATGAACATGGCTTGTCCCACCTCCATAACTCGGCTTGCGTACATATGTTTCTTCTCGTTTTCATGCTGGCGATATATTTGCTTAGGGGTGAGGTCCTTGTAAGATTCTGCATTTGGGTGGCACACCCATACATCAAAGAATGTGGAACCTTGTCTAGACCAAAAACCCTGAGCATGCATGTCAAGCTGGACATCCGGGGCTGTATTAGCCCCACTAGCTAACGACTCACCAGTAATCTCCTGCAGAACAGGTTCAATTTCAACATCATGACAGACCAGATTAACCACTGCGCCTCAAGATCCCACAGCTCGTCATGATGTTGTATAATGAAGCCCCCCCATTTACAGATCATTGCATGATTGACATTAAAGGGTTCTCTACAGACACATGCATTTGGTATGTCATGTCATGATACTTAGTTGTAACCCTGATGGAGGTAACTTCGGGGTTTCAAAAACTTGCCAGCGGTGTCACCCCAGACTCTGGTGGGAGGGGTTGTCCATGTCCCCATAGTAGGCTGAGGTCCAACCTGTCCTACTCCAGTGCCCTTTATTTTTATTATCATTATTACTATAGTTATTATTATTATTGTTATTATTATTATTACACTGAAAGACATTCTTCATTGTGTCCAGCCATAGCAGAAACTCCAGTAGTGCCAACTTTTTCACCATCCACTGAGACTGAAGATGAAATGACACCTCAGCAAACAAATGACAGCAAAAACCAGTCACCTCACGTGATAAGCACTGCACCTAATGAGGACCAAAATGACACAGTTGAAAAGTATGATGAGAGGACAACAACTGGCCAATCAGATTCACTTGAGGAAAGAGGAGATACCATGCCAAAGTAAGAGACAGTGGAATTTCTCCTTTGAGGCAAATTTCTCATGCAGCACATTAATGAATCAGAAGCTCTACCCATATCTGGATAGTGAAACATCATCAGTATGGGATTTCTGCAGTCATTGTTCAAACATCATTTTGCAGGGAAACCAGTGGCGTCATGAAATGTTGACTGTTTTCTCAGGCTAAAAAGGACCTGGGTTCAAAACCCAGGATCAGGGTGCAAAGAAAGTCAGGTTTACAACTTGCTATTCAGGCAAGTTGTAGATAACATATACTAGCCCAAGAGTCATTTTAACTAGCCCGAAAAATATTCTTTTCACGAGCAGGATTGAGAACAGTTTTTCTGTGATTTTTATTCCTCAAAAACTTCACTTGCCCATCCAATAAGTTAAGAACAGAATTCACTAGTCTGATAGCAAAATCTACTAGCCCGGGCTATTTTGGACACGACCTTCTTTGTATGCTGACGATTAACCTCCATTCTGTTCAGGGAACACCTTAGCACTCAAAACTTGACTGGAATCAAAGAGGAATTGATAAGTTTAAAATTGGTGCTAAAACCTGGGCAGCTTAAGCCTGCTTTGAACAATGTAGCCTAGGTGCTTTAATGATTTATTGTTACCACTGATCACTTATTCGCTGTTATTCCACTGAAAGACAAAAAATATTACCATTAATTGTTGCTTAGGTAAATTTTTTATGTTATGTGATTTTTTCTATTTTAACTTTTTTTTCCTGAGATGCTTAACACAGAATCCATCAGAAAATTTTCTCAGGTTCTCATTAGAATTTTTCTTTTGTGTTATTACAGATAACTAATTACATCTATAGCCCTTGAAAAATGTAAAAAAGAATGTGATTTTTTAAAAATTATTTTGGTACAAGGTTTCTGTCCACTGAAAATTAAAATTACTCAATTTCCTATTGGATTCCTTCTTAAAATCATTTTCTCTGTATGTTTTATTAAAGTTTCAGTTCAAGTGTTAATGACATATCAGGGCTCGATAGTGTCTCATCAATTATGGTAACTGCAGATCAAGCTTTGCAAAGAGATACAGTGATTAGTGATGATACTGCGCAACACCAATCTGGGAAGTGGCAAGATCTGGTTACTCCTAAACTGCCTCTTAACATTCCAGCAGCAGGTGGAAAACAGTCGTCTGCATCAAAAAATGATGAAGTAAAAAGGTAACAAATCATTCTGATATCAAAATGTCTTTTGTGAAGATTATGTTACCAATAATTTTTAGTAATTTGTTACAGAATGAAGGGTTTCCCCAGTAAGAGAAACATAGGCACGTTAAAACGTGCATGAGCTATTTTGAATGCTTCAGTGTAACTTTAATGCGTCGGTGTAACCTTATCAAGAGCGATGAATCTACCTCTTTTATCCTAAATGTAGATTAGGTTTATGTGCGTATTGCGGTACATCAATGGAAACGCGAAACGCTCAGCTGAATCGATCCTCAAGCTATATATTCACTTTCTTCTGTCTTTCCCTGTTACATCTGGTGCAAGTTAAACAAATCGTTAAAGTGAAATAAATATCTACTCACCAAACGTTGATTAGAAGGAAAACTCTAAGGTTTCCTCGGAGTTTCTTAAGCCAAAATGTGACTCATCGAATACTGAATAGTTACGAAATACCAGGATTTTTATCATTGTGGTAGATGGTTGCATCATCATAATTCACGAGGTTTTCACGTGCGATTCTACTCAGTGAAACAGTCTTTAACTCCGACAACTCATTTCTTCATGTTTTGAAAGCTATTGTTTCTCAGAAGACAAGAGCCTATTTTAAGGATTTGGTTACAAAAGGAAACAGGTCTTCATACGTCCAAGTTACTATATATCATTGTGAAAAGCCAATCTGCATGAGATGTACAGTCACACAGCTGGCACGTGAAAGTGTTGGACTTTGCCCCCTTTCGTCGTTCGTACGTGAGGGAATTCGAGTTATCACACAGTTAACTAGTAAACAGAATTATAAAAATAACTCATGCACACAAATTGCACGTGAAGATGTTGGTCTTTCGCCCTTTTACAATTCGTACGTAAAAAAAAGGCAAAATAATTGTTTCACTACAAAATTTTCTCAAACGATTTTAAGAAATCACCTCGGCTTCATTATAACATCTGCAATTAAATTATGTTTCATGCAACGTCAAGGTTGATAACCTAACATTTATTAACATTTGTGAAACAGTCTTTAACTCCGACAACTTATTTCGTCATGTTTTAAAAGCCATCGCTTCTTAAAAGAAAAGAGCCTTTTTTAAGGCATTGGTTACTAAACGAAACAGGTCTTCATACGTCCGAGTTACTATTATTATTGTGAAAAGCCAATCTGCATGAGATGTACAGTCACACAGCTGGCACGTGAAAGTATTGGACTTTGCCCCCTTTCGTCGTTCGTACGTGAGGGAATTCGAGTTATCACACAGGAATCTAGTAAACAGAATTATAAAAATAACTCATGCACACAATTTGCATGTGAAGATGTTAGTCTTTGGCCCTTTCACAATTCGTACGTAAAAAGAGGCAAATTGTCTTACTACAAAATTTTCTCAAACGATTTTAAGAAATCACCTCGGCTTTATTACAACATATGCAATTAAATTATGTTTCATGCAACGTCAAGGTTCATAGCCTAACATTTATTAACTTCCAAGAAAATTATCAAACTGCCGAAATATATTTCTACTTATATCATGTTACTCCACTGGATATAACAGTATCTAATAATTGTGTCAACTAGCTTCTTCCAATTTTATTCCCTAACGCTACTATTTCTACATAAGTTACGCATCTTTACTAAATAGAACGAAAAAGGTCGGTTGAACTTTGTAAGCGAGAGAATAATATTTTTAAAGCTTGTTTACGGGATTAACAATACTCGATACAGCTTTCAGAAAAAAAAAAGCTGCCTTTTAAACTTCTAAAACCACATTTTATAGGGCGCATACTTTCGAATTAAAGTCTATATCTAAATATCAATTATTGCTTCATTGGAAGAGATTGAAAATATATGATCTTTTATACTCTACCCAGTTGTAGCAGGTGAAACAGAACTCATACTGACGTGCGTTGTACCGATAGCCGAATTAGGTCAGAAATGCCCCGAAGCAGCAACCACACTTAAATATGAACCCTTAAACAGCTGCATCACTGTCCACAGCGTTTGAAACATGAAGATATTTTATGTAATGCTTCCAAACACCTGTACCCGTAATAAAAGACGAAAAAATTGTCAAGGATCAAGATGGAGGTCTCAAAGTGCCCTTGTTCGACCTTTAACAATGCCATGTTTAAATAGATGCCAAGATCTCATTGGTTCCTAAGCATCAACTCATAGTACCTTCAACCTTATTGGCTCTTGGAACAAACATCCCAACATACAAAGCCACAGAGCCACAGAGCCACAGAGCCACAAAGATACATACGCTTGCACCACTGACATATGAGCTATTTTTTCAAAATAGCTCAAAAAAAGGAAAAAGTTTTGAATCATTATAAGATTCTGAAAAAGCTGCCAACTCGCCCCTCCCTTATCCAACATTTTGCTTTTGGGGAAAAGTTAGTGTTGAAGCTGGGTTAGCGACGGACCATTAAGAAAGTTATGGAAGGGGCTGGCGAAGTACAGACAAACATTTTATTGCAAGGGAAAAATTAAAATGGAAAAATTCACTTGCTCTAAGTAGCCCCAAAATAATTATCCTGCACTGGCCTAAAAAAATAAATGCAGGGAAAAATTAAATGACTGTTAATGAAAAAAATTCATGAAGCTTGAAAATTTCTTATACCCCACCTCCATAACTTTTTCAATGGGCTGGTGGGCAGTTTCCCAAGATCTTACTTATCCAAATTTTTTCCCCCTAGGCAAGGGAAATGTACTGTAATTTACCTGTGAAGAAGGGTGTTTCTCATTGCTTGAGCTTAGAATGCATCTGATCTAAGTCAGGTTAAAAAACTTTACTTTGATTTGTGATGTTTAGAGCTGCCGGTGCAAAGAGGTTTTTTGGAGGGAAACCACCGACAGGAAAAGTTAGTGCTGCAAAGAGTTCTAAGTATGTGTAATCCTTTTTATTCCCTACTACAGTCACCTCTAGAATGAAAAAATGGTGGATAACTCCATATAAAAATACAGTGAACTCCAAAGAAGAAGGAGCAAACACAGAAAGACTTTCGAATAAAATTACTCATGTTGTGGAAGAACTAAAAAAGACATAGACCCAAGGCACTTTTTTGCACTGAAGGGAGTCCTTGAAAAATGGAAATGTGTCCTTGAAAGTCCTTGAAAAGTACTTGAATTTTTTGTTCGAAAAAGGGTACAAACCCTGAAAATAGACACCGAGAATGGCATTGACAAAACCTTGCCAGCATGTGTTTTCTTGATCAACTCTTTGGTATATATAACCTGTATTAAACAGTCCACCTTTATTGAGCAGTCAGTCGGTCATTCCCAAGGGTCACCGCTTAATTCAGGTTTGACTTTAAAACACTTTACTCAAATTCAGGATAACAGGTTAAAAATTCCAACTAGTAGGATGCAGGTCTACCAATAGTTTGCTATTTACAAGCATGACAGAAACTATAAAAGAACTACAGAAAAAAAAAAACAAATTGACTTATTATCAGATCAGATCTTGAGCCTGGGCCCTTCAGTTAATAAATGCAGCGTGCTATCTACCAACCATTGCCGCTCTTATCCCTTAAAGCTTCACCACCCTCTCATCTTCTTCTTCATCCCTTAATTTTCAACAGGAAGCCGACGGGACCTAAAATGCCAACGAATCTTGTGAGGGATATTTTCCAGCATTTCTCTCAAGCAAAGCTTTCAAGGGAAGCTCTTCTAGCCGTTGAAAATGGGTAAATGACCAAACAACATTTTGTTCTCGCTCAACCCCTCTAGCAACATAATAAGCTACAATTACCAATAACTTTTAATGGAGAAATTATGAATATATTAAAAGCATATACGTGAACTGCGGAGTGAAGAATTATTTGGAAGAAGATCATCGCAGTTATATACGCATGCGAAAAGAAAGCCTGAAAAAAAAAATTCAGGCTTGTACGGGATTCGAATCCTTGGCCTCTGCAAAACCGGTGCAGCGCTCTACCAAGCGATAATCTTCTTTCAAATAATTCTTCACTCCGCAGTTCATTCATCATCATCCTTTCACGGGCTTATAACGAACCAATTCGATGACCTGCTCCCAGTTGGCTTGTTAGCTTAATTGGTAGAGCGCTGCACCAGTATCGCAGAGGTCAAGGGTTCGAATCCTGAATTTTTTTCAGGCTTTCTTTTCGCAACTGCATAAGTTGCGTACATAACTGCGATGATCTTCTTTCAAATACCTTTTAATGGAGTCATCCTGGGCTGAGTTGCTCGAAGCATGGTTAGCGTTAACCATTGGTTAAGGAGTATCAAAACCAATACGTTGTCATGGTATTAAACGCTGGTTAACGCTAACCATGCTTCGAGCAACTGGGCCCTGGACTACTTAGTCTGAAACTAGACCTCTACCTTTTCCTTAGACATTTAGTTCCCAGTTCCTCGGTCCAGGGGGATACTCAATACTCAGATACTCAGAGATACTCAGTCAGGGGAGACTCCACCCAAGATGCAACCCCTTACCCTTTGGTAGACCATTTTTGACAGAAAAGGTACCCCTTTTGTACACCTTTCTATTGACAAATAGTGCCCTTTTCACATATCCAGTTTAAAACTTCGCATCCCTTCTGATTACTGTAAATGCACTCTATTCTTAATTTTAATCACAGTTAGAGTGAAACCTCTATTACAGTCCGTAAGCTGACACTAAGCTGGGTCCCGAAATTAACGTCTTATATTTCCCTTTATAACGAACTCCTTTCAGCGGACACTGAAATACATGTAAATTGTATTTGGCTAATTTCTATTGTTAAAAATCTCTTCAGCGGACGCCAGACTGCATTGACAATAGTAGTACTGGATTACGTCCTTGAAATAAAGATTAAAGATAAGTCAATACATTTAGATGTCAATAAACTGTAGTTTAGACCGATATCCGGTCGTAATTGTCATCCACGATCAAAATTCACCTAAAAGTCTTGCGCAAAGTACAGCACTTCATGGAACTTTATCACAGTACAGAGTAACCTTTGAATGTTCAACAAACGTTGCGCAATTTTTAAGCTATTAGGTGGACACTTGGGAAATAAGGCCCCGAAGGTGTCCGCTTCATAGAGGTTTCACCGTATTACAAAACCAGAACATTTTTTGATGTTTTCACTTCTATAAAATGCATCCGTTGGCCCTTTTTGGCCTTTTTATAGACCGAAATGAAAAATCTCCCTAGCCTTTCATATACCGGTACCTCAACTAGTGAAATCCCTGTCCTTTCTTAGTATAATCCAACTAGAGGTCTTTTATCAATGCTGCGTTCCGATTGGTTGAGCTACTATTGGGTTATGTGTTATAGCCCACTAGTAGCGAAAAGAGTTGCCATTGAAAACCAAAACAATAGCGTCTAAATCGCGTTTTGCTAGTTAAAGTTGTTTTGTCTCGATATTTTTTATCAACTAGTTGGATTTTACTAAAACAATTATTCCTCTTGCCCTCATGGCCTCTGAGTCAATAGAGTCAATTCGGCCTTCAGCCTCATGGGCCCATTCGGAGTCGAGGAATAATTGTTAAATATGTCTGAGGCCTGAAAAAGTTACCCTTTTGGATGGAGCCTTCCTATATAGGCCATTATAGGGAGTACCCCACCCCCACCCCCCCCCCCCCCCCTCATGTAGTAGTCAGTTTGCTTGTAATTGTCTGTTAGATACAAGTTTCTATTTTATGTGAAAAAATAATCCTTGCCAAAGAATGTTTGGTATTTATTCAATTTTTCAAGTGAAGAAATGTTTTTGTAGGACTAATTTTCAATTCCCAAGAAGGTAGACTTGCGACAGTTTTAACTAACATTTGCATGATTGTTTGACAGGTCACAGCTATTTTTCAAGCGAATTTCATCTGATCTTATGGCTTACTGCCAACATGCACACAGAACGACCATTGAGCTTTCTGATGTGGAACTCCTCATGAAAAGGTCTGCATCAGAATTCCTGTCTTCTTCATTGAATTACAGAACATGGTTCATGAACTGTGTATGAAACTTTTCTTTGAAATAGGGTGTGTAATTACATCACATTACACAGTGATTTTGTTTTTGGGACTCCTCTTGTAAAAAATCATGAGTGCCAGTTGAAAAAAAAAAGATTCCGAAATTGAAAATGCTTGGGCCTTTATGTAACCAGACAGTGAAGACAGACTCCAACACTCTGTATTACAGTATATTGAAACTAAAATAAAGTCCTTCTATTTGATGCACAACAAATTAAAGGCTAATTAAACGAAATATGCATCCATAAACAACAGCCGTAATAACTGCCACAGACTTTATACAAAAGGGATACTTTTACAAATACACTTGTTCAGATCGATCGATTGATGATGCGTCCTACGGGACGCATGCCATGAATTATTTTACGTCTTTAGGGATTTTTATGAATCATTACGTGCAGAAATTTACGTGAACCAATCAGATTCTTAAGCAAAATTGTCATTATTATCCTCATTATTATCATTATCATACACCATTTTATAAGTATTTTATTTATTATTTATTTGTCTCTTTATTTTTTAAAACTTACTCGTTAGTCCTGGTTGTTTTGCCGAAAAAGCGCTTTTTGAAATTAGTCGAACTGTTTTATGGTTGCCCTTTTGGTCATAAAGAAGCCGAACTGATACCCTAAGAGTTAGTGCCGTTTACACCAAAAGAATAATTAAAAAAGAGCTGCGTCTTACACAAGACCTGAACTGCACCAGCACCTAACTAGACTAACTGAGTAGTTGTCCAATCCAGGGTGAAAACGTTGATTTTATTTTATTTTATTAACTTCGCCAAACAATGAGACAAGTGACACTACAAAAAAAAGTGTACATATATTCACAGGAGTACAGGCAGGGACGCCGTAACAGCGAGCGCCAATTATTGAGGGCCCCATTTCTAAGTTACCAAACATTAAATTTGAATCCCAATTCATGTAATTTTTCAAAGATCAGACACTGACTTTTATAGGGAAGTGCCCCAACCTGGAATTGGGGATCAAAGGGCAGGTGCGCTAAAACCTATGTCCGATTGTCCGGGACAGGGAGAAATTTAGTTCGGACATGTAAACCTTTGACATGACTTGTCCGTGGGACAAGCACATTTTTAATTAGAAAAAAAATAAAGAAACAGGCGACAATTGTCTGTAAATTACATTAGAATTAAAATTGATCTTAAAAGTAATAAAAGCAAACCCTTGACAAAATAAGGTTAAGTATTCCATTTAGCTTCGCCACTCCACGGTCATTTCATTTGTTTTTACGAGCTCTGTTTTAGGTTAAAGTCAAAAACAATTTACAAGGGTGATAATGTGATTAAAAACATCGAATGCCCGATTGTTTTTGAGTGTCGGGTTTCGAGCTAAACTTTTTGGACAGAAATCTTGGGTCTCAGACAACCAAATTTAATAGTGCTTGTCCGAAAGACAAGTGGATAGAAGAATTTTTCTCTTACTCTGGAAGGGTATGACCATTTCTTAGAATGATTTTTGTTTCCTCCTTTATTTTAGACAAGGCTTCATCACTGAAAATCAGTCACTGTATTCACTGGTTGAGAAGTATCTTCCTCTGGAATATCGACAAGAAATCATCCCCACAGTACACGCAGGGAACAAGATCGTCCTGAAATAATTCCCCAGCCGTATATACATACTGTACAGAGAACAGACTGCTTAAAAGCCACTGAAAGAAGAGACTGTAAAATTCCGAAAACAAGCCGCGGGGCTTATATTTTTCAAAGGCCCTTTTTGAGGGGCTTATATTCAGAGGGGCTTATTTACTGAAGGAAATTTGCGTTTCAAAATCGATTGAGCTTGGGTTATAGTTGGAAGTAAATTTACCGTTTTTGCTTTGTTTTACTTTGTATTTGAGGGCAATTTTCCAAGTACAAGCCCCCCGGGGGGCTTATATTTGGAGGGGCGATTTAACGGAGGGTTTTTTGCGTTACCGGATTGGGGGGCTTATACTTGGAGGAGCTTATAAATGGAGGGGCTTATTTTCGGAATTTTCCGGTAGTTAATGAACTGAAGCATGGCGTACCTCAACAGCATTTTTAGCCTCTGAAAATTTCTGGCTTGCAATTTTTTATTATTATTTTGCCATATTTCTGAGGCATTAGCTTGTCTTGGCATAACGAGTACAGTCTTCCCCATTTTTCCATCTCTGCATTCCCAAAAACGCTGAGGCACCGCGACGCTTCTTTCCTTGACATCTGTGCGCGTGTCCCTTTTTCTGTTGATAACAATGTTGTTGACGTCAGTAGTAGTCGTAGCTGGTTGTGAAGAATGAGCAGTGGGATTTAAGTCAATTAGGAATATTTTGGGTCAAGATAGGTGAGCCTTTCGTTTTGGGATATCAGAGTGATACCACGAGCTGTTCAAGTCTTCAATAAGTTAAACCATGTTTTAATAAACGGGCGTTGCGACGCCTTGTTTATAGATGTAACATATTTTAAAATTACAAAGAATTGGTATAGTTTAATATTAAAAGAGTAGGTTTTTAACATTGATATTTATTCTCTTAACCTACCCTAGGTTAGCCTTGTTAGCCTGGGACCGGGCTAACAAGGGACCATTGGGAGAAAAACGAGAAAAAAATCGGCGCGTGAAACGAGCCAGGAGGTAGTCTGGGTGGCGCCGCCCTTCCCCCTCCCCAGGCTACCGCTTGGCTCGCTTCACTCGCCGATATTTTTCCCTATCTGACCCCGTTTTTTGCTCTTTTTCCCCCACTACGGAGCCTTGTCCCTGGCTAACCCAGGTCAAAATGTTAAAAAATAAACGATACTTGCCTGAACGTACTAGCAAAAACATAAGGTGAAAAAATAATGCTTGTCCTCGATCTGAAACTTATTTACGAGTCCGTTGCTATTAAATGTCAGGTAAACCGAACGTTTGTCAGGGCAAATGGATAGAGATGTACAGAGATTTAGTATCGCATTTTTGGTGTCATTTGTCAACAACCACAATACAATTGTGAGTAAGGAGCCCTGTGAGACTTCATTACATTTGTGACCTGTTATTTCTGACACTTACAGGGCTTACAATGCCTTTGACAGAGGGCAATTACAGTGAAACAATTTCCAAAAATTTACAGTTGTTGAAACGACACCTGTAAGAAAACCTAGACAGTAAGATGGTGCGGTCTTTACACACCCTCCCTATCCAATCCCAAGCTTATCCCCCAAGAAAAATATAAAACGGTAAAAAGGATCCTTGCGGCAAGGCGATGAAGAAGTAAACAAAAGAATAAAACAAAAAAATATATATATATTAAAGAAATTGCCCCCAAGCCCTTGATCGAGAAGCCAATGGTCACTTCAGTGTCTGTTACATGACACTCTCCGCTGGAGGGGAGGCCAGAACGTAGAAGTTTGTGACTGTCTTATATGAAGGCAATTGCAAGTTCTTCCATTGGCGTCAAGATGGTGGAGTAAGTAACGTGTCGATCTTTTTTGTGTTTATTATTGGTGTTTGCGAGGTTATAAATTCAATTTTTGCTTTTTAGGAGAATAAAAGATAGTCAACTTTCTGCTTCGATAAACCAGAAGCTTGTAGAGTCGGGCGAGCGAGAAAGGTAAAGCCTAGAAAACTACGTCGTCTCATAAATCGAGATTTCTTGTTTTTCTTATCATAAAAAAATTAAAACATATCATAAAATAAGATTTTTTTTCCTCGTAAATTGAGACTGGTTCTTTGAATTACAGGAAATAGAGTTCTTATTCTATTATTCGTTTGAAATTTTTTTCTCTTAAAATAGCAAAAGTTTTTCTTAAATTGAGAGATAATTCGCAGCAATCTCGAATTTAGAGTGAAATATGCAACTTCAACTTGTTGTTGGTAGAGTTTTCACTTTGGTTTTTTTCCTGTAAACCGCCCTTAGGCTGGTATCGCTGTATAGCTAACCTTCAGAAAAGTTTCTGAATTAAGCTTTATTTAATTGGATCCAACCCCTGATAAAGGAAAATCTGGAGACTCGTGAAAAAAAGACATCGGATCGGAGATTCTAATTTTCCTGATCAAGATTAAACGAACCCTTTTTCCATTTCAGTGGGGGAGTTAACTGTTTTTTTAGATACTGTGTTACCCTGTTTCAGTTGGGTCACTCCTGTAACAAATTAGATGCCACGTTTTCGTTGATGACTTTATTTAAGAGGCTAGAGAATACGTTATCATTGGGACAAAAGTTTATAGCAAAGAGCCATTTCTTTTGGATAACCAAACTTCATGGCTAAAATGTTACAAAGCCCCATCAAGGCTTAATTAAACAGGCACTAGCATTCACCATTTTCCGTTTTTATTCAACAAGGCAACATTCCATTTCAAAGTGATATTTCCCAAAAAACCGTGAGATTAGAAGTCTTGTAAGGCTGTGAGAAAAGTTAAAAAATTGTGAGACTCACATCAGAATTGGGAGAGTCTGAAGATATGCACAGGTAGTCCAACAGATCCAATGAGAGAACGAATCTCATTCACCCCTGAAAGCCATGCAAGAACATTTTGTCGGTTAGTGCCATTGGTATAAATAGATTTAAGAAGCTACTTCTACCCACACCAAGAGTCTCTACAACAACCCTTGTTTCTAACATCGTTCAACATTGTTGGATCCAACAATGTTTGATGTAGCTGGATCCATTTAAGTGGGCTTCAAGGTCTTTTTAAAGGATTTGTGTCCAATGAAGTAACACATTCGGAACTTTCACTTTAGTTAAACGAACACAGTGGTAGATATTAGGGAGCTAAATGATGAGGGCAATGATGACAACAGGAACAGCATACAAGCAACAGACATCTTGAATGACATAAAATAAGGGCGATGAATTTTGAAACAGCGTGAGTTCAGTTTTTAAGAGCCTTTTTTTGCCACTGTCATCATCATCATTGCTTAAGCTCCCTTATCAAGTGACTGGACACCTTTGTGCTAAATAACATGTTTATAATGTGATCCCTCTTTTGGTTTATTAAAGGTTAAAGGAACTTTTAAGAACCAAACTCATTGAATGTGGCTGGCGTGACAAATTAAGGAGTCACTGTAAAGGTAATATTATATGTTGTTATATTCCTAAGCTTTCATTCAACTAAACAGGGACAGCCATTGGCTGATTCTTGGTTGCATTGCCTTGACTAAAATCAAATGTATCCCGATCGTTTAAAAATAAAGCAATGTACCCTGCTCGGGATACATTACAGCACGTGATCAAAGCATGGTGGAAAGTGGTGTGACAGAAGGCGGGAAAATCACTGCCAGTTTTCCTTTTTGTGAATGAACACAACAACACAAACCTGAAGCCTCAAGCTAAAAAGCAACGATTTTCAAAGTTATCCCAGAGGAGAAACAGCTAGTGGAAAAAACGATTCAGATGATATTATTCAGTGGGTTTGAGAATTAAATTTGTCTTGGGAAACATCAGGACTCTCGGGAAAACAAAACTACCGGTAACTGTTTCCCTCGGGATCTGACATTAATAATTAATGACATGTATAATATACAATAATTATTGTATATTATACATGTCTTGTTTAGTGCATTTAGCGGTGTAGTAAGCTTCCATGATTCCAGTATACTCTTCCCGAGTCCATTTTGTATTTTTCCCTTGTGGGTCTTGTCTCTGAACTGGTGTCAGATCGTTGAGAGCCACTGTGAGGAGTATCCTTGGCATGGAGTTCCTGACTAGTACTTGCTGGGGAGAGTTTGTTCCAGTAGTATACTTTTGATCGATGCCTTTGTTTAACTGTGTGATGACCGATGTGGCATGAAGATCTATTATTTCTTCTTGTCATGCCATGATAATAATAATAATTTTATTCAATACTCATAAAAAAGACCTATGTACAGTGATTCACTGAAAAAAAAGAATGAAAACAAAATTTGTACCTTAACATCATAAAGTCTCGATATGTCTTGAAATAATAATCCACAAAAATGTTTCTCTACTAATTATTATTACTATTACTATTAGCAATCACTACCAATATTTAACATCCTTTCACTATTTCCTCTTTAAAATCTGCCATGATTTCAACATGAACCAACAACGATAAGAATATTAAACAGTAGTAATAATTGAATATGCAATATTCAATATCTTGTCTCTAAATCAATTAAATCTGGCATCCTAAAAGTCCTCTTTCAGTGTCAAAGTCCATCTTGTTTAGGTTGAGATTAATTTTACTCTCCTCATTGAACGCAATCCCCTTAAGCATAGGAAGGATGTTCTCAGAATGGCAAATGAGATTCTGGTTCTTATCCAAGACATTGTAGTCAAGTAGTCCTCACCTTTCTTAGTTGACAGGAGTTCTGCTAGTCACTTGTGAGAGACTTGCCATTCAGGTGCCATGCCACCTGTAGTGGTGAACACCAGCAGCATGAACATGGCTTGTCCCACCTCCATAACTCGGCTTGCGTACATATGTTTCTTCTCGTTTTCATGCTGGCGATATATTTGCTTAGGGGTGAGGTCCTTGTAAGATTCTGCATTTGGGTGGCACACCCATACATCAAAGAATGTGGAACCTTGTCTAGACCAAAAACCCTGAGCATGCATGTCAAGCTGGACATCCGGGGCTGTATTAGCCCCACTAGCTAACGACTCACCAGTAATCTCCTGCAGAACAGGTTCAATTTCAACATCATGACAGACCAGATTAACCACTGCGCCTCAAGATCCCACAGCTCGTCATGATGTTGTATAATGAAGCCCCCCCATTTACAGATCATTGCATGATTGACATTAAAGGGTTCTCTACAGACACATGCATTTGGTATGTCATGTCATGATACTTAGTTGTAACCCTGATGGAGGTAACTTCGGGGTTTCAAAAACTTGCCAGCGGTGTCACCCCAGACTCTGGTGGGAGGGGTTGTCCATGTCCCCATAGTAGGCTGAGGTCCAACCTGTCCTACTCCAGTGCCCTTTATTTTTATTATCATTATTACTATAGTTATTATTATTATTGTTATTATTATTATTACACTGAAAGACATTCTTCATTGTGTCCAGCCATAGCAGAAACTCCAGTAGTGCCAACTTTTTCACCATCCACTGAGACTGAAGATGAAATGACACCTCAGCAAACAAATGACAGCAAAAACCAGTCACCTCACGTGATAAGCACTGCACCTAATGAGGACCAAAATGACACAGTTGAAAAGTATGATGAGAGGACAACAACTGGCCAATCAGATTCACTTGAGGAAAGAGGAGATACCATGCCAAAGTAAGAGACAGTGGAATTTCTCCTTTGAGGCAAATTTCTCATGCAGCACATTAATGAATCAGAAGCTCTACCCATATCTGGATAGTGAAACATCATCAGTATGGGATTTCTGCAGTCATTGTTCAAACATCATTTTGCAGGGAAACCAGTGGCGTCATGAAATGTTGACTGTTTTCTCAGGCTAAAAAGGACCTGGGTTCAAAACCCAGGATCAGGGTGCAAAGAAAGTCAGGTTTACAACTTGCTATTCAGGCAAGTTGTAGATAACATATACTAGCCCAAGAGTCATTTTAACTAGCCCGAAAAATATTCTTTTCACGAGCAGGATTGAGAACAGTTTTTCTGTGATTTTTATTCCTCAAAAACTTCACTTGCCCATCCAATAAGTTAAGAACAGAATTCACTAGTCTGATAGCAAAATCTACTAGCCCGGGCTATTTTGGACACGACCTTCTTTGTATGCTGACGATTAACCTCCATTCTGTTCAGGGAACACCTTAGCACTCAAAACTTGACTGGAATCAAAGAGGAATTGATAAGTTTAAAATTGGTGCTAAAACCTGGGCAGCTTAAGCCTGCTTTGAACAATGTAGCCTAGGTGCTTTAATGATTTATTGTTACCACTGATCACTTATTCGCTGTTATTCCACTGAAAGACAAAAAATATTACCATTAATTGTTGCTTAGGTAAATTTTTTATGTTATGTGATTTTTTCTATTTTAACTTTTTTTTCCTGAGATGCTTAACACAGAATCCATCAGAAAATTTTCTCAGGTTCTCATTAGAATTTTTCTTTTGTGTTATTACAGATAACTAATTACATCTATAGCCCTTGAAAAATGTAAAAAAGAATGTGATTTTTTAAAAATTATTTTGGTACAAGGTTTCTGTCCACTGAAAATTAAAATTACTCAATTTCCTATTGGATTCCTTCTTAAAATCATTTTCTCTGTATGTTTTATTAAAGTTTCAGTTCAAGTGTTAATGACATATCAGGGCTCGATAGTGTCTCATCAATTATGGTAACTGCAGATCAAGCTTTGCAAAGAGATACAGTGATTAGTGATGATACTGCGCAACACCAATCTGGGAAGTGGCAAGATCTGGTTACTCCTAAACTGCCTCTTAACATTCCAGCAGCAGGTGGAAAACAGTCGTCTGCATCAAAAAATGATGAAGTAAAAAGGTAACAAATCATTCTGATATCAAAATGTCTTTTGTGAAGATTATGTTACCAATAATTTTTAGTAATTTGTTACAGAATGAAGGGTTTCCCCAGTAAGAGAAACATAGGCACGTTAAAACGTGCATGAGCTATTTTGAATGCTTCAGTGTAACTTTAATGCGTCGGTGTAACCTTATCAAGAGCGATGAATCTACCTCTTTTATCCTAAATGTAGATTAGGTTTATGTGCGTATTGCGGTACATCAATGGAAACGCGAAACGCTCAGCTGAATCGATCCTCAAGCTATATATTCACTTTCTTCTGTCTTTCCCTGTTACATCTGGTGCAAGTTAAACAAATCGTTAAAGTGAAATAAATATCTACTCACCAAACGTTGATTAGAAGGAAAACTCTAAGGTTTCCTCGGAGTTTCTTAAGCCAAAATGTGACTCATCGAATACTGAATAGTTACGAAATACCAGGATTTTTATCATTGTGGTAGATGGTTGCATCATCATAATTCACGAGGTTTTCACGTGCGATTCTACTCAGTGAAACAGTCTTTAACTCCGACAACTCATTTCTTCATGTTTTGAAAGCTATTGTTTCTCAGAAGACAAGAGCCTATTTTAAGGATTTGGTTACAAAAGGAAACAGGTCTTCATACGTCCAAGTTACTATATATCATTGTGAAAAGCCAATCTGCATGAGATGTACAGTCACACAGCTGGCACGTGAAAGTGTTGGACTTTGCCCCCTTTCGTCGTTCGTACGTGAGGGAATTCGAGTTATCACACAGTTAACTAGTAAACAGAATTCTAAAAATAACTCATGCACACAAATTGCACGTGAAGATGTTGGTCTTTCGCCCTTTTACAATTCGTACGTAAAAAAAAGGCAAAATAATTGTTTCACTACAAAATTTTCTCAAACGATTTTAAGAAATCACCTCGGCTTCATTATAACATCTGCAATTAAATTATGTTTCATGCAACGTCAAGGTTGATAACCTAACATTTATTAACATTTGTGAAACAGTCTTTAACTCCGACAACTTATTTCGTCATGTTTTAAAAGCCATCGCTTCTTAAAAGAAAAGAGCCTTTTTTAAGGCATTGGTTACTAAACGAAACAGGTCTTCATACGTCCGAGTTACTATTATTATTGTGAAAAGCCAATCTGCATGAGATGTACAGTCACACAGCTGGCACGTGAAAGTATTGGACTTTGCCCCCTTTCGTCGTTCGTACGTGAGGGAATTCGAGTTATCACACAGGAATCTAGTAAACAGAATTATAAAAATAACTCATGCACACAATTTGCATGTGAAGATGTTAGTCTTTGGCCCTTTCACAATTCGTACGTAAAAAGAGGCAAATTGTCTTACTACAAAATTTTCTCAAACGATTTTAAGAAATCACCTCGGCTTTATTACAACATATGCAATTAAATTATGTTTCATGCAACGTCAAGGTTCATAGCCTAACATTTATTAACTTCCAAGAAAATTATCAAACTGCCGAAATATATTTCTACTTATATCATGTTACTCCACTGGATATAACAGTATCTAATAATTGTGTCAACTAGCTTCTTCCAATTTTATTCCCTAACGCTACTATTTCTACATAAGTTACGCATCTTTACTAAATAGAACGAAAAAGGTCGGTTGAACTTTGTAAGCGAGAGAATAATATTTTTAAAGCTTGTTTACGGGATTAACAATACTCGATACAGCTTTCAGAAAAAAAAAAGCTGCCTTTTAAACTTCTAAAACCACATTTTATAGGGCGCATACTTTCGAATTAAAGTCTATATCTAAATATCAATTATTGCTTCATTGGAAGAGATTGAAAATATATGATCTTTTATACTCTACCCAGTTGTAGCAGGTGAAACAGAACTCATACTGACGTGCGTTGTACCGATAGCCGAATTAGGTCAGAAATGCCCCGAAGCAGCAACCACACTTAAATATGAACCCTTAAACAGCTGCATCACTGTCCACAGCGTTTGAAACATGAAGATATTTTATGTAATGCTTCCAAACACCTGTACCCGTAATAAAAGACGAAAAAATTGTCAAGGATCAAGATGGAGGTCTCAAAGTGCCCTTGTTCGACCTTTAACAATGCCATGTTTAAATAGATGCCAAGATCTCATTGGTTCCTAAGCATCAACTCATAGTACCTTCAACCTTATTGGCTCTTGGAACAAACATCCCAACATACAAAGCCACAGAGCCACAGAGCCACAGAGCCACAAAGATACATACGCTTGCACCACTGACATATGAGCTATTTTTTCAAAATAGCTCAAAAAAAGGAAAAAGTTTTGAATCATTATAAGATTCTGAAAAAGCTGCCAACTCGCCCCTCCCTTATCCAACATTTTGCTTTTGGGGAAAAGTTAGTGTTGAAGCTGGGTTAGCGACGGACCATTAAGAAAGTTATGGAAGGGGCTGGCGAAGTACAGACAAACATTTTATTGCAAGGGAAAAATTAAAATGGAAAAATTCACTTGCTCTAAGTAGCCCCAAAATAATTATCCTGCACTGGCCTAAAAAAATAAATGCAGGGAAAAATTAAATGACTGTTAATGAAAAAAATTCATGAAGCTTGAAAATTTCTTATACCCCACCTCCATAACTTTTTCAATGGGCTGGTGGGCAGTTTCCCAAGATCTTACTTATCCAAATTTTTTCCCCCTAGGCAAGGGAAATGTACTGTAATTTACCTGTGAAGAAGGGTGTTTCTCATTGCTTGAGCTTAGAATGCATCTGATCTAAGTCAGGTTAAAAAACTTTACTTTGATTTGTGATGTTTAGAGCTGCCGGTGCAAAGAGGTTTTTTGGAGGGAAACCACCGACAGGAAAAGTTAGTGCTGCAAAGAGTTCTAAGTATGTGTAATCCTTTTTATTCCCTACTACAGTCACCTCTAGAATGAAAAAATGGTGGATAACTCCATATAAAAATACAGTGAACTCCAAAGAAGAAGGAGCAAACACAGAAAGACTTTCGAATAAAATTACTCATGTTGTGGAAGAACTAAAAAAGACATAGACCCAAGGCACTTTTTTGCACTGAAGGGAGTCCTTGAAAAATGGAAATGTGTCCTTGAAAGTCCTTGAAAAGTACTTGAATTTTTTGTTCGAAAAAGGGTACAAACCCTGAAAATAGACACCGAGAATGGCATTGACAAAACCTTGCCAGCATGTGTTTTCTTGATCAACTCTTTGGTATATATAACCTGTATTAAACAGTCCACCTTTATTGAGCAGTCAGTCGGTCATTCCCAAGGGTCACCGCTTAATTCAGGTTTGACTTTAAAACACTTTACTCAAATTCAGGATAACAGGTTAAAAATTCCAACTAGTAGGATGCAGGTCTACCAATAGTTTGCTATTTACAAGCATGACAGAAACTATAAAAGAACTACAGAAAAAAAAAAACAAATTGACTTATTATCAGATCAGATCTTGAGCCTGGGCCCTTCAGTTAATAAATGCAGCGTGCTATCTACCAACCATTGCCGCTCTTATCCCTTAAAGCTTCACCACCCTCTCATCTTCTTCTTCATCCCTTAATTTTCAACAGGAAGCCGACGGGACCTAAAATGCCAACGAATCTTGTGAGGGATATTTTCCAGCATTTCTCTCAAGCAAAGCTTTCAAGGGAAGCTCTTCTAGCCGTTGAAAATGGGTAAATGACCAAACAACATTTTGTTCTCGCTCAACCCCTCTAGCAACATAATAAGCTACAATTACCAATAACTTTTAATGGAGAAATTATGAATATATTAAAAGCATATACGTGAACTGCGGAGTGAAGAATTATTTGGAAGAAGATCATCGCAGTTATATACGCATGCGAAAAGAAAGCCTGAAAAAAAAAATTCAGGCTTGTACGGGATTCGAATCCTTGGCCTCTGCAAAACCGGTGCAGCGCTCTACCAAGCGATAATCTTCTTTCAAATAATTCTTCACTCCGCAGTTCATTCATCATCATCCTTTCACGGGCTTATAACGAACCAATTCGATGACCTGCTCCCAGTTGGCTTGTTAGCTTAATTGGTAGAGCGCTGCACCAGTATCGCAGAGGTCAAGGGTTCGAATCCTGAATTTTTTTCAGGCTTTCTTTTCGCAACTGCATAAGTTGCGTACATAACTGCGATGATCTTCTTTCAAATACCTTTTAATGGAGTCATCCTGGGCTGAGTTGCTCGAAGCATGGTTAGCGTTAACCATTGGTTAAGGAGTATCAAAACCAATACGTTGTCATGGTATTAAACGCTGGTTAACGCTAACCATGCTTCGAGCAACTGGGCCCTGGACTACTTAGTCTGAAACTAGACCTCTACCTTTTCCTTAGACATTTAGTTCCCAGTTCCTCGGTCCAGGGGGATACTCAATACTCAGATACTCAGAGATACTCAGTCAGGGGAGACTCCACCCAAGATGCAACCCCTTACCCTTTGGTAGACCATTTTTGACAGAAAAGGTACCCCTTTTGTACACCTTTCTATTGACAAATAGTGCCCTTTTCACATATCCAGTTTAAAACTTCGCATCCCTTCTGATTACTGTAAATGCACTCTATTCTTAATTTTAATCACAGTTAGAGTGAAACCTCTATTACAGTCCGCAAGCTGGCACTAAGCTGGGTCCCGAAATTAACGTCTTATATTTCCCTTTATAACGAACTCCTTTCAGCGGACACCTCTCTTAAGCGGATGCGGACACTAAAATTCATGTAAATTGTATTTGGCTAATTTCTATTGTTAAAAATCTCTTAAGCGGACGCCAGACTGCATTGACAATAGTAGTACTGGATTACGTCCTTGAAATAAAGATTAAAGATAAGTCAATACATTTAGATGTCAATAAACTGTAGTTTAGACCGATATCCGGCCGTAATTGTCATCCACGATCAAAATTCACCTAAAAGTCTTGCGCAAAGTACAGCACTTCATGGAACTTTATCACAGTACAGAGTAACGTTTGAATGTTCAACAAACGTTGCGCAATTTTTAAGCTATTAGGTGGACACTTGGGAAATAAGGTCCTGAAGGTATCCGCTTCATAGAGGTTTCACCGTATCACAAAACCAGAACATTTTTTGATGTTTTCACTTCTATAAAATGCATCTGTTGGCCCTTTTTGGCCTTTTTATAGACCGAAATGAAAAATCTCCCTAGCCTTTCAGATACCGGTACCTCAACTAGTGAAATCCCTATCCTTTCTTAGTATAATCCAACTAGAGGTCTATTATCAATGCTGCATTCTGATTGGTTGAGCTACTATTAGGTTATATGTTATAGCCCACTAGTAGCGAAAAGAGCTGGCATTGAAAACCAAAACAATAGCGGCTAAATCGCGTTTTGCTAGTTAAAGTTGTTTTGTCTCGATATTTTTGATCAGCTAGTTGAATTTTACTAAAACAATAATTCCTCTCACCCTCATGGCCTCTGAGTCAATAGAGTCAATTCGGCCTTCAGCCTCATGGGCTATTGACTCTGAGCCCATTCGGAGTCAAGGAATAATTGTTAAATATATCTGAGGCCTGAAAAAGTTACCTTTTTTGGATGGAGCCTTCCTATATAGGCCATTATAGGGAGTAAACCCAACCCACCCCCCCCCCCCCCCCCCCTTGTGGTAGTCAGTTTGCTTGTAATTGTCTATTATAAATATGTGATAAAAAATAATCCTTCCCAAAGAATGTTTGGTAATTATTCAATTTATCAAGTGAAGAAATGTTTTTGTAGGACTACCGATAATTTTCAATTCCCAAGAAGGTAGACTTGCGACAGTTTTAACTAATATTTGCGTGATTGTTTGACAGGTCACAGCTATTTTTCAAGCAAATTTCATCTGATCTTATGGCTTACTGCAAACATGCACACAGAACGACCATTGAGCTCTCTGATGTGGAACTCCTTATGAAAAGGTCTGCATCAGAATTCCTGTCTTCTTCATTGAATTACAGAACATGGTTCATGAACTGTGTATGAAACTTTTCTTTGAAATAGGGTGTGTAATTACATCACATTACACAGTGATTTTGTTTTTGGGACTCCTCTTGTAAAAAATCATGAGTGCCAGTTGAAAAAAAAAAAAGATTCCGAAATTGAAAATGCTTGGGCCTTTATGTAACCAGACAGTGAAGACAGACTCCAACACTCTGTATTACAGTATATTGAAACTAAAATAAAGTCCTTCTATTTGATGCACAACAAATTAAAGGCTAATTAAACGAAATATGCATCCATAAACAACAGCCGTAATAACTGCCACAGACTTTATACAAAAGGGATACTTTTACAAATACACTTGTTCAGATCGATCGATCGATGATGCGTCCTACGGGACGCATGCCATGAATTATTTTTCGTCTTTAGGGATTTTTATGAATCATTACGTGCAGAAATTTACGTGAACCAATCAGATTCTTAAGCAAAATTGTCATTATTATCCTCATTATTATCATTATCATACACCATTTTATAAATATTTTATTTATTATTTATTTGTCTCTTTATTTTTTAAAACTTACTCGTTAGTCCTGGTTGTTTTGCCGAAAAAGCGCTTTTTGAAATTAGTCGAACTGTTTTATGGTTGCCCTTTTGGTCATAAAGAAGCCGAACTGATACCCTAAGAGTTAGTGCCGTTTACACCAAAAGAATAATTAAAAAAGAGATGCGTCTTATACAAGACCTGAACTGCACCAGCACCTAACTAGACTGAGTAGTTGTCCAATCCAGGGTGAAAACGTTGATTTTATTTTATTTTATTAACTTCGCCAAACAATGAGACAAGTGACACTACAAAAAAAAAGTGTACATATATTCACAGGAGTACAGGCAGGGACGCCGTAACAGCGAGCGCCAATTATTGAGGGCCCCATTTCTAAGTTACCAAACATTAAATTTGAATCCCAATTCATGTAATTTTTCAAAGATCAGACCCTGACTTTTATAGGGAAGTGCCCCAACCTGGAACTGGGGATCAAAGGGCAGGTGCGCTAAAACCTATGTCCGATTGTCCGGGACAGGGAGAAATTTAGTTCGGACATGTAAACCTTTGACATGACTTGTCCGTGGGACAAGCACATTTTTAATTCGAAAAAATAAAGAAACAGGCGAAAATTGTCTGTAAATTACATTAGAATTGAAATTGATCTTAAAAGTAATAGAAGCAAACCCTTGACAAAATAAGGTTAAGTATTCCATTTAACTTCGCCACTCCACGGTCATTTCATTTGTTTTTACGAGCTCTGTTTTAGGTTAAAGTCAAAAACAATTTACAAGGGTGATAATGTGATTAAAAACATCGAATGCCCGATTGTTTTTGAGTGTCGGGTTTCGAGCTAAACTTTTTGGACAGAAATCTTGGGTCTCAGACAACCAAATTTAATAGTGCTTGTCCGAAAGACAAGTGGATAGAAGAATTTTTCTCTTACTCTGGAAGGGTATGACCATTTCTTAGAATGATTTTTGTTTCCTCCTTTATTTTAGACAAGGCTTCATCACTGAAAATCAGTCACTGTATTCACTGGTTGAGAAGTATCTTCCTCTGGAATATCGACAAGAAATCATCCCCACAGTACACGCAGGGAACAAGATCGTCCTGAAATAATTCCCCAGCCGTATATACATACTGTACAGGGAACAGACTGCTTAAAAGCCACTGAAAGAAGAGACCGTAAAATTCCGAAAACAAGCCCCGGGGCTCATATTTTTCAAAGGCCCTTTTTGAGGGGCTTATATTCAGAGGGGCTTATTTACTGAAGGAAATTTGCGTTTCAAAATCGATTGAGCTTGGGTTATAGTTGGAAGTAAATTTACCGTTTTTGCTTTGTTTTACTTTGTATTTGAGGGCAATTTTTCAAGTACAACCCCCCCGGGGGGGCTTATATTTGGAGGGGCGATTTAACGGAGGGTTTTTTGCGTTACCGGATTGGGGGGCCTATACTTGGAGGAGCTTATAAATGGAGGGGCTTATTTTCGGAATTTTCCGGTAGTTAATGAACTGAAGCATGGCGTACCTCAACAGCATTTTTAGCCTCTGAAAATTTCTGGCTTGCAATTTTTTATTATTATTTTGCCATATTTCTGAGGCATTACCTTGTCTTGGCATAACGAGTACAGTCTTCCCCATTTTTCCATCTCTGCATTCCCAAAAACGCTGAGGCACCGCGACGCTTCTTTCCTTGACATCTGTGCGCGTGTCCCTTTTTCTGTTGATAACAATGTTGTTGACGTCAGTAGTAGTCGTAGCTGGTTGTGAAGAATGAGCAGTGGGATTTAAGTCAATTAGGAATATTTTGGGTCAAGATAGGTGAGCCTTTCGTTTTGGGATATCAGAGTGATACCACGAGCTGTTCAAGTCTTCAATAAGTTAAACCATGTTTTAATAAACGGGCGTTGCGACGCCTTGTTTATAGATGTAACATATTTTAAAATTACAAAGAATTGGTATAGTTTAATATTAAAAGAGTAGGTTTTTAACATTGATATTTATTCTCTTAACCTACCCTAGGTTAGCCCTGTTAGCCTGGGACCAGGCTAACAAGGGGCCGTTGGGAGAAAAACGAGAAAAAAATCGGCGCGTGAAACGAGCCAGGAGGTAGTCTGGGTGGCGCCGCCCTTCCCCCTCCCCAGGCTACCGCTTGGCTCGCTTCACTCGCCGATATTTTTCCCTATCTGACCCCGTTTTTTGCTCTTTTTCCCCCACTACGGAGCCTTGTCCCTGGCTAACCCTAGGTCAAAATGTTAAAAAATAAACGATACTTACCTGAACGTACTAGCAAAAACATAAGGTGAAAAAATAATGCTTGTCCTCGATCTGAAACTCATTTACGAGTCCGTTGCTATTAAATGTCAGGTAAACCGAACGTTTGTCCGGGCAAATGGATAGAGATGTACAGAGATTTACTATCGCATTTTTGGTGTCATTTGTCAACAACCACAATACAATTGTGAGTAAGGAGCCCTGTGAGACTTCATTACATTTGTGACCTGTTATTTCTGACACTTACAGGGCTTACAATGCCTTTGACAGAGGGCAATTACAGTGAAACAAGTTCCAAAAATTTACAGTTGTTGAAACGACACCTGTAAGAAAACCTAGACAGTAAGATGGTGCGGTCTTTACACACCCTCCCTATCCAATCCCAAGCTTATCCCCCAAGAAAAATATAAAACGGTAAAAAAGATCCTTGCGGCAAGGCGATGAAGAAGTAAACAAAAGAATAAAACAAAAAAATATATATATATTTAAAGAAATTGCCCCCAAGCCCTTGATCTAGAAGCCAATGGTCACTTCAGTGTCTGTTACATGATACTCTCCGCTAGAGGGGAGGTCAGAACTTAGAAGTTTGTGACTGTCTTATATGAAGGCAATTGCAAGTTTTTCCATTGGCGTCAAGATGGTGGAGTAAGTAACGTGTCGATCTTTTTTGTGTTTATTATTGGTGTTTGCGCGGTTATAAATTCAATTTTTGCTTTTTAGGAGAATAAAAGATAGTCAACTTTCTGCTTCGATAAACCAGAAGCTTGTAGAGTCGGGCGAGCGAGAAAGGTAAAGCCTAGAAAACTACGTCGTCTCATAAATCGAGATTTCTTGTTTTTCTTATCATAAAAAAATTAAAACATATCATAAAATAAGATCGTTTTCCTCGTAAATTGAAACTGGTTCTTTAAATTACAGGAAATAGAGTTCTTATTCTTTGATTTGTTTGAAATTTTTTTCTCTTAAAATAGCAAAATTTTTTCTTAAATTGAGAGATACTTCGCAGCAATCTCGAATTTAGAGTGAAATATGCAACTTCAACTTGTTGTTGGTAGAGTTTTCACTTTGGTTTTTTTCCTGTAAACCGCCCTTAGGCTGGTATCGCTGTATAGGTAACCTTCAGAAAAGTTTCTGAATTAAGCTTTATTTAATTGGATCCAACCCCTGATAAAGGAAAATCTGGAGACTCGTGAAAAAAAAAATCGGATCGAAGATTCTAATTTTCCTGATCAAGATGAAACGAACCCTTTTTCCATTCCAGTGGGGGAGTTAACTGTTTTTTTAGATACTGTGTTACCCTGTATCAGTTGGGTCACTCCTGTAACAAATTAGATGCCACGTTTTCGTTGATGACTTTATTTAAGAGGCTAGAGAATACGTTATCACTGGGACAAAAGCTTATAGCAAAGAGCCATTTCTTTTGGATAACCAAACTTCATGGCTAAAATGCTACAAAGCCCCATCAAGGCTTAATTAAACAGGTAAGTAGCATTCACCGTTTTCCGTTTTTATTCAACAAGGCAACATTTCATTTCAGAGTGGTATTTCCCAAAAGACCGTGAGATTAGAAGTCTTGTAAGGCTGTGAGAAAAGTTAAAAAATTGTGAGACTCACATCAGAATTGGGAGAGTCTGAAGATATGCACAGGTAGTCCAACAGATCCAATGAGAGAACGAATCTCATTGACCCCTGAAAGCCATGCAAGAATGTTTTGTCGGTTAGTGTATAAATAGATTTAAGAAGCTACTTCTACCCTCACCAAGAGTCTCTGCAACAACCCTTGTTTCTAACATCATTCAACATTGTTGGATCCAAAAAGGTTTGATGTAGCTGGATCCATTTAAGTGGGCTTTAAGGTCTTTTTAAAGGATTTGTGTCCAATGAAGTAACACATTCGGAACTTTCACTTTAAACGAACACAATGGTAGATATTAGGGAGCTAAATGATGAGGGCAATGATGACAACAGGAACAGCATACAAGCAACTGACATCTTGAATGACATAAAATAAGAGCGACGAATTTTGAAACAGTGTGATTTCAGTTTTTAAGAGCCTTTTTTTGCCACTGTCATCATCATCATTGCTTAAGCTCCCTTATCAAGTGACTGGACACTTTTGTGCTAAATAACATGTTGATAATGTGATCCCTCTTTTGGTTTATTAAAGGTTAAAGGAGCTTTTAAGAACCAAACTCATTGAATGTGGCTGGCGTGACAAATTAAGGAGTCACTGTAAAGGTAATATTAGATGTTGTTATATTCCTAAGCTTTCATTCAACTAAACAGGGACAGCCATTGGCTGATTCTTGGTCACATTGCCTTGACTAAAATCAAATGTATCCCGATCATGATACATTAAGCAATGTACCCTGCTTGGGATACATTACAGCACATGATCAAAGCATGGTGGAGAGTGGCGTGACAGAAAGCAGGAAAATCACTGCCAGTTTTCTTTTTTGTGAATGAACACAACAACACAAACCTGAAGCCTCAAGCTAAAAAGCAACGATTTTCAAAGTTATCCCAGAGGAGAAACAGCAGCTAGTGGAAAAAACGATTCAGATGATATTATTCAGTGGGTTTGAGAATTAAATTTGTCTTGGGAAACATCAGTACTCTCGGGAAAACAAAACTAACCGTTTCCCTCGGGATCTGACATTAATAATTAATGACATGTATAATATACAATAATTATTGTATATTATACATGTCTTGTTTAGTGCATTGGTGTAAAATCTATTAACAAGCAGCAGTGATACCAGGGGGGAGGAGTATACCCTTAAATTTTGGATAGGTGTGATAGGTTTGTGGCTCCTAGGGTCTTAAACCCTGACCCTATTCAAGGATGAAACAAATGAAACCTGATACCCTTTTTAGGGCCTAAAGCTGGAAAATGAGGCCCAATTCAAGGAAAAAACTAAAAATTTGATGAAAACACATGGAGAGCCTCAAAACTATACCCTATTGAGCTGCACATACCTATCTAACCCATACATTGGAGTGCACCCCCCCCCCCCCCCCCCTACACCTACAGGGCAGTGATAGTATTCCCAATGACTCTAGTGAGTAATCCACTTGGTTAATTCTGACCTTCTTTTGCAGAAGTGATTAAACAAAAAGGCCTTGAAAATGTCACAGTGGATGATTTAGTTGCTGAAATAACTCCTACAGGAAGAGGTGAGGTCTGGGTACCTACAAACAACTTTGTGATGGGTTGTAGGTAGACTTACGAATGGGTATGACATGAGGGTGGTGGGATGAAGGTACAAGCAGGGCCTATCAGAATAGCTGGATTTTCTAAATGCTTTTGGTAAATATGACCCAAGAAACCACAGCTTTTCTTGGGTGAGCTTTAAATCACACCAACAAGTGAGGAGGTTGCTGATAGGACTAAGAAGCAGGGCTGTCAACAAGATATTTTTCAAGTTGCTAGGTAAATACAGCAAGTACCGGTATGTAGGGAATAAAACAGCTAGGGATTTCTTTTGGTTCTATTTTTCGTCTACTTTCCTATGAAAATAGTTGGGGGCCATGTTCATAGTAGCGGGGGGAAATCCCCAGCCCCTGCCTCCTAATGACAGCTTCTCTCTCTTGCATGGCTTTTAGCATTTATGAAGTCGTTTGTGTGGCTTGTCTGTTGCATAGTCGGTTTGTTTATGCAATGACAGCCCTGAAGAAGTGTTAAAAATGCACTTGGTGAACATTCAAAATTTCTCATAACTCATACTTATCAGGTACGTGTGTAACTCTCAGTTCACTGGTTCTTGTAAATTTTGTAGGGCAAGGTTGTAAATCAATTCGAATTGGTGCCTTGTGACTGGAACTTTTCTATAGATATCATTAAATGATATCTATAAATTTTATTCCAAGGTCTAGAATTATTCTACTCATCCACATATTCAGTTGTTTTGTCAATATTATTTGAAAATAATCTTAATAGTGCAAAATTCAATATCAATGTCATTTCCTACAATAAATTTACCCAACCAAACATGATCATTATAATGTAGTGGCATGGTTCACACATTTAAAATAGTTTTTTTTTCTTTACAGCATTAGTACCAGATGAAGTGAAAAGAGATATGCTTATAAAGATTCGTTCATTTTTGGCTGCCAATTCCTGACAGTTCATATATTCACACCCTTACAATGCTTTGTACCTTTTGATTTTACATGAACTTGTTTGCTGTTCTTACTTTGAAAGATAACTTGAAAAACTTACATTTCTCTCTTATTTAAACTAAGCTTTTGATGGTTTTTGACTAAAGAACAGTAGAACTTATCTAGCACACTTCACTGTTTACCAGACATTATTTGCCGAGAAAAATGTCTTGAGGTTGTTTAGCAGAAACTAGAGAACTTATGGTTGTCTGTTGTCTTAAACTATTGCCTTATACCCAAGTTAGTCTTCGCTAAAAGAGCTGACCCTTTAGTTTATAAGTATTTAAATGTGTCTATGTAAGTCAATAATAACGTTGCTTTGTTTGTTTTGATCTGCTTGTACTACATTGCAATAAATTTGTAATTTTTGTAACATTTCCGGTTTTCATCCACATTTATCTTTCTAGCTGGTAATTTTTCCATGTATGGTCTGTATCAGATTTGTTTGTCTTTCTAGTGAAAACTTGCCAGGGCCATGTTCAAATCCCAGTTGTTTAAATACCCACAAAATAGAGGACTGATGAAGAGAAGGGGGGGGGGGGGTAAAATGAGTGCACTGTTGGCACCAGCAGGTTGTTTATTCACTGACCTCATCCCCCAGGGTTCTCTCGTTTTCCAATTGTTTATTGCTTATTTATTTCAAACCCATTTGAGCGGGGGGGGGGGGGGCCTTATTTAATTTAGAAAAGACGATGGTATCAGTTCTCCATAAAGAACTAGAATACAAAGTGGAAAGCTCTAGTACAAGAAGGTTGGAGCTCATGTAGCCGAGGATCAAAAACAAATGCGAACTTCCACTAGGTTAATTAACCATCCCGGATCAATCCACCCGAAGTTTTACAGTCGTGATTTATTAATACAGTCTATCGTTTATTAGTGAAGAATAATAACGGGAGGATAGCGGGGACTTAAAAGGGAGGGGGGCTTATTAACCTTCTTCCCCTGAAAAGGGGGTCGGGTCTGTCGGATTATGCTCGTAAAATGGAGTATTATTCTTTCATGCGTCACCCGTGAAGCCAGAGTATTATGCTCAAAATTAGGCCGTCATAATCTGACAGACCCTAAAAGAGCGCTCATTAGAGACGGGGCTAAAACAGAGGATTTACGGTAATGACTATTTCGAACTACGGGTTAAGAGCCTGTATCTTTACCTGAACGACCAGAATCTTTACGGGGCAAAGTGTCAAACTTGTAAACGACTGATGTTCCCAGTCCCTGATGAAGGTTACAGCTGTAGGTTTGCCTAACCGAAATGTTGGGCAAATAAATTACCCATTCATGCATTCTGTAGCTGTCCAATCAGCCTTGCCCCCAATTTTTAGTTTGGTGTCTGCGTTACTACTTTCTCTCTCTTTATTTTGTTTTGTTTGTTTGTTTGATATTTTTTTGTCAAATCTTCCTGGGCAGTTGGTCTGTGCAGTGAGTTTTCTGAGGTCGGCAACAGCCAGGGGGAAACTTGGTATTCTGGGCCGAGTTGTTCAAAACTGGGTTAAGATAACCCAGGGTTGGTGCGAGATTTGAATTCAGATTTGAAAGCTTAAAAAGCATTTCAGTTTTAATTCTTTTTGTCTACAAGTTGATGATTGGAAGCTCTAAAAATAACAGAGAAAATTATCCGAAAAATGCTTTTGAACACAAGGAAAAGAAGCCCGGGTTAAGCGCTAACCGGCCTTCGAACAACTAGGCCCTGAAGGTTTTCTACATTATGGAAGCATTCTTTTTAGGATCCATTTTTAAAACAAGTAAATCAATATTGCCAGGCTACAACAGTAACTATAGTTCATTTACCAACACTAAATTACAGGAAACTCAATTTTTATAGCTCTTTGGACAACGTCTACGGACCCTAGGGACCGGTTAGGCTTACCTTAAGCCAATCAACTTTAGAGATTTGGAATATAACGGAACGCGTTTTCGGACGGGTCTTGTCAGTTGTCTTATTTATTCTAAGGGCAAATTTCGCGCCCTCGATCAGCTAGATGATGTAACATATGCAATCAGGTTTTAACGGAAATTTACTGAAATTGGAAACGAGAATTTTAAAAAATATATATCGAACGGCAAATTTTCTGCTGAGACCGGTCCAAACTAGACACAGAAGATCCCTTCAAAGTAGATTGTTTTCTTCCGACACCCTTTCTTTGCCTTAAGCTAGCCTGTTCCTGGCGTTCAAAAAGCGAGGAATATTTTTACTGCCATCTTAGCGCCTGGAAGCGGCTAGCGCATTGGCGAGCAATATCTGAAGCATTTTCTTTTGGTAGCGTGAAAATTAAAAAGTGCAATTTCGTCAGTTGTAATCTTTCAACACCTCTTAAGAAAGTAGAAAAACTAATGGAGTATGTCAGCACGCTTTTGAGCAAGTGAGAGGATGAGGACATCGTTTGAACGGACCTTAAACCGCGAGTAAATACAAGTCATATTGCCTTCCTTGGGGGGCCGGGACATTTAGGTTATTCAGGGGTGGTAATCCAGGTATTACACGATGCTTAGCCAATCGGTGAACTCCTTTTATATCTATTTCCAAAATACCGGTGTTAAAACTTTGGTCAGAGCCACGCAAGGCCTTTGTTTATGAAGAAAGCTGACAGGTTGAACTGTAAAATTGAAATGAATGGAGACAACTTAACATTGTTGATACACGGTTCTTTGGGTTAAAACCTTCAAGTGGTGGTGTTAACTCGCTATTTTGTGTGGGCTTTGTCAGTCAAGTGCCTCATTAGCAAAGGGGTTTTAAAGCTTTTAAGGTGACTAAATGTACTGTTTCCCGCGGGCTCGGTCAAGTGCGAACTACTTGGTGCAAAACAACTGCAAACAACTGGTGCGATCATAGATCAAGCTGCACCTCTTGACTCTTGACTTATTTACGACCCCACCTGCTAAACTTATTGACAAAGCTAATGAAGCAGAAAATTAGTCGAAGTACCAATTATTTTGTAACATGAACAAAACTCTTGGATTTGTGGGTTTTTAACGGGCATTATGATAAAGCGCTTGGGGCTAACCGTTTTTTCAACTTTCTACATTCCTGTTAGTGACAGAACTTAAGTTATAAAGGCTGAAAAATAGATCTGACGAATAATTCAATATTGGCGAACCGGCGCTCCTTAAATACCTCTCGCATAACCAGTTTTCCTACATACTAAGTAAAAAAACTAGTTTAATGTGCAAGGCATCAAAATATTCATACAACGTTCTTTTTATATTCGGCGTTGACAAGGGCAGTCGGTATTACTGAACTCCGTCAGGATCTTCGATCTGCGCAGTCGAAGGCGACTTGTGCTCTTTCCAACTACAAAGAGAGCATTAATGATTTACGCCAAGCGATCTACACAGTGCTGTTTAATAATGAATAATGCCAGCGCTATATACGAGTGTTGTTGGTTTTTGGCTAACACAGTGCGTCCAGAGACAAGGGAAAGTTACTGGATAAGCGAGAGAAGCGGGCTATCCTATAAAGTAGTGTAGTAGTGTTAGGATAGCCTGTCAATTCAAACTCTTCTCTGTCGTCAAGTTCTTCTCTTTATCCAAAGTAACAGCGGCACTGAGAGCTAACAACGACGGAGAATTTAAACTTTACGTTTATGCTTTGGTGTCCATGACAGGAAGAAGTCTTTTCTCGGACAGACGCGTCAAGCCAGAGTAAAGCATCGACTGGCATTTCAATTGTACGAGCTTCTCCCACGCTGACGAAAATATGTCGGGCGAAGCCGAAGGCTTATGGACGGGTGAAATAGAAACGAGTTTTCAAGAAGCTCTTGCCATCTACCCGCCATGTGGAAGACAAAAGATCATGTTATCAACAAAAGATAAGATGTACGGTCGCAACGAACTTATAGCACGTTATATACTCATGAAAACGGGCAAAGTTCGCACTCGAAAACAAGTTGCAAGCCACATTCAAGTTCTGGCTCGAAAAAAGATCCGCCAATTTCAGACCAGAATTAAAGAGAAGACATACATCAATGACGGTCTTCAGGAGATGATGACCATGTCCTCTGCTGAGATCTTATCTCCTGTAGTTCACCCTGCTGGAGATAGTTACGAAAGTTCTGATGTTCCCCCGGGCCCTCCGCCAGCCCTTTTACAGTGTTATGCATCTACAGGTCTAAGCCAGCACGGACAAGTTATGGGTGAGATCCCGCCGCCACCGCGTTCACGCACTCCACCGAAGCTCCAGTTTCCAACGCTGGGAGGAGACCACCAAGGGATGTCAGAGTTTACTCCGCCCCGTACGCCTCCCAACATGAAGCCGGCCAACTTCCACGAAAACGCTTTGCAAAGCAGTTTAACTTGGGAAGTACCGGATATAACCCAAGAACTGAACTACAGAGAACAAGCTGAAGATTTTCCTGCGCGGTATAACATCCAGTCGGCTAATGAAAGCGCTTGGCGCACAGCTATCCAGGAAGTAAACTACAGCTCGAGATGTAAAGACGAGCCAATGATTTCGACGTGCGCTCTTGGCGTTTCGGCTTCTTCTTTACCCGAGACTCCAACCTTTGACGACTACCTTGTTTACGATGCGGATCAAACGTGTCCTTCGATCGATTTCTCGGGCATGTGAAATCTCTACCGGTAATTACAAAGAATGTCTATATACGTATATTTTGCAGTCGACGTAGCAAGTTATGTTTTATTGTTTTTTGGAGTCTTTTATTTTGCTTATTAGTGCACTGTATACTAACTACGACAACCTTAATCGTCGTTGTCCGCCTAGTCATTAGTTCCCTTTGCGTAGAAACCTGTCAAATACAAGTTAATACAATATATACAACTCACGCAACTCGTATTTTCATTTTGCACTTATTTGATTAGGCTTGTTTTATATTTTACCTGAGCCAACCCAGACAAAAGTTAGAATCAAATTTATTTCGGCCTGAGAAAAACGGATTTCCACTTATGAGAAAGTTGTTTGATTTTACGGGTCTGTTTCATTGTCAAATGTTGTAATCAAATGAACCTGACTATCATTACAACCGTTAGACCAAACTACTACACAAAACACAAATGGCATGGATAAATCGTACAAACTATTCTCTTACTTTTTACTTTCCAGAAGTTTATAACTTAAGGTTGCGTTTCAGTTTCATATATAATTTGTTCCATATTTTTTGTATCGTTGTAGGCCACCCGTTTTTGCTCTACACGCTACACGCTTGACATGTCGCGGGTATGTTTAACGGGCTTTCCTTTTCATGTAACTTACTAATTCATTCTTCCAAAACAAACTTGCTGTTTACGTTTTTTACCGAACCTTTTGTCCTCTGTGGTTTACTGTTTTCGTTTGTCTCTGTTCACCCGCTCTATTCAGACAAGTATTTTCAGTCTCCTTTTGATTCTTGTCTAGATAGGCTTTTTTGTTGAAGTTTTTAGGCGAAATCCATTCAAATGAACTAACTAAACCATAACTTTGTAAAGTTAAGTTAAAGCGCAATTAAATAGTATTTTTCCTCTCTGATGGTAACAAGACTGAACCTGGGAAAGTCGCATTATTTTTTTCTGTTCTACTGCTAAGAATAGGTTCAACATAACAGTAAAGCTTCGTAGAAACGGTTCTTAAAAAAATTTTCTACCCGGTCAGTTTTGGAGCATGTTGTTTTCTTTCAGATAGGTTTCAACTCGAGCCCCAGAAACCACAAATTTTATCAGTTGTTTCTTCTACGAAACAAAGGTTGCATTTGAAGTTTTACCAAGTCACAAGACTATCGAGTCATTTTTTAACAACAAGTAAAATTTATCCGAAAAAATGAGGTTTTGTTGCTCGCACAAGTGGGCAATTAAACAACTCCATACCAAGACTTAAAAAAAATCAGACGTAGATTACTATCGAAACTCGTGTCATGTATAGTAATGTAAATTTTTTCGCATTTTTCTTTCTTTCGTTGTCTGTGTGTTTGTGTGTGTTTTGCTCAGCTAGTTTCAACTTGTTAGTTATGTTATTGAAAAGTTTTGCTCATTTTCCCCTCAACGTACAGATACTTTTCTCTAATTTATTTTCTTCAGATTTTGAAGAAAAGGGCTATTAATTTCGCTCCATAGAAAAAAAAAACGCGACCTTGAAAATAGACAATGTGTTTCCTCATAGATATCCTATTCGCTCCAACGGAGGTCCTCAGTATCCGCTCATGCATTTTTACCCAGTAGCGCATGCGCGCCTGTCACTATCATGCTTTGTCCAAGCAGAACTTTTAAAGGGCAAAGTTTATGTCGGAAACTGGTATAAATAAGCCGTTGATCAGGTTTTTTAAAAAATCAGTCTGGGGAGCTGACAGAGGTTTCCTGCGCTTTGAACTGTATAGCATGCCAATTGCGCGACGGTAGCTAATTTCCTAAACTTTAATGATATTATTTGAACACATACGAGTTTTATGAACAAGCGCCAACGTAATTGTTATTAGAGAATGAAACTCTTGTCTGGGCGTTGTCAAAAACAATGTTAAGAACAATCAGTACATGTAGTAGTTTTCAGTTTTAAAAGCCTAGCTATTTTATCCACATTTAACCGCCTATGTCATTAAGCAATACACAACGAGTTCGTGAAATAAGAGGAGATGCTATCGTTTATAATCATTTCCAAACAGGATCAGTCATCGAGGCTATTCTCACGGATTTTTGAAACCTTTTAGCGCGCTTAACCACCGATTTCTCCACTTGGCATCTGGAACGCCGAGAAGGCTCTGGGATGAGATTGGTTTGGCCATTTTCATTTGATTAAACACGTGACCAGGATATTCCCAGATTCTCTGTCTTTTCAATATAAAGAATTATTTTATTTTTGTATGTATTGTTGTTAATAAAATTTTATGTGTCAGCTGCGCGATAACAAAGAAATAGATTGGAAAGTCGAATAGGGAATTTTGATGATTTCCCAAATGCATTAAAGCGTGGCTTCGGCACGTGCATCAGTTTAACCGGAGGTTAACGAAACATTCAGCGCATTTGCATCGCTGTCAGCCGATAGTGATGATGAATTAACTTAACTATAATGGTCAGTTATCAAAACAGTGCCCCCTCGCTCTTCCCTCCAAAACCGTTGTTTACAAGAGGCTTTTTTAGAAGATAATTCAGTGGTTTTCCGGTCAAGAAAAGCCGAACCTTTATGATGAAGAAATTGGAGTAGATTTATGAGAACTCTTCTCATTTCTTGTTTCTCTTTTTTTTTTTTGACCGCGGAACAGAGAACTTTAATGCCGTTACCCGTTAGTTTAAGACTGTACATTATATAAAATTTGTATACAGAGAACTATATTTTTTCATAAACTCAGCGCAGATTCTAAGTAATTAGCATGTTTTCACCAATTATTCATACATAACCATATATACATACATAACCTTTAAACTCGATCGAATGTTAGGGCGCTTTCCATTTGTCAGAACTGGCCGGTGGGCCGGACCATTACCCGACCAGTCAGTTTGAAAATAAAATAGACTTTTTCCAAGATTTTTTGCTGAAAATCATCTCCTTGGTGCATACTATTTAAGGTTTTAGTGAGAGATCTGGCTGGAGAGTTTTGATTAAAAGGGAAATTCTCACTACGACGGGAATGGTCTGGCCGGTCAGTTCTGACAAATGGAAAGCGCCCTTAGTGTAGCTACACTATAACAGCTAATATCTTTGAGGGAAAAAAATTAAGATCTCTAAAAGTGGAAAAAAATACACACACTATTGTCTTATAACATCACTCACTTTATAAAGTGAGAGATCATTTTTTTACTTTTGATGCTTTACCCTCAGTCTCACCCGATTTAACTATTCCAGAGTACTTTCCCAGCAGCTCTCTAGCCAGTATATGCTCAATACCCAGAAAGTTGCGATGGTAAAAGATGTCCTTTTAGTTCGAGTTCTAAACCAGTTACTCCGCGTTTATTGTACTCATTTTCAAGACTGCATCAGTGGTGAACAAAACATCAAAATTAACACTTTTTTGGTTATTTTCTCAGTTATTTCGCTAAGCAATCTTAAGATTACCGTCCAATTAGTGAGCTCCTTTGGATGAAATTGTCACTGATTCTGGTCAGGCAGATGAGAACTGTTGAACAGTACTTTTCGCGGTGGTTTTCAGCTTTCTCATTCTGCCTAAATTGAGGGTAAAATGTTGAAAGTATCCCATCACAACTTTAATTAAGTCTTGTTAAAGGATACACGTAATTGCAATAACGTTGTTGTTGAAAAAACAAAAAAGAAAATCAAAAACACACTGAGCCAATACTGGAGAAGTCATGGTTCTGGAGCTCGGAAGGCGGTCCACTGCGAAGCCATAATCTGGCTAAGTTGTCTTATTTATTCCTATTTGCTCTTTATCTTTTTGATTTTGATATATTATAACAACGTTTCTGTAATTAGGTGCAAATATGACTTAGATACCGTTTTGCTGCTAACCTTTGCGGGTTTACCCAGCCGTTCAGGAGACGAGTTAGAAAAGACGAGACTGGGCTTTCCTTTTTTCGCTTTACATTTTAAGTACGCTTTGCTTAAATATTTGTATTAAAAAATATTTTACAGCTTGTTTCTTGTTTTGTAATTTCTTAACTTCATTCCTAGCATTATCTACCTCTAACAAGAGAGGGTAAGGGGAACTCTTTACTACCGAAACACGTAGACCGCGAATTCAGAGACACGAGTGACAGTTGATTTTGGCGCCAGACGTTGAAGAGTTAAGTCACGTGGCTTTCTTTGTCAAACCAAAAAGGTAAACTCTTTTCGACGTTTTCTGATTGCTGGCTTCGTAATTCGCACATCAGCCTTGTCAGAGTTTATATATAGCGCTAGGAGGCTGTAACCGAAAGAACTTTCATCGGTTGACTTTCCGCGATCGAAAATTTCTCCTTTTTGGTTGACAGAGAACATCATTATTCTAACTTAACCTATCTTTGGCCTGCCAAACGCTCAGGAATGACACCGCGTGAGTTCACCTTTTTGGTTTGACAAACAAAGCCGCGTGACTGAAGTCTTAAACGTCAGGCGCCAAAATCAATTGTTATATTCCTAGACTTTCAATCAACTAAACAGGGGCTGTCATTGGTTGATTCCTGGTCACGTGGCCTTGACTAAAATCAAATGTATCCCGATCGTGAAACATCACGCAATGTACCCCGCTCGGGATACATTACAGCACGTGATCAAAGCATGGTGGAAGGTGGTGAGACAGAAGGCGGGAAAAACATAACCTGAGATCAGGCCCAATTTGAGCGGTTCTCATACATAATAGGGACTTTTAGCACCGACGGTTTTGAGGACGGCTACGGCGAACTAAATCGCGCGGGAACTGGGATGCCAGGGAGCCGACCGCCCAAAAGCCCGCGAAAATAGAAATAGTTTAGCAACCAAAACAATTCCTGTGACTACGGAGAGACACGGATACAAAACCAGATAGTTAGGTGACTGAAACACAACAATAGCAAAAAACTTGAAAGAAAAACCCTCGTCCAAACGTTAAGAAATAATTTAGATAAAGAGTATTAGCGTTCTATATCAAAACGAAAACCGAAAGGACAAGCAAAATCACGTAAAAAAATTAAGCTCACTCGGGATGCTTTTCGACCGACATGTTTCATCAACACCTGTGAAAAAAGCGTAAATAAAGCAAAAATATCAAACCAATTCTGAAGAAAACCGGCCTAAATTTTATGAAGAAAGGGAGAAGAAGTTGTTTTTTTCAAATTATAAGGCAAAAAGTCTATTAAAAGGTTAATGAACACTCACCTAAAACTCCCGTAGTCGCAAGTACGTCAAACACTCGGTTTGCCGTACTAGGGAAGGCCGCTACGGCGGCAAGAGACCGAGGGTGACACTGGCGCGCGCGCAAAAGAGTCTGACTTCATTTCCGGTTCCCGTAGCCGTCCTGAAAACTGCCGGTGCTAAAAGTCCCTATTAGAGAGATTAAGATTCACGTTTACGCCAAACGGCAGACGTGAATTTATACCACGTGACCAAGTTTCCCCCTTATTTTCCGTTTACTCTTTATTGCTTCTACATAAAAATAAGTAGTTTTATGTCAGTTTTAACCATAGGAATCGTTCGGGACTATTTTTATCTGCTTATTTTCTATTCTGCGAAATTCTCAGCTCAAGTCTGACGTTTGCCGTTTGCAGTAAACGTGGATCTTAATAGAGAGATTAAGATTCACGTTTACGCCAAACGGCAAACGTGAATTTGTACCACGTGACCAAATTTTCCCCTTATTTTTCGTTTACTGTTTATTGCTTCTACACAAAAATTAGCAGTTTTATGCCAGTTTTGTCCACAAGAATCGTTCTGGACTGTTTTTATCTGCTTATTTTCTATTCCGAGAAATTTTCAACTTACGTTTGCCGTTTGCCGTATGCCGTAAACGTGAATCTTAATCTCTCTAATCTCTCTATTCTCTCTAACGGCTACCGCTAAAATTGGGCCTGATACAAACTATTGCAAGTTTGTGCTCGTTACGGCCAGATTTTGGCCGTAACGCTGATTGGCTGCTAGACAATAACACAAGATCTGATTGGTTGTCGGAAACGTCGGAAGTGTAAGCGCAAAAATCCTCGCGCGGTTGTTTTCGTGAATGATTCGTCGTTGGCGGAGAGAAGGATCGATTTTGCTGTCTCTTTTTATTGTTTTATGGTCTTATGGTAGGAAAATATGCCTTAATATGTGCCATGGAAATTCAGAAAATTCATATGGTTGTTCATATCTTCTCAGGATTTGCTTTATTTACGAAAAGTGAGTGTATTGCGGAGTTTAATCCCTCTGCAAGTTGTTGACCGCTAACAAGGTGCGTTTTGATTTACCAACAAACGGGTGGAAATCGAAATACTGTCCATCTTAAAACTGGTTTCATTTGAAAGTTTAGCCGAGAATGACTTCTCTTAACGGGGTACGCAGGCGGAGGCTCACTGCGAAAGAAACCTCAATCGCCAACTGTGAAGTATTAGACGAAAAATATCGCATCGCTGTTCAAGGAATTTTCAGTGTGCTAACAGACTGGGCCGGGTTGTTCGAAGCTGGGTAAAGGTAACCCAGGGTTAGTGCGAAATTTGATTTCGGATATGAGAGCTTAAAAAGCAAATTCAGTTTAATTCTCTTTGCCTAAAATTTGATGATTGCATACTCTAAAAAGAACAGACAAAATTATCCGCGAGAGTGCTTTTGAGAAAAAGAAAAAGAAACCCGGGTTAAAATTTAACCCCGGGTTAGCGCTAACCGGCGTTCGAACAACTGGGCCCTGGTTGTTTGCCTTCGCTTTTTGTAAAAAGTAAACCAGGAAAACTGGTGTCCTCGCTCGTTGGCTGTTTGCTTTTGTTTTTAAAGATGTATGTACTGAAAATCGGGGGAAATTGCCGAGGAAAATATCAAGACAACGGAAAAATAGAGATTTTTAAATTCCAGAGCGCGTAGCCAAAATAATAAAACTCGTAGAACATCGTGTCGCCGTCTTTTCGAAAACTTTTTACCTTCTACGCCTACAGAAGTAACCTTCGAGATCTCCCTTAATCTCGCAAGAAGTTAATTGTGCTGACTGTTTTTTTAGCTGAAAAAATTAACAGATAAAAGCTATTTTTTAAGTCAGCTAGTCTGCATTTCTCCCACGCGTGAAAAATTTGCAAACTAGAAAAACAAGAAACGGAAGTAATTCTGATTGGTTGATTCGGCAAATGTCAATCAATCAAAAAAGTGGGCGGCAGACTTTTTGTTAAAGGTTTGTATCAGGCTCTCTTTTCATTTCGCCATGCCCGCCGGAATGTAATTTTCAAAGCGAAACCAAAATAGAGCCTGATCTCAGGTTAGGAAAAACACTGCCAGTTTTCTTTTCGCGAATGAACACAACAACACAAACACGAAGCCTCAAACTAAAAAGCAACGATTTTTAAAGTCATCCTAGAAGAGAAGCAGCAGCTAGTGGAGGAAAAAGATGCAGATAATGTAAGGAAAGTAGTTGTAAATAATTCATTCAGTGGTTTTGAGAATTAAATTTGTGTTGTCATTAATAATGTGTCGACTGTTCTGGTTCGCTCCAGTTATTCTTTTGTTGCTGTTGAAGTGAAAGTCTAGAAATATAACAAAACACTTAATGTCAGTTCCCTCGGGAAACAGCTAGTTTTGTTTTCCCGAGAGTCCTGATGTTTCCCGAGACGAATACTGTCCTGCGTACCTCTGAATTCGCGGTCTACCTGTTCCGTTAGTAATCTCATTTGCCTCAACCAGATTTGGGCAGTTTATACAGTCCAACCTCCATGTGCAACCACCTGTCTTAAGCTCACCCCGTACCACGTATTCAAACACTAAATTTTCCCAGTCGAAGCCGTATCAACGATCACTTTTCATAAGCGTCCGCGACCACTTTCTGGCCTGACGGTTTTATAAATTTTCATTGTTTTTAACCTCTTGCCTGTGACAGGGTTTGATCTCTATGTTCGTTGAAACTCAGAGTATGCAAAGCACGTTTAGTGACAGCATGAATCTACCACATATTGTAACTTAGAAATTAAAAATAATGAACCTCTTCCAAAATGTAGACATGTTAAATCAAGCCTTTTCTAAGAAGATACCCATTGTAAATCAATTCTTGTGAGCGACCACCTCCGGTTAGCGACCACTAAATACCGTAAAAGCCTTAGATTTAGATTTTGGTAAACACAACTTATCACTTGCATTATACTTTTCGTACGTTTCTTTGCGGTCGCTACACGACTACGACGTAAAAGTGCCTAATTTCACGTTTTGTGGAGGACTTGAACACGAGACAACGACTTCTTTCATTTTCCCTAAGTTCGATACAGTCTTTTAGACTTCAACTGCAGAAACATTTTTCCAGCATTTGACGACTTTGACGAGAATAAATCAGCGCTATAAAGTTTTAAAGTATATCAAGGGTTCGTGACAAGAGCAAGAAAAACTTGCTTATTTTAAATTGTTACTTCTACTTTTGTAGGACCTCCGCTTATAGGCTTGGCCCAGCGCTGAAATAGTTTATAAAACGTTGGTTAATAAAGGAGAACAAGAAAGAATGAGCAGGCTAGTTTGATCTCTGTTTGTCGTATGTCAAGTTTTTTTTCACCACTCAGAGTATACGAAGAACTATCAGTGGCAGTAAAGAACTTCAGATATTTTAACTTTGAAATTGTATGCAGTAAATTCCTTTCCAAAAGGTAGGCGTGTCGAGAGCTCTTCTTTGAAAAGATCCTTTTTAGTTTGCTTCTCGTAAGCAACCATATTCCGTAAAGGACCACTAAATCTTCGCATTTTGGGTGCTCCCTTGCGGGGGGTTTGACAGTAATTATAAAATAGACCCAGTGGGATACTTAACTTTATCCTACCGTGCATGGTGCAGCAATAAGTATCTTTTAACCCAAATTTAAGCCATTCACCGCTATGAAGATAAAAAAGACGCGTCTTCGCTATGTTTGAAAATTACCCAATGTGTTAGTGTTATCCGTGGGACAGAAGCCAATCATCCCGAGCGTCTCTTCGAGAGTACCTAGATCTTGATAGGTCGTTGCTATATTCAAACAGAGTTGTGAAATGTTCTGTCATTGTCCTGTTATCCCGAATCATTATATCATTCCAGTTCACGCAAGATTACTGGTATTTCCTCGTGTAGTCAAAACAGCAATTAAAATTCATTCGTTTCACAGAATAAAGGTGCCGCCTTTGCCTTGTAAACGGCTAGACCTTCGCGTGACTCGGATAAGCACGTACAATGACAGTCCAATCTCCATTAGGAGACGCATTACGAGCCCGCTTTGGCTTTCTAGGACTCTCTAATCAGTATTTTGAAATAGTGTTAGTAAAAAATGAATAAATAAAGATGGCGATTTTTCTTACATTACATATATACAGGCTAATAAATGCATAACTAGAACTGAGGCTGAAAATGCAGTCCCAGCGAATTGGTCCTCTGACTAGTATGCAGTTGTTCAATGGACCTTTTTGCAAAGCATATTTACAATAGGATTCTTTTCGAAACAGCCTCACGAAAAAAAAAAAAAACTAAAAACAAAGTAAAGTAAATTCGCAGTATCAGTATTACTTTCGTTTTGTCCCAAACTTCGTTCTGTTCCGCCGGGCAGCTGTTCATTTAATTAGGCTGTGGAATATTCTGAGGCAAGCGGACCTCTGATAGTTGCTTGAGTAAATTGAGTGATTTCGCTGCCTCCACGCTTTAAGTATTCATCAGTAGGTTCCACTGCGCTTCTCCTACACCACCGAAAAGGGCGAAGAAAGTGGCGAAAAGCTTCTCGGAAAGTATGGAGCCTCAAGGCGTACACGAAAGGATTGATCAAAGAATTTAGCGTGATTAACACAAAATGCATGTCTCTTAACCAATGAATGACCTCGCAGCTACAGCTACTGCACGTATTCATGAGGTAGATCATGATGCATGCTGGGCCATAACACGCCAGGAAAGCTACCAGCATCACTAAATGCGTCTTGGTCAGCTTTTTCTCCCATAACATGTTTCTTTCTTGGGCCTTGTTCCGTTCTTCGTCACCTTGGTGTAGGTCGTTCAGTTCCTTGACCTTCTGTTTTACAGTCAAGAACACGCGCACATACGAAAACACCAGGATGAAAACTGTGCAAAACAGCGTCAAGTTGGCGAACACGAAAGCGAGCGTGACGAATCCGATGACAAACAGCAAACTACTACAAGCCACTGACAATACCCAAATAGCAATGGATCCTTGCAGTACGCGAATGTTGGTGATGTTTGCTCGGTACCACAGTGGTGAGGTAATGGCCAGGTAGCGGTCGATTGTTAAGATCGCCAGGCTGAGCAGTGACGCGGTGCAGCACATGAAATAAACGAACTGCGACAGACTCGAGAACGAGATTGAAAGACCATGCGCCTCTCTCCAGTGCGTAACCATGGACAGCGGTTCCGCCATGACACCCACGATCAAATCTGTGATGGCCAAGTTTAAAATCAACAGGATGTAAGGGGTGCGGCGAAGATTCTTATTCGGGTCTAACAGGACTGACAGGATAATCAACAGGTTGCCAATGACTGTGAATACCACAAACACTGCAGCTGTGGATAAAGTGGTGAGGGATACTTCTTTTGGGGCCCAGACTCCTTTGCAATGACTTGCTCCCAGACCCATCCTACTTCACACGGACAGGCAACTATGGCTCGCTTCAGTTCTCCTTAACTCGTAGCTTGCAAAAGGCAAAGACCGCGGGTAACTGTATATTGGATTAAAATCTCTAAAAAAATAAATAATATCCAAAGCACACATAAGATTTGTTTCTATACAATTTCAAAAAGTTTCAACATGCCTTTTACTCTCGCCAGTTACTGAAGGGCGTGAAGTTAGGGACGGCCGCGGGCCATTAGCAATGTGATGGATGATGGAGGAGGGAGAGAGATTGGTTCATGCATAGAAAAGTTCCACTACTTTTGATTTATTCACATTCTTTCGCACAGATGTAGTCCAATCAGAAGCCAGGTGGAAACTGTCCTTGACTTCTGATTGGTTAATGTCTGCGTGAAAGAATGTGAGTTAATTAAAGGAGGTCACACTTTTGGGCTCCTTGCTGTAAATATGGTAAACAAATCATCCCTTTACAGAAATTAACTGAAGAATCAGTTCAATCAAATCAAGAAGGTAATAGTCCAACTCGCCCATACCGAGACCTTCTTTTAAAAAAGTCCAAGGGAGGCTTTCTACGTTACTACCACAGTGTCTGTCGTTAATGATTTAATGTTTAATGTTGTTTTTTTCTACAAGTAGAAATGCATAAAACATGGCAAGTTTCTCTAAACGGCTCTTGCTGCCAACAAAAGCCTAACACTCCGGCTTAATACTGGAATGTCGGAAATTATATTTATATTAGGTTTCAGATTTTCTCTTCTTTTCTCCGACAGACACGCCAGATTAAAGAAGACTCACGATCATTTTAGGTCCCAACCGCTACCTATCGGTGACTAAGGACGCTATCTTAGGTCAGACAATCAAAATAGTGCTGAGATTGAAATCCCCGTATGTTTTTAATTTGAATCAATCTTGCGGGTAAATCTCATGTATAAAATCAACCTGTGATTTTTAACTATTTGTGAAGAAACCTGGGAAAAATGTGTCAGTGCAAACTGAACACGAATCCTGCTGGAATTTCATTGGATAGAAATGTTCCATGCAGAGGCAATTGTGGCGCAAAAAACAATTCAAGCAAACTGAAAAGATTTTATAGATCTTAAATGAACCTTTCTTTATTTTTATTAGTTCGAGCCCTCAAGGCACTTACAAGGGTTTACAAGTTTAAAAAACTACTGCCGCTAAACTATATGTTAATGGATTTCCTCGCGGCAGAATTAAAGGAAAAAGAAAAACAATGTAGTGTTTTAAATGGCAGGACAAGAAATATGTCTCAGATATACACAGTACAATAAGTCATGTGTGTCAAAGCAATCGTGTCGTACAATAATCATCAAGCTTTGAGATTAATTTTTGGTACGAAGAAAATGCTTCGATTTTTTTATTGTTTTGCTAATATATGTTTATATACTGCCAGTGCGCCAGAAGTGATGTAAGTGGCACCTGTAAATCACTCGCTCACTGGCTTCTAGCTATATAATGTCCGTTCGGTAGCGGTGTACGCTAAAAACAGACGTGTAAAAGTTTGGGAAGAAAAGCGCGTGAATCCAGGTTGCAATGCAACATAAACAATTAAGGTATCTGCACGGCAAAAATGGCCTCTTTTTGAAAAATAAAATAAAATATTCCCTCTGCGTGTGTGTTACTTTTAATTATTTGCTTTGATAATTTATACTTCCAACCTCCCAAAAATGCCAAAAATTTTTTTCTCCAGACACCCCACAGCGCTAGACTGGTTAATTATCAAAATACTTAATTTCAAGAACTTTGCATGTTTTTCTTTTACCTTTCGGAAATATGACAAAAACTCGATGAAATTACTGTTATCATCTCAAGACACGTTGATATAGTCTCGGGCCCACCTTCAGAGGTAATTTTTCCAACAAAAACTATCAGCTTCAAATTCGATGCAGTCGTCTCCTCAAAATATTCTTTCCACAGGCGATCTCATCAGGCCCAAGACAAGGGTTTTTCGTCATTAAGTAGTGAATGGCTGCCAAATTTCATGTCTTCCAGTCCAGTTTTTCTAAAGAAATTTCATTTTCTCTAACTGCAAATGAACCTGGCACACTAAAAAATACCAATAATGGCGCGTTAACATGGAAAAAACAGCTTGTTTTGCAGATTTTTCTGTCTCCTCTTCGATATACGCCGTATTGTTTTGTATTTCCGCTGCTCATTACTATTGCAGTGCACTTAAGTGGATCGAATAGGTCGGAGTTGCCCCAGATCTCTTTTTCAAAACGAGACTTTGTTAGAAGTCTTGTTGAAAATAATGTTCTATTCTCCAATAGAGCTTGTTTCTTATTTCGACTTGAAATTGAGGTTTTGGCCTCTTTTAAAAGTGAGGAGGTTTTGGAAGTTGGAAATTGTGTGGAATAAAAGATGAGGTCTGATTGTGGTCAGAACCATTCAAATCCTGTTTCACCAGACGATATTCCATGCGATCATTGATATTCAATCAGCTTTCAATTCTGTCCGCCTTTTAGCAATCCCTCGAGCAAAAGCAGTTTGCTTGGACATTTTAAACTTTTCTCGACTAGAGTTTTCGTCTTTGCTGCTGTTGTCGATGACGATTATCGTTTCTATTCTTTTTTTCAGAAGAAAGAACTGAAAAAAACGCTCTCCTAACGAGGCGTTTCTTTATTATTGAATCGTGCCGACATTGCAATCATACTTTGAGTGGGCTGGCGAGTGATGTCACTTGGTGGGGGCGTTTGCCATGCATATATTTGTGTCGTTATAGTTTACCAGCAAGCCAAAAATAAAAAAAAAAAATGGCAAAAGAAATCATTGAACTCTTACTTATTCTCATCTTAAAAAAAAAAAGTACACTGAAATTTTTCACAAAACGATGTTGTTTAGGAAGCCAGTAGTTATAAAGAAACTTTCGGTTGATAAATGTATGAACGTCAGTAAAAGAGGGTTGTTACCTTCTGACTCTTCTTGCTCCCGGCTTTAAAAGTTAACAATTTGTCAACATAATAATTAGATTAAACTTTTCATTACAGCGCCAAGTTTTTTTTCTCACCTTCACTGAAGTTAAAACTTCACAAATTGAAATACTTCCACTTGTCAACTGTCAATTTTGCATTGTCCAGGAGTGGACTGAACTCCCTGAAAACGTGCAAAAATACATTAAGTTTGAATCAAGAAATCGTTAAAAGTTCAGTTTTAACATGAAGTCAGTAGGCTTTTGAAAAATTAAAGAAAAAACTTTTCGAACCTTTTGCTATGTGGTAGTAAGCTTTAATGTGCTTATATGTAATTCCTCTCCATTTCATGCATGCATGTCCCGTTTAAAAGTAAGTATACATTACCTAGTTTTACACCGAATAAAGTAATACCTTGACACAATTTAATCCCGCAATATACGAAAACTGATTCAGCTTGATTCATAATCCACTGCTACATACCTCAGACAATCAGGTAGGTTTAACATCAAAACAAAAGTTTAATTCCATTCAAAACACTTTTTCATTTCTGCCACTTATCTTTTCGATTATTCAAAGCTTAACCTTTTCAGCAATGAAAAAAGGACAGCTGCGGAGGCTATTAACAGGGGCACCCAACGGCAATTTTCGGAAAATATCTGTTCGGAAGACGATTTGAGACCTAGAATTTTCGAAACATTTGTTGCAAAATTTCTTTCTTGCCTGCCTTTCCTAGGATTTTCGAACATCTAAAAAATGGTATAATTACCCATTTTTAACGGATTTTTACCTTAAAAAAGGCCACCTAGAATTTTCGGGAGCCTTTTCTGGCTGAACTTTTCGAAAAGGTAAGTTTTGATCCCTATAATTTTCGGATCACTAGACTTTCAGCTAGGAAATGCGAACAGATGAAAAGTTTTTAGGGGATCAAAATATGCCTATATCTACCATGTAAATACTAAAGTACGTTCAACAATGCTATGTTAAGTGGTTTTGAACTATACCCTCGTTGGGTGCCCGTGTATTAAGACGCTGATAACGTGCTTGTGTTAAAGAATCTTACAGTTTTGAGATAATATGATATGGCGCACGTACTTACAAGAAGTCGTGAAATAATAGTGAATGCAGTGTATTCAGAAAAGAGTTGTTTAACAAAGCACTATTTATAATACTCAAAATAATCAAATCTCTGCTAGCAAACGGTAATACCCTGTAAAATAATTGCAGTGCACTCACTGCCTTATGGAGAACAATTGTAAAAAGGATTTACTTTATTTATATTTTTTGCTGAAAATGCTGGCGATGTCCACGGTGCTTCGCGAGAGAAGCGCTTGTTGTTAAATAAATAAATGTTCTTTTTTAAAAGAAGAAAGCGTCAAGTAACTGGGACTGGATTGTAAAGGAATATTCTTCATTTTCTTTGATGTTAAAAACAAACAAACAAACAAACAATTTCCTGATAACCGGATGATAGCAATAAGTTCACTCGTCATAAATAAGTGAAAGAACAAAGTCTTGTTCTTAATTTAGTTATCATTTTAAAAAAACGTTATCAAGATGTATTATTTTTTTAACTGGCTGTTTTGACTGATCTCTTCCAGTTATGCATACAAAACTGT